>OY728152.1:1007145527-1008395527 GCA_963277665.1 Viscum album | reverse complement strand
GCAAACCACTGATTGCTAATCATACTTTAATTTGCTACAATCTGTACATGCAACAAATAAAACCATGAATTATTATTAATGAATATATAAGACTCATAAGCAATGAAATGTCATATAGAACTAAAACAAATGCTGAAAAAAAGTAGAAAAAATGAAATAAGAAATTGCATAAAGAAATTTTGTTATTAGTAGCAGTAGATCAAAACATGTATGTATACATCCTTGCACACTAAACTAGTTGAGAATAAATAAGAATGTGATTTGATCGTGGTCAAACAGATCCAGAAATATCACCAGATAAAGTGTGATATTCAAAACAATTAGTGCATTTGGAATTTGAATTTAAAATACTACTAAAAATCATACCTTCTCTTAGAAATATGAATGACTTTATTCATTGATTAAAATTATTTTAATTGGTTATTAAATGACTTATAATGAGATATTTATTACAAAAAACCATTGTTGAAATCTCAAGAAATATCTTGAACTCAAATTCCACAGAGAACTACTTCAAACATCAGGTTGATCTATGTACGTCATCTTTAAACCTATTTTTCCACCTCCCCAGCCCGCCCACTGGCCAGCCCCCCACTGCCCCTCCCCCCTCCCCCCCTGCCCAGCCCTCCCACTGCCCATCCCCCCCCCCTCCCCCCTGCCCAGCCCTCCCCCCCTCCCCCCCCCTCCGCCCCTGCCCAGCCCCCCCCCCCCCTCCCCCCTGCCCAGCCACCCCCCTCCCCTCCCCACTGCCCAGCACCCCCCCCCCCTCCCCCCTGCCCAGCCACCCCCTCCCCCCTCCCCCTCCCCCCCTGCCCAGCCCTCCCCCCCACTGCCCAGCCCCCCACTGCCCAGCCCCCCACTGCCCCTCCCCCCTCCCCCTCCCCCTCCCCTCCCCCCCTGCCCAGCCCTCCCACTGCCCAGCCCCCCTCCCCCTCCCCCCCTGCCCACCCCCCCCCCCACCTCCCCCTGCAGAAAGTTCATGAAAAAACAAGGAGTAAACAGAATGGCATGTGAAAATTACCTAAATAACTGACAAATAACACCCCTGATGAAAACATAATCCAAAATGCATTTCATTGCATAAAGAAATTCACATACAAGCAGTCCACCAATACAAAAAAAAACATTAAACTCCAACACACGTCTCTCTGCTAAGTCAAAAATGGAGGGGATTAATATCCCCCCCATCACCATCACTGTCATCCTCATGTCCAGCATCATCATCATCAGCAGCAACATCGACAGCAACATCATCACCAACCGCACCGTCAGCATCATCATCAGCAATCTCATCACCAACAACATCATCAGCAACATCCTCGTCAGCTCTATCGCCACCACCGTTATCGCCACTAGGACCCTCATGGGAATCACCCGAGGCATTATTTAAAGAGCGCATTGATGTCATACATGAATGAAAAGTGGCAGCAACCTCTGATGGTAGTGACTGACTCAAAACTGACAGAGCTTTCATGAAATGTTCATTCATCAGCTTACTTTTTTCACGCTCCTCTAATACTATTTTCTTTGTCGCAGCTAATTCAGCACGCGCACTTTCCAACTCAGAGGCCTTAGAGGAGTCTGATGATGACCAATACCTAGAGGGGACAATGTTTTTGCCTGGTCTACAACGGACTCTTCCTGGATGTTCCACACCTAACACCTGACTGAAATGATCATTTGGCCCTAAGTTGTCAGCTTCCTTCTCATCCATGGCCTCCAAGGCAGACTGTTGAAATTATAAACATATTAAATTATGAATTTCGTATAAATGTTTGAAATATAAATAAACAAACTTACAATTTTATCTTGTGTTTGTGAATTAACTGCAGTTCCATCTTTTTTTTTCCTACTGAAGCAGAATAATTTGGCACGAGGTACAGGACCTTCAATGCCCAATTCAGCTTGCTGCATATAAGAAGTGCACAAATTTGAATTACAACCATATATGATAAATGCAAAATATTGGATTGAAGTGAGTTGAAACAAAGACCCACAAACATTGAGGTAAAGACATGGACTAACCAAGGGAAAGCATGAATAAGTTATGATGACATGTTATAAATAAAGACATTATTTTAATTCAGATGAACGTACCAGCCGCTTCTCTTTATCGGGCATTGTAGTGCGCCCCAATGTGTGTAGATATGTCATTTCATCTTTGTTTTTTTTTGTTTTTCGCTGACACTTCCTAAGAAACAAAAAAACAATACAAGTAATAAAAATTAAATTTTATATAAAAAACAGTAAAGATGGGTAGTACCTTATACTGTTCAGTATTCCAATGTGCGGTCATTTTTTGATATTGACTTTTTGGACAGTCAGGGTTTGTGGGTACACCCTCTAACTCAGTACCCACTCTGCTCCTCCAACCAATATGTAACTCATACTTGTATGACCGCCAATACTCTCCAAGATCACTCAACCTAGCAGCTTTGGCAGCTTCACCGTTAGGAAAGTTAAATCGACTCTGCAACAAACATGTTAAGTCATATAAATACATTACTAATATCAATATAAATTTATAAAATTTTCGTACCCATATCTGCGCCCATGCCCAATCCTTGATGTCGGCACTGATATGTCTCCATGAGACCGGTTCCACCGGAACGATATCATGATATTTGGCTAAAGTAGCCATGAAACTTCTACACTCCTTAGCATTTTTACCTACCATTTGATTTTGAGAATTGTAATCCACCATAATCTGAGTTTCACGATTCCAAGCATCCCGCATTCGAGTGCGCCCACGTCGCCTACTAGAAGATCCCACTAAATAAGATAAGAGGTGAAAAGAGAAGAGTTAGGTGACAATACAATAGAAAAAAAGTGAAATGCTATAATTTGAAACATTTATAATAAAAAAACCTGATGCAGGCTCCTGAATAGGCTGTGAGGCATCCGTAGACTGTGCTGGATCAGCATCCTCCGAAGGAAGTATCTGTTCCACAGCATGCTTCGGCTGATCTTCATGAACAGGAGTGGAAACTGAAGGAACAGACTCAATATGTGTAGGATGGATGGTAGGAAAAGGATGTGGCGTAGACATGTCAGAATATGCATAGTAGGTCTGGGGATACATGAATGGATATGAAAACTGTGCAGGTGAGAACATCAGTCGAGTCGGCGTGGACATGGAATGGGAAAAAGAGGGTAAACGGGATGATGATGGCGGCATGTATGGGAACATCCCAGGGGTCTCAAGCGGAGGGCGGACATGTGTGGTAGATGGGATGTCCACTAATGGGTCAGTGTGGGGAGTGGTAAGACGGGAGCTCCGCCTAGGTCTAGGAGGATCCCTACTCGGTCCCATACTGGGAAGAGGATTCTCTGGAGTTACATGTCCCTAAAAAAATTGGATCAAAAATATGAACTTGATATTATTTGTAATGCAGAAGATAAATATTTAAATTAATATACTCACTGAAGACAACTCGCGCTCACGTCTAACAGGATCAGCATCAAATAATCTCTTCTTGCGAGCTTCTGTAGTTTTCTTCATAATCTGCATAAGAATGAAATAAATATTTTTTAGCAACAATTTTTACAAATCATAGATACTACTTAAAAAATGTCATAACATCTTTCAGTAATGATAATTTACAACCAAGTTATACAATTTTTAAAACCACTTTTTAAAACCACTTTTCTGAATTGAAAGAAATAGAATTAAATGAAACGAAACCAAACATTACTAAAACAGACATATCATTTCAAACTAAAAGTAAATTAAAGTAATTAAATTAGTACCAACCTGAGAAACTCACGTCAAGGTAAACTGAATGAACTCTGAATATATATGGTTGCTTTTATATATTACCCTCCACTACCTCAGGTTCAACATCATCCCTCAAAATGGGACAATTTGTGTCATCAAATGCAATATTTTGGCTAACACCGATGGGGGCGTCAATGGTGACAATTTCATCCCCAGCATCATGAAAAATATGTCTTGGGATTACTTCATTAATGACACCGTAATCAGGGTTCAGATGATCTTTCACATAAAACACTTGTTTTGCCATTGATGCCAAAATGTATGGTTCATCGGTATGCAGGAATCGACTCATGTAAATAACTCTAAATCCGCAATCATCAATAAATGTACCATGGCGCGTCATTGAATCAAACCATTTACATTTCATCATAGTGACTCGGCCTCGAGAGTAGTAATCCAATAACAATATTTTCTCAACCAGTCCATAATAATACACATCTTCATATCGAGGTCGACTATCAGATGCACTGGCATAACAATCTGTTCTAGCAATTAACATAACGCCATCATGTTGTGTTCTCATTTTCACCGCTTTATCAGTTGTAACAAATTTGTATCCATTGATTATTAAAGATTTGCAGTCACGAACCAAAGAATTGGGACCAAAAGCCAACGTTCTTAATTCTTGAGAAATGAAGTCAGCAGGTAAACTCAATACCTGGAATACATGAGTAATATATTTAAATATATATCTATATTTTAAGGTATTTAATGTAATGGTCATACCTTTGATTTCAACCAAGCTGGGAACTCTTGGCTATGCATAGCCTCTCTCCTTCTCAACGGCAAAGACCGATGAACTCTACTTATAATTTGTTTATGTTCTCTACATAAAATGACAATAAAAGTATAAGGTATATGTGATATGATATCATATGAGATAACATATATATATTCAAATTACTTACTTGATATAGGCATCGAACAAACCACAATTAAACAAGACTGTACGATGTGCCATATTCCGCTCTTCAGAGCTCAATGTAACCAATGTATATGACCTGACAATTCCACCTGTTTGGGGAAGAGATGGAAACGAGGGTTGAATTTCCTCATATTGCTCATCTTCATTTCTCATTGGTCGATTATGTCTTGTTCTCACATCAGACAAATACATTGAACAAAAATCCATACATTCTTGGGCCAGATAACTCCTCACAATGGAACCTTCAGGATAATTCTTATTTCGGACATATGATTTCATTGTGCACATATTTCTTTCAGTGGGATACATCCACCGAAAAGCAACTGGTCCCCCAAGAAGTGTCTCAGTTGGAAGATGAATTGTTAAATGCAGCATGCAAGTGAAAAAGGATGGAGGAAAAAAATTTTCCAACTCACACAGAATTAATGGTGCCTCTTGCTGCATTTTTATCAACAATGATTTGGATAACCTTTTAGCACAAAGGTCTCTAAAAAAATGACACAACCGAATCACTGCCACCCTTACATTATTGGATAGCAAATGTCGAATTGCTATTGGAATCAATTCATGAAGAAGGATGTGGTAATCATGAGTTTTTAGGGATTTCAATTTCAAATGTCTTCTGTTGACTCGTTTAGATATGTTGCTGGAATAGCCGTATGGAACCTTAATATTCTCCAATACTGCCAGAAATTGATCTTTCTCTGCCTGTGTCATCACATAAGAAGCACAGGGAACTTTCCATTTGTTTTCACCGATACAAACAGGATGTAGTTCTGGTCGAATACCCCAATCCAATAAATCCCGACGAGATCGGAAGTCATCTTTGGTCTTCCCCTTAATATTCAAAAGAATTGCAAGCAACATTTCACATATATTTTTCTCAATATGCATTACGTCTAAACAATGACGTAACAAATTAGTAGACCAATATGGCAACACAAAAAAAATACTTCTCTTTTTCCAATTGTAAATGACTTCAGTATCAGCATTCTTCCTCTTTCGAGATGTCAAATGACCTTTTCCTAATGAAAAGCTGAAATATTTCAATTCATCAAGCACATCATTTCCTGACATACGTTGAGGTGGTTCTTCAGTTTCAACATTATTATCAAACCTCCGACGATTCTTCCTGTATTGATGATCCATTGGCAAGAATCGGCGATGCCCCATGAAACTGAAACTACGACGATATTTAAGCCTTCTCGATCGTGTATTCTTCATACAAACGGGACATGAAAGTTTTCCCTTCGTGCTCCACCCAGACATCATTGCATAGGCAGGGAAATCATTTATGATCCATAGAAGGGCAGCACGCATCTGAAACGTATTCTTTGAAGAAGCATCAAATGTCTGCACACCTAAATCCCAAAGTTGTTTCAACTCTTTTATTAAAGGCTGCAAGTATACATCTATGTCATTACCAGGATCCGAAGGTCCAGATATCAGTATACTCAAGAAAGTGAAAGGTTTTTTCATACACATCCACGGAGGAAGATTATAAACATGAATAAAAACCGGCCACGTGCTATGAGCAGTAAGCATCTGACCAAACGGATTAAAACCATCACATGATAGGCCCAATCTGACATTACGCACCTCAGCTGCAAAATCAGGATGTTGTGCGTCAAATGTCCGCCATGCTAATCCATCTGCTGGATGGACCAGCTCATCATTTCCTTTAATTCTCTCAACATCGTGCCATCGCATATTGGCTGAGATTTCTGGAGACATGAATAGATTTTGAAGTCTGGGAATCAATGGAAAGTGCCACATGACTTTCTGTGGCACACGAGACGGTGTTCCATCTGCATTTGTCTTCCATCGAGATGTACCACAGTCTTTACAGTCATTACGGTCAGCTGTTTCCTCCAAAAATAAACTGCAATCTTTCGGACAAGCATGGACTTTATTAGTAGCAAATCCAAGCTGCTTAATTAACTTCCATGCCATGTAATGATTTGAGGGAATATCTGCACCATCAGGAAGCAAGTCCTTCAAAAATGTAAGAATATAATCAATGGCAGTATTAGAAATCCCATACATAGTTTTCCCATGATATAACCGCATTAAAAATTCCAACTTGATCATTCTAGTACATTCTTGATATACTGGAGTTCTGGCATCATCCAATAAATTTTTCACTATGTCAACATCATCATTTTCAGCATTTTCCTCATGTGTACTGATATCATTGTCTTCTTGCACCGGCATGCTATCTCTCTCGGAATGATGCACATATGGAAACCGATCAAATATCAAATTCTCCATGTCACTTCGTTCATTTCGTTTATGAACAGTCAAAGATTGACTCGTCTCTCCATGGTGAAACCAAACATTATAGTTTGCTTGAAATCCAAATTTCGTTAAATGGTAACTAACTTCTTCTCGTCTTAACCATGGTCTTCCAACACAATTATAGCAGGGACACTGTATACAACCTCCATCTGACGCATTGCTAAATGCAAAATCTAAAAAATTCTCCAAATTATTTTGAAACTCGGTTGAAATCCGATCGGTACGATACATCCAGCTTCTATCCATTCTATAACAAGAAAAAAAAATTATCATTCAATCAACAATGTAAATCATATTTAAAAAAATCATTACAATCAATTTTATTATTAAATCAATCAAAGCATATTAGTAGCTAGCAAAACATATTTAATGACAAGTATTTAATGACAAGAGGAGTTCATGATTGAATAAGTAGGGAAAAAGAGAAAAAGGTCTTCCTTGAGATGTAAACTAAATAAAAAAGTTAAAAAAGACACTCCACATGGAAAGTAGTGCAGGGGGGAGGGAGACGGTTGGTTGGTGCAGCAGGGAAAGGGGGAGGGGCCAGTGCAGCAGGGAAAGTGGGAGGGGGAGGGGCTGGTGGTGGGGCTGGGGAAGCATGGGGTAAGGGGCTGGTGGGGGTGCAGTGTGGGGGGGGAGGGGCTGATGTAAGGGAAGGGGGGAGGGGGAGGGGCTGGCTGGTGTAGTGGGGGGGGTAGGGGCTGGTGGGGGGGATGGGCTGGTGCATGGTAGGGGGAGGGGCTGGTGCAAGAGGGGGGAGGGGGAGGGGCTGGTGCAGGGGGAGGGGATGTTGCAGCAGGGGGTTAAGGGAGGGGCTGGTGCAAGGGAAGGGGGAGGGGGAGGGACTGGTGCAGTAGAGGGAGGGGGAGAGGTTGTGTAGGGCAGGGGGGCTGGTGAGTCTCCCCATACGTTAGAGGTTTTTGACTTGTAGTGAGGGTCTCGAGAGGTGATAGTGGGGACTATACCCTCTTATCACATATACACAGTGGTAAAATTGAATAAATAACAATCAACAATGAAAGAGGTAGTAATTAAATGACAAAGCAGCATAAGATAAATATTATTATAACTGAATTAAAGTGGTCAATGGTAGTTTAAACAACAGATGAATGCATGACATGGTAATGATACATATCTAAAAGTAGTAAACATTACATAATTATTTTCAATAAAATAAAAAAATAATAAAGTCACATCAAAACCCCATGGGCGATCTCCTTGAGCATCCCGAGATCCAACTCAGTCCTTTTCTCCTAACTCTAGTTACAAGCATACATTGAAAAGCAAGGTCCAAGGTCCTGAGAAAATGAAAGTATACTCGAGTATCCCAATGTAATAGCGGCCTGAGTAGGGTGTGAGATATAAATAATAATAGGATGGAACCACTGATGTCCAGCCCAATCTAGATAGTGCAGTATAAAATATATAGTTCACTGGTATATAGAATAATAATAGAGAGATAAATAAACATCACCCGTACAGGTTCCTATGGGACACATAGCAGTTATACCTTCTTTAGCCTTTGACTGGTGTCAGAATGTGTAACCATTTCATTAATCAATTTTATCCAGTTTAAATATAATTTATATGAGAAAGATATTGAGGTTCTAAGATGTGACAAGAAAACATGTAATGATATTTAATAATGAAGTTCCAAGGTTATAACCAAGGAAACATAGACCTCAAGTGTCAACAACTTAGTAATAACTATAGCCTCACATGGGGTAAGAGTGTAATCCAAGGATAACAGTCCAACTAATTCCACAATAAGAGGACTATCTAGTCTAAGAAGTTCATCCAAGGTAAAATGGGTCTAAGAAAAGATTGGGCTAGGATTTAACCATGGCACCTACTTGTCAATTCTGGAACCAAGGAGTGTATCTAAGGAATCTTGTTGTAATACATGAGGGATTATATGGTGTCATACCAGGCATCTAAAGTTAGACAAGGATCAGGTTCTATGTAGGTCTCAACCTAAGAAAGTTGTATCCTTGAATTCGGAATAGGGTCCTTGAGTGCTCAAGGCTTTCTCTCAAGTATCCAAGGTGAGCTTGAGTCAGGCCACACCTACTTTGATATTGAATTCATATAATATTCCATTTGGTTCAAGCCTTTCCTTTGATTAGTGTGACAAGGCCAAGTAGCATGAAACCCTTTAATCAAGTAATAATTAATCAATAAGTCAATTTTGTTCAACCCTAGCCTTTCATTAGTGTGACAAGGCCATGTAGCTTGAAACCACTCATTTAATCCATTTAAGGCATTTTCAATAATCAAGGTTCACTCTGGTACCTTCCATTAACATGGTAAGGGGTTCTATGAATACGCAACATATTTTTCAATTACATCTAATACGGCTAATTCATGTACTTAGTATACTTTACAATTTCTATTTCACATTTAATTATTACATTGAAGCACTTACATTAGGCGGGTTAAATGCTGTGCATACAGGGTAATTTCCATTCTGAAATTCAAAAGATAATTCAAGCCATTTAATATAGAAAATCATACCCTTAGAAATTTAAATCTAAGGCTCACCGAATGGTGGCTCAAACATGTCAACATACTAAAATGAAAATTATGGGAAACAATTCTACATGGGTAATTCCAATATAAAAACTGGTCAAAGAACTTAAACGGTTCCTTGGTTATTTAATCATTTAAAAAGGAAAACTTAGTTTTTTTAATTCCATTAGGGGTCATATATGACATAATTCAAACATAACATCAATTCATAAAGAAATATCAGTACAACAAGACAATAAATCCTAAAAGTCTAATAATTGTTTTTTAACTTGAAGACAGCGCACCTCCGTTGGAGGGGTTTTAATATATAAACATGATATTTCATATGAAACAATCATTTATTACCTTTAACTCTTAAATCATGAAACATACTAAATTCAAGATTAAGAGGAATTTAATCTAATGTATTCACTGCATTAACTAAAAACAAAGAAAAAGTGTAGTAAGAAACTAATTAATGCATTAATAAATTTGAGGAATTGGAAGGGTACCCTTCCTCAAAGAGGAACCAAGCCAACACCTGAAACTTGATAGATTTATAAACAACCACCCGGAACTGCTCAACATGTGTATGTACATACCTTCATATATACTATTTTAAGGCCAAAATAGTGCATCTTAGGATTATCAATGCTAAATTAATTTGGGGAAATATTCTCACTGGGTTTGATAATCAGGATATTTATATCATTCATCTTTTAGTATTCCATCATAAAAAAATGAAATTGATTAAAAAAATTTAGAATCAAACCACTCCATTAACCTATGAATGCATCAACTGCTACCTTTGACTACAACACTAATTGATTATCAAGAGGTAATATGATGAAATTATGGGAAATCAACCAAGACTAAGAAATTACCAGGAAATCTGGGACTCCATCATAAAAAAAATCACTACTGAGAAGGCCGGGAGGTCCAGGTCGTGAGCCGGGAGGCCGAGCCGGGAGTCGAGAGCCGGGAGTCGGGAGCCGGGAGCCGCGAATCGGGAGCTGCGAGTCGGGAGCCGCGAGTCGGGAGCCGCGAGTCGGGAGCCGGGAGGCGGAGCCGGGAGTCGGAGCCCGGGGTTGGAGGCCGGGGAGGGGAGTCGGAGGCCGGGGAGGGGAGTCGGAGAGGAGAGGGGAGGGTCGGGAGTCAGTGGTCGGGGAGCGGCGTCGCGGCTTGGGGAGGTAGGGTAGAGCTCGATGCGTCGCGGATTTGAGGAGAGATTGAGGAGAGATTGAGGAGGAGCCCGATACAAGGGCTCGAAAAAAAATTAATACCCACGGTTTTAATAAAACCGTGGGTATAAACAGCAAAAAAACATACTATCCCCACGGTTTAAAGAACCGTGGGAATAGGTGCGTGGGGATAGACCCCATTTCCAGTAGTGGATGGTTCTCAAAGATAGACCTTAGATCAGGCTATCATCAGTTTTGTGTACGGGATGAGGATGAACCGAAGACATCCTTTAGATGTCGTTGTGGCTACTATGAGTTCTTGGTGATGCCTTTCGGCGTGACCAATGCCCCAGTAGTTTCATGGGACTCATGAATAGGATCTTCCAACCTTACCTTGACCGTTTCGTTGTGGTCTTCATTGATGACATCCCAGTGCACTCGAAGTTCGAGGAGGAGCATGCTACACACCTGCGGATAGTCCTGGATACACTTCGAGAGAACCCGCTTTATAGGAAGCTCCCAAAGTGTCAGTTCTGGATTCGGGAGGTCCACTTTCTGGGACACGTCATTACGGAGGCTGGAGTTGCAGTAGATCCAACAAAGATAGAGGTGGTGCTTGTTTGGGAGCCACCCAGGAGTGTGACTGAGGTGCGGAGTTTCTTAGGTTTAGTTGGATACTACTGGAGGTTCATGTCTGACTTCTCTAGGGTAGCAACACCCTTATCAGCTTTGACATGAAATGGACAACCCTTCGTGTGGATGGAGAAGTGCCAGCAGAGTTTTCAAGAGCTAAGGGAGAGACTGAAAAGTGCCCCCATCTCGAGACTACCAAAGGATGGAATTGGGTATGTAGTATTCTGCGACGCATCAGGGACCGGACTGGGTTGTGTCATGATGTAGGGGCATGCAGTGATCGCATATGGTTCACGATAGTTGAGGCAGCACGAGTAGAATTACGTGACCCATGACCTAGAGCTAGAAGCAGTGGTCTTTTCTTTTAAGATGGGTGGCACTACTTGATGGGTGAGCGGTTTACCATCTACTCTGACCACAAAAGTCTCTGGTATATATTCTCCTAGAAGGACCTGAACTTGAGGTAGTGGCGGTGGCTAGAGTTACTCTAGGACTATGACTTAGAGAAAGTCTATACTCATGGGAAGGGGAATGTGGTAGCAGATGCGTTCAGTAGAAGATTCGGGTTGTAGTTGCTGAGTGAGGTGTCAAAGCAGTTAGTCGCGATGCAAATATCCTTCGTGGATGGTGATGAAGCAGCTCATCTTTAGTCGATGGCTATCACTCCCCCACTCGTACAATGAGTTATTGATGAACAACTTGTTGATGTTGACTGAGATGCCCGACATGCTTAGTTATCCTCAGGACAGGCTCCTGAAGGATATTCGATAGGTGGAGAGCACGTCATCCTTTTCAGAGGCCGCACCATTGTGCCAGTGCCATCACATGAGGAGGTTTTGAGGGAGTTCCACACCTCCCCTTTAGTGGTACATCCAGAAGTGGAAAAGATGTACTAGGACCTATGACATCAGTACTGGTGGTCGGGGATGAAGAATGTAGTGGTGGAGTTCGTTTCATGGTGCCTCACTTGACAGTAAGTGAAGATAGAGCATCAGGTTCTAACAGGCTTGACTCAGCCGCTTGAGGTGCCGAAGTGGAAGTGGGATGGTATCTTGATGGACTTCATGACATGTTTACCCTGCACATCCAGGGGGCACGATACCATCTGGGTGGTTGTTGACCGACTCAGCAAGTCATCCCACTTCCTACCCATCCGAGAGCAGGGTTCAGTAGAGAGCTTGGGACGCCTCTACATACAGGAGATAGTTCGACTCCACGGAGTCTCATTGATGATAGTCTCAAATCGAGACACATCCTTTACATCCCGGTTGTGGAAGGGATTGTAGGAGGTGTTTGGGACTCAGCTACGCTTGAGCACAGCTTTTCACCCCCAGATTGATGATCAGACAGAGAGGACTATCTAGGTTTTAGAGAACATACTTCGTGCTTGTATCTTGGACTTCAGGCACTGTTGGGAGGATCACCCACCATTGTTGGAATTCGCGTACAACAATAGCTACCACTCCACCATTGGCATGACATCATTCGAGGTGTTTTATGGGAGACTATGCGGTCGTTGTTATGTTGGACATGCCCAGGGGAGGAAGCACGTGAATCTCCAAGAGAGAACATGGGAGCGGGAGGCTCAGATCCAAGCTCAGTACCCCCATTTGTTTGTTTAGCCCTTGTTTTGTCTTATGAGGACGTAAATCCCAGAAGGTGGGGGTAATGCAATGTCCCAGAAATTCCATGTAATTTTTTTATTATATGAAATTATTTTGAGACCAGGAACTCAGACGACACTTGATTCCGAGGCCCGATGATCCTGGAATAAGTGTTTGAACTTTTTTTAAGTTTATTTAAAATAGCGCATGTGAGTGGTTTTGGAAACTTCTAAACGGGTGCCCCGATTAAAATTCTGAGGGCACCGTTGCGTTCAGAACGACAACTTTACCTAAGGAAGGACCTAACCTCGACTACCGTGGGTCAAGGGAAAAAGTTAATTTTCAGACTTTCTAAGAAAATTTAATAAAAGAATTTTCTTAAGGAAAAATAAAATAAACTTTTAGTTTATTTTATTTTGAATTTTGAATTTCGTTGCAGCGTAATAGAAATGATGTTTCATAAATGAAACAGTGTAACGACGCAGCAACGCAGCGTAACAGAAATGTTGAAATGTGTTTTCTCCATTTAATGGGTTAACCTAAGACCGGTCGCTGGCACAATCGAGGATTGCTCTAAACCCTTGGAGTTTTGGCATTGGCGAGCGACGATCGAAGAACCACCACCAACAACGGATTGAGAAACGATGAAAAAAAGTGGTGCGATCTTCACCAACAAACGATCCAACCTCGATCTAGGGGTTTTGTTCTTTATGAATTGGATTCGCTGTTCTTTCTTTCTAAACAACGAACGCGGATCAACCCACTAACAGGTTAATCCGCAGATTGTTTGTTCTTGGGGGATTTGGGATTTTTGCATGCGAAGAGTTATGGGAAGTTGGATGCATGTTTTGTTTATCCTTAGTTAAACTCCTAACAAGGATGAATCACACCAACACGAACAATATTCTTGATCCGTCCTTCGTGTGTTCCTTGTGCATTCTTCTTTTCCACCCCTTTTCTTCCGTTCTTCGTGACGTAATGACAATCGTGGTCCAAGAAGGACCGCAGTGGTGGAAATGGAAGGCCGCGGCGGTGTTAAGGGCCACCGGCTCGAAGGCCGGTGACGGTGGAACCCGCGGCAGCTGCCGCAACTAACAGGTCGTGGTGGTGCGGAATCGTGGTGCCAGCGGGGCACCGTTTCAGGCGAAGGAGGTCGCGGCAGTGCGGAACCGCGACGCCAGCAGGGCGCTGCGTTAGGTCGGGAGACCCGCGACCAAGTCATGGGACCGCGTGCGGGGGAGGTGGCCGACCGCTTGTCGGCCACGTGACGCAGAGGGGACACAGTCGTCGCCACATCCGGTGGAGGCTGAACCTGCCCACAGCAGCGGGCCAGGCTGGAGAAGACAGGTCACCCCGGGTGGCTCAGTGGGCCGGACCGGGCCTAGTGGGGCGGGTCGAACCTGATCCAGTTCGGACCCAGGTCGGGTCGGCGGACCCGGATGGAGTCGGTGGACCCCGGGCCGTGTTGGGTCGGGTCGGACCGAACCCGACCGACCCCTTTTTACTAAAATAGGCATAACTTCCAAACTGTGTGTCCGATTGACGAGTCGTTTGCGACGTTGGGAGCCTTGTGATGAGACGATCCTTTTGGCATACTCCAAGTGAGTTTCCAGAGAGGTTGAGATAAGACCAATGGATTGAGGATTAAATTCTCCCAGAATCAAGCGCGCAATGAGCGAAAATCCTGCAGCTAGCTATGATGAGAAGGAAGTGGTGAGCGGACCTCAGTGGCCCAACAGATGAGCGGACCACAATGGGCCGACAGAAGAGCGGACCTCAGTGGCCCGAAAGACCTCAGTGACGACAAACAGACCTTAGTGGCCCGACAGACGAGCGGACCTTAGTGGCCCGACAGACCTCAGTGACTCATCGGGGATGAGTCCCTCAATAGTACAAGATGTTCAGCCTTACGACTGATAGTCTTACTTTCTATAATTTAGATTATACATGTGTGAAATGTCCATTACTTTGCGTGTACTTTTCTTTGTGGTCATTTCTTTATGGTTTGGGGTCCCTACTGAGTATTGTGTTACTCACCCATACACGGGCTTCGCTCGCACGTGTCGTGTCTTGTGCATACGACTGACGTTTTGACAGAGATCTTGGTGGTCCAGGACCAGGCGGTGCCCAGTAAGATCGGACAGGCGAGGCGTACTCCTATGGCTTCCGGTCACTACTCTTCACCTACCCTTCAGGTAGGGTTTTCTATATACGGATTATCAGATACCTTGTACTCCCTTGTTTACAGCTTGTCTTTTGTTGGGTTTGTATTCTGTCTCATTTTACTTACAGCTTGTACCTCTACTCTCAGTGGTTGTCGTAGTGGTATGCATGTTTTCCTTTTCAGCATTGTGGGTTGGAGTTATGAGTGTGTGTGTGTGTACAGGTACTCGGAAAATGCCTCCCACTTGCAGGATAATGCCTTCAGCGCTAGTTTCCAGCCCCTGGCCTTTGGGAGGCGAGCTTGGTGTAGTCATGGCACGGGCCCCGGGGGACGGGTCATGACAGATACATCTTTCTTTGACTATCTAAAATAAATACATCGTTACACCATGGCCATAGAATATAATGTGATTGTTCTATTCCAATCAAATGGTTGAGATATCAGCTTCCATAAAGATGGAAGGGACAAATCCTTCCTTGACTTATCCATTAATGACATGTCAATCGTGATGCATCCAACATACCCTACCTCACCACGAACATATGTTGTCACAGTTTTTATCAGCAAATCTAAGTGTGCGAGTCATGAAATGCATTAATGATAATCTTAAAATCTAAGGACCATTACACATTATCGTAGATAGTAATATCTAATGACACTAAAACATGCGAAATTCCTACTAACGGGTATGTTCTCATAATCTCCTGTTTTTGAGATTATCAAATGGAAATTTCATGAGAAAAAGTTTCATCTGCCTACGAGTAATCACACCTAACAGTCTGTGTACTATGTGTCTCATCATGGTATGTTATTCAACCACAAAACATTATTTAAGAATTTCATCATAGCACTTCAAGGTTCTCATCGTAGCGAGAAACTGTTATGACCTTATCAATGCGATGTATACTCTAGGACATTATTACATTAGAGTCATGTAAAACAAAAAACAATATGCAATAAAATTTTTTATTAATATTTAATATATCAAATATATATGTAATCAAAGTACAAATAGTTGATCTCATGACCCCAACTCCAACAATCACAACATCAAATACGATGGAGTTTTTTTTTTGTATAAAGAAGTTTTTATGTAAACTAGGGGTTGTTCCAAACATAGTGAACCATGTAAAGCTCTATTGCAACAACAACGAAGCTATTACTCAAGCTAAGGAACCTCGATATAACAGTTGTTAAAAGTGTGATATGGTGCATGGCACAACAATGTGGTTTTCTGCACAATGCCACTGTTATTACAAGGCACAAATGGAAAATGAAGCGGCACACCGATAGCATACGCCATGTCGCATTGCCCGAGAATATGGCTAGCTGAAAACTCAAGAGGGGTGAATTGAGTTCCTAAAAATTTTCTTTACAGAAAACCTCCCTTTTCAAGTATGATAGCTCAAATCTTTTCCTTAATATGAATTGACAATGGAAATATAAAAACATAATGGAAAGAGATTGAACATAAGAGATTTATAGTGGTTCGGGGAACATAAATCTCCTAGTCTACTCCACCAACACTCTACTCTACGAGTTTGATGATTTTCACTATAACAACCCTTTTTTCGGGGGCTCTCAGCTGAGTACAAACAGTTGTCACTTAACACAAATGTCTAAGAGCTTTCAACCAGGCTCTCCCTTTACAAGACCTATCCATGCCCTCAACACACACTCTTGCAACGAGTGTAAACAAAATAGAATGAATAAACTTTTGAAGATCGATTGCAACACACAGTTACAAGAAGCAACTGACAGTAGTTGAAGATACGTTCTGAGAAGATGATAGTCTCTAAGGTGTAGCTCAGAATGATCTTCAGTGCAACTGATAAACTTGTAAGCACAACACGAGCATTTATGTTTTATCTTTTCTATGAACAGGCATTCGAAGTATTCATATGTACATGTGTTCTATTCGTTCTTCTTATCCATTCATGTCCATGCAGTGGCTAACTATTTCTTTTATATCTCCTCTTTAATTTTGAACTTAAGCAGTGAGATAATCATAACGGTCGACCTGATAATCCATTAACAAGTTGAAACGGCAGGTCATTAATGACATGCGTCCATTCCTTCCAAATATAGAAATTACTCATGCAGCAGCGATGACAGAAATCTTCTTGTTCTTCTGATCTTTCCATTCATGGAAAAACGAAATACCGTACAGATCAAGCTTTCCTTAAATGGATAATCTTTTTTCTGATACGTTCTAAAAGCATGAAATGTCTTATCAAGAGATTATGAAAGTAATCCTGACATTCCTCATAACAACTAGATCTTCGTAAGATATTTAACTAACTGTACTATTTATCGTAAGATAACTTCCCGAGAGACTTCATAAGATAAATAAGATCTTTGAATTAAACTGTGCGTAAGATAAACTGACTTCAACGTTGTGTAAGATAATTCTTCAGCATAAGATAAATATGTTACCGTGTTGAGATACTAAGCTTCCTCAACTTCCTCTGGCTCTCGTAATATAATCTTTTACGAATATCATTTTCGTAAGATAAAGAATTTTTATTAGCTTCATTCTGAGTAGTACGATAACTGACTCTAAAATATGTGGTAGCTAGTCCATTCTTTTTGTAAGATATTATCTTACATAGCAAGATAATCTTTTAATGCAAAGTTTTTTGATTCTAACCAAACGACAGATAAACTTTCAAAACTTTAAGTCTCGTAAGATAAAACACTTTGGCGTAGATCGAACACTTTGTATGACGTAAGATAATTACTTATAGGTAGTGTAAGATAAACTTTGTATAACAAAACTATTATCTAAAACACATAAGATAAACTTGTTAGAATAAAGAGATTTTTTGAATCATCAAAACACATAAACACTGAGATGTGTTGGAACAACATAGATCTGTCCAACATGTCACAATTGGGGATGTCGATGTCGAGCACCACTTCGTGCTTTTAATATTTAGACTTTGCCCACTTTTTTAACCCTATCATACTTGACCAAATCTCATGATCTCATCTTCTTTGTCTCTCATCTTTGAGTCGCCTCTCTTCTCCCTCTTTTCTCCCTATTTTTTTCTTTGACATTGGACTTCATCCCCTAACCCCCCACGACTAGTTGTCGCACCTCAACGCTTGTTGCACCACACCCTCCCCACATTTTTTTGTTTTTTTATGTTATGTTATTTTCTATTATGTTTTACTTAAAATCTCCAATTTGTAGCTGCCACCTACCCCTTTTTTAGTTTTTTTTTCATTTGTTAGTTCATGTCTTATTTTGGTCCTATTTTATATTTCATTTGTCATATTTATTATTTTATTACTTTTATGTCATATAGGTGCCATAAATGAAATTTTCACACTTCACACGGTGCATCATGCATCATACCACCAAGAGCCATCATCGCCATTTTGCATCGTGCACTATAAAAAACTATGTTTGATATAAGCAAAGATCCAAACATATTCTTTTTAGATATCATCTCATTAGAGATATTATTGAAAGTGGTGTCATAAAGAATCTTTGAGTGGCAACAAAAGTTAATGTAATGAACCCTTTGTCAAAACCATTTACACATTAAAAACTTTAGGGACATGTAAAGTTCATGGGTATTGGATGCATGGAGGACCAAATCTAGTGTGTGTAGTTATGCCAAAGTATATTTCTTAAAAGCTTAAGAAAATGCTTATTGCATCATGATTTTACTATTAATGAAAATCTACAAATTCATCATTCATGTGTATGTTATGATGTGATGTGATGACTAAACCCTTCAAGATGAAACCATGGGTTATTCCTAATCAATAATCATTAAAGAAAGTCATGGGTAGTGGTGATATGATAACATTGGCATGGTAAGAGTTTCTATGAAGAGTAGAGTTCACTCATGAAACACAAGTACATATTGTTCGAATTAATCCTCTTCAAATAAACCACATGAAATTTTAAATTTATGTGGTTCGGGTGCATACTGCAAAGTAATCTAGACCTCAGATTAATAAAGTTCACTGCATATGAAACCTCATACTTTGATACTCATTTTACGTTATTTCTGAAATTAAGCCAAACAGAGGACAGTTAAGTATAATGATGATCATGCAATGAATTTATTTAACCAAAACACCTCAATTGAGCAAGACTTTAAGATCCATTATCATGCTTAGTTGAATGATATGTGATGAGTTTTCCTACTTCGGTGAATGACAAAGTATTTATCTATTTTGGCTAGTTAAAGAATCATGAATGGATGAGTATGTTGATATGAGACAGACATGCTACATGTCTCAAGGATGCACTCAATTTCATATTATGAGTGCTTTTTCTAATGGTAATTTACATGAGAATCTTTACAAGAGTATTCAGGCTTCTTTTGGTAAGTTGACTTACAAGCTTTTTAAATCGATGCCTCCATGAAGCTATCTAACTAAAAGGGAAGGAAACTCACAGTCCCCTCTGCCCTCCATCATTCTGCATATCTTCACAGCAACCATCTTCCTCTTCATGCCTGAAATGGGATTTCAGTCCAATCCAACACTGGTAATAGTCATGGTCGATGGAGGGCGACTCAAGAGCCCACGGACAGACACGGGGCATCAAGCATGACTCGAACATAAATGCCATCGTTCCGGCTATCTTCACCGGCCCCGCATCATCCCCACGTGCAATAGTAGCCTGCAATCCACGCAAATACACTGACTTGAGGCAGTGGGACTCAACGACCAAAAATACAGGCAAGATACCATTGCATGCACATGGCCTCCAGTAGTTGTTAAACATACCTCATAAGTCTTTGTATCGGGCCCATGTGGAGTCATGCAACTATGAAGGCTAGCACCGCCTGGGAGGAACCCATCAGCTTTTGCCTGAAAATAGGAACATCAAGGTCACCAATGTGGTGATACTATGGTCACTCAGCGAGATCAATAAAATAAAAACAAGCCATACTTCACAGAAATATGAGTTTCAACAACAACAAAAAAACTTTTCTAGCTTATTCAAACCCACTCATGGAGCTCTCTCTCTCCCCCTCTCTCGCACTCTTGCTCTCTCTCTCGCACGCATTCCCACGATCCAGCGCTCTCGCTCTCTCTTGCGCTCGCTCTCGCGTGTCACGTTCAAAATTGTTACCTCAACTAAATTGTGTTCCTTGTAGAGAGATGAAAAGGAACACAACTTGATTTGGTGGTACCTCGTATTGGCCATGGATCAGGCCCATAAATTCACTCATACAATTGCGATGGTAATATGGGGGTCGAAAGGTATGCTCAGCAACCACCCACCGCGGAGGAAAAATGACAAAGTCAAGCAACGCCACCCCGGGCTTATCAGTTGGGGCTGACAGTACTGCATCAGAGTTGCAAAAAAACAAATGAAAACCATTACAACATGAAGGAAGAACTATGTTTATGTAGATACAGATCTACAACCTGTGTTTATGGAAGGATCACCATGGTCAAACAGAACTGTGTTATATGGGCAGAACTTGCTTAGCTCATACTGCCAGAAAACAAAGGCTATCAAAAAATTAAACGTCACAATTGATGGAGCTGTAAGAGATGAAAATGTGCACCTTATACGGAACATAATTGCCATGCCAAGCAACCACATTGAAAGGTGAGAAGTCTTGTTTGGCGCTGAAGAGCTCCCCACCAAACTTTTGGATGATCATATACCCGGGACGGGGACCATCTTCAAACCAGGCTGTGGGGACTAGAAAATCTCTGGAGTCAGCAAGGCCATTAGAACCTACAGAATCAAGACAGTGCTAATTATGATCAGTTTTTTTATAAAAAATGAGAAATAACTGCTGCATTCACAAGAGATTACGTACCAATGGGGCCGAGATCAGGAAGTTGAAAATGAGTTCCAAAAATCTCTGCGACGTAGCCACGAGATGGGCCATCTGGAAGGCCAACAATGAAACGGAACCCTTGAGGCAAAACAGCAATCTCATCCGGAGACACGTGCAATCTTCCACATTCAGTAGTAATCCAAAGCCCTTATTAACAAAAATGGACCTCCAGCATTAGAGATTTGAAGGTACAGGCTTGGCACAAGATAAATTTATAACACCAATGGATATGGAATGCAAACAAAAATCAAGTCCCAAGAGTCTAATTTTAAAAAATCTTGTAGTTCGAAGGGAATATGTGCAGGTAGGCTGGCATATTGTGGTTATTTATGCAGAACATGACCCTTCTAGTCATCGCAATCAGAACAAACATGTGTTGCTACATATGAGGGATTTAAAATGAATGAAGATTTCACATGGAAGTAAATTTCAATGACTCGTACTTGCATGTTTGTTCTCAAAATATAAAAAACGAAGCTATTCATAGTGTACTTGCTAAGATTATCTATATGCAATCAATGATTTTTAAATTAATAATACATATAAATTGTATGGTTTCTGAAGAAACAGATCTTGCATGATCAATAGCAATTCATCATGGAAACAAAATCCCAAAGAACGACTTTGGGAAAGAACATCATGGGTACTTACTTCCCTTTTGAGGTACTATTAGTAAGTCACCATCAGCATCACAAAAAGCACGGTTGTCCATTGACTTATTTGCAGTGTACCTACAAATCATCAAAATTACATGCTAAGGCTAAAAATGGAGTAACGAAAGAAGTTTGTCCGCCTAAGAAACCTACCATCAGCACATTTGATGATCAAGGTGACTCCTTCGGCATAAAAATCTCAGTATTGAAAAGGTTGAGATAAGTTCACTTATCATATGTTTTAAACTTGTATTGTTGCACATTGAAAGCCTCAAACATTGGTAACAAAGAAGTAACTTTGTCAATTGCACCAAGGCCCACGTCTCAATTCCCATAGGTGGACTTTAAACAGTTTTGAAAATGAAGTTTCTTGCTCTGGGCACCATACCCACATGTGTACATGACCCCACATTCTAGGTATTTCAAATAAGCAATGTAGATATAAACACATGTGTGCACGTGCACAAACATGGAGAGAGGGGGAAAGAGAGAGTAATAATAGTATTGCTTTGACCAGGAAGCTGGATTGGGGTGCAGGTAGGGGTTCAGGGTTCAAAACCTCCATTGTACTAAAAAAACGGGTAGTGTATGGTTTTAAAAGGCATGTCCAAGTGACAGGATCCATCCCATGAATAGAAAATCACAAACATAAAGTATTATTATGCAACAGCAGATAAGATAGCAAATTGCAAAATTAGGAGAACTAGCAATTCACAATGAAAAGATATTAACAGTCACAGATAGCAGGTGACACTTTCAAACGCAAGCCTTTAAGGATTTAAATTACAGAAGCACGTTTACATGTTCCCAAAAAAGAACCAAACGATATGGCGGCCTTAGCAAAGCAACATAAACTTTTCTTTCCAAATTCCTGTTGGAAATTGCAAACCAAAATAAAAGCTGTCCGTTGAGTTCCGGATCTTCCCCATGCAACGCCTATTTTCTATGTGCCTCTTCATTTCCCATGCCTATTTTCTATGTGCCTCTTCATTTCCCATGCATTTGTTTAATTCCAATGCAAGCATTTAATTGCTTTGTTTTTTGTTCCTTTTATTAAATGCATGGGCTGTCCATTTTAGTGTATTGTTCATACCCTATAAATATGGGTGCATATGTAATCCGTTGAGATAGTGTGTGCAATACAAAAAGCTTGAAAGCCTTGTTGTGTTTTTTATTGTCCTATTTTATTCCTCTATTTTTTCCATCGGCTTGTATAGCCAACAAATTGGTATTAGAGGGTAGTACCAAAGCATCCTCCAAATTCCGAAGATGGCCACCGCGATCCAGCCGCAAGTTCCGACCTTGTCTAAGGACAACTATGAGAGGTGGTGCATTCAAATGAAGGCATTGTTCGGGTCGCAAGAATTATGGGAGATCGTCACCGACGGGTATGTAGTACCCACTGCGGAGGAAGAAGCGGCCTTCACGAATGAAGAAAAGACGACCGTCAAAAATCAAAGGAAGAAAGACAACAAGGCGTTGTTCCTTCTCTATCAAGGGTTGGATGAATCGACGTTCGAAAAAATTGCGGAAGCAACATCGAGCAAGCAAGCTTGGGATACACTTGCCACCATTTTCAAAGGAGTTGATCGTGTGAAGCGGGTCCGTCTTCAAACATTACGAGCGGAGTTCGAAGCGGCGCGAATGAAGGAAGGTGAGAGTATCTCAGATTACTTCTCACGCCTAATTCTCATTATTAACAATTTGAAAAGAAATGGTGAAAAAAAGGAGGATATTCGAGTTATTGAGAAAGCACTTCGATCGCTCACAACCAAGTTCGAGCATGTGGTTGTGGCAATCGAGGAATCGAAAGATTTGGAAAAATTATCTATTGAAGAGTTGATGAGGTCGTTGCAAGTACATGAGCAGCGAATGCAGAAAAATGCAGGTTCAACAATAGAGCAAGCCCTAGAGTCCAAGTTGACTCTTCAAGAACCCAAGAATGACCAAGCACAACGAGACGGTTATCGTGCAAGAGGAAGAGGGCGTGGACATCCTCCAAGCCATCAACAAAAGCAACAGAACTTTACCAACTTTCGTGGAAGAGGACACGGTGGAGGTCGATTCACGCGTGGTCGTGGAAATACAAAGAACGTCCAATGCTACAACTGTAAGAAATTCGGTCATTTTGCATCTAATTGTTGGAACAAGGTGGATCATGATGAACGATCCAACTATGCTGAAGCATCCCATCAAGAAGAAGAAGGTACTACACTCCTCCTCGCACAAGAAAAAGCATGTGAACGCCCCGATGTATGGTATTTGGACACGGGAGCAAGCAACCACATGAGTGGTAACAAACAGCTGTTTGAGGAACTCACCGAAGAAGTTCGAGGAGACGTGAGTTTTGGCGACTCATCCAAGGTACCCGTGTTTGGCAAAGGTAAAATCAAAATCTATCTAAAGAATGGTGAGTCGAATTACATTTCCAATGTGTATTACGTACCAAGCATGAAAAATAATATCATAAGTCTCAGCCAACTCCTTGAGAAGGGATATGTTATACACTTGGAGATTTCTTCATTGTCAATAAGAGATGCTCACAGGAGACTGATTGCTCAAGTTCAAATGGCGAAGAATCGCATGTTTCTGCTGCATATCAACACGAAGGCCGAGCAATGTTTGTTTGGGCTCATGAAGAACGACTCATGGAGATGGCATCTGCGCTTTGGGCATCTCCATTTCAGTGGCCTTAAACTTCTATCCTCATCAAGAATGGTGCGTGGCTTGCCGACTATTGAATCTCCAAATCACATGTGTGAGGCGTGTACACTCGGCAAGCAACAAAGGAACTCCTTCCCAAGTGGAGTGTCCAGAAGAGCAACAGAACCACTTCAGTTGGTTCACACTGATATTTGCGGACCACTGGAAACACCATCACTTGGAGGTAATAGGTATTTAATTACCTTTATTGATGATTTCAACAGAAAGTTGTGGGTATATTGTATCAAAGAAAAATCAACTGCATTCACTGTCTTTAAAACTTTCAAAGCTCGTGTTGAAACTGAAAGTGGCCACAAAATCAAAGTACTCAGATCTGATAGAGGTGGAGAATACACCTCAAATGCATTCCAAGACTTCTGCAGGGAATATGGCATAAAACAACAATACACTGCAGCCTATACGCCACAACAGAATGGAATTGCAGAAAGGAAGAACCGCACTATCCTCGACATGACGAGGACCATGCTGAAGGAGAAAGGGCTGCCAAAGAGTTTTTGGGCAGAGGCAGTGGCATGTACTGCCTACTTGCTCAATCGGTGTCCAACGAAGAGCGTCAGGAACTTTACACCACAAGAGGCGTGGAGCGGCTACAAACCGAGCGTGGCGCACCTAAGAATCTTCGGGTGTGTCGCCTATGCTCAAGTTCCAGAAGCAAGAAGAAGGAAGCTGGATGATCGTGGCGAGAAATGCATTTTCATCGGCTATTGTGAAGCCTCTAAAGCCTACAAGCTTTACAATCCACTAACTAATAAATTAGTGGTTAGTAGAGATGTGGTCTTTAGTGAGGAAGAAGCATGGAAATGGGATGGTGAAGAACCAAACAAGAATGTTGTAGTCAAAACTGAAGATTCTGAAGAAAGACATGATCATCAGGAGCAGACGCCCACAACACCTTCCTCGGGTGTATCATCAGTTGGAAGAAGTCCGGGAGTACATTTCTTCACTCCTCAAAGCACTCCATCAAATCAAAATTTGGCCAGCTCATCCTCGCCTATGGCTCCTATGAAGATGAAAAATTTGAGTGACATTTATGAGCAGACCGATGAGGTAAATCTTTTTTGCTTGTATGCAGATCATGAGCCTTTGACCTTTCAAGAAGCCATGAGGGAAGAAAGCTGGAGAATGGCTATGGAAGAAGAAATTCGTGCCATAGAGAGAAATGACACGTGGGAGTTGAGTACACTCCCAAAAAGCCAGAAGAGCATTAGTGTCAAATGGGTGTACAAAATAAAGAGAAATGTTGATGACGAGATCGATCGATACAAGGCAAGACTCGTAGCAAAGGGGTACAAACAGAAATACGGGGTGGACTACGAAGAAGTCTTTGCTCCTGTTGCTCGCCTTGACATTGTAAGAATGATTATATCCCTTGCTGTCCATCACAGTTGGATGATCTACCAACTGGATGCGAAGTTTGCGTTCCTAAATGGAATTTTGGAAGAAGAGGTCTATGTTGACCAGCCTGAAGGCTTTGTCATGCAAGGAGAGGAAGACAAAGTGTATCGATTGAAGAAAGCACTTTATGGGTTGAAGCAAGCTCCTCGTGCTTGGAATGCACGCATCGACAGCTATCTTCGAAACAACGGCTTCACCCAATGTCCATATGAGCATGCGGTCTACATCAAGAAGAATGATCGCGGCGATATTCTTATTGCATGCTTATATGTTGATGATTTGTTGTTTACAGGGAATTGTCGACCAATGTTCGATGATTTCAAGGAGGCCATGTTCAAGGAGTTCGAGATGACCGATGGGGGTCTCATGTCCTTTCTGGGCATTGAAGTGAAGCAACAACATGGCGGCATCTATATATTTCAGAAGAGGTATGCCAAGGAGTTATTTGAAAAATTCAAGATGGCTGATTGTAATGCTGTAAACACACCGGTTGCAACGAGCTTGAAACTGACAAAAGATGGAGAAGGAAGAAGACTTGATTCGACTTTGTTCAAGAGTCTGATTGGAAGTCTGAGATACCTCACAATCACAAGGCCAGATATTGTCTATAGTGTTGGACTTCTAAGCAGGTATATGAAGGTACCGAAAGAGTCACACTGGCTTGCAGCAAAACGTATCCTCAGGTACGTTAAAGGAACGGTTTTATCCATACAACGAAGAAGCAAAGCTGTATGGATACTCAGACAGTGATTGGGGAGGTGACCAAGATGAAAGGAAGAACACCACTGGGTATGTATTTTTTCTTGGATCTACTGCTTTCACTTGGAATTCAAGGAAGCAAAGTGTGGTTGCTTTATCCACATGTGAAGCAGAGTACGTGGCAGCATCCTCTACTGTTTGTGAGGGAATATGGTTGAGAAATTTGTTGAAGGAGATAAAGCATCCACAGGACGGATCCACGGTGATATATGTGGATAACAAGTCGGCTATTGAACTAGCCAAAAATCCGGTGCAGCATGGGAGAAGCAAACACATTGATACTCGTTTTCATTTTCTCAGGGATCATGTGAAACAAAAAACAATTAAATTGGAATATTGTCATACTACGGAACAGGTGGCAGATATTTTCACAAAGGCACTACCAACAGATGTATTCAAACGGCTTAGAATGATGCTCGGAATGAAATCGGTTTTGGTTTGAAGGGGAGTGTTGGAAATTGCAAACCAAAATAAAAGTTGTCCGTTGAGTTCCGGATCTTCCCCATGCAGCGCCTATTTTCTATGTGCCTCTTCATTTCCCATGCCTATTTTCTATGTGCCTCTTCATTTCCCATGCATTTGTTTAATTCCAATGCAAGCATTTAATTGCTTTGTTTTTTGTTCCTTTTATTAAATGCATGATCTGTCCATTTTAGTGTATTTTTCATACCCTATAAATATGGGTGCATATGTAATCCGTTGAGATAGTGTGTGCAATACAAAAAGCTTGAAAGCCTTGTTGTGTTTTTTATTGTCCTATTTTATTCCTCTATTTTTTCCCTCGGCTTGTATAGCCAACAATTCCAACATAAAGAATGAACAAAATTAAAATATATAAAAAACTGAAGCTACACGCATTTTGTACCTTGGAAATATGCACGGAAATTGGATCTGGTAAAGGAAATCTTACATGTGAATGGCGTAACCATGCCGGAGGCATGAGCTGCCAGCACCGCATATGGTGTACAGCCCATCTATAAAATCAGTTGGTGATTCGGGAATATCTGCAGGCTTCCAACGGAGCTGGGTTGGGGTGGAATTGCTATTGGACAAGTTAAACTCACTCACAAGTTTTCCATGAGTTGGGCTTAAAGGTTTGAAGGGCTCATGAGTAACTGAGGGTTTGATCCGATACAGCCAACTGCATTATAAAAGAAACATACAAAATAGACATCAAAAACAGAATAATGGAATCATGTTCATGGAAACTGAATTCTACGATCGAGCTAACTCTACGAAAATCTAATAACAGTGATACAAGGGGGAAAAAAAGTTGACATCAAGCAAAACCGAAGCCAATAAACATCTCAATTTTTCACAATTTCACAGCGATCGTCCAAACACTAACAGAAGAACATGGCGGTGGATGTAAAAAACGGAATAAACTAGGTCGTGCCCCAACATCCACGGATGAAACTGAGAATATGAGGGAACCTTCGGAGATTGAGCTTGCGTGGGGCGGTGAAGGAGGAGCCAGATATCTGCTCAGCGTAGAGGCCAAGAGGACAGAGAAGAGGATTGTTCTGGCCCTGAGGCAGGGCCCCGGGGATGGCCTCCGACGAGAAGTGGTTACCGAAGCCCGGCTGGTACTGCAACTCCGCGGTGAATTCAGGCGCGTCCATCGCTGCCATCCAGACCAGTCATCAGTCCGGCTTTCCCACGAAATTACAGAAAATAACAAACGGAAGGAAGAAGGTGACGCGGGAAAGGACAGAAAAGGCGACGGACAGCGTTATCGCGATGATGCCGTCGGCGAATGTGCATGGGCTCCACGATCAAATAAAGGTACAGTTACCGAAAAAAAAAAACAGTTTGATTTATTTTAGGCTATAGTGTATGCTTTAGAATGTGCCAAATGTTTTAATGTTTGTTAAAAGATAATGTAAAATAGATCTATGCGAAGTATAATGAATAAATATAGAGGGTGAAAAGTTCACATTTCATTGATATAGTAACACATATATATGGTACATGAGGTTTGTAATCACTTGATGAGATCAATCTCAATCTCTAATGTCAAATCCATTGGTTGGAATACCAACGATTGATACAATTGAGAGTTTAGTCATATCAAGAGATTTTGTTGGGAGTTAGGGGTCATAATTACCTTGGGAATTAGGGGACACTATGACACCCACATAATAATTATTATTTCATAACATTCACTATTAGATGTCATAATTTCATGGAATTTTATAA
The DNA here is from genome assembly GCA_963277665.1 of Viscum album. Classification (NCBI taxonomy): domain Eukaryota; kingdom Viridiplantae; phylum Streptophyta; class Magnoliopsida; order Santalales; family Viscaceae; genus Viscum; species Viscum album. The sequence goes on along the minus strand of OY728152.1, from coordinate 1,008,366,881 downwards.
ACTTCCCTTGAAAAAATCTCAATGGGAAAAAATAAGTGAAATCAAAGTAATTGAACTCAATATCATGTTGGCGCATTAAAAACCTTATCAGAAAAACCTAGTGAGAAAACCCAATGAAAGAAAACAAAATTACAACATTTTCAACTCCCTTTCATAAAGTCACAATAGACTCTTCAATATCCGCATACCAATTTTATAAATCGATTTTCAAAAGTTGCAATTGATAATTCCTTCGTAAAAAAAACAAAAAGATTACCACAAAATCTTATTTGTTGGATATCAATCTTATAATTGTTTTGAAGTTCATGAGTGAAAATGAATTTTGATTAGATATGTTTTGTTCTATCTCCTTTGATATACTCACCCTTCAATTACGTTATATGTTGGCAAAAATCCCTAACGATGTTGTTTCAAAGATGTTGGGGTGTTGTGTTGACAAAGTTGTGTGACAATGTTCAAGTGTGTTTGTGGACATAGTGGTTTGTCGAAGTAGTCCTAGAAGCTTTTTGCATGAAGATGACGTGAAAATTTGGCAAAGTACAGATTTCTACTTAGTAAGCAGACCGCTTATTAAGTACGTGAATCACTTAGTAAGTACTTGAATTTTCCACAAAGGTTTGCCTATAGAAGGACCACTGACCAGTTCATTAAGAAGAGGGAAAGATTATTTCAGAAGACCGTCGTTATAAATTCCAAGAGACGAAAAGGAATTCGCAATGAGTACGTGCTGAGAAGTAAGCGTGAAGGAGTAAGCGTAGGGGACTAAGCATAGTGGACCAAGCACAGAGGACTAAACACAAAGGATTAAGTGCAAAGGACTAAGCACAAAGGAGTATGCGTAGCAAGACAAAGCGTAGACGACTAAGCGCAAAGGAGTACGCATAACAGGAGTACATGTGGTAAGTGTGAAAGACTAAGTTGTAACACACCAAGATTTTATGATATGCCTCTTAAAATTTAATATCTTCGATAGTTTATGTTTCACGCAACATCGAGTTTAAAACCATAATATACTATTAAATATGACCATTAAAATAGTAATGTGACCATTAAGAATAGTAATATGACCAATAGAATAGTAACTTCACCTATGAAAGTATAAATAAAATTTGGGTATCTTATAAATGAAAATATAGAATATTTATATTATGGATTATGTAAATAAATGTTTTAAAAATGATAAATTAAGTGTTGATATTTTTGTAAAACATAAATGTTTATTTACAATTTTATAGTTAAAATAAAGATTTAAAAGAATATTCATTTTCATAAAATAGATTCACAAATTAATATTTTGTAGTCTTAAGATTATAAGATAAATTTATGATACCTTAATTAATTTTCCAAAGTGTCATAAAAACAATTATAATATTAAAATTGGTATTTTTCGAGTAAATGATGATTTTATTTAAAAATTAAATTTAGAAAATTTAGAAAATTATTTTCATAAAATGGAGTTCATTTTTGAATTCTACATGTTAAAAAATAGTTAGAGTGAATTTTTGGAATTTTTCTAAAATACTTGATTTTTTGGTAAACAGTGAAATACGATAATTTACGGTATAAATATATTATAAGTTAAATACACTATTCCTTGAGTCATTGTTGATGTAATCACCATAATCTCTAACTGGAATTCATTATTTTAATATATTTAGTGATAATGCTCAAACTATTTATAGTCTTGAGACAAAATAATAAACAAATGAATAAAATATTCAAAAAACACCTCTCACCACTATAAATACCACCCCTTCTTCTCACACCTCCAAAGCCTTCAAACTTGCTTATATTCTACCCATTTCCTCTCACAAACATATCTCTAACGTTCTGGTCTTTCTAGTCTCACCCAAAAGACAATTTCAAAGTTCCTTAAGGAGGTTCTCAAGGAGATGAATTCAAGAGGTAAAATCCTCTTTCGTTCTTTTAATTTTCTTTCAATTTTTTTCTTTTCTTATCCTTCCCTCACCTCTCTTATACAAAGTGGCATGATAACTCTAGTATCTTTTATATAATGTAATTTTATTATGTCAATAGAAAATCGACCATCAAGTCTCTTCTCCTTTCCTTTTATTTTAAAGATGAAAACATCACCTGTGAGGTGTCGATTTACAGCCTTCATGGATGATGTGTTTTTGTTTTTCAATTACGCCTTCAAGGCTGGTCATAAAACCATTTTTATGGTTAAAAAAGATATTAATATATGTATTACCTCTTATCTAATGTTCTGGAACCAATATATATATACATAATATTAATTAATGAAACAAAACTAGTTTGCGATGATCGAAAAACCGTCAAAATAATCTAAATGATTATCACTAACATCTTAGCTAATGATTCATCCTCACCCCAAATAACCAAATAAAATATATAACCATTAAATCTTCTATAAGATCATTAATAACATATAATTTCAATTTTGGATAACTATTTTTATTTTTATATGATCTCCCATATGTGTATAAAAGTAAACCTATCATGAAAACAAAGGAAACAAACACTTGAGAACGAAAAAATTTAATCTTATAACTCATCAAAAAGACCATAAATGAACTTAATAAAATTATACTAATCAAATACATTTTGAATATAATCTAAATTAAATTATTAATTAATCTAATTTCATTATCCATAATATTAAGTGCAAGTGCAAAACACTTTCGGACATAAGGTAAGAGTTTCTTCTCGAACCTCCTCCTCCTCCAATGGCCCGAAGACCTTCATTTTTTTATTGATTTTTGATAATCCACCTTTCAAGGGGTGATGTGAAACCCTTACAAGGCCCGTAGGCGTAAGTATTACATGGCCTATAGGCCTTAGAGGAATTAATTGCCCGTAGGCTTCAAACATTACATACAACCCAGACTAACTACCTGGAACTGCTCCTCCTCAGCATCTTCATCGTGAAATCAGCTCTCCACCTTCGCATGGTTGTTCGGCTAGGCTTTACCATGCATGCACAGGCTTGTCCTGATGACATGTGCTTTATCCTCTCATTCTTGCAATTCGTTTAGCTTCTGCTATGGTGAAAGCTCCTTGCTCATCCTCCTTCTGGAGCTTGTTCCTTGTAGGTTGTCTAGTTTGCATCCGCACTTAAGGTGGCCCGAAGGCCTTGAGGTGGCTCAAAGGCCTTACTGACTCAAAGGCCTGGGTGGCCCGAAGACCTTAAAGGACTTGGAGACCAAATTGGTGGCCCAAAGGCCCAAACGGGGGAATAGTCCTGGTTTCTACAATGCCAAACAGTACCTGATACAGTCCCGCTACAGTACTACTACAGTACCAGAAATATGCCTCCGCCTAGATTTGATCACGGGTCGCTTAGATCCACTTAATGAGTCCTCACCAACTAGGCTGAGGCTCATGTGCTTCTCGAACCTCTATTTTCCATTTGGGTTACGCTTTCTCTCACTTTACCCCAATTTAATTCTTCATTATTTTTATATAATTCTTTTAAATTTTGTGTATATATTCCAAACTCATATATCCATATCAATTCATCTTTATTTTATGGAGAAATACATGTTTTACAAAGTTCCCCTCTCAATTCTTCCCAATAAGTAAACCCGATTAAAGGGAACTTCCTGATTTCTTATCCATTTTCAAGTACCATTCATAATATATTTTAAGGCACAACTATTTTTCTAAAATCACTACTTTTTTCATGAAAAACTATATTTTTTCATTTCTGGTTTTATAAAAATAATTATGAAAAATACAAATAGTTTTTCCAAAAGAACACTTCTTTGCAAAGTAAAAAAAGGGTATTTCTCTCAAGAATTCATCGATGATTTTATTTGAGTATTTTCATCTATTTCAATAACTATGTTGAATCTTATGCTTTATTAAGATTTATATTTTATGATTATTATCTACCATTTTTTATTAAATGGTTTATGACCAGTTTTATCATGGATGTACTATCTTGATACCATTCACCATACTACTCAGAATGGTTAGTGATTATGTTTACATATTGGAGAAAGTTATTTATAATTCATATATATATGTTGTTTATGTTTCACCCCATTCATATAAGTAATGTATTGGACTTAGTAAGTGACAAGCGGGTCCCGCTATATCCCCTCGATGCATCGATAGGTCTCATGAGACAAAACATATATAGACTTGGCTGAGGCCTACCCATTTATTTTCAGATATAGATTTGGTCGAGGCCTTAACCATTTATTTTTAAATGTATTGGTCGAGGGCTCAACGACATGTTTCAGATGTCCAACATTATGAATTCCCTCATTATGATATTAATAATTGATAATTCATGTGATTATTTGATTAATAGAATATCCATGTTTAAGAATCTTTCTCATGTAATTATTTATGGCAGTATTTAATCATTTTCACTCCTGCCATACTATTCTAAAGATTATGATTTAAATACATGTGTTTTTAGTTATTCACCATGCCTTATTGTTTATGATATCTTTCATTGTATTTATTACCCTTATTTAGCATCCAATCACACCCATTTCTTATGTTTTATTTTTCCCTAGGATGTGAAGATGTTTATTATGAATGACTTGTAGGGATAATCTCAGAGTTTATGGGTGTTTTCAATGGAGTTTCTATGTTTTTTCCTTTCAAGTTGTATTGTAATACTTATGTATATATATGGTTTTTCAAATATACTAAACTATTCGGTCCTTTGGGATGTGATCTCTTGTTCATAGTACAAATGTAATAAAGTAAGGTACCAATTCTAGGCTACCAGGGTCGGGGTATTTACAGTTAGTATCAGAGGAAGTTTAGTAGAAACATTAGAAACTAGATTTAGAAAACATAAATTAGGGAACATAACACTAAGATAGACTTTGAGGATAAGCATAGAAGAACATCCTAGAATTTTGGTAAGATAGAGATTATATGTGTCTTCCTAGAAATACATCCCTATCTGGATACTATAAGTAGATTTGGTTTTGGAACAGATGTACCTAGAGGTAACAACCCTGAAAAGGTGTGTTGAGTCTAACTTGGTGTAACTTGGTACATGAAAAGGGGCCTTATTGTGAACCTGGTTTGACACTACCTGGGGATATACTTAGGATAATTTACATTTTCTTTACAAACCATTATGAAGAATTTAAAAGAAAATATTTCCCTAAAGAAACCATGTTTATGATTACAAGATTAACTATGCACAAATTTATCAATTTATGTTTAGTGTTTTTCTAGTTTAAAATTATGCATTATGATTCATAACCTAATTTATCATGTGTCATTGTTTAGAAATTGAACCTAGTGGAAGGAATGGAAACCTATCAACCCACATATCCCATGTAGGGATTTCCCTCCTATGCAAGATAATAATGTTGGAGCAGGAGCTATAGTTGGAGCTGAGAAATTTATAACTATATAGGGATAGATGACTCAAGTTATGAATAATAACCTTACCCGTGTAGAGCATCCTGCTCCATAATGTGGAGAAACAGTGTTAGACCGATTCATGAGACAACAACCTCCATCATTCAATGGGACTACGAACCCATTTGTAGCTAAGCAGTAGATAAGTTCCTTAGAGAAGATATTTATCAATTTGGGAAGTAACGAAAGGGAGAAGGTTATCATGAAATTTTATATTCTCTCAGGAGATGCTGATCAATGGTGGCCATTGATTCAAAACACAAAGGAGGAGTAAAAATTGCAAATATGGAATGGAAGTATTTTAAGGAAATTTTCTTGGGGAAATATTTCCCTTACGAAAAGCGAGCAGATATGGAGAGGCAATTCTTGAGTCTGAGATAGAAAGAGGATGGATTTTTTTCCAAGTATGAATCCAACTTTACAAGGTTTTCAAGGCATACTGTGGACTAAATACATAATCCAAGGAGAAATATTGATTTATTTTTTGATGGTTTAGAACCATTCCTTTGAAGGGAACTGGTCTCCAAAAATTTATCATCATATGAAGATATAGTCTCATGTGCTATCAAGATAGAGAAATAATTATCTAAGTCTTATGACTTTAAGGAAAAATAAGAGAAGAAGAGGGTATCAGAGTAAAGAGTGGATAAAGGGAAGAATAAAAAAGGGTATTTTCCAACATGTGATAATTGTGGAAGGAAACACCCTAGTGCCTACTTAAAAGGAAAAGGATTTTACTACAAGTGTGATGATAAAGTCCATCATGCTCATGGTTTCAAGGGAAATAAATAAGATACCAATTTTCAATGTTACAGTTCTAGGGAGATGGGACATTATGCAAATGAGTTTACGAAGCATCAAGGAAACTTTCCTAAGAAAATCCCATGGGATCAAGGACAAACTCATCGATCACAACAGCTGATATTGAAGTTCCTAATGATGTGGTGGAAGGTACTTTAACAATATCCTCAAATTTAGATAAAGATTTATTTGATTCTAGATCATTGCATTCCTTTATATCTTCCCAGTTTTCTTTAAAAATTTGATATTTACAATTCACCTTAACAAGGGAGTTTTTAGTAAATACTCCTAGTGGAAACCTTATTGCAACAAACATGTGTCTATTAGTTCCTATTATAACACATAAACATGATATTGTTACTGATTTTATCATCATACCTATGGTTGATTTTGATATAATCCTTGGTATGGACTGGATTTTAAAATATAATGCAAAAATTTATTTTAAATAGAATGAAATTATGATTCATGATGAAGGTATGGAATTTCTCATCTTTAGAGGGGTGACTTCATCATCTATTTCATATCTGGATCCACCTCTAGTAGCTCTTATAAATAAAATTATTGGGGAAAAAGAGAAAACATCATCTATAGATGAGGAAAGAAATATTAAAATTGAAGATGTACCTATAGTGTAAGAATAAATTGATGTATTTTTAGAGGATTTACATAGACATCCTCTATCTTGGGAAGTTAAGTTCTCTATTGATTTAATTCCTGATGCAAAACCTATTTCAAAGAATCCTTATAGAATGACCACTATGGAATTAGTGGAGCTGAAAAAAAACAAGAATAATTGAGTGATAAGGGATTTATTCACCCTAGTATTTCTCTAGGAGGATCCCCTATTCTCTTTGTCAAAAAGAAAGATGGATCCATGAGGTTGTACATTGAATATAAATAAATCAATGCTTTTACAATAAATAATAAGTATCATCTACCTCACATTGATGATTTATTGGATCAACTTCATTGAGCTCAATATTTTTCGAAGATTGAACTTCAATCTAGATATCATAAATTGCGTGTGATGAAGGAAGATATTCTAAAGATAGTATTTTGAACCAGGTATGGACATTACAAGTTTATAGTAATTCCATTTAGACTAACTAATGCACCCTTTGTTTTTATGGATCTAATAAATAGAGTGTTCAAGGAATATCTTGAATATATTTTTGTGGTATTTATTGATGATATCTTGATATATTCCAAAATATATGAGGACCATGAGAACTACTTGCAGGTTGTTCTGAATACTTTGAGAAGAAAAGAGTTATATGGGAAGTTTAGTAAGTGTGAATACTGTCTTTAAATAGTTTCTTTTCTTGTCCGTATTGTCTCTAAGGATGGAATCTCAGTTGATCCTATGAAGGAAAAAGAATTCCATGAATTTCCTACACCAACTAACATAACCGAGGAACGTAGTTTCATTAGTTTAGCAGGTTACTATCAGTGTTTCATTCAGAATTTTCCCCAATTATCTAACCCATTAACCAAGCTTACTTGTAAAGGGGTTAAGTTTGTATGGATAAAATAATGTGAAGAATGTTTTGGAGAATTAAAGTGGATATTAGTAAATTCTATGATCTTGACTCTACCATCGAGAAATAGTGTATTTTTGATTTATAGTGATGCATCAAAGAAAGGAATTGGTTATGTCCTTATGCATAATGATAGAGTTATTGCCTATGCATCAAGGCAGTTAAAAAATCATGACTAGAACTATCCAACTCATGATATTGAGTTATTAGAGCTAACGAATTTGGAAGAATGAGAGGGTATGGAATTTTCCATTGGTACCAAGCCTGTGCACCTCTGCATAGGATAACTGCCATACAACCATGCAAAGGTGGAGAGCTGATCATGATGCAGATGTTAGGGAGGGGTAGTTTCAATTAGTCATAGTCTGTAATGAATTAATTCCTTAAGACCTTTGAGTCCTGTAATTTAAAGGGTTCCCCTTCAACCCTTAAAATGGGGATTATCAAAAATGAATAAAAAATGAAGGTCTTTGGGCCATTCATGCATGATCTTGAGTTAGCAGTCGTAATATTTTCTCTGAAGATATAGATACACTATCTCTATAGTGAAATATGTAAGATATATACAGATCACAAGTGCTTGAAATATATCTTCTCACAAAAAGAACTCAACATGAGGTAAAGGTGATGACTTGAGTTACTCAAGGATTATGATTGTTTAATACACTACCACCCAAGGAGGGTGAATAAAGTATCTGATGCATTGATCAGGAAAGATCATAGAGTTTTTAGAAAAATGAGGATTGACAAGGATCCTGTGTATATGGATCTAGAAAATATGGACATGAGAATTATCAAGGAAGGTGAAATATCATTAATTTTTCAATTGGTTTCCCAGCTGTATTTATTAGAAAGGATTAAAAGTTCCCATTCTAACTTGACTTTCAACATATGTGGGATAAGTATTTACCTTTGGTATAGTTTTCCTACAATAATAGTTTCCATTCAAGTATTCAAATGGCACCACATAAAGCATTGTATGGAAAGAGTTGTCGTACACCAACTTGTTGGGATGAAGTTGGTGAGAGGAATCTTGTAGGCCCATAACTTATGGAGGAAACAATGGAAAAGGTAAAGACTATTCAAACACATATCAAAGCAGTACAAAGTAGGAAAAAGATCTTTACTGATAACCAGAGGAAAGATTTGGAGTTTCAAGTGGGAGATCATGTTTTCTTGATAGTATCTCCATGGAAGGGTGTTATAAGATTTAGAAAGAAAGGGAAACTAATCCTTAAGTACATTGGACCTTTTGAAATCCTAGAAAGAATTGGAGCTGTGGCTTATCATTTCGTGATGACACCTATCCTTTCTAAACTAGACAATGTGTTCCACATCTATTTGTTAAGAAAGTACATGCCAGGCCCAACACATGTTCTCACTTTTGAAGGAGTAGAATTAGAACTTGATTTATCTTATTGTGAAGAGCCTATCCAGATTCTAGACACTAGATAGAAGGTGTTGAGGAATCATATGAATCAGCTGGTAAAGGAACTTTGAAAAAAATCATAAAATTGAAGAGCCGATGTGGGAACTAGAGGAATTTATGATGAAGAACTACCCAAAATTTTTTATGAGGTGATATTATAGAAATTTTGAGGAAGAATTTTTTTTAAGGAGGGGTGAATGTAACACCCCAAAATTTTATTGTATTCCTTTTTTAAAATTTATTATCTTCGATAGTTTATGCTTCACTCAACACCAAGTTTAAAATCATAATATACTATTAAATATGACCATTGGAATAGTAATGTGACCATTAGGAATAATAATATGATGGATAGAATAATAACTTTACCTATGGAAGTATAAATAAAATTTGGGTATCTTATAAATTAAATTATGGAATATTTATATCAAGGATTATGTAAATAATTTTTTTAAAAATGATAAATTAAGTGTTGGTATTTTTGTGAAACATAAATGCTTATTTACAATTTTATAGTTAAAATAATAATTTAAAAGAATATTTATTTTCATAAAATAGATTTATAAATTAATATTTTATTTTATTATGATTATAAGATAATTTTATGAGATCTTAATTAATTTTTCAGTTTCATAAAAATAGTTATAATATTAAAATCGGAATTTTTTGAGTAAATGATGATTTTATTTAAAAAATGAATTTATCATATTTATGAAATTATTTTCATAAAATGGAGTTCATTTTTGAATTCTACACATTGAAAAATGATTGGGGTTAATTTTTTGGATTTTTCTAAAATACTAGAATTTTTTGTGAATAGTAAAAGACGATAATTTACGTTATAAATAAATTATAAGTTAAATATAATATTCCTTAATTAATTTCTGATGTAATCACAATAATCTAGAATTATACTTCATTATTTTAATATATTTAGTGATAATTCTTAAACTATTCATATCCTTGAGCCAAAATAATAAACAAATGAATAAAATATTCAAAAAACACCCCTCTCCTCCACTATAAATACCACCCCTCAGCACCCCTTCTCCTCACACATCCAAAGCCTGGAAGCATGCTTATATTCTTACCATTTCCTCTCCCAAATATATCCCCCATGTTCTGGTCTTTCTAGTCTCACCCAAAAACCCTTTCAAATTTCCTTAAGGAGGTTCTCAAGGAGAGAAATTCAAGAGATAAGATCCCCTTTCGTTCTTTTAATTTTATTTCAATTTATTTTCTTTTCTTATCATTAAATCACCTCCAAAATCCAAAGTGACATGATAAATCCAATATCTTTTATATACTATAATGATGTTATTTCAATTGAAAATCCACCATCAAATCTCTTCTCCTTTTCCTTTTATTTTAAAGATGAAAATATCATCCGTGAGGTGCCAATTTATCGCCTTCATGGACGACATGTTTTTGTTTTTCAATTACACATTCATAGATGGCCATAAAACCATTTTTATAGTTAAAAAAGATTATAATATATTAATCACATCTTATCTAATGTTCTATAACTAGTATATATATATATAATATTAATTAATGAAACAAAACTAGTTTGCGATGATCGAAAACTGCTAAAATAATCTAAACGGTTATCATTAACATCTTATCTAATTATTCATCCTCTACCCAAATAAAAAATGACTTATATAACCATTTAATATTCTTTAATATCATTAATAACATATAATTTCAATTATAGACAACTATTTTCATTTTACATGATATTCCATATGCGTATAAAATTAAACCGATCATGAAAACCAATGAAATAAACACTCCAGAACGATGAAATTTAATCTTATAACTCATCAAAAAGACCATAAATGAACTTAATAAAATTATAATAAATAAAATAAATGCTGACTATATTCTAAATTAAATTAATAATGAATCTAATTTCATTATTCATGACATTAAGTGCAAGTGCAGAACACTTTCAGACATAAGGTAATGGTTTCTTCCCGAACCTCCATTTTCCATTCAGGCTATGCTTTCTCTCTCTATGACCCAATTTAATTCTTCATTATTTTTATATAATTCTTATAAATTCTATTTATATTTTAAAAAATCATATATCCATATCAATTTATCTTTCTTTTATGGATAAATACATGTTTTACAAGGTTCCCTTCTCAATTCTTCCCGATAAGTAAACCCGATTAAAGGGAACTTCCTGATTTCTTACCCATTTTCAAATACCATCAATAATCTTTTTTAACATAAAATTATTTTTCTAAAATCACAAATTTTTTCATGAAAAACTATATTTGTTCATTTCTGGTTTTATACAAACAATTATGACAAATGCAGATGATTTTTCCAAAATAACTCTTCTTTGCAAAGTAAAAAATGGGCATTTCTCTCAAGAATTTATTGACGATTTTATTAGAGTATTTTCATCTATTTCATAACCTATATTGAATCATATAATTTATTGAGATTTATCTTTTATGATTATCATCTATAATATTTTATTAAATGGTTTATGATTAGTTTGACTGTGGATGTGCTATCTTAATTCCATTCACCATACTACTTAGAATGGTTAGTGATTATGCTTACAGTTTGGGGAAAGTTATTTACAATTAATATGTATATATTGTTTATTTTTCACCCCATTCATATGAGGAATGAATTAGACTTATTATGTGATAAGTGAGCCACACTATTTCCCCTTGATGCATCGGTAGGTCTCATGAGACAAAACAGATATGGACTTAGCCGATTCTTTTCCCATTTATTTTTAGATATGGATTTGGTCGAGGCCTTAACCATTTATTTTCAGATGTCTTGGATGAGGCCTCGACGGTAAGTTTCAAATTTCTGGCATTATGTATTATCTCAATATGATATTAGTAATTGATAATTCATGTGATCATTCTACTAGTAAAATATCCATGGTTAAGTTTTTTTCTCATGTAATTATTTATTGAATTATTTAATCAGTTTTAACTCTTTCCATATTATGCTCAAGATTACGATTTAACAACATGCATTTTTAGTTATTCACAATGCCTTATTTTTTATGATAGCTTCTACTATATTTCTTACCCTTACTAAGCATCTTATATCACCCCTTTTTTATTTTTTATTTTTCCCTATGATGTGAAGATTTTTATTATGAATGACTTATAGGGATAATCTAGGATTTTATCGGTGTTTACAATGGAGTTTTTATGTTGTTTTTTCATTTCAAGTTGTAATGTAAAACTGATGCATGATCTATTTTTTCCAATATACTAAACTATTTAGTCCTTTGGGATGTGTTATCTTATTCATAGTACCAATGCAATAAAGTAAGACACCAAATCCAGGATATTGGGGTTGGGGTCTTTACATAAGTGCAGAGGACTAAGTGCATAAGAGTAAGCAAAAAAGAGTATGCATAGAGGAGTATGTAAAGAGGGAGATAAGTATGTGTAGCATGAGTCCTGTAAGGTAGATCATGTAGGATAGTACGCATGGGGTAGTGTGTGTAGGAGTAGTATGTGACAATAATGTTTTCATAAGAAGGTAATTCCATAAAGAATAATTGTTCACAAAAGAAATATGTGTGGAGAAAATATTATGCAGTGAAGAGTATTTCATATCATTGATCAAAGATGAGCTTAACGTCACACCCATTTTAGTGTGAACAACATCAAAGATGATTCAAATCATCAAAATATTCTTCTGGAAGAGAAACAAACACTTTTCATGAGAGAGAGTAGTGAATTCTCAGGTGTGAATGGTTTTAAACTAGGAGGGATAGTGATCCCACTCCAAATATTATAACAGTAGTGTGCTATAGTAATCCTACTAAATCAAAAAGTTATCACTTTATTCTCCTTGGATTAGCCCGGTTAGGGTGAAACAAGTAAAAATTTTCATGTCACATGTATGTATTTCATCTGTGTTTATATATTGATGCAAGAAAAAGATAAAAGAGAGTTTTGTTTAACGAATAAACAAGATCAAAAGGGGTAGTTTTCTTAATCTTTCATACCCTGATTCACCCCCTCACAAGGTATTTAACCTAGTAGAGACAAAAATCGATATTAGAGCCAAATGTCAAAGGAAATAATATTCTCTTAGTGGATGAAATGATGACAATTAATCACAAAGGGATTCTTATCTTCAATGGAAATAATTTTCAACTGTGGAAGAATCAGATGACTTAATACTTCCTATATTTATTAATAAATATTTATACAACCACAATTCATGGAATTTTGTCCATTATGGATAGTGGAGCCTTACCAAAAGTATATCGTAATGAACATGATTCCAACACTAGAGGAATCAATTTTTTAGGGGGATCTTTATCCAATACAATATACATAAAGGTGATGTTGTGTAAATCCACACCTTCCATGTGAAAAATTATGATAAATACTTATGAAGGTGATTTTAAAGTCTGAGAATCTAAATTCCAGGTTCCGTGGAAGAAGTATGATGACCCGAGGATGCACCATAATGAATTTGTTAATGAATTATTTGATCGAGTGAATGTGATTGTGGAGGACATGTGTGGTCTCAGGGAAACCCTTGATGATTTAAAGATAGTTAAGTGCATCCTAAGAATATTTCCAACCTGGTTAAATATGAAAGTCTCTATACTTGAGGATAAAGATCCAAAGGATCTTTCATTAGATAGTCCTCACAATACCCTGATTTCATATGAAATGAGGAATAATGGTAACGAGGTTGTAGAAAAGGGTAAGTCTAAGGAAGTGGAATTTAAGGCTATAAAGAAACTCACCATAGAGGATGGTCATGAATATGAATAGGTGGATGAAGTAATATCATTTATTTCCTAAAAAATTCAAAGGGTAAAAGGAATTTTCAAAGGGAAAATTCAACTCGCATGCTTTAAATGTTTAAGGGCTGGGCTCCTTGAAACAAAGTGTTCCAAGAAGTTTTAAGATGGTGGTGAGGCAGATGAAATTCTCATGAAGAAATATTCAGCCAATGTGAAAGGTAGGAGAAGTGAAAAAGGCTTCTTTAATAAAAATAATCTACTTTCACATGAGGATAGTTCAGAAGAAATGAAGGCAAAAGAACTCGAGGACTACAAATACTATAGTGAAGATGTTATGGTGGTTGTAATGGAAAATTCCCAAACAAGGGATGAGAGTGAGATGATAGAAGATATGTGAAATGGAGAGTTCATCTCCAAGAATAATTAGAATCTACACTTAAGGAGATTGATTTTTGGAGAGACAAAATTAAGAAAATAATATAGTGATTCATGATGCTAAACTTTATATACAAAAAAAGAAGAAGATGAGAAGTCTAAGCTAAAGGTAAAAATTGTGGAGATTAAATCTACAAATCTAGAAAACTTAGATAAGGTTGTTAAGTAAATTCTCAAAGTCAAAGAAAAACCATGGTTATCAATGGATTGACAAACATAGTGAAAGATCAGGTAAAAAATATTGAAGAGCCTGAGGAGGAAATTTTCAACCTGTGATGAAAAGTTGAATATCATGATAGACTCTTGAATCTCAATATTACATTAGGAAAATATAATACATTGACGATATAAAAAGTGAAAATGGATCAAATAGTTCTAGAAAAATAAGAAAAGGATTATCAGATAAAGTAAAAGATACATCAGAATGAAAAAGGTGGTATGGGTCTTGATCGAAAAAACAAATCTATAATGGTTGATGATAAACCATAAACACCCACTCTGAAGTTAAAAGATGATTTGGGTATGGCTCGAAAGTGGAAAACTCAGAGAACCCAAGATTCACCCAGTGTTTTAGCAAAGACACATGAGAATACACCTCATATTAGGTATTATTTTTTTGGGAAATATGGGATATTAAAAAAAATGTGTGTTTCATAGCCAAAAAGTATCAAAGGGGATAAGAGAAAAAATGAATTTGATAAGAGTTCAATATTAAAATAATGCTTTTTTATGGTCACTATTTCTGGTATGGAGTTTTTTTACATATGGATAGGTATTATTTTTAACAATATAGAGGAATGTGATGATGAATACCCAAAATGGCCAAACATAGAAACTTAAGAAATCATCAATAGAGGTGAAAATAAAAAATTGATTTGTATATTTATATGATGAAGTTGGTCCATCATAATATTAAAAAGATCAAACATTTCAACCAGCACCAAGTGAGAAGTCTAAGTCATAGATAAAAAATAAAAAATTTGTGAAGGAAGTAGTTGTGGATATTTCCTTGAAATCATTAGATTGTGTCGGTGTTTATATCCTTGATATTAGATGTACTTCTTATATGAAGGGAAAGAAGTATCTACTCATAGGTATCAATTATGATAAGAAAGGTTTCATCATATTTGACAATGATAAAGGTCTGTAGATTGTTGGGTCAGGAAAAACTAAGTTTGGGGGAAAAGACATGAGACTTTTTGATGTATTGGTTGTTGAATATCTCAGTCACAACTCGTTAATTATTAGAAAACTATATTACTCAAGGCATGAAATAAAATTTACCAAGAAGATATGTATTATCAAAGGAAAATATGTTGTAGTTTTTATATCATGGAATCCCATAAATGGGAATCTATAACTTTTATGTAAAGAAGAAGATATGTGTTTTCTATCCAAAGAAGAAGAAAAAAGGTTGTGGAATAATTATAATAGTCATTTGAGCCAACCATCCTTGAATGATATGGTGAAAATTTATGGATCTTTAGATCTCATTAAATGATCATTTGATTTTATACACATGCGTGTCACTTGTTAAAAAGGGAAAACTACTCAGAATGCATACAATATAAAAGAGAAAAAGTCAACAAGAGTGATTGAACTTCTGAATATTGACATGTGTGGACCTATATCTCTAAGATTTAATTATGGGAAGAGATAATATGTTCTTTTAATTGATTATTATATCCATATGGAATGGATTATGGTTATCACTCACAAGTCTAAGGTGTTTAGTTGTATAACACAATATCAAAGAGAGGATAAAAAGACATTTGGGTAGAGAATTTTAAAATTCCAAACTGATAATTCCATGAATTTTACCAATAATCAGGTAGTGGATTATCTGAAAAACCTAATATATGGTACCAAGTATCAATAGTGATAACTCCTAAACAAAATGGTTTGGTTTAGAGGAGAAACTAGATCCTAAAAAACATGTCCATAAATAAGAATAATAAAAAAGACCCACAAAAAAAGTTTTGGAAAGAAGCAGTCTTAACATCAGTACTAATAGAGATTTTTTATGTTTGAGAGAAGAAAAAGATTCATACAATATATTTTACAGAAAGAAGTCGATATTAAAGAACTTTTGAATATTTAGAAGTAAGTTTTTCATTCTCAATAAGGAAAAATAATTTTTTTTGAATCTAATGGATTTATCTTATCTATTTAGGAAAAAGAAAAGCATATAAATGCTTCAATAAGAATCTAGGAAAGGTTTTCTAAATCAATGATGTCACTATAGTGGATAATGAGCAGAATCATCAACAAAATAATGAATATTTTCCTGATGAAAGTGATAAGGAGGTAAGTAGCTCTGTGGGAGCATAAGTATCAACTAAAGATTCAGATGAAGACACGGATGATGATAAGGAAGAAGTTAGACCTATATTTACATAGAAGACAAAATGGAGAGATAAAATTGATGAGTAGAATATTATTGGTAATCAGAAAATGCTAGTGTAGATGATGAGAATGAAGTATCTACAAAAAATATCTTTCTTATCTCAAGAATAATCACAATGTTTTGAGGAAGATATTAGAGATGAGAGTTGGGATCAGACTATGAATGAAGAGCTTGACCAAATTGACAATAATTAGACATGAGAGATTGTTTCCAAGACATCAGACAAGAACATCGTCACACCCAAATGGGACTTCCATAACAAGCTTAATAAAGATGACATGGTGATTCGAAACAAAGCATGACTCATGTGCAAGGGTTACTCCCAGAAAGAGGGAACCAATGCTAATGAAAAATTTGTATCTGTTGTAAGGATAGAAACAATACAACTATACTTATCCATAACAATGTAAATAAAGTTCAAGGCATACTAGATGGATGTCAAGTAATTATTTATAAATTAAGTTCTATAAGAATAGGTGTACATTAAACAACTATATGGTTTTCTCAATCATGAAGGTGAGAACAATGTTTGTTGGCTGAAGAAGGCATTGTATGGATTGAAGTAGACACCAAGAGCATGGTACTTATTACATGATCAATATTTGAAGAATATTAGTTTCTAGTGTGGTGGAGTTGATTAAAATATATATGTCAAAAATTAGAGTAATCAAAGTATGATGGTTCTTATGTTTGTAGAAAACATACTCTTTAGTGTATTGGACAAATCATAATGAAAATAGTTTGTAGAATTCATAAAGTGAAAATTTGACATCTTGATGACCAGAAATATGATGTTTTCCCTCGGTTTATAGGTTATATAAGGAACACATAGTATATTTATCTCTCAATATAAATATTCTAAGGAGTTTATGAAAATATTTGGAATGAAAGATTCTGAGGGGATGACAACTCTGGTTTCCACCTGGATGAATTTTTCAAGAGATGATGATAACAAAGTGGTTGATGTCAAAAAATACATGAAAATCATTAGAATCTTTCTATACTTAACATAGATATGAAACAATATTGTTTTTTACACATTACAAGAGGCATGGTATTAAAGTAATCCTAAATAAATCCGATTTATTTTAGTTAAAATAATACTATGGTATATCAAAGGCATAGTGGATTTCAATTTGATTTACAATGAAATATCTCAGCAAGAGATATTGGGATATACAAACAGAGACTAGGCCAGTTCAGTAGATGATAAAAATTCTACATCAGGTGATGTATTTTACATTGGCAGATTGTGCATTTCTTTGTTGAGTAAGAAACAAGAATTTATTTCACTAAGAACTATAGAAGTAGAATATATTGTGGACACTGAATCTTGCATGTAGTTACTATGGATGAAACAAAAGATTAAGACATGAGAGTTAAAGTTAATTCTCCGATCAAAATTAATTATGATAATTTGAGTGTTATTAATATTAGTAAAAATATTTTCCATCACTCAAGGATGAAGCACATATAAATCAAGGATTTTTAAAGGAGAAAGTTGAGAATGGTCTAGTGAAGCTAAAGTATGTGTCTATAAAATATAAAATTATAAGAATCATGAAAAATTCCATACCCATATAATCATTTGAAAGGAATCAAATAGATCTCAAAGTCTAGTATAATCCCATGCTTAAATAGTGTGGATGAAAACCCCCACTCCTAAAGGTATATTATGTATTACCCCATATATTTCTAATTGTTCTTTTCCTTATCGAATACCACAAAGGATAAACCTTTAGGTTTATTAACAAAGGGGTTAAATACTATTCATGAAAGGGGATTTATTTCTTATACCTCCAATGGAAATGAGTAAAGTTGATGAAAAGGGGGATAGATATTCTATGTTTAATTAAGAGGAAAATGATATAGGGAGAGTTTAAACCACATGATGCTGAGGCTATAATATCCCATGTCTAGATGGATCAAAAATTTCGAAGATAATTTTAATTTCGTTATCAAATGGGTGAAATCTTGAATTAAGACCCAAAATAAGATTTTGAGATTTAGAATTCATCAAAGTGTTTTTTTGGGATAAGTAATGATGATCATAAGGTATCCCAGGTTTTTATATGATATTAATATCATTTAGGTAATGTTCTGGAAGTTTTGGGGGTATTATGGAAAGGGTGAACGGTTTAGTGTACATGGCTTAGGAGAAACCGTGAGACACCTTGATGGTCAGGAGGTTTTTAGTTCAATTTAAATTTGGAAAGGTTGGTTGTAATGGATAGAGAATGTTTTGGGGGTAAACCGTGCAAGGAAAAATGAGGAATCATGTGAGGATGAGGAGGTTCCGAGACATTATGCATGGGTTGCACACGATTTCAAACAAACCACGCACCTTGCTTCGAAGGGGAGGAAGTTCTAATAGCATGGTTAGTGAATAGTTTTTTAAACTATGTGGAACAACCGTGTGAAGCTAGGGATGTTTTAAATTAGGGGTGATCTTGGTTTTCACATAGTTTGACCAACTGTGCAGCTAAACTATACAAGTGGTGGCCTTGGATAGAGCCAACTGCACGGTTGGCCCACGATTTGGAAATCCGTGTAGCCAAATCGTGCGGCTGTCTAGATTTCACTAAAAATGGGTAAATGACCAAAATGAACCCTCAATTTTTTAGCCACTCCACCCCTTTTCTCCTCCCTTGGGTGTGCGTGGACTAGGGGGTTCCCAAACCCCTTCCTTCTCTTCCCCCTTAAATTTTGGGTCGTTTTTATGGTAATTTCTTGTCATTTGAGGTGAGTTATCCTCATCTAGTGGTTTCCTTAATTATTATTATTCTTGTTTATATCTAATTTTGGGGATCTCTAGTTTAGGTATTATTGACGATTCCATCAGATCATGGTGGAATAATCTGTTTCTCTTGGGTCTTTTGGTTGGATTTCGTAAAAGAGATCTCGAGATGGATTCTGCACTTCATTGCATGGTGTTTCATTAAGGTATGTGACCATGGTAATTTTTTTAGGTTTTTACTAATTTTTTATTTAATCAGTTATTGAATTGGTATCACCTCTTAAGGATTTGGCCTGTAATGTGGTCAAGGTTATGCCATGAGTCTTCGGTGAGTGGATGTCTTCATTTTTAGTGCATCACGGTGAACTGATGAGTTTTAAAACATTATACCAAGTTGAGTTTTGGTTAATTAATAAATTATAATTGATATAATTTATTATTTTTTGTTTTTTGATGTAATAATAGAGCTTGGGTGATCATGATGAACTCAGTTGGGCACCGAGGGGTTTGGACAATGCTTGGACAGGCCTTAACAAGGTTGTCATGTGTTGGATTTGTTATGGAAAGCTTCTCTAATGAGGTAGGTGGTATAAGAGCTTTACCCATAGTCTTAATAATTGTTCTATATGTGAATTGATATGTGTGCCTTGTATCCCATGTGTGTTATGATTTCTATCTTGATTTAAGAAATTGATTTTGGCCTTAGATTGATACCTTGAACCTTCTACATATCATGTTGGATATGTGGTGATGTGAGACCAGACCTATGACCACCCATGGGGTGTGCCAACCTTTGGAAGTGTAATTTTTAATGTGTTAGGTTTTTATGAAAATTCCTTTGAGTATGTTGAAATGGTTTAAATGTGTGATTTGGGTTTTGACTCGGTTTTGGATATCAAATGGTTAAGGCTATGTTTTGAAATGATTCTTGTTTTAAAATGAGGTTTTGGCCTCAAGATGATTTAAAATGGGTTTCAAATAGATTTGAACTGGGTGTGTCGTGACTCTTAAAATGGTTGTCATGGAACATGAAGGCCTTAAACCTTGTTGTATTTTCAAAGAGGAAGACCTATGTTTTAAGTGGTGGCTTCCTAGTGTTTGAAAGGGATGTATGTTCTTGTGTTTTATGAAATGTAAAAAGGTTTTGAATTTTATTTGATACATGTGTGATTTATAGGTTCATCAGGACCATCGTAAATGTTGTGATTAAGGAAGGATGAAATGGTTTAATTATGAATTTGGTTTTATATGATGAAATTAAAGGAATATGGAAACGTTGAATGAAATGGTATTAATTGAAAATGGAATTGTTTGGGATGGACAAACATGACATACTGAATCTCGATTGGATTCATGTACTAATTCTCCATGTTTTTTTAAATTTGATTAATGGTTTTGGATGTTGTACTTATGCTCCACTCCCTGTTTTGGGTGGGTCAAACATATGATCCAGGTGCCCCGATGCACTATAGTTTTTTAGGGAAATGACTGATTCTCCTAAACCCAAGGGTATAGACATGGTGTTCCATATCAAGGCTGAGATGGTAAAACATGGTGTTCTCAGTCCCAATTGGATTCATGGACCAATGATCCATGTTTTCTGACTTGTGACCTAAAGGTTGGGATTGCTGGACGTGGAGTTCTGAGTCCCGGTTGGATTCATGGATGGATGCTCCATGTTTTATGACTTGTGACCTTATGGTTGGGATGGTTATACATGGCGTTCTAGATCCTAGTTGGATTCTTAGACTGTGGCTCCTTCATTTCCAACTAGTGACCCCTATGATATATGGCTCAAATGTACATCTTGGGCTGATGATATTTGATGGAAATACATAAATTTTGGAATAAAGAATAAAATTAAACAATTTAACCTGGTTAAATAATGAAACCTATTTAATTTACCTACTTTTCAATAGTTATTATTTTTCTTACATGCACTGCTGTACTGACTGGTATTTTATTTAGACACCATTGGTGGTGGCCTACTAATTTTTACTCACACCCTACTTAGACTGCCATTGGACTTGGGTACCCAAGAAACTCTTACATTTTTATTGTAGGAATAGGTTTGGGATGAGGCCCATGTTGAGTATTGTTGGTCAAGAAAGATTGTATTATCAATATTAGATGGATGGAGGTGTTTGGATTGGTGATGGTGTGGAGCCTTTTTGCAATTCCTTTTATTTTGGTATGTCATGTAACCAACCTAGTGATCGGTTGGTGGTATGTTTGACATGGCTATTCAGGAAACTTTATTTCATTTCATTTTATTATAGCATGTTTCAGTTTCAATTTATTTATTCTTTCCATGTACTCTGATGTGTATTATATTTGGTTATCTGCTTCTGGTTGTGCACTCTGATATGGGGGTATATTCTCCTCACAGTTCCATTTAGACCCCTACTACTAGTTGGTGGCCTCTAGCATACAAGGAGGCATGCTTGAGGCATTGTGGTGATATGTCTTGGGGAACCAGTTTAGTGGCTTCTGGGATGAGATGTTACAAAGTGGTATCAAAGTAGTTTACTTCCTATTATTTTACTATTTGGGGTTTAGTATATAGGAGATATAGGAATATTTCAGAGCTTGAGATGGATACTAGGATGGTGCATCATGAACACCTGTTCCAATAGGACGTCTAGGTTACTAGGGGATGGGATTGATGTTCTCAATTTGTGAAGTTATGGTTGTATATGATTTTTACTTCATGAAACGCCCATATTGTTTGTATTTGATGGTTTATGATTGATTTCAGTCTCTTGGACCATTGGAAAGAGGCTTGTGATTTAGTTCTAGATCTTTCCCTGTAGAGGCAAGATGTGTCTCATGCATCATGTCAGGAACATAGGATCCACATTTTATAGTCCTTATATTGTGTGATGTTATGGAATTTCTTATGATGGAAGGTTATGTGGATTTACAATGAGGAATTTATTGGCAAGGGTGTTGGTGTGGTCCTGATGTGCGGTTGGTACAGTGACCCTAGTGGGTCAGTATGGTATGAGTATTGGATCGGCAGACCCATATGGGTGTTTCTTTGGGGATCATTTGTATGTACAGGTCCTCTGGGGAGTAGTCTGATGTGCAAATGCTCGAAGAGGATGAACCCCCAAGTTGTGGGTAGTTGGTTGGAATATGTAACCTTTATGGTGTGGGACCCTAAAGGAGGTTGTTTTTTTTCTAATGTCATGTGATAATGAGATAGGTGCCTGATGATACCCTATGAGTTATCGTCTTCTATGAGTTGGCATAGAACTTGTATGGTTGGATCAAGTGGACTTTTTAAATGAATCCATTCTTGGGAGTGGTGTTGTGTGGATTTCGAGGGTGAACTGTGATATGGGTTGACCTAGTTACGAGTTCCTTTGGGTGTGTGGAGCACAAGAGGATGCTTTGGACTCTTGAAAATGGTGCATGAAGGGTGCATCCTAGTATAACATTTTTTCATCGGGTTTTGGAATATAGGATGACTTTGGTTTTGAAAAAGAGAACTTGATTACTAGTGTTTGGCCTTGTGGTTGGTTTATAAAGGGGATTATTGTTTGGGTGCCTCGATCGAGTGACAGTTGCACATACGAGATGTTCCTAATGGTTATGAGTTGGATTGAGCACACATGAGGTGCTCAATGAAATTTTTTTTATGTGCATGTGTCTACTTCGAGTGGCGACTATGAATGTGAGTTGTTTTTGGTAAGATACACAAAGATGTGTCTTGTTTTATTTAAATGGGAAACAAGCAGTGTGTCAATGTTTTGGTAGAACTTGGGGGAAGGACCAGGTAGGTGTCTGGCCTGGTCAAATCTTGATGTGTCTCCATGAACTTGATGAGAGAATATATGATATTAGTGGAACTTCTGAATGATGCTCAAGTCTTGAGTATCCATGCAAGTGGTTTTTGTTTCGTGAGTTTCTTTCGGTTTTAAGAAGCACCAAGGGTTATCATCCTTGGGTGAGATGGACATGTGGGGAAGGAATATCTAGTGAATAGGGATTATGAGCTGAGGTTTCATAAATCTTGACTTGTTAGAGTTGAAATCAGGTTCTGTGGTGGGGTCACACAAGAGTGTGTGCGATGGTTGAGTTTTAATGTAATATTGGAGGCACGAACGGATGGTGATGTGCTGTGTCATTTGGTTTGTGAATATGACATTATGGGAGTGTACTCCAAAGGTGGCAGGGTTATGTGGGAAACTAAAAGTGGGATGAGGGCCAATGTGGATGTGATTAAACACTTTAAAGTAGGGAGGCATACAACTTTTGATGGTTTTACATGTCGTTAAAGATATAGGTGACATCAAGAATGGATGTACGGTGGAGGTGTTTATCTAAGACATCATATTGCACTCTTAGTTAGTAAAAATCATGCCCAATATATTGACATTTTATTGGGTATTCTAAGAGAGATATGGATATATTATTAGCTTATCTAATGTATTTTGGTTAGATATGGGGACTCATGGAGGTTATGCTCATGGAGCAGTGAATGTGGAGTCGCATAGTGGGAAGAGCACCATCGCCTGTTTGCGGGTGGGGTCCTCATGATGGATCAGTCGTCAGATAATACCATTGGTTCCTTTATCATATGTTGGGTATGGGTAATAGTTAATGTTTTTTTTGGTCACTCAAGAGAGGGTGAGATGACCACATACTCGATTCTTGGGTTAGAAGTGGTTGGAGCATGGGTAGATGTGGTTAAGGTTGTTTGGGTGATTCAATGATGACGACACTCCTATAGTGGAGAGTGATGTATCAATTGCATAGATATAACCATTATGGTTGATGGGCCATGTGTGTGTGGGACTGACCATGGATTTGTCATGGTGGCATTGTGATCCTAGTGAAAACTGTTTTGGTGCGTACATAAATTCTGCTGGGGGAATGTTAATGGGAGATCAATGGTGAGGTATGATCAAGGTGAGTGTTGGATTTTGAATTGAGGTGAAAGAAGTTGTGTATGGAAATGTTTGGGTATGTTTGGGTGGTTGTGGAATGCCTCTGAGTTAAAGAGCATAGAGATTATATGAGTTGGTGAAAAACTGATAGTTGGAGCCAGGCGTTTTTGGGATGAGTCATTCAGGGGTAGTCTAACTAGTGATAGTATATTATGTGGGTGTGGATGGTTGAAAACTATATTCAGTGAGTTTTTTGGGGAATGAAGGGTGTGTTTTAGGATTTATTGGGTATTTCACTGATGGAAAGGGTGTTGAACATCAGGAGTTGGTGGGTATAAGTTGAAGCTTTTGGTGGTGAACGCCATAGCTCGAAGATTTCTTGGGTAATGTTATAATCAATGTTTCATATGGAAAGGCTTGGGTAAGCACCATCATAGTGTTCTAGTGTTGGTAATGGGTGTTATCTCAAAGTCTTGGTCGGTTGAGGGCCTTTAGTTGTAGGTTGTACCTTGGTAGTGTTTTAGGATATTAGAAGTTGAATGAGGATATTGGTTAAAATATGGTGACTGACATAGGTTAGGTGGTGTAGATAGATGACTAACAAGGCTTCTAGAGGATTATAAGTATTGTGGTGGGGAGGTTGTAAGATCCCATATTTGGATGGATCAAAAATTTATGATGGAATTTTAATTTTCATTACCGAATGGGTAAAATCTTGAATTAAGACCCAAAATGAGATTCCAAGAGTTGGAATGTCTCAAAGTGTTGTTTTGGGATAAGTAATGGTGATATTGAGGTAGCCCAGGTGTTTAGATGATTTTTAGATGCTTCGAATTAAGTTCTAAATGTTTTGGGGGGTTTTCTAGAAAGGGTGCATAGTTTGGTGTTCACGATTTAGGAGAAAATGTATGACAACTTGATGCATAAGATGTTTTTAGTTCAATTTGAACTGGGAATGGTTTGGTTTCATGACTAGATCAAGGTTTTGGGTAAACCATGTGAGGAAAAAAAGGAGGAACCGTGTGAGGGTGAGGAGATTTTGATACATGGCACATGGGTTACACACTGTTTCAGACAAATTGTGTGCCTTATTGCAGAGGGGAGGCATTGCTAATAGCACGGTTGGTGCATACTTTTTTAAATCATGTGGAACAACCATACAAATCTAGGGGTGTTGGATGGTAGGAGTGTTCAAAGTTGTCACATGGATTGACCAACTGTGTGGCTAAACTATGCAAGTGGTGGCCTTGGATAGAGCGAACAACACGGTTGGAGCACTATTTGGAGAATCATGTGGCCGAACCATGTGGATACCCGGATTTATTTTAAAAGGGATAAATAACCAAAATTCCCACTTTGGTTTGTAGTAACTCCTACCCTTTCTCCTCCCTTGGGCATGCATGGACTAGGGGGTTCCCAAACTCCTTCCTTCTATTCCCCCACTTGATTTTGGGTGTTTTTATGGTGATTTATTGTCATTTGAGGTGAGTTATCCTCCTCTGATGGTGTCCTTTCTTCTTCTTCTTATTTCACTATAATTTTGGGATCTCTAGTTTAGGTATTGTTGAATATTCCACCAGATCATGGTGAAATAATCTGTTTCTATTGGGGATTTTGTTTGTCTTGTATAAAAGAGATCTTGAGATGGATTCCACACTTCATTGCATGATGTTTCGTTATGGTATGTGACCACGATGAATTTTATTAGTTTTTTCTTAATGATTTAATTTAATTATTTATCGAATTGGTATTGTCTCTTAAGACTTTGGCCCAAAATGTGTTCGGGGTTATTCCACAGGTCTTTGGTGAGTGGTTGGATTTAGTTTTGATGTGGCATGATGGCCTAGTGAGTTTTTGGCATTATTCCAAGTTGGGATTTGGTTAAATAATTAATTAACTATAATTTTTATAATTAATTAATTTTTAATTTTTGGTGTAATACTAGAGCTTAGGTTACCATGAATGACTTGGTTGGGTGCCGAGGGGTTTGACAATTCTTGGATCAGCCTTATATCGGTTGTCATACATTGGATTTTTTATGGAAAGCTTTTCTAATGAGGTAGGTGATCTAAGAGATTTACCATAGTCTTAATAATTATTTTATATTTGAATTTAAGTGTGTGACTTAGAGACCATGTGTGTTATTCTTTCTCCCTTGATTTAAGAAATTTATTTTGTCCTTATATTGATACCTTAGACCTTCTACGGATCCCGTTGAATTTGTGGTGATGTGAGACCATACCTATAGCCATCCATGGTATATGTCAACCTCTATAAGTGTAATATTTAATGTGTTATTTTTTTATTAAAATTAATATGAGGCTTTTGAAATGGTTTAAATGTATTCTTTGGGTTTTGACTTGGGTTTGGATGACAAATGGGGAAGGCCATGTTTTGAAATGATTCTTGTTTTGAAATGAGGTGTTGACCTGAAGGTGTTTTAAAATGGGTTTCAAATGGATTTAAAATGTTTATTTGAAATGGGTGTGTGGTTAATCTTAAAATGGTTTTCATTAAACATGATGTTCTTGTACCATGTTGGATTTTCCAAGAGAAATACCCATGTTTTGAGGGGTAGATTCCTAGTGTTTGAAAGGGATGTTTGTTCTTGTGTTTTATGACATGTAAACAGGGGTTGGATTTTATTTTGGAAATGTGTGATTTATAGGTCCATTATGACCATGGTAAATTTTGTGATTAAGTAAGGATGAAATGGTTTAATTATGAATTGTGTTTTATATGATGAAAGTAAAGGAATATGGAAATTTTGAATGAAATGATATTAATTGAAAATGGAATGGTTGGGGATTATTGGACATGATGTGTCGAATAATAGTTTGATTCATGGAATAATAATCCATGTTTTATAATATGTGACTAATGGTTTGGGGATGTTGGATCGAAACTCCACTCCCCAGTTTTGTGTGGGCTATACTGATTCTCCAGGTTCCCCAGTGCACTTTAGTTTTTCAGGGAAATGAATGAAACTCCTGAATCCAAGGATATAGACATGGAATTCCATATCAAGGTTGGAATGGTTAGACATGGAATTACGAGTCCCGTTTGGATTCATGGATAGACGCTCTATGTTTTTTAACTTGTGAACTATAGGTTGGGATGGTATATTATGGCGTTCCAAGTCTCAGTTGGATTCATGGACTGATGCTCTATGTTTTCCAACTTATGGACTAGTGGTTAGGATGAATAGACATGGTGTTATAATCCTAGTTGGATTCTTGGACTGAGACTCCTTGATTTACAACCAATGAACTTTGTGATATATGGATCAAATGACCAGATTAGGCCAAGGATATTTGATGTAAATGGATAAATTTTGGAATGAAGAATAAAAGTGAACAAATTAATCTGGTTAAATAATTAAACCTATTTAATTTACCTTCTTGTCTAAATTTTTCATTTTCCTTCATGCACTATTGTACGAACTAGTATTTTATTTTGACATCGTTGGTGGTGGACTACTATGTATTACTCACACCCTAATTAGGTCACCATTACACTTGGGTAATTTATAAAATCTTACATGTTTATTGTAGTAACATGTTTGAGATGAGGATCGTGTTGAGAATTATTGGTTGAGAAGGATTGCTCGAGTAGTATCAGATGGCTGGAGGGGTTTGGATCAATGATTATATAGATACTTTTTATAGTTCCTTTAATTTTGGTATGTTATGTAATAGGCTCATTGGGTGGTTGGTGGTATATATGATAGGAATGTTTGGGTCCCTTTGTTGCATTTCATTTTGTTACAACATGTTTTCGTTTAAATTTATTTATTCTTTCTATATACTATGATGTGTATGATATTTGATTATTTTCTTCTGGTTGTGCACTCAGATATGGGGGTATAGTCTCCTCACAATTCCATTTAGAACCCCATTTCTAGTCAGTAACCTTTGACATATGAGGAGGTACACTAGAGTTCTTGTAGCGGTTAGGATTGGGGCACTATTTCAGTGGATTCTGGGCTGGGACATTACAGAAGCTATTTAGTCATTGACTATATATCAAAAAAGGATGACTATGGGTTCATGTTGAAAAAATTCTACTAGTTACAGTCGAGGAAGTGGTATTCTCGAGAGATACACTCTATGTGTAATAATTGGTATCGATTTAACATTCAGTATCGATAAATATTCATTAAGAGGTATCAATAAAAAAGTGATTCATTTATGATATTTTTATGATACTCTAGTTTTCACACCATTTTTGACTCATGCGGTCTTAGAGTATGTATAGATTAAGTCTTTGATCACTATATAGAGTTATAGAAAGGTAAGTGGTGTTTGAATAAGGAATTGTGCAAGTTTTTTCAACATAATTTTTTATGTTTTTTAAGTGTTGTCACTAAACCCAAAGGGGGATATTTTTGGAAAAAATACCTAATGAAGAGGAGTGAAATATTAACATAGAATATCATCTTTGGAAATTTTAGGATATTCAAAGAAGTTTTCAAAGAGGAGTATGTGAAGAGGAGTAAGTGAGAAGGAGTAACCATAGAAGACTAAGAACAATGGACTAAGAAAAAAGGATTAAGAATAGAGGAATAAGTAGAGAGGACTAAGCAAAGAGGAATAAGTTTAGAGGACTAAGAAAAGATGACTAAGTGTAGAGGTCTAAGAACAGAGTAATAATAACATAGGAGTACACATACTTGGTGTATATGTGGTAAGAGAATAAGAATAAGCAGAGATGACTAAGTGTATAATAGTAAGTGTAGAGGAATATATGTAGAGGATTATATGAAGAGGAAGATAAGTACATGATTTAGCTCATGATGTATAATACGTTTGGGGAAATCAGTGTAGGAATAGTACATGAAAAACATTGTCTGCATAGGAAGGGAATTTCGTGGAGAAGAACAATTTGTGAAATAATTACACATGGAGAAAGTCTTAAATGGTTAATACATCTAATTGATTAAAGATGATCTTAATGTCACACCCATTTTAGTGTGAACAACTTCTGAGATGATTCAAATTATCAAAATATTATTCTGGAAGAGCTATGAGAACTTTTTAGGAGAGAGAGAGAAGTGTGTTTTCAAGTGTGAATGGTTGTAAAACAAGAGGAATTGTGAGTATTCTTTGTACATTATAACAAAAATGCACTATAGTTATTATGGTGTATCAATACATATTCATTTTATGATACTTGTATTGGATCGGCTAGGGTGAACCAAGTAAAATTTTTTGTGTCTCTTGTATGCTTTTCATTTCTGTTTATGAGAAGAATGGAGAAGAGAGTTTTGTTTAATAAAGAAACAAGATTAAAAGGGAATTCTTTTTAATCTATCATACCCTGATTCACCCCCCATTTAGGGTATTTAACCTAGTTAGACTAATAATATTCAAGTAGAATTATATTTATGTAATATAATGGGAATTTCATTATTCATATATAATCCAAAAATATTTTTGATATGTTGAATAACTAATATTAACCAAATATATTCACAACTTGAATCATAGATCATAATAAACTCATCATGACCGGGAAGTCACAAAAATATTTTTTTTATATAACTCCAAGAAATAATAGTTCCATCATATCTAAATAAATACCCACTTTAAGATATAGATTCTTGTGGGTCAGATAAATATCTCACATCATCATATCCAACTAACTTTGTTTATGAAATTTTATAATAAAATAATCATCGATCAATAGATCCTTAAAGGTATCTTAATATATGTTTGATACCATTACAATGTCAATGAGAAAGATAATAAATATACCAAGCCAATAAATTCACAGAAAATGATATATCTAGCCTTTTATTATTTACAAGGTATATTAGTGCTCTTATAGAACATAGATATGGTACTTCAAGACCAATAAGTTATTAATTATCCTCTTATGGTCTAAAATGGTCTTTATCTGACTCAAAATATTGTATGACCATTAGTGTACTTAATGGATGTAATTTTTCCATATAAAACCATCATAGGATCTTTTTAGTATACTACTATTGATGAAAAAATTCCCATCTTCAAGATGTTCAATTTTTAATCAATGAATGAACTTTTCCTTTCTCAATTCTTTCATTTCAAATTATTTCTTTAAATACTCTACTTCCTTGGAAAGTTTACCACGAGTTAAAATTATATTCAAATCATCAACATATATTTCAATGATGAAAAATTCATATCCATTCCTCTTAATAAAGTCACATAGAAAAGTTGGATCATTTTTTTAACCTTCTTTTATCAAATATTAACCCATAAGGTTATAGTATATACACCCTGACAACTTTAAACAATATAATGATTTATTAAACTTAACCAAAAAAATGATCTTAAGATCCAGAATATGTAATTGAAATTTTTACTCCTTTTGGGATACTTATATAATAATAATTATCAATTTTACCATATAGGTATATATTAACAACATTCATCAAACATAATTCAAGAAGATCATGTATAAAAAGAATCATGAGATATTGAAAAGATATCATATCCATTACAAGTGATTATATTCCATCATAATCAATCTTGGTTCTTTATGAGAAACCTTGAAGTACTGTTCATACTTTATATCTAAAAAATTCATTATTTTCAATTCCATTTCTCAAAAATACCAACTTATAACTGGTAAGTTTAATCCATTCTAGGTTATTCATAATCAACCCAAAAATTTTACGTTTAACAAGTGATTCTAATTCTGGTTGGATTGAAACTTTTAATTTATCCCAATCAGGTCTATCAAGAAATTCATCAACCATTTTATGTTATTGATCTTTATAAATAATATTGAGTGCCACATAGTATGAAAACATGTAATCAATAATTGTCACCACTCTTTTCCAACATCTTACAGTGTTAATAAAATTTATTAAAATTTCCTCTTGATTATGATCAAGAACTTCTGATGGATAGTTTTCTTGAGGAATGTCATGATCAAGTGAATTTCTATTATCCTAAGTTTAATTTATTTATTTAACCAAAATGGTATGTTTCCTTCTACTTTGAAAATGATTTTTATCTTTTGAACCAAGTGTTCTTACAAAATTCAAACATGGATTGGAATCATTGTCTATTTTCCTATTAGATTGTCCTTCTGGAAAATATATTTTGTATGAGGAATTTGTAGTGGGTATATATGATTTTGTAACCTATTTTTATTCATTGAATACATCAAGAAATTTATTTGCAAAATTTTTAAAATTAATGATCTATTGAAATTCTAGTTAACTCATATTCATATGAGATGAAACAATGAATTTGTTTTCTATGATATTTATTTTGATATCGATTGATTTCCCCCCTTTAATATTGAATTTTTTTTATCAAAATGAAAATAAAAAAATATTGTTATAAATAAATCTCCTATAATTTTGTCAATATAACTTATAATAAAGGGAGAGTTAAATCCAATATAAATCCCTAATATTCATTGGGTTCCAATTTTTATTCATTATAGGGGTACTAATAGAACATATACAACACAACCAAATGTTCTTAAATGTGATATGTTTATTACATGACCAAAATCTAATTTTATAGGGGAGAATTTATGATAGATTTATGTTCTTATTTAAATTAGTACTTCTACATGAAAACTTTCATATCCCCATACTGAATTGGATTTTTTTTCATAAGAAATGGTCTAGCAATAAATTTTAATTGCTTTATAAATGATTTATCTAGAAAATTTTGAGTGTGATAATGAGATACTAGATGTTCAAAACCAATTATAATCAACATGCAATAATTATTAAATCCACATGATGAATATTCTCCAATATTATCAATCTAAATATGATTGATAAAATAATCTTGGAATTATGACCTTGACCTTATTATTTGGGGAAGAAACTTATGAAATGCTATGTTTTGAGTTGATAATAAACTTAATTGAGACCATCTCATTGAAGCATCAATCATGATCATAAAATATATAAATGGTTCACATGATGCATGAATTGGACCACATATGTCACTAAGATTCCTTTAAAAAAACATAGGGGATTCTATCTCGATTTTCGATGGTCATGGTCTTATAATCAATTTTCCTTGTGAATAAAAATTAAATGAGAAATCATTAAGTGTAAGAACCTTTTTATTAACAAAATGGATTTCCATGTGTACATTTAATTATTTACTCATCATTATT
Source organism: Viscum album (assembly GCA_963277665.1). Taxonomy (NCBI): domain Eukaryota; kingdom Viridiplantae; phylum Streptophyta; class Magnoliopsida; order Santalales; family Viscaceae; genus Viscum; species Viscum album. Next base: position 1,008,334,362 of record OY728152.1, on the reverse strand, counting down.
TATCTTTGATGACCCTAACAGAATTTTCATACAATAAATTTATCATGGTTAATAAACTTATGGTTTACTATATTTGATATTATTATACACATATTAATATGGTATAATATAAATGTAAGTCTTGAAATTTTAACTCAAATGAACCTTTTCTCATTACTAATACTTGTTATATATAGGCATTCAACACCTCCTTCATCCAAAGTATCGATGGGACATTTTCATGTATATACTTAAAAATTAAAAAATTTCATCAATAATTTTGATAAAATAAATCATTATTTATTAAAATATATATTCTAAAAAGTAAGCATATTTTTTATCTTTCAAATCCTTCTATTAATTTCACACTAGTTAATGTACTTACATGAGAAATAAACATTTAAAAGATAATAAAATATTTATAATAATTAAAAATTGTGTGAGTTATATAATAATTAATGAAACAAATTAGTTCATCATGGGAATTAATCCCAACAAAGAATTTCATAACCTCTATTTTTATTAAAAATAAAATAAGATATGCGTATAAAAAGGAAGAGAAATAAAACATGAAAAATTCATTAAATAACATTAAAAAAATAAAAAATATATCTCTATCAAGAGAATTTATACATTATCAATATGCTCGATAACTTTAAGGTTCATAAAATGAAAAAAATATGTCATAATTCATAATTATATCATTATATTTCAAGGCCTGGTATGAAAATTTTTCTTCATTGCAATTTTCTTTCCATTTGATTTATTATTGATGAATATCAATAAAAAGATTCATCATGCAATATGTATCTGATTAATGACCCTTTATACCACACCAAAAACATTTTCTTCATCATTATTCATTTTCTTCAGCTGTGGTTGTTCATTATTTGTCCATATATGATGGTTCCCTTTTCTCCTGTCATTAGGTGTATTACCACCTTGAAAAAATGATTTTCCTTGACCTTGATTATGTTTATTTTTTCCACAACCCTAATTTTAGGTAGTCACATTCACTTTAGGGAATAGAGATACACCAGTGAGTCATGACACTTGGTTTTTCATCAGGTGTTAATTATTTTGTTTTACAACAAGAAGGAAAGAGAATAATTCATAATATTTTGTGAATACTTTCCCATGATATTGTTGTTGTAGAATTATATTCGAGTAATGGAGGGTAGAAAAGTTATTTTTTCATATATCGGTATCAATGATATTTTCTTTGCGTAAATTTTATTGGGATCTTATTTTAAATATTGTGGTGTTATATTTTCCTACTTATTTAAAATATTGGAATTATACATGAATCTTGTAACATCCTAAGTTGGAGGCCACTCATCGGTTCTTCTGCTTGGTTCACCACATGATCTTTGGTGTGTCTCCCCATGCACTGGAGGATACCAACTAACAACATGGGTCTAGGGTGTTACTATGGAGAGACTATACCCCCATATTGGACTACAAAATAACAAAAAATAAAATAAAAAGACAACCATAATAAATAAATAGAGTATGAAGGAATAAATAAAATAACATGTTATAATAAATGGAATGCATAAGAAAGTAGTCAAATAGGCTTAAAATCATTCCAACCTATAATGAATGATCACCCACTAGGTCGATCAAAATACACTAAAAGAAATAAATAAAGTTAATATATGTGGGGTTCCACTTCCATTCAAAATCCCTCAATCCTAGTCTCCAAATTTATATTAGTTATTTTCTCAATTGTATAACCATAGGCCTCTACCCAACCTGAACCTACAAATAGTGAAGTCTTCTCAAGTATCCAAGTTCCATGGAAACCCAAGTCGGGTGTGAATACAACTCAGTAGGTCACCACCAACATGGTATCATACATAACTAGTAAATACATGTTACACACATATGATATGCTCTTCAAAATAAATAAAAAATATTATAGTTTTGTAAATAAATAACCACCATCGATCCTTAGGTTCTAACACGACACCAGAAATTGACTATACCTAATTTAGCTAGCATAAAAGTGTATTTGAGAACATCACATAACTATTATAACTAGTACCATGATGAAAAACCATAAAATCATAGGTGGAATAAATGAATTATAGAAGGTAATCCTAGGAAATCAAATAGTTGTAAAATAAACAGTTGAATCCCAAGTAATCACCTAGGAATTTGTAAATAGTAGACATAATGCCAAATCCCATGTAGTATCCTCGGAATATAAGTGGAATCCTAGGGGATTTCCCAAGGAATTATAAATAGATAAATATCCATATAAATCCAATGGAATTTTCCAATTCATTCTAAATTGATAGGAATCTAGCCGAATACAAAGGTATTTTCCATGATATTCTAAATCAATAGGAATTAATCTAAATCTGAGAGGATTTCCCAAGACATTTTAATTTTATAGGAATAAAAAAAATATTGGGTAAAAACCCAATAATTCCATATACAATAGATCTTTATTTATAAATATTCAAGGGTAGTGTATCCATCCGGTAATATCTTACAAACATAACCCATGTGGGTTGGCTATCTACCCAACCCATCTCACATAATCAAGCCATCCTCTCAAGAACATGAAATGTAATCATCAATATAGCTATATAATCCTCACATCATAAATTAAAGTTCTAAGTTGACACCCAAAATCACCACTACTTTCTTTACTACACTAACCCTCTCTAGGGTCCATATATAACTGGGGTACCCATAGGGGTCCCCTAAGTCTCATTATAGCACAGAAACCCTTCAAGGGTTCCTTGATCACAAAATTATCTACTAATTTTACACCCTCATCGGCATCTCACAAGGTAGATAGCCTAAGACCATCCACTTTTGAAGTCAACCGAGGTGGTCCCTCATGCACCCAACCTTTCTATAACACATACAAGGCACCCTACCCAAGTTCTAAAATACCAAGTGGGAGGAGAACTCTCCCTTATCTCTTCTTAACTTACCCAAATGATATATAGTGCCTCAAAGTTCTCTCATAGACTACTTAGGAAAACCATTTCTAAATCAATATTATCATTCATAAGGAGGCATAAATGGAACTTATATGAAGGGAAACTAATCTTATTTAATCCAAATTAATTCTCACCCCTTAGGGTGTATACATCTCAAGGATTACATTTATAATCAAGGCCTCAACCATCAGTAACTGATGCATTAATGCAATGCATAAGGTTTTATCATGTCCCCTAACACTTTGTCTCTTTTTAGGCATTTCATTTCAAACAAAAAATTCATTTTAAATAAAAGTTTGATCACCCTTAGTGTTGAGACCACATATCAAATTTATATAAATAAAATGAATTTACCACTGGGGCATGATCAAGGGACCGTATACCTCATTAACATAGCTATTCTCTTTCTAATCATAGACCAAAAACTCTCACCCAAGCTCTTCCAAGTCATGTAACCATAACCTATTAACATGAGGCCCTAACTCAATTTATAACATCCAATAATTATTTATAATTAATTATTCAAATTAATTATACAATTTATTATTAATTTCTATATTTAATTAAAATAGTCAAAATTCCTCAAATCCCACTAAGAAACCCCATCACACCAAAACAATGACCAACCACCCACAAAAGGTCTATGTAACACCCCTGGTAGCTTCCTGATCAAAATCCCTAACACATGACACCAATTTAATTTCTAATTTAATTAAATTTGATAAAAACTCTAAGAAAAATCACTGGGATGATTTACCTTCATCAAAAAGTGTGAGATGACATGAAATCATCCACTTGGGACATTCTCTATCCACACTGAGAAAAATACCCATCACATTAGATGATTTACACCATGATTTAGTGAAAATAATCACCAAAACCTAAGTCAGGTTTCCAAAATTAGAGAGGAACATAAGATGAAGAATAAATAGGAAGGATGTGGAGTGTATCACCTTTAATCACCAAAGAAATCACACTAAAAATCAACTAAAAAACAAGGCGGAATCGAAGGATGAAAAGTGATTATCTCCTAGGGATCTCCTAAGTTTATCCATACAAGTTAGAGTGGAGAAAGGGGGCCAAAACTCCTAAATAACTGAAATGGTAAATGGGTTAAAATCATTGGTCTTACACAATTGGACAATACACCAAAACCTACACCATGTCGAGGTGTACTTATTGGTTTCCCATGAGGTCCCCTGATATACCAAGCACCATGGTAAGGCCCACTCCCCTCTTCTCACCATTTTTTATAGGGGTTCACACCCCTTCACTAGGGAAAGCTCAATGGCATGGATATCATTATGGTCTAGACCAAAATGGGTGAGAAACACCCCCTATGAGTACCAAATCATGGTGCTTACTACCTATCTCCAAAAGGTACTTCCCTCATCACACCACACCATGCACTATGGTGTAGTTATCCCTATGTTCTCTCAAAACAATCACCATGGATCCACCATTTCATGGTATCCTAGGTGTTTCTAGTAGGGAAAAGCCCTAGGTTCCACATGCTTAACCCTAGAGCCATGCTACCTAAAACTCCCAAACCCTAATGATACAAGTGATCCAAAACACCCAATACCACACCGAAGGGTCTCCCTCCTAGTAGTTTTCCACAGACCACAACCATGGAAATGGGTGTTTCACCTTGCATGTTTCCCACATATGCCTATACTTATAACACCCCAAGGATTTACAAATAAATTTAATATCTAATGCATGAAACACTGAGTCTCTACAAAACAAAATTTTTTTATAACCAAGCCAATAAACATATTTTTTCACTTTTTTGTGATTTGAATTTCGAAAATCAGACATACACGGTTGCGTTTAGGGTGTTTTTTGGAGTATGATAGAACAAACTTAATTTTTGGTGAACAGTAACCTAACCTTATGAATAGTAACATAACCTTATGAATGGTAATGTTACCCTTATGAATATTAATATGACCATTATAAATTGTAACCTCACCCATGAAAGTATAAATAAAATTTAGGCACCTTATAAATGAAGTAGAATATTTTATAAATTATTAATTAAGTATTCGTATTTTTGTGAGTGATAAATATTAAATTACAATTTTAAATTAATTAATTTTGAAAAAATGGGTTCCTAAATAAATATTTTATTGTCCTATGATTTTAGGATAATTTTATTATACCATATTTAATTTTTGAAAGTATTATAAAAGCAGTTTTAAATATAAAATATGTATTTTTCAAGTAAATAAGGATTTTATTTAAAAATTAAATTTCACATATTTAGAAAATTATTTTTATAAATGGATCCCATTTTTGGATTCTACATGTCAAAAAATGGTTAGTATGATTTTTTTCGATTTTTCTAAAATACTTCAATTTTAAGTGAATAATAAAATATGATAATTTACAATAAATAATAAATACATAATTTATTGGGTCATAGGTGATGTGAGGATGATTTAAGACCACTTGGTTCAAACTCACATTCATATATTACTATTTTTGGTCAAAATAATCAATATTATTGCTGGTCTTGAGCAAAATAATAAAATAATGATTAAGATATTCAAAAAATTACTCCTCTCCTCCACTATAAACCCCCCTCACCCCCTCTTCTATTCACTCCTCTCAAGCTTTGTTCCTTGTCTAAATTATTCCCAAATATCCTCCCAATATTCTCCCCCACTTCCATCAGCCCTTGGTCTCATAAAAAGACCAAATCCTCTCCCATAAAGAGGCTCTCATGGAAGATTAATTCAAGAGGTAAATTCCACTTTTCAATTCTTTTACTCCTTTTCAAGTTCCTTTGTTTTATTTTCTATCCTCACCTATAATAGTTTAAAGGTTATGAAAAACTCCATTAAATTAAATGTAATTTAATATTTTTATGATGATGGAATAAGTTATTATCATCTCTCCTTTACCCTTCTTTTATGCTAATAGTAAAAAAACACCATCCGAGATGTGCAAATTTACCACATTCAAGGACGATGGGTTTTCAATTTCTATTACCATATTAAAATATGATCATGAAACCATTATTATGGTAGAACCAGAATATAATATATTTATTATTTCTCATATATGGCTCTGGAATCATTTTTTACACATTATTTATATTTAAAAAGAAAAATGAGTTCGTTGTGTTAAAAAAACCGCTAATTAATCCAAACAGTTATCATTAAATAATTTATATAATGATTCATCTTCACTCCAAGTAACCAAATGAAATTTAAATACATTTTACCTTATGTATGTTCACTAATAAAATATGAATTCAATTTTGTACAACCATACTAATTTTACATGATTATCCGTTCATGTATATAAATATACCAATCATGAAACAAACAGACCCGAACAAAGAAATTGAACCTATTAACCCATCAAAAAGGCCTTGAATGGACTTAATAAGGTTATAATAAATAAATTAAATGAATAGGATTTTATTTAATTATTAATTAATGAACCTAAACTTGATTATTCAGGTCATTAAGATCAAGTGTAGAACACCTTCAGACTTAAGGTAAGGGGTTTCCTCATCTCACTTTCATTTTTAAGAGATAATCCTTATTCACTACTTTTACTTATGTATGGTGTATGTATACTTACCATTGATGTATCATATAATGAATATCTTTATTTTAATGGAATTAAATTTATAGTTTGAAGATTATTAATTTTGGGGCATACGAATCAATTGATTATAAAGTGGTAAGGGATTTCTACACAAACCTACATTTTCATTCGGCTTACTTTTATTATCTAATCACCTCAATGAAATTATTATTTATTCCTATTTAATACTAATAATTTCTGTGTGAATGTTATATATATGTTTAAAAATCATAATCCTTCTTTATTTTATGGGGATTTACATTTAAAAAAAGAATCTTTAAAAAAAATGTTCCGTAATGCAAACCTGATTCAAGGAACTTCTCTAATTCTTACCTATTATGAAGTTTACCCTATAACCTGTTTTAAGACATATTTATCTTTATAAAATCAAAACTTTTAACATGATTCTTTTAATTTATGGTTTTTTTAAAGCAAACATTCCTTTGTGCTTTAAAATCCTTTACTATTTTCCTTAAACCACACTAAAATGTTTTATTTCTAAAGTTTCCATGAAAACTCTTTTTAAATTATTTCACATCAATAAGAATTTATTTAAGAATAAAATATAATTTAAATGACCAACCCATTTATTTTCTAGGATATACATGTTTAAAATCTAATTTCATGAAAAATACAAATGATTTTCCAAAAAAAACTCTTCTTTCCAAAGTAAAAAGGATTTTTCTTATCTCACTTTAACTTTTAGGAGATATATGACTTGTTCACCAATTATTTATTCCTTGTATTGTATGTAATACCCTTTGGTATATCATATCAAGAGTATATTTATTCTCATGATATTCTAAGGTATCATAATTTGAATGTTTCAAGGTGGTATGGGACACTTTGGAATGTTTAAGGATTTTTTCCTCAAGGATTTTTCAATTGTCTCATTTAAAATTATATTCATCTATGTCAAAATAATTTATTGAATCTTGTACTTAATTGAGGTTTATATCCTATGATATAATCCCCCATGTGTTTATTTAATGGTTTAGGATTAGTTTGACTATGGATGTGCTATCTTGAAACCATTCACCATATTAATCTGAATGGTTAGTGTTGATGTTTAATGACTAGGGAAAGTTATTTACATTTCATATGTTAGTTTCAATATGAATGTGTATATTGTTTATATTGATCCCCATTCATATGTGGAATGAATTGGACTTATTAAGTGTTGGGTGGGGCCCACTATATCCCCTCAGTGCATCGGTAGGTCTCATGAGACAAACTATGGTCTTGGCATGAGGCCTTGACAGTATGATTATTTAAGGTCTTGAAACAAGGCCTTGCCAGTATGGTTATGATGTCCCACATTATGCATTACATAATTATGAAGCTGGTAATTGAACGTTCATGTGGTTATTCGACTAGTAGAATACCCATGATTATATTTTATTATGGAATTATTTATTCATCTCTTATTCATGCCATAGTATGCACAAGTTTATTTTTAATGGAATATGTTTTTAGTTATTCACCATGCATAATGTTTATGTTTATGATATCTTCTTCTGTATTGTTTACCCTTAATGATCATCTGAGATCAAACCTTTTCTTATGTTTTATTTTTCCCCAAGATGCAAAGAGGTTTATTATGAATAAATTGAAGGGATAAAATTAGAGTTTTGGATGTTCCCAATAAAACTTATATGTTGTTTTTCATTTCAAGTTATAATGTTGAACTTATGTATGTATATGGTTTTTAAAAACTTCTAAACTATTTGGTACTTCATGATTTGATTCCTTGTAATCATGCCAATGTAATTAAATAATGCACCGACTTCATGCTTCTAGGGTCTGAGTGTTATAGTTTGTATCAAAAGGAGGTTTAGTAGAAAACATGGAAACTATATTTAGAAAAAGTAGATTAGGGAACAAAACACTAAGATAAACTTGAAGATACACATACAAGAACATCCTAAAATTTTAGTAAGGAATATATTATTCGGATATTCCTAGAAAATAAATCCTTGTCTGGATACTATAAGTGGATGTGGTTCTGACATAGATGTACCTAGGAGTAAAAACTCTGAAAAGGTGTTTCAGGATTGACCTAGGGTAACGTGGTACACAACCAAAGGTATTACTACATACCTAGTTTGACACTTTTGGTGGATATTCTTAGGATAATTCACATTTTCATTACAAGCCATTATGAAGGATTTATTCCCCTAAAGTATCCAAAGTATATGTTTTTAGGATTTATGATGCATAAATTTTTGTTATGTAATATACCATGTTTAGGGTTATATAGAGTTCATAATTTTATAATATAATTTAGTATATGGAATTGATTAGAAATGGATCCTATAAGAAGGAATGAGAACTTTACCAATTCACGCGATGTAAAGAGTAATAAATATTATATCCCTTATAGTCTTTAGCCATCATTTCGAAAGAATATAGTCTCCAAATTTTCATCATCATATATGGAAATAGTATCATGTGTTAACAAGATATATAAATAATTCTATGAGTCCTATGGCTTTGAAGGGAACCAAGAAAAGAAGAGGATGGTAGAGAAAAATGTAGATAAATGGAAGAAGGGAAAGAAGGGTTTTCCCACATGTGATAATTGTGGAAAGAATCATTCTAGTAAATTCTTGAAGCAAATGGGAGTTTGTTATAAGTTTGGAGAAAGAGGACACCAATTTCATGATTTCAAGGGCAATAAAAAGGTTTTTGATTTAAAATGCTTCAACGAAAAGGATATGGGAAACTATATGAATCAATGTCCCAAATGTTAAAGGAATATACCCCAAATGATATTACTGGATAATGATCAAGTCATGATACTAACACAGATGAAGTGGAAGGATTAATATGCCTCATTAATAATCATTTAATTTGATTATTTTATCAGTAATGTAATGGTCATAAGAATTATGGAATATATGAGGATTGTATTTCAGTACTATTTCATTAAGTATTTGAGGTCGTATGATGAATTTTACCAAGGATAAGTGACTCAGTAGAAAGTTAATATCTTGGGAAAGTATATGGTTGAGGGAAATACAACCCTAAATATATTTTTTATGATTAAGATAATGATGAAGAAATTATTGATTTGGATTAGTACTGATGACCTCAAAACTGATTATTGTCTTGTTTACAAGTGGTCTATGCTATCATTGATAGAGTTTACAGCATTTTTGGATATAAAGAATATATCAAATAGCATGTGTAAGGATGGATGCATGTTTCCAATAACGTTTTATGGTAATTTGAGCTATTATTATATTTCAAGAGGAAACATGATGATGATATTCACATGTTTGGAATGTGGAAATTTAGGGCTGCTTCATGTTGATTAAAAATAAATAAGGTAGAAGATGCATTGAGCAGGATGGATCATGGATTTCTAAACAAAACGAGGATTGCCAAGGACCCCATGTACATGGATCTAGCAAGGACGGATATGGGAATGATTATAAAGTGTTGGATAATGATATTTTGGAAATTTAAACCATTTATGAAATGGTTTAAGTTGATCATTGTATGAGGATTTAGAGTTTAATTTCCCCACATGATGAAACATGTGCTAAGAGATGAAGTATATACAATTAAAGGAACAAACAAAGGACAAGATTGTGTTTATGAAATAGAAATGTATATTTATAATATTATAGAGTAGAATAATTAATCAACTCTAGGAAAAGTGTCTTAAACAATTTTTTTCCTATTATCATAACTGTAGTTTATAGTTTTGTGGAAATAATCTTTCATTTGAGCATGTTCTCTATCACTTTACATCAAAACATGATGGTTTTATTATTCTTCCATGACCATGTTATCCAATTATAAAGTGTATTTTTGTAGTAACTTATGCATTTCCCTTTTCCTATAATTAAAAGGTCATTTTAACCATATTTTTGATGTGGTTTTCCCACAAGGTAATTTTCATGTATCAACCATTAACTTTCGAAATTCAACTTCAAAATTTTGAGGACAAAATTTTTGTAAGGAGGGGAGAATGTAATACCACAAGGATTTACAAATAAATTTAATATTGAATGCATGAAAAAATTAGTCTCTACAAAATAACACTTTGTTATAACTGGTCTAATAAACATAATTTTTCCACTTCTATGATTTGAATTTCAAAAATCTGACATACACAGTTGCGTTCAGGGTGATTTTTTGAGTCTGATAGAAACAAACTTAATTTTTGGTGAAGAGTAACCTAACCGTATGAATAGTAAACTACCCTTATGAATATTAATGTTACCCTTATGAATAGTAATATGACCATTTTTAATAGTAACCTCACCCATGAAAGTATAAATAAAATTTAGGCACCTTATTAATGAAGTAGAATATTTTATAAATTATTAATTAAGTATTCATATTTTTATGAGTGATAAACATTTAATTACAATTTTAAAATAATTCATTTTCATAAAATGGGTTCCTAAATAAATATTTTATTATCCTATGATTTTAGGATAATTTTATTAGACTATAATTATTTTTTGAAAGTATTATAAAAGTAGTTTTAAATATAAAATATGTATTTTTCAAGTAAATAATGATGTTATTTAAAAATTAAATTTCACATATTTAGAAAATTATTTTGATAAAATGGAGTTCATTTTTGTATTATAAATTTCAAAAAATGTTTAGGGTGAATTTTTGGGATTTTTTTAAAATACTTCAATTTTAAGTGAATAGTAAAATATGATAATTTACGATAAATACTAAATACATGATTTATTGGGTCATAGGTGATGTAAGGATGATGTAAGACCACTTGGTTCAAACTCACATGAATATATTACTATTATTGGTCACAAGAATCAATAATATAGATGGTCTTGAAAAAAATGATAAAATAATGATTAAGATATTCAAAAATTACTCCTCTCCTCCACTATAAATCCCCCCTCACTCCCTCTTCTATTCACTCCTATAAAGCCTTGTTCCTTGAATAAATTCTTCACAAATCTCCTCCCAAGATCCTCCCTCACGTCCATCAGCCCTTGGTCTCATAAAAAGACCAAATCATCCCCCCTAAAGAGGCTCTCAAGGAAGATTAATTCAAGAGGTAAATTCCACTTTTCAATTCTTTTACTTCCTTTTCAAGTTCCTTTTTTTTTCTTTTCTATACTCACCTATCCTCATCCAAATGTTATGAAAACTCCAGTACCTTATATGTACTGTAATTTTGTTATGATGATGGAATAAGTTATTATCATCTATCCTTTACCCTTATTTTATGCTAATAGTAAAAAAACACCATTTGAGATGTGCTAATTTACCACATTCATGAACGATGGGTTTTCAATTTCTATTACCATATTCAAATATGGTCATTAAACCATTATTAAGGTTAAAAAAAACTATAATATATGTATTATTTCTCATCTATGGTTATGGAATCATTTTGTACACATTGTTTTTATTTATAAATAAAAATTAGTTTGTTGTGTTCAAAAAACCGCTAATTAACCCAAATAGTTATCATTAAATAATTTATATAATGATTCATCTTAACTCCAAGTAAACAAATGAAATTTACAAAAATGTTAAGTTTTGTATGTTCAATAATAAAATATTACTTCAATTTTGGAAAACCATCCTCATTTTACATGATTCTCTGCTCATGTATATAATTATACCGATCAAGAAACAAACAGACCCAAACAATGAAATTGAACCTATTAACACCTCAAAAAGGCCATGAATGAACTTAATAAGGTTATAATAAATAAATTAAATTAAAATTAGGTTCTTAAATTAATAATTAATGAAACTAAATTTTATTATTTACGCCATTAAGATCAAGTGGAGAACACCTTCAGACTTAAGGTAAGGGGTTTCCTCATCTCACTTCTATTTTTGTGAGATATTCCTTATTCAATACTATTACTTATGTTTGGTGTATGTATAATTACCACTGATGTATAATATCATGAATATCATTATTTTCATTTTATTCAATGTATCCTTTTAATATTATTAATTTTGGTGCATAGAAATCGATTGATTACAAAGTTGTAAGGGATTTCTACCCGAGCCTCCATTTTCATTCAGGTTGCTATTATTCTCCACTCACCTCAATTAAATTATTATTTATTCCTATTTAGTCCTAATAAATTTTGTTTTAATGTTCTATATATTTTTACCAATCAAAATCTTTCTTTATTTTATGGGGATTTACATGTTTTTAAAAAATAATCTTTAAAAAAATTGTTCTGTAATGCAAGCCCGATTCAAGGAACTTCTATAATTCTTACCTTTTATGAAGTTCAATATATAATTTATTTTAAAACATATTTATCTTTATAAAATCAAAAATTTTAACATGAAAAATATATTTTGATTCATTTCTGGTTTTATGAAAGAAAACATGCCTTTACGCTTTAAAATCCTTTACTACTTTCCTTAAACTGCACTAAAATGTTTTATTTCTAAAGTTTCTATAAAAACTCTTTTTAAATTATTTCACCTCAATAAGAATTTATTTAATCCTAAAATATAATTTCAATAACCTCTAATTTTATTTTCTAGGATATACATGTTTAAAATATAATTTTATAACAAATAGAAATGATTTTCCAAAAGAACTCTTCTTTCCAAAGTAAAAAGGACTTTTTTAATCCCACTTTAACTTTTATGAGATATATGACTTATTCACCACTTATTTCTTCCTTGTAGTGTATGTAATTACATTTGTTATATCATATCAATAGTCTCTGTATTCTCATGATATTCTAAGTTATTATGATTTTAATGTTTCAAGGTGGTATGAGACACTTTGGAATGTTTAATGATTATTTTATCAAGGATTTTTCAATGGTCTTATTTAAAAGTATATTCATCCATGTCACAATACTTTGTTGAATATTTTACTTAATTTAGGTTTATATCCTATGATATAATCCACCATGTGTTTATTTAATGGTTTATGATTAGTTTGACTATGGATGTGCTATCTTGAAACCATTCATCATATTACTCTGAATGGTTAGTGTTTATGTTTAATGATTGGGGAAAATTATTTACATTTCATATGTTAGTTTCAATATGAATTTTTATATTTTTTATGTTGATCCCCATTCATATGAGGAATTAATTGGACTTAGTAAGTGTCAGGTGGGGACCACTATATCCCTTTGGTGCATCAGTAGGTCTCAAGAGACAAACTATGGTCTTGGCACGAACCCTTAATAGTATGATTATTTATGGTCTTGGCACAAGGCCTTGAAGGTATGGTTATGATGTCCCGCATTATACATTCCCTCATTATGAAGCTTGTAATTGAATGTTCATGTGGCTATTAGACTACTAGAATACCCTTGATTATGTTTTATTATGGCATTATTTATTTAGCTCTTATTCATGCCATAGTATGTACACTTCTATTTTTAATGGCATGTGTTTTTAGTTATTCAACATGCCTAATATTTATGTTTGTGACATCTTCCACAGTATTTTTTACCCTTATTGAGAATCTGATCTCACCCCTTTTCTTATGTTTTATTTTTACCTGGGATGTGAAGAGGTGCATTATGAACAAATTACATGGATAAACTTAGAGTTTTGGAAGTTCCCAATAAAACATATATGTTGTTTTTCATTTCAAGTTGTAATTTTGAACCTATGTATGTATCTGGTTTTCCAAAACTACTAAAATATTTGGTCCTTATGGATTTTATTCCTTGTAATCATGCCAATGTAATTAAATAATGCATCATCTCCTGACTTCTTTGGTTGGGGAATTACAATACTAGACATAACACCTCAACTATCATTCCATGTCCTTTGGACTGGGTGTTTCACCCTCCACCATGGGGTCCACTATGATGTGGTCCCCCCTATGGTCATACACCAGAAATGATATTAAATAGAAGGTTTAACTAAATTCACTCTACCGTCCAATAAAGCACCTGAAACACCTATCGAACCTTGTTTCATATATGAAAATATCTCTTTGAGATATCCCAAATATCATAATCTCACTCCAAATTACATTTCTAAAAAAACTATCAATAAAAACAAAGATTATTTTTTTTATAATTTATAGTCCAAAAAATACACGGGGTTTTACAACACCTCCACTATAACACTTCTCATCCCAGAGAAGCTTCAATGATATTTTAACCATTAATCCCAACCTATCATAGTTTTTAATTTACAACTAACCCATCAAATTATACTCTAGAGTGATAACCAAGATTCTACTGTTCAACTCTAAACATGAGGCACCCAATACATTAAAAACATGAGCCACCCATTTTTCACCCTTACCAATACTGAGATGGAACTCAACCACACCCATCTACATTGATACAAAATAGTTTCATTGATTAATTTATTCTTAGGGTTATGGTGCTCCTCAATATAAACATCAACTCATAAGGGATGATTCTGAGACATGATTCTCCCCACCATCTGAATTTCCTACTGAAAATGAATTCTCAGTAGTCTATAAACCCACTTGGTGTGGTTTCCATATCAAAGAACTCAACTTCTCACAAAAAAAAATGGCCAAACCTCATATGGATGACCATTCTTGGAAACACTCAGCCGTATCCACTAACACTCTATTACATTACTCGATCCCAATGCCTTAATCCCCAAAGGCATCTCAAGATCCCCCTAACACCTACACTGAAGTATGAAATTTACTTATGATATAATTACATGGCTAGATCCCCAACCTACAAAACTAAATGTCATTATCTCACTAGATCACCAACACATCACTGATCTGAATCTCACTCAGACCACATTAATACCATGTTGATCCCAATTCCAATACGCAAACTCCATATAGTATCACATATGAATATAAAAAATGGTATTCACTGAGGAAACAAATACAACTGGATCCACCTGTTCACCAATATCCAAATTTCATCTTAGTCATTCAATGACTTGTCTCATCATACCCATGACCCTATCAGCATGTGGGACATGCCTCCATAACCCACACTCCATCTATCATTGCACATGATGACTGGAGATAACCAAATTTTTTATACTTGACATCCAACATGAGACATTGATTGTTATAAATTCCCAACTAACCTAGAATTTTATCCTCAACATTCATCAAAATTCATCCATAATGAGGTTCACACTCTCTAATAACCTGTGGTTCACTCCCCTCCATACGAATTCCCTTATACCACTCCTTGAGTGAAAAACCCAATGAATTTACAATATTATGCCCTCCAAAAAATTTGTGTCAAGGCACACACTCAGGTCAACCATACTATGACACCCTATCCATATTATATGTCACCTATCATAGTGTTGAAATATTTGATTTTCATTAAATATCTAGGAAACAATTACTGCAAGCATTTAATAAAAACCATCAATCCTCAACTTGTATGTGGTTTCTCACTGATCCATAATTATAAGGACCCTATCTTAAACATTACATATTTTTGTGATTTTAAACTAGAATTCAATTTTATTTACTAAATATATTTTATGTTTAGAGTTTTAGAGAATTAGAAAAAATTATTACATAATAAATCCATATATTATAAGTAATTTTTTTTGCACAATATCTATTTTCCCTATAAAACAAAAGTCTTTAAAATAAAAAATGATTTATTTTCATGAAAAATTATCATGACTTTACACTTGACTTATTATTTTACTTTACCCATCCTTAAACCATATGAAAAACATTTTAAAACTTTGGATGAGCATAAAAATATTAGTAAGGGACATAAAAAGAATGGAAGAAACCATTAATCCACAAATACTTATAAAACTTTTCCCTTTTTCAAAATAATATTTGGGCTCAAAATATACACTTTCTTACCCATGAAATCACAATTTATTCCCAAAGATTTACATAAAAAATTTCTTAAGAAATATTAAAGGTAAAATAAAATCCATACATGTTTCTTTGAAAACACAACAAACTCATGAAAACTTTTCCACAAAGTTATACTTTTCTCCCTTAAGAATTAATATATACTTTCTTTTGAACATGAACTTAATAAATTACCTTGTGAAAACATGATATTTCTATTAAAACATAGTGAGAATAAATAAAAAATGTAGGTAACTAGGGGAATCATTTTCTTATCATATATATATATGGAGTAACCATCATGGATAAACATGAAATATCCCTCAAGTTTATACTTTGAATAACCCTCACAGTTATACTTGGAGTAACCATCAAAGTTACATTTGGAATAACCATCACAGTAAAATTACAACATAAACATAACCAACGAATTGAAGGTATATAATGGACCCACCCAACTTTGTTTCTTAAACTAACCATCCATCATCATAAATGATGCCCAAGAACCGTAACATAATTATAAAACATGAATGATTGCATCATAAAAACATTCCTTGAGTAAAATAACATTTTTTAAAAGAAAACCACACACATAGAGATGAAAAAATTTTATTTGAAAATAACCATTTAATCTTGTAAATTAATCTTAAAAGAAAAGATTGTTCATGAATTTGGGAAAATCCACTCATGTCGTATAAGTTAAAAAAACATTCCTTCCATATTTTTTTCAAAAAATTCACAAAGTACCTCATTTGGAAAAAGAAAAAAAAGATTCATTTTAAACCATTAAAAAAACATGGGTAAAAAAGAAATTAAAAAATCATATAATAGTAATGAAAAAATTATTTAAATCATTTTTATAAAACAATCATATGGATATAGAAGAAAAAGAGAGTTTTTAGGGAATCTTTTAAAATATATTTTTTAAAAGAAAGTACCTTACATTGAGTCTGACTCATCACATACATTATTTATCTTCTTGAATAATAAAATTAGGTTAATTTATGAATGATTAATATAATTTTTTAAGTTTATTATTCCTTTTATATTCCTTATTATCATGTTATATACACTTACTTTATAATTTAAGTTCACGTGAGATGTTTTGATGATATTCGGTTCATAAGTCTAAAATGACTTCGATAATTTGACTATAGTCATATAAGTCATTATTACACCATCTACTGAATAATAATAATGAAATATTTATAATATTTATAAATAAATTATACTTTTAAATCCAACCATTAAATATTATTATGAAAAATGAACTATGTTACAATCATGGAGACAGTAGGTCGTACACACGCATGAGTAACGTTTCCATTTTTCAATGATCATTATAGAAAGAAGGTAACTAGTATTTTATATTTATATAATTATCATGATATCATATATACCATATTAATTATTTAAATATACTTATATATATCATTCATGTGATGTGGTGATGAAAAATGAATCATATCTCTTGGTGGAGGTGGTTGTCCACACATACACATGAACGACGTTATCATTTTTCTACGCATAGAAACGTAAGAATGTAAATGATATATTATATTTTCAGAATGATAAATATTTCATTAATATAATATCTAAATTTTAATTACATTATTATAAATATTATTGATAGATGGTGATGGAAAACAAATTTCATTGGTTCACGAGATAATAGTCCTCCATACACACAAATGATGATTTCGTTTCCCATTTGATGGAAGAGGAGATAGATATGGGTAGTTAAACTTACATAATAACATATTAGTATATTTATTATACCATAGTTATTATATTAGCACGTTTTAATAAGTTTTTATGGGTATGGAAGAAGAAACAAAACAAAAACATGCAGATAAAAACCAAACCTCTTCTTTAGAAAACTCATTTTCTTAACACCTTAAGACTTATAAGATTGGTATTATGCCTAAAAAAGACATATAGAATGAGATTAAGGATTTTAGGAAAGTATTTTGGTTATTATTTTCTGAACCAAATGGTTTTTTAGTGTGAATAAATGATAATAATAGGTTCCCTTTTATAAGAGAGGGGAGAGAAACTCTTGTAATTTCTCAAAATAATAAATTAATATTTAATTTTAAATGGATAAAAAGTGATTTATTTAGAATATAATATGATTATAGGTATATAAACCCTCATAAAATAATAATTAAACACCTTTTTACTATATTATACCCTTATATTTTGGTTTTAACCCCTATTTAACCCCTTTAACTCTTACCGCGACAATATGGATTTTACTCTTGGAGGGTTAATATTGTTACTATAAAATGAAAAAATACCCATAAAAGGACCATAGTTGATATTTTAACACTTATCATAATAACTTGGGAAATATAATATTTTTTGGAATTTTATATCATTTAATAAAATATTATTTACTATAAAATATTCATAATATCAATTTTTAGAACTATTCATTACTTTGAATTTAATAACATCAATAAAACATATAAAATTCAAAAAAATATGTATTTTATTATATCCCTATAATTTCATTTTCATAAATAAAATTATTTTATCATATTATTTATCTAAATTTATATTTATTCTAATATTTTTAATATCATTTATTTTATTTTTCTATTAATCAAATAATTACTGTATCAGTGTTGTGCAAGCATTAAAGATAATTATTTATTTACTAAAAATTAACAATAAATTACCATGATGAAGATAAATGTTTTATATTTCAAAATAATATATATATTCTAACATATCCTCTGTATAACACCATATTAAAAATATTACACTTATTAAAAAAAAAGACTGTGACATGTTTTACATTTCTTTAAATAAAATACTATAAAGGTCATAATCTCATACTAATGGCATAAAAAGGTCATAAATTATACCTTTTTATGATTATGGATGATATATAATCATAGAATAAAATTTAATCAAGTTTAGGGAAATTTTATAGTCCCAACCATTTTATTTTTAACCTTTAATTACCCGATTTACCCTTTACTGTTGTAACAAAAATTACTATAGTTACTATTCATAATGATAAAAAATAAAAGTTATATCTTTAAAAAATTTGGTCCCATAAATTAAAATTATGGAATCCATTTTTAAAAATTCAAAACACATAATTTTTATAATTAAAATTAAAATTAATCCCACAAAATGCAACAAAAACTAGTTTTCTTGAAAAATGCGTTTTTAAACCAAAAAATGTACTTATACTAAAATAAGTTATAAGGAAAAATAAATTTTAATTAATTATACTATATATAACTAAATATTTCTTAATTTAGTTTGATATAAAATTAAAAATCATAAAGTTTCCTTTTAATATAAATTAAATGATAGTTTTATAAAAATTGGTATTTTTCACTATTCACTGAAAGATTTATCTTTTCAAAAAATTCTTAAAAAAACTCCCTATGATAATTTTTACATGGTGAATTAAAAAATAAAATTAATTTTTTCAAATAAATTTTATAAAACTTCAAGATATCAATTATAATATTCACCCATGAATCGTAAAAAACCCATTTTTAAAGAAAACACATTTTTTGAAGAATAAAATGATTTTACTAAAAGGTTGAGTGATTATTTATGAAGAATTAATTAATACATTATAAATGTGTATGAAAATTATATATTTCATAATGTTGTTAATATTATTCATTCCAACCAATTTAACTTCTATGTTATAAGGGTCACATTTAAATTATACTATTTTTTTCATTTAATCTCGGTGTTGCAGATCTTGTATTCTATCAAAAATAGTCTTTCATTTTTAGAATCTTAGGATTTTATGTTCTCCATCCCTTTAGAAAATTTCATCCTTGCAATTTTGAACTCGGACTTGGTAACTTGGGTTTTAATTTTCAAAAATACCTTTGTTGAAAACACACATCGTAGAAAGGGTGAATATAACTTCCACTAGAAAGGAGAGAAAGGGAAGTACAATGGTCACCTGGAATAGAACATATTAGGCTTCCATGTAGAATAAAATTAGTGGGAAGTGAAAAAATGTACATGGAATAGAAAATATAACACATAAGTACTAATAGAGAGTGATAGAGAACATGCTTATGTGAAATTTAACCACCACAATTCTGCAAATATGTGATGGGTTAAAAGACCATTGATTTCTCCATAAGAAAAGTAAACCGATAATATTTTAGTCTAAAAATAATTTTACTAAAGTTGAGGAATTATTATACTACCTATAATGATAAAATAAGGAAATATACTTACTTAATAAGTGTAATTTCATCCTTTAATAAATTTCCACCACAATCTCACTTTTTTTCTCCAAATGATGAGTATTAATGATGAATTTTTCATTCCTGGAGAATTAAAATCAACTTCTATGAATTAAAAAATACACAAAAAGATAACAATATATTCCTCCTATATTTAGTAATTAACTAAAACCAATATGGTTAGTATAAGATAAGATAATTCCCATAAATTAAAAAACATTTAAATGAAGAAAAACTGCCTTAATCTCCAAAATTCAATTATAATTCCCAAAGTTCAACTTAGATTATTAGATAAATAAATATTTTTAAAATTACTCAAAAATATTTCAGACTAATATTAAAACCCAAAAATTATAAGGATTTGATATCATAGTCTTTCAAGATAAATTTAACATTTATCTCTAAATAAGATCAATTAATCTTAAAGTCTCATACCAAAATGTGAATGCCTTAAACATATATTCTCCATGATATTATAATCATTTATATAAACAACCTGAATCACCATAAATCCATAATAAAATCAAATATGCTTCTAAATGATAATTCATTATTTATTTATCAAATAAAATCCCATAGTATTATATTTATCTTAATCCTATAATTTTCCCTAAATTTATAATGATATTATTCCAAAATAAAATTAATCACATAATCACCAAAACAATTTCCAATCCCATGGTAAGCTATATGATGAAACATATGTTCCCCAAAATTAACTTAAAATTTATCTGTCAGATCATTTAAATAAAGAAAATTAATTTAATACTAACTAGGACATCTCATAGGATATTTTTAGGAAATGTACCCTTATCACCCTTTGGTTGTGGGTTCAAACTTCACAGCCTTGCCAGACATGAGAAATTGTCTTCCAACCTGTTGGTTTTCCCTTTACTAAAACTATATTAATATAATTCCAATAACATTCCCAAAATATGATGAACATCTTAAAAATGTAATAACCCACAATTACCTCAAAATCAAAGATCATATAAGCCTTAAATGTTATCTATAGATTTAAACTTATATCCATGAAAATTAATGGAATTATCCCTCAAATAAAATTTTAGAATAAAACCTATTATAAACAAAAGGGCTTCATTAACCTAAATGTATCTCAAAATACTCTTAATCAACTTATTGATCCACCAATTAAAACCTTAAAAGGCATGTCTAGAATTTTAACTTAAGATCAAACCTAAAATTTTAATCCCATGATGGTATTAATAAATCTACAATTTACCATACCTGAAAACATCCAAATATATAAAGTTATGTAAACCTTGTTCTGATACCAACTGTAATGACTTGGTCTTAAAAATTACATATTCTAGTGATTTTAAACTATAACTCACTTTCCTTTACAAAAGATCTTTTAGGTTTATAGTTTTATAGAATTAGTAAAAAAACTTATATAATAAAACCATACATTAAAAGTGGACACTACTGCACAATATCCATTTTTCCCATAAAACAAAAGCCTTTGAAATAAAACATGATTTCTTTTCATGAAAAATATTCACAACTTTACACTTGAATTATTATTTTCATTTAACCATCCTTAAACTTTTTGAATTTTTTTAAAACATGGGATGAGTTAAAATATCTTAATAAGTGGAAAAAAAGAATAAAAGAAATCACTAATCCATAAATACTTATAAAAAATTTTCCTCTTTAAAAAATAACTTTGGGCTCAAAATAAACATTTTCTTACACAAGAAATCACCTTTTTTTCCCAAATATTTCCATAAAAAATTTCATAATAAATATTAAAGGAAAAACAAAAACCATATAGGTTTCTTTGAAAACATGATAAAATTATAAAAAACTTTCCAAAAATTAATAATTTTTACCCTTAAGAAGTAACATATACTTTATTTTGAATAAGAACTTAATAAATTTCCTTATGAAAACATGATATTTCTATAAAAATATATTAAACATAAATAAATCATATATGAAACTTGGGGAATAATTTCTTTATCATACTTACTTATGGATTAACCCTCATAACTACACATGAAATAGCCCTCATGGTTATACTAAAAATAATCCTCATGGTTATACATGGAGTAACTGTCATGATTACATTTGGAATAACCATCATGGTAAATTTAAGAACCTGGTTTTTTGGAATGGGTCAAAATCCCAACCCTGTTTTAATTTTTTTGACCGGTTTCTGAGAAAGATAGAGAAACCTGGTAGTTTCTAGAAAATTCCAGATTACACGGCGTGTACCTTCATTACACGCTGTGTACTTCTGACTGTGTGTGAAGGCCATACATGGAGTATAGGCTTGTTATCTAGGTAGAATGATTTTATCAAGTATTCACCATGTACTATTTGTACACATCGTGTAGAGGGGCCGTGTATGGGGATATAAATGGTGTGTTGGGGATGTCGGCTGAGTAAAGAAGTATACGCCGTGTACCCCCTAGGTACATGCTGTGTAGTAAGTCGGCAAGTCCTTAGTGAAATATCAGTCATCATATGAATAGTAAAATAATACACATGGTGTGTAGTCCTATGTACATGCCATGTATTTTCTTTTTTTTTCTCTAAAATGGGTAGTAGCCTCGTTTTGGGGTAGAAACCCAAACCCTCGATGGGTTTGAACATGAAGAGTCAGTCAGAGCTCGTTTTGGCTCTCAATAGTCCGTACGAACTCCGTTTCAATCATCGTTAGATGCGTTAAAACCCCCTCAGTAAGGCCTTGATTCCTCTTGATCCGTTCTTCTTGATTTCAGTTCTAAGATGAGTTATAGGGGTTTGAATGGTTTTGATTCTTTTATAGATCTGCCACATTTTTAGACCTAATTGGAGGCTTTTATCGAAGGATTATCATCGTACTAGAACAAGGTAGGTGGTAAATACCTTATTTTGTGTTTTCATAGACTTTTGGGTGGTGCGACCTTTGGCATGTTTTCAGGCATTTTTTGCGAGACCCTGTTTTATCTGCTTTTCACTACTGAAAAAATGACATATACCCACTTTTCAAAACCATGGTTATAGCCCCCAAAACCGTGGGTATAGCCTATACCCACAGTTTTGAGAATCATGGGCAACCAAGGAATCGAGATATGTTCCCAACCTATACCCACAGTTTTCCAAACCATGGGCATAAATATTTTTCCACCGTGTCAAAGGCTCGTATCCAATTTCCACGCTGGAAAAACCTTATACCCATGGTTATAAAACCATGGGTATATATTTTTTACAAAAATCACGCAGTAGGTGTTGAACCCGTAACCTCAGTTTCCAAATCTGGGTGCTTTACCAATAAACCTATATCACTTATTGATATATATATATATATATATCTATCTATTTTTCTTAATATATTAATACATTTCTGAACAATATATGCACGTATGAATTAAAAAAAACATGCTGGCAGGTTTCGAACCTCCATACTTACATTCACGGATCCATCACCTAACCAACTGAGGAAGCCCACTTCTGTTTAAATATATCTTCATTTCCTTTAATATAATAATTTTGAACCATGTATTAGAAAAAAAAGCGCCCAACGGATTTTGATACAGTGACCGAAAGAAAAATTACCCAATTCCCTCACCAACAAACCTATGGTAATTATACATCTATTTATTTGTATCTACCTAAATATATTAATCATAACCATGGGTATTGGAGGGAAAACCATGGGGATAAGTTTTCCCACTAATTATTTTTTGTGTCTTGTGGATTTTTTCCCACAATAACACGGGAAATCTATACCCACGGTTTTATAAAATCATGGGTATAGGTCTCCGAAAAAAAATTCTATACCTACAGTTTTGCTAAAACCATGGGTATAGGTCTTGAAAAACATTCTTATACCCACGATTTTGACCAAAACCATGGGTATAACTATCTTTTTCCCCACGGTTTTGGAAAACCGTGGGAATAAGTCTTCAAAGATAAACCTATACCCACGGTTTGTCCCACAACCGTTAGTATAGGTGTGCCCTATACCCACATTTTTGGGAAAAAATGTGGGTATAAGGCTATTTTCTAGTAGTGTTTGCATATCAAACTGATTATAAGACCCATGGGATGTCTTTGGGTATGCCTTGTTTCCTATTTTGTATGAGCGGGG
This sequence comes from Viscum album, assembly GCA_963277665.1. Taxonomy (NCBI): domain Eukaryota; kingdom Viridiplantae; phylum Streptophyta; class Magnoliopsida; order Santalales; family Viscaceae; genus Viscum; species Viscum album. The sequence continues at coordinate 1,008,309,699 of OY728152.1, read as the reverse complement.
CCTGGCGAGGGGTCGTTGCTCATTTGGGGAATTTTGTATGAGGGTTCCAAAATGTTATAAGTTGTTTTTATTTGATTAAAATTCTGAGTTTAATTGGTTAAGTCATGATATTAATTGTTAGAGGCTTCCAAGACCCTGGGTGATAGTATGGGACAACACAAAGATAGTACAATACAACTGTTTAGTTTGTTTTGACTGTTTACTGGATTTTATTTTGATTATATATATGTGATGTGTGATATTGCATATACTGGAAACTTCGAGTTGTGTTGTGCATGGACTAAGTATTGTCTAGTGATGCTGATCACAGGTTGGGCTTGGCCCGGGTTACATTGGGTGGTTCTGACCACAGGATTGGGCCTCATGGACGTCGACTTGAGGCAGTGTGACTGTCAGGTTGGGCATGAACCAAGTTACTTAGATGGAAAGACCGTCGTAATTGAGAGACATGGTCTCAGGGTCATGAGGTGTTAGAGATGTTGTGGCTTGGGTACTATTTTGGTGATTACTGATCACCTAGAACTTTGAGTAGTGTGCACACAGAGAGACTCCTTAATGAGGTGGTTTTGACCACTTGTGTGGGTAGAGGCCCCCGTTAGTTGCAGTTTAGGTATTATTGGTTTGGGGGTGCTTGCCATAGGAAGCCATATGGAAGGTGATGAGACTTCATGGGATAACATTGAGGATATCAGGTTGGGGGGCAGAGGCTCACTGTGATTTGAGGGCAGACATCACTATTCCTCTGGTTACTTTATTTGAGGGCAGACATTGCTATTCCTCCAATTTTTTTTGAGGTAAGACATCGTTGTTCTTTCGGTTATTTTATTTGAGGGCAGACATCATTGTTTCTTTAGTTACTTTATTTTAGGGTAGACATCTCTGTTCCTCCAGTTATTTTATTTGAGGGCGGACATCACTGTCACTCCAGTTACTTTATTTGAGGGAAGACATCGTTGTTCCTCTGGTTACTTATTTTCAGACATGTATCACTATTCCTCTGAGTTTTTACTTCTTGGGTGTGCCTTCAGAACATTAGTACTTGAGACACGTAGTGTCAAGGGGCACATGGTGCTGAGCTACATGACAGAGATTCTAGTATCGGCCAAAGAAGGTAACACTCCATAGTGGTTGTTGAGCACCAGTGGAGTTGGTATTTATTTGCGCATTATACTATTTTACTAGTTTCCTTATAACTGCATGCCTGCTTAAACACTTATATTAGGTATGCACCGTTGGGTGGTATCCTACTGAGATTCATCTCACACTCTACATGGGCCCTTCGGGATGCGTTTAGACTTTATGGATTTACATGTAGGAAAGAGGTCAGCTTCAGGAGATGGACTGTATTAGTTGTTGCATGGATATGGTATGGACCTTGAGGTCATGCCTAGTTGGAGTTTAATTTGTTTAGTTTCCATTCTGTATTAGAAAGATTACTTGTTATTATAGCTACTATTGGTTAGCCATTGAGGCCCCATTTATATATTTACTTGCTATGGATGCATGACTTGTCTGTTCTAGTAGTTTTTACAAGTGATCAACATGCTATTATGTTTACTTTCCGCTGCACTTTCTTATATAATGCTTCCGCTATTTATTTCTATTGATTATGCTTCCACTATGTGGGTTTGGTTCGAGTCTATTGAGTCATTTATTTATGAATAATGTTATATATATTATTACTCAGACCAGTACCATTATTTTTCCTCCTCTAAGAGGGTATAGCCTCCCCACTATACCTATCAGACCCTCGCTTCTAGTCGGTAGCCTTTGGCATTCAGGGAGGTGCGCCTAAGGTAGTAACAACTGACCCGTTTAGCACTGTTTGAGTGGCTATTCTAGTCCAGGTTGTTACAAAGTGGTATCAAAGGAGTTCTTGACATGAATTTAGTAGTAGTGTTTTGTTGGCTACTAATGAGATTGAGGATTCTCTTTTTATTTTTGTTGGTTTTACTATTTAGGAGATGGTAGACTGGAGATCGGTTGTTACTAGAACTAGGTTTCTAGCTTGTGCTTTGGTTCCTGTAGTACCAGGTACGAGGGACGGACCAAGTTACCATAGGTGGGAATTGCAATTTTCTTTTTTCTCAAATTACAGTTTATATGATTTCCACCTCAGTGTCTCACTTGGTGTGTGATGTTATTGATTGTGATATGCGACCCTTGACTCGGTACAGTAAGGGAGAATTGGACCTTGGCCCGGTATGGCAAGGAATGATTTTTTGGCTGTTGATAGGCACATTTTTAGGATATTTCAATTTCATAACTACATGTATGCTTTATGAAGTGATAATTCCATGTGAATAATATCAATTTCCATGCTTTGTATGCTTTGAAATGTGAATAGGCGAAATTCCTGATAGAATTTCTTGTTTATTGCAATGTGTTATTCCATGCTTTATATATTTGTATACTTTTCATGTGGCAAGGTATTTGGTTTTGGCCCTTATAAGAGTAGGTAGGTACTATAGTTGAGGTGATTTTGATCACCAGGATTGGGCGACTCGGTCGTTAGTTTGAGGCAACATTAGTTGTCAAGATGGGCATGACCCAAGGTACTTTTGATACTTGGCTCTGTTGAGGGCGGGTAAGGAGGCCATGAGGCCGGGATGCCATGGGCAAGGGTTGCGGTGGGGGAGATTAAGGGTAGTAGTTATGTGATGCCTTGTACTTCTTTTCCGATATTCATGCATATATTGTTATATATATATATATATGGTTGTATGAACATTTATGTTATTTAGCGGGTTTGTCTTATACGTCTCGATGGAGCATCAGGCAGGTGATGGTACAATGCCTCAGGGACAGGATCAGGTTCAGGATTTGATGCAGGCAGAGCAGGAGATGTAGGTACAGGCTCAGGAACATGATCAGGTTCAGGATCCAATGTAGGCAGGACAACAACTGGGTCTGGTAGCATTTGGGATGTGACTCGATGAGTAGCTCTGAACTATCCCGATACGTGTCTTGTAGGGTATCGACAGAGGTGAACAGGGTACATATCCATCTATGGAATATCTGACATGAGAGTTCATTCATAGCACCCGCCACTTTTTCAGGGTGAGGGTGTTCCGTAGGCAGCGGAGAACTGGATATTGAGCATGCAGATGATCTTCGACCAGCTCAAGATGTCTCCAGGGTGAAGGGTCAAGCTGGAAATGTACATTCTTTGAGGAACTGCGAAGCGCTGGTTGGATGTGCAGGTTCAGGCTTGCAGGAATGAGGAACTAGAATGGAAATACTTTGAGGACAGGTTCTTCGAGCACTTTTACCCAGAGACACTGAGGGAAGAGAGATCTCATGAGTTCTTGAGCCTTTAGCACGGAGAGATGCCCATCATGAACTATGCAGCTGCTTTCACTGAGCTATCTCTCTTTGCACCTAGTATGGTAAGTGATGACGCTACAAGGGTGAGGTGCTTCGAGGATGGATTACGACATGCCATTCAGATCCAGGTGAATATAATCAGGTTGGGTTCATTATCAGAGGTGGTGAATCAGGAACTCATAGCGGAGGGTAACCATAGGGATAGGCCCTAGGTTGGCCAGGTGGCAGCTTCAGGTGATGGTTCAGATAGCAAGAAGCGAGGAAAAGATGAGTTATAGAAGGGCAGTCAGGCTAAGGACTCAGCTAGACCACCTCGTAGCAGTTCAATAGTGGTTTTATTTCAGTATAGGCAGCTAGGAAATGTTCGGACTCAGTGTGATAGGGCTCTAATGGAGTGTTGGGCATGTGGATAGGTTGGTAATCTAGAGTGGTTCTACAGACAGCCTTCTCAAACAACTGACAGGCAAGGAATATGACAAACTGTGTCATCTAGAGTTTGTTCAGGTTCAGCACCAGGAGAGGGTAGTAGAGTTTCAGCTACATGCAGAGGACGTGACAGAGATAGCGGGACCCATATAAGGGGTCAGTGGTCAGTGACAAGAGCAGCACTGTAGGGAGTTCAGGCATCAGGCAGTCGTACTTTAGGCCAGGTGCATGCCATGGAGCTGCCAGAGGCTGAACGGGCTGGTGAGCCGATGACGGTTAGAGGTACACCGCGGCTGTGGCCGTGATCTATTTTGTTTTTACCTATTTTGGCAAAGCCTTTTTGGGGCATGTCCACTTTGAGTGCACGAGGCACACAAGATTTATGTGGACTGACTAGATGCTGGTTAGTGGGATTGGTTCCATATCAGGTGCATGATATATATATATATATATATATATGAGATGCGTAACATCATGAGCATCTAGGATTCAAGTTACTTGAGGTGTCGTGGGCATCAGGGCATCGAGGATGTAGGTTACTTGAGGTGCTAGGCACCAAGTTTGTTTTGAGCATCCATGGATTACATGACCTCATGGGAGTGGACATCAATACAGTGCAGGATACGTTTGGGTGTCGGAAATGACACAGGAGCACCAATGAGGCGTAGGGGTGACGATGCATCATGAGAGGACCATGGGTCCAGAAACAAGTTAGTGAACCATTGCTTGATTTTATTTTTGTCGGGTTGAGACCGTGTTATAAAATTCCTAAGGTGGGGATACCCTTGAGAAATTTAACTATAACCTTTTTAGACTGGGGTAGTCCGAGTTACTTTGATCAGGGTGGTATGTTTGGTGCCATCTCTGGGTTTCATTTGATATCTTGGGGAAGAGATATGTTAAGGTGGGGAGATTGCAAGAACCCGGTTTTTTGGAACAGGTCAAAATCCCGACCCTGTTTGAATTTTTTTTGACTAGTTTCTGAGAAAACTAAAGAAATTGGGTAGTTTCTAGAAAATTCTAGATTACACACCATGTACCTTCAGTACACGCCATGTACTACTGAATGTGTTTGAAGGCCATACATGGCATGTAGGTCTGTTGGCTAGGTAGAAGGATTTTAGCAAGTACATGCCGTGTACTATTTGTACATACCATGTATGGGGATATACAAGGCGTATTGGGGATGTCAGACGAGTAGAGAAGTACTTGCCGTGTACTAGGTACACTCCTTGTAGTCAGTCAGAAAGTCCTCAGTGAAATATCAGCTGTTATATGAATAATAAAATGATACACATGGTGTGTAGTCCTATGTACACGCCATGTATTTTCTTTTTTTTTTCCCGCTAAAATGGGCAGTAGACTCATTTTGGGGTAGAAACCCAAACCCTCAACAAATTTGAGCAGGGAGAGCTAGCCAGAACTTTTTTCTCCCGATCGTCCATCCGAACTCTGTTTCGATCACCGTCAGATGCATTAGAACCCCCTCGGTAAGGCCTTGATTCCTCGAGATCCATTCTTATTGATTTCTATTCTAAGACAAGTTATAGGGGTTTGAACGGTTTTGATTATTTTGTAGATCTACTACGTTTTATACTTAATTGGAGGCTGTTATCGAAGGAGTATCATTGTACTAGTATGAGGTAGGTGTTTCATACCTTCTTTCGTGTTTTCACAGACTTTTGGGTGGGGTGACCTTTGGATAATTTTTAGGTATTTTGAGAAAGACCCTATTTTATCTTATTTTTTATATCAAACTGATTATAAGACCCATGGGATGCCTTTGGGTATGCCCTATTTCCTGTTTTTCATGAGTGGGGTTGAGCGAGGGGTCGTTGCTCATTTGGGGAATTTGGACTGGGGGTGACAAAATGGTATAAGTTGTTTTTATTTGATTAAACTACTGAGTTTAATTGGTTAAGTCATGATATGAATTGTTAGAGGATTCCAAGACCTTGAGTTCTATTATGGGACAACACAAATCCAGTGCAATACAACTGTTTAGTTTGTTTTGTCTATTTAATAAATTTTATTTTCATTATATATATGTGATGTGTGATATTTCATATACTGGAACCTTTGGGTTGTTTAGGGCATGGCCTGGGTATTGTTTAGTGATGCTGATCACAGGTTTGGCTTGGCCTGAGTTACATTGGGTGGTTCTGACCATATGATTTGTAATGGCCCGGACCTCTCCGGCCCATTCCTTTGTCAAAAATAAGGTCAAGAAGTGTTTTGGAGGGTAAAATGGACTTTTCCCACACTTTCCAGAATTTTGAAACTACACACCGTGTAGTTTGAGTACACACCGTGTACCCCCTTGCCGGGTATACCCCGTGTTGAAGGCCGTGTCCTTACTGTGTGGAATAATGGGTGCACACCGTGTGTCCGATACTATATGCTGCCGTGAGACGTGTTGGAGCCGTGTCCTTGCCGTGTGCAATAAATGGGTACACGCCGTGTGTCCAAACTACACACTGTGTAGTCCCTCCCCGTGTATGCGTTACCCTCAAACCGTGTGTTGACCAGTCAACAGCCGCAGAGCCGTGTTGGAAGCCACGTGGAGACCGTATGGAATAACCGAGTACACACCGTGTACCATAAAGTACACACCGTGTACTTTTTATTTTCTCGCCTATAAAAGGAGTGGTCCCCTCCTCCTTTCAACTCACCCCTCTCCTCCCCTTTCCTCTGAGCAGAGTTCTCCCAAGAGACTCGAAGGCTCTTTCTTCCATAACTTCTTCATCCGAGCTCCGATTTACGATCCATCAGCGGCCACGAGATCGTAACAACAAGGCAGAACTTCCTAGATTGGATCTGTTGTCTTTACTTCATCCTTTCCCTTTCAGAATTCCACCTGAGGAGGTTTTTCCGGGACCCAACAGAAGTGACGGACGCCGACAGACATCTTCTAAGGTTGATCCGGAGGAGAGTTTTGATCGGAACCTGTTGAGGTAGGGATCTTACCTTCATCTCTCTAGTTTGTGCATCATGCGGGGTGGGTGTTCTCTTGTTTATGTGAAACACTTTTGAACCAGTTTAATAAAGATAATAAATGGCTTATATAACGGGGTTGGGAAGTTGTGATTTTCTGTTACTTTATATCCTATGATATTATGTTGTGAATTGAATGAGCTTCTACCTACGGAAAATCACCGTCGTTGGGGGCCTTTGGTTACGCAATTAAATGTTTCCATCTCCTTCTGTATTTTCTTATGGATGGAAACTTTGTGGAATGTGGAAATTGGTTAATCACGTAAAGTTGGCTGTTTAAAATATGGAACCCTTGTGTGATCACCCCGGTTAAACAAAATGGAATAATGAACATGTGGGTGTTGGCTTGGATACATGGCATGTGATGGGGGTGTTTTGTGGGTTTTTGTGGATAGGGTGAGCAGCGGGGCTGCGGTTGACTTGGTTGTGGGTTGGTGTGAATGTTGTGTTGGTAATGGGAAGCAGGGCTACGATAAATGGTATTAAAGGGATAATGATGTACGGTGTATTTGTGGTTATGGCAGTTGGAAGCGGGGCTGCAGGGTTGGGTTTGAATGTGAACGGACAGTGGGTTGTGAATAATAAATAAAAAGTGGGAGAGTTAATAAATGGTGGGTCATGGTAATGGAACGAGATTAATAATCAATGGGGTTGGTTGGTTGATAATAAGGGCTTGGTTGTGCTGCTTGTGTTTTCCTAACTTGATTTGTGGATGGAAGGGATATGTTTTACGAACGATCAATGTGGTTGGTTGTGGATAGTTGCCCAGTAGTTAAGGAACTAAATAAACTAATTCTGCTGAAACATGAAAACCTAAATGGGGATGGGGTTGTTTGTTGTATGCATGCTTCGTAGTAGCAATGCCGAGGCACGTGCTTAGTTTCTCTGTTTAGAAGCCATAGCTTGGGTTGTGTGTTTGGTATACATATATATATCTATATCTTTTTTGTTTTATCTCACCCCACCCATGTTGAGCACTTAGTGCCGAACACTCCCATTTCATGGGAGAGTGTGTTTTCCCTTAGTTACTAGCTCCTTCCTGCTCCTTCTCCCCTAGGCTGTGATGTCTTGAGGCGACCTTACACCTAATAATCTTCAGGTTGGTTTCGATTGGGGTGGTTTTAGCCCAATACTCTTCGTGCAGGTTCTATTATTTCCCAAGAATCTTCGGGATGAGGCCCAGGTTTGTGCGGGCTGGATACGTGGTTGTGAGGCCCAGGTGTGTGCGGGCGGGATACGTGGTTGTGAGGCCCAGGTGTGTGCGGGCGAGATACATGGTTGTGAGTCCCAGGTGTGTGTGGGCGGGATGTGTGGTTTGTGAGGCCCAGGTGTGTGCGGGCGGGGAGAGTGTGGCTGCGTCAGGATGTTCGCCGTTAGGAAGAGCAGTTAACTAAAGGGAAATGGTGTGGGGTACCCAATACTCTTGTTCTTATACTACTACTACCTGTCATGATTGTGTTTTGGTGAGTGTGGATAGTGAGGTTGGGTGGATAGAATTCCTTTCTAGGTTTCTTCATTTGTTCTCATGGGACATTAGAATGTCTCCCCATTTGTGTACAAGAGCTTTAGGTTTCCCTACTGAGTATACTTGTATGCTCACCCTACGTTTACTTTCAGGTTTCCAGGAGGACTACCAGGGCCATGCGAGACCCTACTCATCGGACAGTTGGAGTTTCTGCAGTTTACTGTACTTGTTTCTTTTTTGGTATTGTACTTTGAGCTTTCCTGTACTTTTACCCTGTTATAAAATTGTTTAAACATGCATGTGGGCTTGGTTTGGGTTTATTTCTATACACTTGTTCTTTTCCTTTTTAGTGGTTGACTTTTCCTATTTCCCAATCCTAAATAATAAAAAGGGTAATGCCTCCCATATTTGTGAAAACTCATACCCTTGGTGCTAGTCGCCACCCCAGGGCCTACTGGAGGCGGGACTCGGGGGTCATTATCTCCCTTTTACCATTTCCAGCTCAGGTGGTGCATCTTTGGTGGGAGGGGGTCATGACAGAATGGTATCAGAGGTGATGGTTGAGAGATAGGATGGAGTATGGAGTTAGGCATAGTGAGGATTTCATGGGATGGTAGGGTGAGAATGCTAGTTAATCTTGGTGCATGACATAGGCCAGGGAAGACCGGCTAGGACACGAGATTTTAGGGCCCCCCGTGATCCGATGCAAGGACTCTGAGCCTACCGAACGACCAAGTGAGACAACATTGATTGTAGGGTAGAGACCCTTGGGAAGGTACATGCATCATCATGATTGTGTTTTACTTGATTTAGGTGTTCTGGGAAAGAAATTGAAATAAAATGATAAAATAAAACCTTGAGTTTTCCTTACTACTTGGGCTTAGGTGATCCTTGTTTACCGTACAGCTATGGAACCTGGACGTCGTCCCCAGGTGGCTCAGACGGCCGAGGCCTAGTAGATCCAGGTGGTCGATCAATTGAGGATTTATCGAGAGGAGGAAGATAGCCAGTGGCAGAAGACTCTATGATCTTTCCAACGGCAGACCCTCAAGAAGTACGAGGGTAGTACTTCGGATACAGAGATAGAGGGGTGGCTTGAGGAGCTAGGGATCGCTTTTACCTTGATCCATTCTCTGAGGAAGTACTGGGTTCCCCTAGCAGTTAGTCAGCTGAGAGGTGCGGCGCGACAGTGGTGGACGCTCTACCTCGGAGAGAGGATAGAGGCAGAGGTTCCATGGGATTACTTTGAGAAGGAATTCCGAGAGGAATTCCTTTATTCCATGATCAAGGTGGAGAAGCGGCAGGAGTTACTCTCCCTTCAGCAAGGGAGTATGTCGGTACGAGAGGTGGGGATCAAGTTCAAGGATCTACTATGCTTTTCTCAGGATGTCTTTCTGGATGAGGAGTCTCGGGCGAGACGTTTGGAGGAGGCGCTTTGTCCTTTACTTTAGTATGCTGTCACCCCCTTCACCCTTCCGACGTACTTGGCAGTACAGAAGAAGGAAGAGGTTGTAGAGAGGATTCACTCGCTGGGAGGTGCACCACAATAGGGGATCCAGCCAAGTTCGTCGAAGGGGAAGGCAGTCAGCAGTAGGTCTCCTGCGACGGGACCTTCCAGGTTCAGGCCAGTGGGGAGCAGGCCCCAGCAGTTCCAGTTCAGATCTTCGGTTCCTCATACCTTTTTCACGAGCCCAGGACCGAAGTGTTTTTCTTGTGGAGGTTTTGGGCACGTTCAGAGTCGGTGCCCGACCCGATCTCAGTACGGTGGAGGTGGGCAGGTTCAGTGCCCACCTCAGCAGCACCAGTTGCTGGCGAGGCCCTTCCAGCAGCAGCATGACCATGCTCCTCCAAGGGCAGACTTTGCGGGAGGGAGCCGACCTCCAGGTGCTCCTCAGGGACCTCAACCAGGGCGTGGTCGGGGAGGTGGACGACATCAGAGAGGCAGAGGAGCTAGGCGTGGACAGTTGCACACAACAGAGTTGACAGCTCCGATAGGACCAGAGGTGGTGCGAGGTACGATTTGTTTATTTAGCACTCTTGTTTCTGCTTTGTTCGATTCGGGAGCTTCTCACTCCTTTATTGCACCTGGTCTAGCCCATGCTTTGGGACTAGACGTAGAGAGACTTTCTATACCAATGGTACTGAGTACACCAGTTGGAGGCCAGACCAGCGTATCTTGTGTTTACCAGGGATGTGGGCTGATGTTGGGACCACATTGATCTAGTGGGGACCTTCTTCTGTTACAGATGCAGCCATACGATTTCATCCTAGGCATCGAATGGTTGTTTTCTGTTAGTGCCGTTATCGACTTCTTCCGGAGAAGATTCGTGTTCTCTGACGTGGATGGGCAGCGCGTATCTTTTGTTGGCTAGAGGAGATATCAGGTGGGAAGCCGACATGTGAAGCCTCTCCTTTCCTTGTTAGGCAGGTTATCAGTGGTTCCAGCTGATACAGAGATGATGGATGTCCCGGAGTTTGTTGGAGAGTTCCTCGATGTTTTTACTGAGGTTGTGACTCTACCCCCCCCCCCTCGACGTGACGTTGAGTTCGGGATAGACTTACAGCCTAGTTACCGTCCGATTTCGATGACCCCTTATTGGATGGCACCTTCAGAGTTGTGGGAGTTACGGATTCAGATTGATGATCTGATGGAGTAGGGTTTTGTTCAACCCAGCATATCGCCATGGGGTGCTCCAGTTTTGTTCGTGAAGAAGGCAGATGGTGGTCTCAGGTTATGCATAGACTACCGAAGGTTGAACCAGGCAATGGTGAAGAACTATTTCCCCCTTCCAAGGATAGATGATCTCTTTGACCAACTGAGGGGAGCAGGTTGGTTTTCCAAGATTGATCTATGATCTGGATATCATCAGCTGAGGGTAAAGGACAGTGACATCTCGAAGACAGCTTTCAGGTGCAGGTATGGGCACTTCGAGTTTATAGTGATTCCTTTTGGAGTTACAAATGCACCGGCTGTGTTCATGGGACTTATGAACTTTGTCTTCCGAGAGTTTCTAGACCAGTTCGTCATTGTGTTTATCGATGACATTCTGATCAACTCAAGATCAGATGAGGAGCACGTTGAGAATCTCAGTGAAGTCTTGGAAGTCCTTCGACACCACCATATTTATGAGAAATTGCTGAAGTGTAAGTTCTTGACACAAGAAGTACACTTCCTTGGGCACGTGGTGTCTCAACATGGAGTATCGGTGGACCCGTCGAAGGTGGAGGCAGTTGTTTCTTGGGCAGCACCCAAGAGCATGGAAGAAGTTCATAGTTTCCTGGGGTTAGCAGGTTACTATCGGAGGTTCGTTTTGGACTTCTCTCGAGTTGCTGCTCCATTGACAGATTTGACTAGGAAGAACCAAGTCTTCCTATGGAGCGAGCAGTGCCAAAAAGCTTTCGACTACCTAAAGGAGAAGTTGGTTAGGGCTCCCGTACTCAGGTTGCCAGAGGAAGGGTTGTTGTATGAGGTGTTTTGTGATGCTTCTGGCCTTGGTCTAGGGTGCGTGCTGATGCAGAAGAAGGGAGTGATCTGTTATGGGTCTAGGCAGTTACGCCCTCACGAGTGTAACTATGCCACCCAAGACCTAGAGCTTGCAGCAGCAGTGTTTGCACTGAAGTTGTGGCGACATTACCTATTTGGGGAGCACTTTGTGGTCTTCTCTGATCACAAGAGCCTGCGTTATATCTTCTCCAAGCGTGACATGAACCTACGGCAGCAGAGATGGGTCGAGTTTCTCCAAGACTATGACTTTGAGATCTCTTACATTGAAGGTAAGGGAAACATTGTGGCTGATGACCTGAGCAGGAAGTCGCATCAGGAAGTAGTTCAGGAATCCAATGATGCTCGGAAGGTGATGGGAGAGTTGGCTACCTTGCACTTGGATGCCAGGGTAGAAGGTGTTAGAGGCTATTTGTTTCAGATTACAGTGCAGTCTTCCTTGTTGCAGTAGGTGGAAGAGTCTCAGTGGGGGGACTCTGAGGTGGAAGTGATGCGGGATCGTGTCGATCAGGGGAATGCTCCAGAAGGATGGTCAGAGGACAGCCGACATCATATGCTTTTCCATGGAAGGTTGTTTGTTCTAGAGGTGATGCGTGAGGGAGTTCTCTGTGAGTTCCATAGCTCAGCCTTGGCGGTACATCCAGGAGTTTTGAAAATGTACCGAGGCCTGAGGGAACAGTTTTGGTGGCCCGGGGTGAAACGGGAAGTGGCAGAGTTTGTGGCTAAATGCCTAGTGTTTCAGCAAGTGACGGCTGAACACCATGTTCCCAGTGGTTTGTTGCATCCTTTAGATGTCCCTGAGTGGAAGTGGGATTACATCTCAATGGACTTCGTTACAGGACTACCCAGAGCTCAGGGTGGTTATGATGCTATCTGGGTAGTGGTGGATCGTCTGACGAAATCAGCTCACTTATTAGCAATTAAGGAGTCAGGCCTGGTGAGTACCTTAGCACAGAGGTACGTAGATGAAGTTGTGCGGTTGCATGGAGTCCCGAAGACTATCATCTCAGATCGGGATACTCGGTTTACCTCATGAGTTTGGAGGGGGTTACAACTTGCTTTTGGAACCCAGATACACCTTAGCACTGCTTTTCACCCCTAGACCGACGGGCAGATAGAGCGGACTATCCAAACGCTGGAGGACATGCTGCAAGCATGCGTTCTAGATTTCGAAGGATCATGGGTACGACACTTGCCTTTATTAGAGTTTTCCTACAACAACAGCTTCCAGTCTACTATTGGCACGACACCATTTGAGGCTTTGTATGGAAGACCATGTCGTTCACCCATTTGCTGGGAAGAGGTTAGTGAGACAGATGCTCTTGGGACAGAGGTAGTGTAGAGCACCACAGAGAAAGTCCATCTTGTATGTGAGAGGATGAAAGCAGCTTAAGACCGACAGAAGTATTATGCTGATCATCGGAGGAGGCCCTTGGAGTTCGAGGTGGGAGATCATGTGTTCTTAAAGGTTTCCCCTCGACGGGGGCAGCAGAGGTTTGGGAAGGGGAGCAAGCTCTCACCTAGGTTCATCGGACCTTTTGAGGTGTTGAAGCAAGTTGGCGAGGTGGAATATCAGCTGTCCCTACCACCTCAGTTGTAGAGAGTTCATGACGTCTTCCACGTCTCCCAGCTTCTTCGGTACTTACATGACAACTCTCATGTTATCTACTGGGGAGAGTTAGACATGGGAGACGACGCGAACTTCGATGAACGACCAGTCAGAATCGAAGATCGTAAAGAGAAGGTGCTCCGTGGACGAACCATTCCCTTGGTTCGCGTGTTGTGGAGGCATGGAGGCCTCGAGGAGAGCACTTGGGAGTGGGAGACCCAGATTCATGCTCAGTACCCAGAGTTGTTTTGACTTTTGTTTTCCCTTGTTCTTCTGAGCTTTGTGTTGATGTTGTACTTTGTACCTTTGATATATGGAATGCTTGGATTGTCAGTTGTGAGACCTTTTGTTTCCTTGTTCCCTGGTAATGTGTGACATGTCCGAATGTGTGGGGAAAGGAAAAAACCTGACCCTTAATCGAGACGCATTAATGCAGATGCGATTGAACCTATGCAGGCGAGTCAGTGCCACCTAAAGCGGATAATATCTCGACATAGGAGCAGGAATTTCCCAAAAAACAACATGTTCGGGAAGTGAGTTGGTTGTGTGGTGTTGGGGGTAGTACGAGTTAAAAAAATCCTAATGTATGAAAGTGGGAAGACCCAATTCTTAATCGAGAAGCATTAACGAGGATGCGATTGAACCCGTGCAGGCGAGTCAGTGCCGCCTAAAGCAGATAATATCTCGATATAGGAGAAGGAATTCCTAACACATATGATCAGGGTTGTTGGTTGGGTTCCTGTTATAATGAGAACCCTAAGAGGTATCTTGTTGGGTTTCCTCTGGATTGGTTTTTGAATTCTCGGGGACGAGAATGTTTTAAGACGTATCTGATGTAATGGACTGGACCTCTCTGGCCCATTCCTTTGTTAAAAAGAAGGCCAAGAAGTGTTCTGGAGGGTAAAATGGAATTTTCCCATGCTTTCCAGAATTTTGAAACTACACGCCGTGTAGTTTGAGTACACGCCGTGTACCCCCTTGTCGGGTATACCCCGTATTGAAGGCCGTGTCCTTGCTGTGTAGAATAATGGGTGCACGCCGTGTGTCCGATACTACACGTCGTGTAGTCCTTCCCCGCGTATGCGTTACTAGTAAATGACTGTGTGCCATGTTGGAGCCATGTCCTTGCCGTGTGCAATAAATGGGTATACACCGTGTGTCCAAACTACATGCTACGTAGTCCCTCCCCGCGTATGCGTTTCCCTCAAACCGTGTGTTGACCAGTCAACGGCCGTAGAGCCGTGTTGGAAGCCGCGTGGAGACCGTGTGAAATAACCGAGTACACGCTGTGTACCATAAAGTACATGCCATGTACTTTTGTTTTTCTCACCTATAAAAGGAGGGGTCCCCTCCTCCTTTCAACTCACCCCTCTCCTCCCCTTTCCTCTGAGTAGAGTTCTCCCAAGAGACTCGAAGGCTCTTTCTTCCATAACTTCTTCATCCGAGCTTCGATTTACGATCCGTCAGCGGCCATAGGATCGTAACGACGATACAGAACTTCCGAGCTTGGATCCTTTGTCCTTAATTTGGACTTTCCCTTTCCGACTTCCACCCGAGGAGGTTTTTCCGGGACCCGACAGAAGTGACGGACACCGACGGACGTCTTCTAAGGTTGATCCGGAGGAGCGTTTCGATTGGAACCTGTTGAGGTAGGGATCTTAACTTTGTCTCTATAGTTTTTGCATCATACGGGGTGGGTGTTCTCTTGTTTATGTGAAACACTTTTGAACCGGTTTAATAAAGATAATAACTGGCTTATATAACGGGGTTGGGAAGTTGTGATTTTTTGTTACTTTATATCCTGTGATATTATGTTGTGAATTGAATGAGCTTCTACCTACTAAAAATCATCGTCGTTGGGGGCCTTTGATTACGCAATTAAATGTTTCCCTCTCCTTCTATATTTTCTTATGGATGGAAACTTTGTGGAATGTGGAAATTGGTTAATCATGTAAAGTTGGCTGTTTAAAATCTGGAACCCTTGTGTGATCACCCTGGTTAAACAAAATAGAATAATGAACATGTGGGTGTTGGATTGGATACGTGGCATGTGATGGGGGTGTTTTGTGGGTTGTTGTGGATAGGGTGAGCAGCGGGGCTGTAGTTGACTTGGTTGTGGGTTGGTGTGAATGTTGTGTTGGTAACGGGTAGCGAGGTTTCGATAAATGGTATTAAAGGGATAATGATGTACGGTACAGTTGTGGTTATGGCAGTTGGCAGCAGGGCTGGAGGGTTGGGTTTGAATGTGAATGGAAAGTGGGTTGTGAATAATAAATAAAAACTGGGAGAGTTAATAAATGGTGGGTCATGGTAATGGAACGAGATTAATAATCAATGGGGTTGGTTGGTTGATAAGAAGGGCTTGGTTGTGATGCTTGTGTTTTCCTAACTTGATTTGTGGATGACAGGGATATGTTTTATTAATGATCAATGTGGTTGGTTGTGGATAGTTTCCCAGTAGTTAAGGAACTAAATAAACTAATTCTGTTAAAACATGAAAACCTAAATGGGTTTGGGGTTGTTTGTTGTATGCATGCTTCGTAGTAGCAGTGTCGAGGAACGTGCTCAGTTTCTCTGTTTATAAGCCATAGGTTGGAATGTGTGTTTGGTATACATATATATATCTGTATCTTTTGTGTTTTATTGCACCCCACCCATGTTGAGCACTTAGTGCCGAACACTCCCATTTCATGGGAGAGGGTGTTTTCCCTTAGTTACTAGCTCATTCCTGCTCCTTCTCCCCTAGGCTGTGATGGCTTGAGGTGACCTTACACCTAATACTCTTTGGGTAGGTTTCGATTGGGGTGGTTTTAGCCCAAGACTATTCGGACAGGTTCTACTGTTTCCCAAGAATATTCGGGATGAGGCCCAGGTATGTGCGGGCGGGATACGTGGTTGTGAGGCCCAGGTGTGTGCGGGCGGGATACGTGGTTGTGAGGCACAGGTGTGTGTGGGAGGGATACATGGTTGTGAGGCCTAGGTGTGTGCGAGGGAGATGTGTGGTTTGTGAGGCCCAGGTGTGTGCGGTCGGGGAGAGTGTGGCAACGTTAGGACGTTCGCCGTTAGGAAGAGAAGCTAACTAAAGGGAAATGGTGTGGGGTACCCAATACTCTTGTTCTTATACTACTACTACCTGTCATGATTGTATTTTGGTGAGTGTGTCTGGTGAGGTTGGGTGGATAGAATTCCTTTCTAGGTTTCTTCTGTTGTTATCACGAGACATTAGAATGTCTCCCCATTTGTGCACGAGAGCTTTAGGTTTTCCTACTAAGTATACTTGTATGCTCACCCTACGTTTACTTTTAGGTTTCCAGGAGGACTACCAGGGCCGTGCGGGACCCTACTAGTCATACTGTTGGAGTTTCTGTAGTTTTATATACTTGTTTCCTTTTTGGTATTGTACTTTGAGCTTTCTTGTACTTGTACCCTGTTATAAAATTGTTTAAACATGCATGTGGGCTTGGTTTGGGTTTATTTCTATACACTTGTTCTTTTCCTTTTTGGTGATTGACTTGTCCTATTTCCCGATCCTAAATAATAAAAAGGGTAATCCCTCCCATATTTGTGAAAACTCATACCCTTGGTGCTATTCGCCACCCCGGGGCCTATTGGAGGCGGGACTCGGGGGTCATTATCTCCCTTTCACCATTGCCAGCTCAGGAGGGGCATCTTTGGTGGGAGGGGGTCGTGACAGGATTGTTCATCATGGACATCGGCTTGAGGCAGTGTGAATGTCATGTTGGGAATGAATCAGGTTACTTGGATGGAAAAGCCGTCGGACTTGAGCGACATGGTCGCAGGGTCACGAGGTGTCAGAGATGTTGTGGCTTGGGTACTATTTTGGTGATTACTGCTCACCCAGAACTTTGAGTAGTGTGCACACAGAGAGACTCCGTGATGAGGTGGTTTTGACCACTCGTGTGGGTAGAGGCCCCTGTTAGTTGTAGTTTGGGGGTAATTGTCATAGGAAGTCACTTAAAAGGTGAAGATCATTCATGGGATAACATTGAGGCTATCAGGTTGGGGGGAAGAGGCTCGCTGTGATTTCAGGGAAGACATCATTGTTCCTCCTGTTACTTTATTTGAGGGAAGACATCTCTATTCCTCTAGTTATTTTATTTGAGGGTAGACATTGTTTTTCCTCCGGTTATTTTACTTGTGGGCAGACATCTCTGTTCCTCTAGTTACTTTATTTGAGGGTAAACATCACTATTCCTCCAGTTATTTTATTTGATGACATACATCGTTGTTACTACGATTACATTATTTGAGGGCATACATCACTGTTCCTATAGTTACTTATTTGAGGGCAGGTATTGCTATTCCTTTGAGTTACTACTTCTTGGGTATGCCTTCGATACGTCGATACTTGAGACACGCGGTGTTAGGGGGCACTTGGTGCCGGTCTACATGAGAGAGATTCCGACGTTGGCCGAAGCAGGTGACACTCCCTGGTGGATGTTGAGCACTAGCAGAGTTTGTGATTATTTGTGCATCGTACTATTTTACTGGGTTCCTTATAACTACATGCCTACTTAAACACTTATATTAGGTATGCACCGTTGAGTGGTATCCTACTAAGATTAATCTCACACCCTGCACGGGCCCTTCGGGATGTGTATAGACTTTATAGATTTATGTGTAGGAAAGAGGTTAGCTTCAAGAGATGGACTGTATTAGCTATTGCATGGATATGGTATGGACCTTGAGGTCATGATTGGCTGGAGTTTACTTTATTTAGTTTCCATTCTGTATTAGCATGTTTACTTGTTATTGTAGCTACTATTGGTTAGCCATTGGTGCCCCTTTTATATAGTGACTTGCTATGGATGCATGACTTATCTATTCTAGTAGTTGTTACAAGTGGCCAACATTCTGTTGTGTTTACTTTTTTCTACAATTTCTTATGTTTTACTTCCGCTATTTATTGCTATTGACTGTGCTTCTGCTATGCGGGATGGGTTTGAGTCTGTTGATCCATTTATTTCCGTTGCATGTTATATATATTATTACTCAGACTAGTACCATTATTTTTCCTCCTCTAAGAGGGTATAACCTCCACACTATACCTATCAGACCCTCTCTACTAGTCGGCATGCTTTGGTGTTTATGGAGGTGTGCCTAAGGTAGTAACACCTGACTTGTTTAGCACTATTTGGGTGGTTGTTTGGGTCTGGTTCGTTATATTAAACATCCAACATAAACATACCCAATGAATTAGAGGGCTATAACAGACCCACACAACTTTGGTTTATAAAGGAACCACCCATCATCATAAATAATTCACAAGAACCATAACATATTAATTAAACATGAATGCTTTCATCATAAAGACATTCCTTGAGTAAATTTTTTTTTAAAAAGAAAATCATGCACATACAAAGGGAGACATTTTCTTTTAAAATAACCATGTAATATTTTAAATTAATCATCAAATAAAATATTATTCATAATGGTGTAAAAATCTAGTCATTCCGTATATGTTTAAAAAATATTCCTTCTGTATTTTTGTTGAAAAAGTCACAAAGTACCTCAATTGGAAAAAGAAAAAAATTTCCTTTCTAACTATTTTTGAAAAAACTAAAACATTGATAAACATGAATTTAAAAAATTATATAAGTATAATAAAAACCTTATTTAAATAATTTTTTGAAAAAAATCATATGGATATCGAAGAAAATGATATTTTTAAGGGAAACTTTAAAGAGATATATTTTAAAATAAATTCCCTTACCTTGAGTCCAAATCATCATGTACATTATTTATATTACTGAATAATAAAATTAGGTTAATTTATAATTACTTAAGAACCTTTTTAAAGTTTATTTTATCCTTTTATATCCTTTATTATCATGTTATACAAAATTAATTAATAATTTAAGTTCACGTTGGACGTTTTGACAACATTCGATTCATAAATCCAAAATGTATTCGGTAATTTGACTATAGTCATAGAGGTCATTATTCCACCATCTCCAGAATAATAATAATGAAATAATTAACATTTTCATACATTAATTATAATTTTAAATACAACCATAAAATATGATTATGAAAAATGAACTACATTACAATCATGGAGATGGTAGGTCGTACGTACACATGAGTAACATTTCCATTTTTCAATGATAATTATGGAAAGAAGGTATGTAATGACCCAAAATTTTTAAATGATAATTGTTTCATGAATGTATATTTTAATGCAACCATCGGGTTTCGACCGTTATATAACCATTGGTCAATTATGACCGTTGGTCAATTATGACTATTCGTTAATTATGACAATTGTTCAATTATGACCTTTGGTCAATTATGATCGTTGGTCAATATGATTGTTGGAAACTATACTCATAACATTATTATTATCATTTATAAATATAAATGATAATGGTTAATTAATGCAGAATGGAGAGTCGATGACCTCAACCAGTACAATCGGCCAGTACGAAGCCCATTTTTCAGAGCTTGGGAAGGAGGTAGTGTCACTGGGATTCACTCTGGACCAAGCCCAAGCTGAGCTTCAACATGTTAATCTTGAACTAAATCGCCTACGGGAGAAGTTCAAGTTGGTAGAGATTACCACTTAGGTGATGTTATCCGAGCCACCCCAAGAGTCCATCACTATCGCACACCTTACCCTTAGGTCATATGCAGGTGTTTTAAGGGGTTATGTTTTAAGGACTTAGTTACTTAAAATTAAATCCCCTTGTTTAAATAAAATTTTTATTTCATAATTTCTGTTTTAAGAATTGTTTTTCTTAAAAATTGAGATGGAATTTGACAAATTGATTTTTCGGGTAAATTTTTTAGTTTTTCAGAGAGAGAAAAATTATTATATTAAACTAAGGTTTTATTAATAATGTTTATTATAATGAAATAATGTTATAAAAATATATCTTTTTAATTAAAAATGATAAAATAATTTTATTTTTTTCAAGTGTCAAAAATTTTACTATGCAGTTTACTATGCATTTTCTATCCACTATTGTTTTTAATAATTAAGTATTTTTAGATTTAAAAGTTAAATTTATCATATTTAGAGAATAATTATGATAAAATGAATGTTATTTTTTAATTAATAAGGTAGATATTACGTTACAGTGAATTTATAATATTTTTATAAAATGTTTTGTTTTTTGATGAATAGTAAAAATACTGTTTTGAGTTTTCAGTATGGTTAATGACATCATTAGTGATGTTATAATGATTTAGTAATTCTGGTTGACTCTTGAGGAATAAAATATGATATGAGGTGTCCCAAGATACTAATACCATGGGAAAATACCTTGGTGAAGCCCTTGGTTTTGCAAATACCACTACTGAGGTGTCCTTAGAAATTAATAAAAAATCCCTCACTTTTTCTATAAATACCCAACCATTCCTCCATTATATTTCATTCCCAATTCACTATACTCAAATATATGATAGTATTAACTTCCAAGGAGTCCTCTCAAGGTGTTATCAAGCTCCCAATCTCCCAATCTTTGAGTTTCAGGAGTCACTCCTCAGGGTAAGGGAATTCTCAGCTTTTCTTTTCCTTTCAAGGTCTCTTTTATGTGGTATGTCTTTCAAATTTCCATACCATGTTATTGTTTAAATTTTATTCTTTCTATATAATTTATTATGAGTATTTTATTAATTTTTTACCCTTGTAACCTATCTTTTTAATGTTTTATAAAACCACGTTTCATACCCATTATGCTGTAGAATCTTCGTCTCAAAATCACTCTTTTTTTCTCAAGAAATTATTTTATTTTATTTATGTGAATACCCAAACATATTACATTTCTAGGGGTATTAATAAAGTTATAAAAATGAATTATTTTAATCTTTAATTGAAATACATAAAACCCCCATTCACTTTCCGTGGGTTATAAATGACATAATGATCATGTTTTTAAGCACATTTTAAAACGCCATGATTTAGATATGAAATCCATTTATTTTATTCTATATGGGTTATTTATGAAATGATTGATTATGATATATGTGTATAACATGAAAATAAATACATATTAAGGGTTCTCCATAATAGATCTCTAATGCATTGGGTAAATAATTTAATCTCTAGAGATGATAAGTTTTATGATACCTTGGTGAATAACCTTGGTAATTTTATGACACCTTGGGGATGGAACTTAGTGATATGATTATGAATGTATAAATTAAATTTTTTAGAATTTTTTTTAAGTTATTATTAAAGTTATTATTTTTATGATATTCCTCTTTGTCATGCCTTTATGAAAGTTCATCATGTTCTTATTGACATCTCTTAAGTTCACATATAAATTGTTTCCCTTATTTTCCCTTACTGGGCCTTATACTCACCCTTTCCTTTGATGTATGTCCTCGGGTTATGATTTTGTGTAATTTTACAAAGGATGAAAAAATTTAGAAATATTTAAAGTGGATTATAATAATTTTTTCATGTTTTCATGTATTATGTACTTTATTTCCAAGATACTAAACTTTAAAGATCATCTGTTTTGTAAAACGTAATGAAAAGTTATGTAATAAAAAGGAGGGATGTCATAGTTATGTATTATATTATATTTAAATAATGATCATAATATCATATATAAAATATTACTTCTTTAAATATAATTATATATATCATCCATGTTATGTGGTTATGAAAAACTAATCACATCACTTTGTGGAGGTGGTAGTCCACACATACGCATAAACGATGCTATCATTTTTCTGTGCCTAGAAAGGTAAGAATTTAAATGTTATATTATCTTTTAATAATGATAAATATGTCATTAAAATCATATATAAACATTAATTACATCATTATAACCATTCTTAAGAGATAGTGAGGGAAAAAGAATTGCATCGGTTCGTGAGGCAGTAGTCCGTCGTACACATGAATGATGATTTTGTTTCTCATTTGATGGAAAAGGAGAGGGATATGGGTCATTAAACATACATAATACCATATTATTATATGTATGATACTATATTTAGTATATTATAATGGTTTAATAAGTTTTTAGGGACATTTAATAAGAAACAAAACTAAAACATTCAGAAAAAAATTACACCTCTTCTTTAGAAAACTCTTTTTCTTAACACCTTAAAGCTTTTAATATTGGTATTATGCCTAAACAATATGTCTATAATTATATGAGAGTTTTTATGAAGGTATTTTGTTAGGTATTTTCTAAAAAAAATGAGTTTTTAAGTGTTAATAAATGAGAATAATAGGTTTCCTTTTATAAGAGAGGGGTGAGACACTCTTGGAATTTCTCAAAATAATAAATTAATATAAATAAATATTTAATTAAAAATAGATCCAAAGTGATTTATTTATAATATAATATTATTATGGGTTTAAATAACATCATAAAATAATAATTATACAAGTTTTAACTATATTTATACCCTTATCATTTGGTTTTAACTCCAATTTAACCTCTTTAACTATTACCGTGACAACATGTATTTTTACTCCTAGAGGGTTAATACAGTTACTATAAAATAATAAAAGACCCATAAAAGAACCATGGTTGATATTTTAAACATTATATTAATAAATTGGATGAATTTAAGTTTTTTATAAATTTTATATCATTTAATAAAATGTTATTTACTATAAAATATCCATAATATCAATTTTTAGAACTATTCATTAATTTGATTTTAATAATATCAATACAACATATAAAATTTGAAAAAAATGATTTATTATATACCTAAAATATCATGGTTATCTATATAATTATTTTATCACATTATTTATCTGAAATTATATTTATTATAATATTTTTATATCATTTATTTTTTCCATTAATTAAATAATTACTTCATCTGTGCCAAAATTAAAGGTAATTATTTATTTACTAAAAATTAACAATAAATTACCATGATGAAGATAAATATTTTTTATTTAAAAATAATATTTATATTTGAACATATCTACTAGATAACACCATATTAAAAATATTACACTTATTAAAAAAGAGTGTGACATGTTTGACATTTCATTAAATAAAATAATATAAAAGTCATAATATCATCCAATTTTCCTAAAAGGATCATATATTTTACCTTTTTATAATTATAAATGATATATAATCATAAAATAAAATTTAATCATGTGTTAGGGTAATTTTATAGTCCTTATCATTTTATTTTTAACATTTA
This sequence comes from Viscum album, assembly GCA_963277665.1. Lineage (NCBI taxonomy): Eukaryota > Viridiplantae > Streptophyta > Magnoliopsida > Santalales > Viscaceae > Viscum > Viscum album. Next base: position 1,008,286,227 of record OY728152.1, on the reverse strand, counting down.
ATTATTCGATTTAACTTTTACCGTGGTAAAAAAATTACCATAGTTACTATTCATAATGACAAAAAATAAAAGAGAACTATTTAAAAAATTTAGTTCCATTGATTCCAATTATTTAATCCATTTTTAAAAATTCAAAACACAGAATTTAATTTACAATTAATCCCACAAAACGCAATGAAAATTAGTTTTCTTGAAAAATTCCTTTTTAAACCCAAAAATATACTTTTAACAAAATAAGGTATAAGGATGAATAAAATGTAATTAATTATATTATATCTAACTAAATTGTACTTAAGTTACTTTTTGATCAAATTCAAATCATAAAGGGACTTTTTAATATAGTGAAAATAACTATTTTATAAAAATTAGTATTTTTCACTATTCAATTCAAATTTAATATTTTCATAAAATTATCAAAACATCATCCTAAGATAATTTTTACATGATGAATTAAAAAATAAAATTAATTTTTCAAATAAATTTTGTAAAACTTCCAAAAATTAATTATAATATTCACTCATAAAAAGAAAAAAAACTATTTTTGAATAAAATGTATTTTTTGAAGAATAAAATGACTTTACTAAAAATTTGATCAATTATTTAAAAATAATTAATTAATAAATTATCAATGATTATAGCCATTATATATTTCATAATTCCATTAATACTATTGATTCCTGCTAATTTAACGACTAGGTTATAATGGTCACATTTAAATAATACTATTTCATTATTCTTTTAAGCTCGGTGTTGTGTATCTAGTATGCTATCAAACATAGTATTTAATTTTTAAAATAATAGGATGTTACAATAATTAAATGGAACCATGCATAAAAAAATTGTTCCATCCTAATCTCTTCTAAAACCAATATATTTACACTCCCATTCCACCAAATCTCATGACCCGAATCATGCTCCCATGAATTGCATGATATAAAATCTAAGTTCACACACTTAAATCACTGAATATTACCCAAGAATATTTGTATCATAATTCTAGAAGCACCATTAGTGCTCCTATTTAAAATCAAGTACTTTTCTCCTATACCATGGTTTATCATATGATCACCCACCAACTTGGGAATAGTTCCCAAAACTAAAAGCATCTACACACACTCTATTCATCCTAGTTCCCACTTTCTATAAACATAATTCAATATATAATCCGAAAACATGCTAAAAAATAATAGGTTTAGGCATTAAATTGATTATACCCTCTAAAATAAGAATTCGATACCAAAGATACTAGCACTAAAAGTTCTTTTTTAGAAAAATACACTGAGTCTCACAAGACTATACCACATACCTAGAAGTACCTCCCTATGAAATGATATCACCAACTAAAGTAGATACCCATGATTCACATATATAAGGGAACTCACAAGCTTGGGATAACCCCTCTCTCTGGTTACCCTAATACATATCACATCTCATCTTAATCATAATAGTCAGACCACTAATACCCTAAGCCACATATCAAGGGAAATAAACTCTCCCAAATATCCCATAAATCATATATCACATAAGACACAACTCATGGGAAACATCTCTCTATTCCCATTTAAAATGTCACATGGAAAATTGTATTCCAAAAGACCCACTCTAGGATTCTCACACACATATATACAAAGCATCATGTCTTTAAGAATTAGACTACTAATGAAATAATCCTCACCTGGAACTTACATAAAAGAATAAACCCTTGAGGATCATGATATCATCCATATATATATAATGACATCATCCTCTGATGATCAGTGTTAATACACCATATCCAGGTGGTTCAGTTGAGTATAATTCCACTAAGAAACTATATGGGAAAAACCATATAGATTTTTGTTGACACTTTAAGTAACCAAAACTACTTTATTTTTAAAACTAGTACCAAGGAATCAGGTTCCTATACCAAACTACTAAGGGTTTATATATATATACCTTTTATAGAGGGACTGTATAGTCCTCACTAAGGAGAATATCACCGTAAGATCTATATGACCTGTTACTGGAAGAAAATATACCACAGTTCAATTGATTAGAATGATTTAAATAATTTATATGGGAAAAATCAATAAAATTTATTGTTAAAACTTTTAAAAAACTTAACCCTAAAAGTCATTGATATCAATCACACACAAGAACATTAATGTCATGTGAGTCCCACATTCCAATAATGATGCATGTATATAAGCCTCTTACCAATAGGACAAGATCCAAAAAACCATAAATTGTAAATAAAAAACTTTAAGTTCATAAAACTATGTGAAATCGTAAAAATGTAAAATTGGAAACCCAGAATGAAAATCCCATATCCCTAGTAACTTAGAATTCTAATATGAAAAGGCATTTATGACACAACAATATGATATCTATCATATGTTCTGACATATTCCTATATCAACTATCTACCATATCCCTAAATAGTAAGATAAAATAAAAAACTTTGGCACCACATTGTAACATCCTAATCCATAGACCACTCAATAGTGCCTTGACTTGGTTTTCCATGTGACCTTAAGCACACCTCCCTATACACTAAAGGATGATGAATAGAAATATAGATCTAAGTGTTATAGTGGGGAGACTATAACCCCATATTAGAGTACATAATAATATAAAAATAATAAAATTACATCCATATCAAATAAATGGAGTATATGGGAATTAATAATAGAACATACTATAAAAAATGGAATGCTGAAGCATTCAGTCCAACATATAATGACTAATCACCCATTGGACCAATAACAATACACTAAAAAAAATAAAAAAAAGTGAATTTATGTGGGGATCCACTAATATCCTTGATCCGTACCTCAATCCCATTCTCTAAATCTATATAAGAAATCCACTCAATCATGAAACCTCATACCTCTACCTAACTTGAACCTATGAATAGTGAAGTTTGCTTAGGGTACCTGAGTGGAATGGTCACCTAAACTGGGTATGAGTAAAACTTACTAGGGAACCATAGAAAAATCCCCTTACATAACCAGTAAACGAATGGTGTATTCTGATGATGTTATCAGAAAAATAAATAAACAAATACCATGAAAGTGTAAATAAATAACTATTATAAATCCTTAAGTTCTAATGTGACACGATGAATTAACTATACCTCCTTTGTCCAGTTACAGAGTGCCTCTTAGAAAGTTACATAACTGTGCTAATTAGTACCTAGATCAACATCCATAAAATAGCATATGAGATTACCAATTCAAAAGAGGTAATATTAGATAATCAAAAAATACCATGCTCAATGACTGAATCCTAAGTAATCACATGAGCATTCATTATTATAAGACTTGAAGACGAATCCTAGGTAGTATCCTAGGAATTATAGATAGGTTATCAACTGAATCCCAAGGGATTTATCTAGGAATTATAAATATATAGGCATCCGTATGAATCCAAGGGGATTGATCAAGGAATTGTAAATCGATAGGCAACCAGAAGAATCCAATGGGATTTCCCAAAGCATTATAAATTAATAGCCATCAATCCAAATATGAGGAGATTTCTAAATAATTATAATTAGGTAGGAATAATAGTTGCATCTTAGGTAACCTATTGGTAATTCCATATACAATGAGAATCCAGTTATAAATATTTGAAGGAAGTATTTCCCTACCATAATATCTCGCAAACATAACCCATATGGGCCAGCCATCCATCTAACCCATCACACATAATCAAGGTCATACCATCAAGTGCATGACCTATAATCATTATAAAAACCATATAAGGATGACATAATCAATTTAGGGTGTAAGGTTACACCTTGAATTATCACTACTGTCTCTACTGAACTGACCCTCTTGAGGGTCTATATATAATGAGGGAACCCATCAAGAACCCTTAAATATCATTATAAAAAGAAAACTCTGCAAGGGTCTGTAAAGACCTGGAAATTCCATGTAATATTTTTAATTATATGGGAATTTTACGAGTCCAAGAAAATTGGCGGCGTGTGATTCTGAGGCCCGGTGTTCCCGAAATGAATTTATGAATTTTTTTAGGTATGTTCAGTAAATGTGTGGGCGGGTTTTTTTAACTTTTGAACCAGTGCTTAGAATTGAAATCCGAGGACATGGTTGAACTCGTAGTGCTGGTATTCACTTAAGGAGACCTTAACCTTGAATGCAGTTGGTTGAGGGTGAAAGTTAGTTTATGTGTTTTTTTTTGGAAATAAAAATAAAATAAAGAATATATTTTATTTTATTTTTATTGAAACCTCTCTACATGGGTTATGGAGGTGGGGACCACCCGAACTAAAAAACCCCCAAATTGAATTCTAGTGGTGGGGACCACCCAAACCCTCTTTAATGGGAGAAAACCTTTAAAATCCCCATTTAATTAATTGAGACAACTAAAATTAATTAAATGTGTCAACATAAATTAATCTGTGAAACTTATTTTAATTTATATTGGCACCGTTTTACCTTTGAGAGGGTTGGGTTGGAAAAGGAGAAGGGGAGAACTTGGGATAATTGTGGAGGATCATTCTCTCTAACGAAGAACACCCCCCAACAAAGATCATTCTCCAACGAAGAATGTTCCATCCTCTCAAACAAAGAACACGCCATCTTCAATGAGGGATGTCTTCAACAACGATGAACCGACATCCGTCCTTCCCTCCTCACCGACACCAACAAACCTTCATGGTAGGGGTGTGATTTCAATTAATCATCATTAATTTTATTTCACGTTGAATATCCTCTCATGAGCTACTTGTTACTTCTCTAACACAGAGGGTATGGGTAAAACGAACATGGACCAACCTTTCCAAAAATCTTTGTGGTTCTTGATGTGTTCTTCACAATAGAGGAGGATGGTGACTGACATCGGTGGGGCTCGAGAACAGCGGCCGACAATATGGCCGGCCACGATGAAAGAAGCGACACGACCGCGCTGCCGAAGAAGGACCACGGCCCGTTGGACATGGCGGAGCAAGGGCGGTGGCCGGTGGAGGCCAACCACATGAAGGGGATGGCGGCGCGTGTCCATGCCAACCTTCGAGCAAGAGCCACGACCTTGTGCCACGACGGCGAAGGCGCAGTGTGCGACCGTGTCGCACAAAGGATTGGGCAGGCCGTCTGGCTAGTCACGGAGGGCCTCCTCACCTCGGGCCACTGCACCACGAGCCCAGCGGGCCAGCCTGCATCGGCAGGCTGGGTCGGTCCGACCAGGTCGGACCAGACCCGGACCAACTACGACCCATTTTCACTCTTTTGGCCATATCTTGAGCTTCGGGCATCCGTTTGACAAACCATCTATGGAACTAGAAACCTTGTATCAATACAGTACTTTTGGAATACCTTAGATAAGTTTTGGATAAAGTTGGGGTACGGTCGGGTTGTATCGAACACGAATCCAACCGGGCCCTTAGGACTAAAAGGCTAATAACTTACAGACCGGGCATCCGATTAATCCACCATATGTTGTGTTGATAACCCTTTTACATGGCAGTCCTTTGGGATAATTCATCATGGGTCATTGTGTCAGTTGAAGTATTCGACTTGTGGCTTGAGGAGCAGACCCTCCCAGAATGAAGCGAGCTCAGTGCGGGAACCCTATAGCTAGTTGTAACATGAGAAAGGGATCCTATGTGGGTCTATGCTTTGGGATCCTTTGTGGGTCTGTGTTTGAGAGTCTCACTTGGATCCACTCTAGGAATCCATGTGGGATTACTCTTAGATACTATGTGGGTCTGTAGTACTAGGATCCTATGTGGGTCTGATGATGTACTAGGATCCTATGTGGGTCTAATGAATTAAGATCCTATGTGGGTCTGATGATTTAGGATCCTACGTGGGTCTTCCTCTTAACAGAGTAATATGATTCAGTAGTTACATCTAATCATCTTTACTACCATACCTAAGTTATACCTGGTGTGATATGGGTATTAACCTTTATGGTAATCTTCTGTGTGGCGTACCTTTTTGGTACTTACCTTCTTGGTGATACCTTTGTGGTATTCTTCTATGTGGAATACCTTTGTGGTACTTACCTTTTTGGAGATACCTTTGTGGTGTTCTCTATGTGGCGTTACCTTTGTGGTACTTACCTTTGTGGTGTTACCTTCGTGGTATTTCTTCCTTTGTGGAATAGTTGAGATTTGGGCTAAGAGTTGGGCCTTGTGTTTCCTCATGAATGAGACGAGTATTCTTGATAACTTAGGTATATGTATGGGCATATACCTAAGTAGGGTTCTCATATGGTTTCATGCTTTTTGGTTTATCCTTTGTGGGTTTTTTGAGACCTTTGAGGGTATTGGGGTCCCTACTGAGTATCGTTATACTCACCCCTACACAGGCTACATCCGCACCTTTTTGTGTTTGGTGCAGACGATAGACATAGTTGAATGAGGACGAGAGTACCAGGACTGGAGGTGGATCAGAGGTGGACATTAGACGAGGCATGCTATAGAGACAACCGTTCGAGAGCTGTACCTACCCTTCAGGTAGGATCCTTGGCGGGTGATCACAAGAGCTGTTCAATTTACTTTTACTTTTAAGTTTTCTTGTACTTTCCAGTTGGTCTTGTATTCTAGACCATTTTTACTTTCATCACTCTATTACTATACAGTTTAATTTGTGCTCGTAGCCTACTTTGTTTTTGTTCGTGTGAGTTTATAGGTTATAAAGGAAATGCCATCCCGGTTTTAGGGAATACGCCATTCGGTGCTAGTCGCCAGCCCCTGGCCTATGGAAGGCAGGCTTAGGGTAGTCACGGCGCGGGCCCTGGGGGACGGGTCATGACAAATTGGTATCAGAGGATTTGGTTATATTGTAAAATATAGGACTATGATCTTTTTAACGACAATAGTGTTAAGTGTAGTGAGTGTGGTTATTATTTTAGGGAATCCAGTGTTGGTGTGGTGGCCGACGTATCCATACACCAAGATCCTAAATTCTGATTTCTGACTCAGTGGATGAAAACACTGATTGCCTGTGTGTTTTGAAAATTTTTCTTTGTGACCTCTTTGAGTCAGCTCATCAGGTATAACTTATTTACCATGGCACACCTGTTCCTTTTTTAGGATGCCTCCACGCAACCAGCCAGTTAGGGTTCCGAGTATAGTATTCAATGATAGCCCACTGAGCAATGAGGCCTCGGTGCATGGCCCTCTTCCAGTAGAGGTACCAGTGAAGGAACCAATGGTACCATTACCCATTGGGCCACCAATGCCACTAGCCCTACCAACAAAGGGTACATGCCACTTGAGCACGTTTCATGACTTCCAACACCAGAGGCCACCGAGGTTCCGGGGCGAGACAAACCCATAGGCGGCTGAGGATTGGTTGGAGGCCATGGTGAGAGTCTTCTGACTGGTAGGGACACCATCTGATCTCATGGTGATCCTTGATGCCATTATTCTATAGGAAACTGTAGGCAGATGGTGGAGCTTGATGCTCTAGGTTCATGACGAGGTGAAACTTCTCTGGGCAGACTTTGAGATCCTATTTCGGGAAGAGTTTATTCCAGTGACCCTTCACACAGTGCATATTCAGGAGCTTCTTCATCAGCAGAAGGGAAACATGACTATGGATCAGTACTCAGTGAGGTTCACCGACCTCTCACACTACTCCACTGATATGGTGCGGGACCCATTTTTCAGGGCCCAAACCTTTGAGCAGGGACTCAAGCGGGAGATCAGGGCTTCAATGATTTCTCTCAGCATCACAATGTAGGCGGGGGTGTTAGAGAGAGAACTCTTAGTGGAGAGTTTTCTTACTGAGCAGTCTCCAGCAGCAAGACCCACCACCAGGTGTCACGTAGAGGAGTCTTTTGCAGCTGGTAGCAGACAGATGTCACAGAGGTCAAAGAGGACTAGACTTATAGGTGGACGACCGCAGGATTCAGGGTCGGTTGTACGGGGCACCGGAGACAGAGCCAATCATGTGAGGAGCAGGCATCGTTACACATGCAGTGGATAGAGTCACATGGCTTGTGACTGTCCGACCCACCATACGGATGATTATCAGACGGTCAAAGAACCACCCAGGCATAGACATAGGTTCGACCAATGAGGTCTGTAGGGAGCAGGCAGACGTGACAAAGGAGCTGGCCGTATAGCTGGTGGTGGGTGACGATTTGAGGTGTTATAGCCACCACCACCAGGTGGTCCACCCCAACCACAGGGTGCAGGTGGACAGGGGCGAGCTCATCTCCAAGAAGCTGAGGCCTACGACCATGGTGCTCCGGAAAAGATATTACTTACAATCTTTCTCTACTCCACCTTAACTATAGTACTTATAGACACAAGTTCTAGTCATTCTTTTATTTCCACTTCCCTCATTCGGAGCTCGGAGATTTCGATGGAGCCGTTGGCTCGATCCTTACTGCTAGACACTTCTACAGGAGAAGATTTGATGATTACACACTAGTGCCGATAGTGTGAGCTTACTCTAGGAGGCAAGAGCTTTGTTTGAGATCTCCTAGTAGCAGTGTCGAGGCCTTACGACATCATCTTGGGTATTGACTAGTTATCTACATTCCATGCTCAGATTGACTGTATTAGGTGAAAAATGCAGTGTGTCCGCATAGATGGGACTAGGTTTACCTTCACCGATGATAAGGGAGCCTTTGTAGCACATGATGGACTTACCCGGAGGAGAGTGCAGACGATCACTCATCAGTTGGCTAGCCTTACCCTCAGAGCGGTTGATATGGAGAGTCTGAGCTATCCTGTAGTGGTGGACCAGTACACAGATGTCTTCCCGGATGATGTTCCGGGTCTACCGCCTCACAGATAGGTGGAATTTTACATTGACTTGTACCCCGAGGCGACACCGATATCTACACCAGTGTATCGAATGGCTCTCGTTGAGCTTCGTGAGTTATGGGTAAAGCTAGAGGACTTACAGGGGAAGGGGTTCATCCGACCTAGTGCTTCTCCTTGGGCAGCCCTGATTTTGTTTTCCAAGAAGGCAGATGGGAGCTTGAGACTTTGTGTTGATTATTGGTGCCTGAACCAGGTGACCATGAAGAAGAAGTACCCACTCTCAAGGATTGACAACCTCTTTGATCAGTCGAAGGGAGCCTGATGGTTCTCAAAGATAGACCTTAGGTCTGGCTATCGCCATCTCAGAGTACGAGATGAGGACATGCAGAAGACGACTTTCAGATGTCGGTATGACCATTACGAGTTTTTGGTCATGCCATTTGGCATGAATAATGCTCCAGAAGTGTTCATGGGACTCATGAACAGGATATTCCAGCCATACCTTGATTAATTTGTAGTGGTCATCATTGATGACATTCTGATCTAATCAGATACTGAAGAGGAGCATGCCTATCATTTGCAGATAGTTCTGGACACACTCCGAGAGCAACAACTATATGGTAAGCTCTCGAAGTGCGAGTTCTGTATATGAGAGGTTCAATTTCTGGGACATTTCATCTCAGAGGCTAGAGTTTCGGTGGATCCAGTGAAGATTGAGGTGGTACTTTCTTGGGAGCCACCCAGAAGTGTGACGGAGGTACGAAGTTTCCTGGGTTTGGCCGGGTACTACTGGAGGTTTGTGCCAGATTTATCCAGAGTTAGAAAACCTTTATCAGAATTGTAGAAGAAGGGGAAACCCTTTGTGTGGTCGGATATATTCCAACAGAGTTTTTAGGAGCTAAGTCAGAGGCTGACTAGTGCTCCCATCTTGAGGCTACTGGAGGAAGGCATTGGGTATGTAGTCTACTGCGACGCATCAGGGACCGGGGTCGGATGTGTCCTGATGCAGGATCAAGAAGTTATCACATATGGTTCTCGAAAAATGATACAACATGAGCAGAAATACACTACCCATGACCTGGAGTTAGCAGTAGTGGTCTTCGCCTTGAAGATGTGGTGAAATTACTTGATGGACGAATATTTTATAGTCTACTTGGATCACAAGAGTCTCAGGTATATCTTCTATCAGAAGGACCTGAACCTGAGACAACAACGTTGGCTTGAGTTCCTCCAAGACTATGACTTCTAGATAGTCTATACTCCTAGGAAGGGGAACATTGTAGAAGATGCACTCAATAGGAGATCTGGTATATAGCTGCTAGGTGAGGTGACCGAGCAGCTGGCCGCTTTGCAGATTTCCTTTTTGGATCAAGATGGAGCATCTTTTCTTCAGTCTCTTATAGTCACTCCCCCACTTATTCAGCGAGTCAGGGAGGCGTAGTGTGAGGACACTGATTACGAGGCTCGACATGCTCAGATATCCATAGGACAAGCACCTGATGGATTTTCTCAAGGTGCGGAGCATGTCATCCTCTTCAGAGGACGTACCATGGTACTAGTGTCGCTTCAGGAGGAAGTTTTGAGGGAGTTACACACATCCCCTCTAGTGTTACATCCAGGATTGGCAAAGATATACCAAGATCTATGACAATAGAACTGGTGTCCAGGAATGAAGAAAGATATAACAGAGTTTGTCTCTCGGTGCATCACTTTTCAGCAAGTGAAGGTGGAGCATCAGGTATGATCAGGCTTAGTTCATCCTTTAGTGGTCCCATAGTGGAAGTGGGATGGGATATCCATGGAATTTATGACAGGACGTCCACATACATCCAGAGGTCATGATTCTATTTGGGTGATCGTCAACTGACTCACCAAGTCAGCCCACTTCCCACCGATCAGAGAGCAGGGTTTAGTAGAGAGCTTGGGATGCCTCTTTTTGCAAGAGATTATGTGTCTACATGGATTACCCTTGACGATTGTCTCCGATCATGATACAAGTTTCACTTCCCATCTATGGAAGGGATTGGAGGAGGCTTTCGGGATGCAACTTCATTTGAGAACCGCCTTCCATCCTCAGACAGATGGCCAGACTAAGCGGACCATTCAGACCCTTGAGGACATGATGCGTTCTTGCATCCTCAACTTTGGTTGCAGCTGGGAAGAACACTTTCCATTAGTAGAGTTTGCATACAACAACAGCTATCACTCCACCATTGGGATGACACCTTTAGAGGCTCTGTACGACCGACCCTACAGATCACCTTTCTGCTAGACTGACCCAGGGGAGTCAACACTCATGGGACCAGATATGGTACGGGCTACCACAAAGAAGGTGCATATCATCCAGGATCGAATGAAGACTGCAAAGAGCAGGCAGAAGTCTTATGCCGACAGGAGATGGAGACCTCTGGAGTTTGAGGATGGTGACCACGTCTTCCTACGAGTCTCACCCCGATGAGGTTTGCAGAGATTTGTCTAGGGAGGAAAGTTGTCTCCAAGGTTCATTAGACCCTTTCAGGTCCTCAACAGAGTTAGAGAGGTGGCTTACCGCCTAGCACTTCCCCCTCAGTTGCACCGGGTGCATGACGTCTTCCACGTATCCCAACTGAGGAGATACATGCACGACTGTTCTCACATCATCGACCATGGAGATCTGGACATCGATGATGGGGCAACGTTTATGAAGGTTTCAGTGTAGATTGAGGATCAACAGAAGTGGTTCCTTCATGGGAGGTCGATACCTTTGGTGTGTGTACATTGGCATCACGGGAACCTCCAAGAGAGCACATGGGAGCGAGAGGCTCAGATTCATGCTCCGTACCCCCACTTGTTCCCTTAGTTTGATTTATGGCTTACAGGGATGTAAATCCCTAAGGTGTGGATAATGTAAAGACCCATAAATTTCGTGTATTTTTTTATTTATACGGGAATTTTACGAGTCCACGAAAATTGATAGTGCGTGATTCTGAGGTCCAGTGTGCCCGAAATGAATTTCTAAACTTTTTTATAGGTACATTCAATAAACGTGCGAGCAAGTTTTTGTAAATTTTAAACCGGTTCTTGGAATTGAAATCCGAGGACACTGTTGAACTCGTAGCACCGATATTCTCTTAAGGAGACATTCACCTCGACCGCAGTTGGTCGAGGGTGAAAGTTAGTTTACGTGTTTTTTTGTGGAAATAAAAATAAAATAAAGAATAACTTTTATTTTGTTTTTATTGAAACCTCTCTACATGGGTTATGGAGGTGGGGACCACCCAAACTAAAAAACCCCCAAATTTAATTCTAGTGGTGGGGATCACCCAAACCCTCTTTAATGGGAGAAAACATTTCAACTCTCCATTTAATTAATTGAGCCAACTAAAATTAATTAAATGTGTCAACATTTAATTATGCCAACATAAATTAATCTGTGAAACTTATTTTAATTTATATTGGCACCTTTTTACCTTTGAGAGGGTTGGGTTGGAAAAGGAGAAGGGGAGAAATTAGGATAATTGTGGAGGATCATTCTCTTCAACGAAGAACACCTCCCAATGAAGATCATTCTCCAATGAAGAATGTGCCATCCTCTCCAATGAAGAATGTGCCATCTCCAATGAGGGACGTCTTCAATGATGAATAACCGATGTGTGTCCTTCCCTCCTCACCAACATCAACAAACCTTCGACGTAGGGGTGTGATTTTGATTAATCATCGTTAATTTTCTTTCACATTGAATCACCTCCCATGAGCCGCTTGCTACCGCTATAACGTGGAGAGTACATGCCAAAATAAATGGCCTGACCTCTCTGAAAATATTTGTGGTTATTAATGTGTTATTCGTGATGGAGGAGGATGGAGACCGACACCAGTGGTGCTCGCGAACGGTGGTCGGCACCATGACTGGCCATGATGAAGGCGGCGGCACGACTGCACTGCTGGAGAAGGGCCGCGATGGAGAAAGGGTGGAGGCCAGCAGAGGCTGGCTGCACGAAGGGGATGGTGGTGTGCATCCGTGCTGCACGATGAGCAAGAGCCGGGACCTTGTGCCGCAGCGAAAAAGGGTGGGAGGCCAGATGAACCGGCCTCCGGCGAAGGCGCGGTGCATGACCGCATCGTGCAGAGGAGGGGGCGGGCCATCCGGACAGCCACGACAGACTTCCACACCACGATGTGCCGCACTGTGAGCCGAGCGGGCTGGGTCAGTCTGACTGGGTGGGACCGGACCCAGACCAACTACGACCCATTTTCTCTCTTTCAGCCATATCTTGAGCTTCAAGCGTCTGTTTGACAAACCTTCTACGGAATCAGAAACCTTGGATCAAGATGGTCCTTTTGGTATAACCCAACTGAGTTTTGGATAAAGTTGGGGTATAACCGGGTTGGATCGAACATGAATCTAATCAGGACCTCGAGACTAAAAGGCTAATAACTTACAGACTGTACGTTTGATTGACACACCATCTATTATGTTGAGACCCCTTTTACATGGAGGTCCTTTGGGATACTTATTCATGGGACTTTGTGGTAGGTGAAGTATTCGACCAGTGGATTGAGGAGTGGACCCTCCCGAAATCAAGTGAGCTTAGTGTGGGAACCCTGTAGTTGGCTGTTACATGAGAAATGGATCCGATGTGGGTCTATGATTTGGGATCTTTTATGGGTATGTGTTCGAGAGTCTCACTTGGATCCTCTCTAGGAATCCATGTGGGACTACTCTAGGATCCTACATGGGTCTGCTGTACTAGGATCCTATGTGGTTCTGATGATGTACTAGGATCCTATGTGGGTCTGATGAATTAAGATCCTATGTGGGTCTGATGATTTAGGATCCTACGTGGGTCTGCCTCTTAACAGAGTAAGATGATTTAGTAGTTACATCTATTCATCTTTACAACCGTACCTAAGTTATACCTGTTGTGAGCTAGGTCTTTACCATTGTGGTAATCTTATGTGTGGTGTACCTTTGTGGTACTTACCTTCGTGGTGATACCTTTGTGGTATTCTTTTGTGCAGAATACCTTTGTGGTACTTACCTTCGTGGTGATACCTTTGTGGTGTTCTCTGTGTGGCATTAAATTTGTGGTACTTACCTTTGTGTTGTTACCTTCATGGTATTCCTTCCTTTTTGGAACAGTTGAGCTTTGTGCTAAGAGTTGGGCCTTGTGTTTCCTCATGAATGAGATGGGTATTCTTGATAACTTAGGTACATGTATGAGAATATACCTAAGTAGGATTTTCAGATGTTTTCATGCTTTGTGGATTTTTCTTTTGTGGGTTTTGTGAGACCTTCAAGATTCTCAGGGTCCCTACTGAGTATCGTTATACTCACCCCTGTATGGGCTATGCCTGCACCTTGTTGTGTTTGGTGCAGACGATAGACAACTTTGACCGAGGACGAGAGTACCAAGACTGGAGGTGGCTCAGAGGTGAACATTAGAAGAGGTGTACCATAGAGACAACCGTTTGAGATCTGTACCTAACCTTCAGGTATGATCCTTGGTGGGTGATCACAAGAGTTGTTTAGTTTACTTGTACTTTTCAGTTTTCTTGTACTTTCCTGTTGGGATTGTATTCCGACCCCTTTTTACTTTTAGCACTCTATTACTATACAGTTTACTTTGTGATCGTATCCTGCTTTGTTCTTGGCCGTGTGAGTTTACAGGTTATAAATGAAATTCCTTCCCGATTTTAGAGAATACGCCTTTCAGTGCTAGTCTCCAGCCCCTGGCCTGTGGAAGGCGAGCTTGGGGTAGTCACGGCATGGGCCCCGAGGGACGGGTCATGACAGGGTCCTTTGATCTTAAAATCATACCTCAGGACAACACCTATCATTTACAGAATAAAACATCCTTCAAAATCATTGTAGTCATAACACAACCTCATATATCTCATGGGAAAACCTATATTGCTGTCACAAAAGGTAAATGGACTTAAGTCCACCCCCTTTCCAATTTAGCCTAGGTGATTCCTCACACACCTAACCTATCCATAACCTATCTAAGGAATCCTATCCTGGTGATTAAATACCAAGGTGGATGAGCACATGGACTGCTCTCCTCTCAACTCATCCAAAGTTTAAATAATGACTCAAGGTTCTCTCATAGCTTACTCAGGCCAACCATTTTCAAACAAAAGTTCTCCTCCACAAGGAGGAATCAAGGGAACTTATCCTAAGGGAAACTATGATCATTTAATCTATTTAATTATAAACCCTCATGTTCCATACATCTCAAGGAATAAATTTATAATCAATTCCTCACCCATCAATGACTAAGGAATCAAACCAGTGTATGAGGGTCCTCTATAACCCTTGGCACTTTTTCAATTTCCAATCATTTCATTTTAAACAAATAATTCATTTTCAATAAAAGTTTTATTTACCTTAGTGTCAAGGAAACATATCACATTTATATAAATAAAATTCATTTACCATAGGGGTATTATCAAGGTACCAATTACCACATTAATATAGTTATTCCTTTTTTAAACATAGTCTAGAAACTCTCACTCAAGCTCATCCAAGCTGTCCGACCATCACCCATCAACATGGAGCCCTAACTCAAGCCATAATATCCAATAATTAATTATAATGATTTATAATTAATTATTCAAATCAATTATAAAATTTATAATTAATTTCTAAATTTAATTAAAAAATGTAAGATGACTAGAACCTCACCGAGCAACCCCATCACAACAGAATGATGACCAACCACCTGTGAAAGGTTAATGGTGCACCCCTGACACCTTCTTGAGTCAAAGAATTAACACACAACACTAATTAATTTAATTTGATAAAAAAATATAAGAAAAATCACTAGGGTGATGTACCTTCATTAAAAAGGTGTGAAATAGTGTTCAATAATCATGTTTGGACACCCTCTCTCTATACAAAGAAAATAACCCATCACAATAGATGATTAACACCGTGATTCAAAGGAAATTGTCACCAAACCCTAAAATGGGTTTCCCAAATTATTTAGGAGAAAAAGAGGAAGAACAAGGAGGGAGGAGTAGAGGCTCAAATTTAATCACTTAATAAATCACACTAAAACTCCACCCTAAACCAAGGGGGGATCAAATGAGGAAAAGGGAAGAGATCCTAGGGATCTTCTGAGTTCATCCAAACAAGTTTGAGGGGAGAAAAGGGGACAAACCACTAAATAAAATAAAGTTAAAAAGGGGTAAAATTAAAATACTTAAATAGCTATATAGTGTAGCATGAAATGCACCATGAAATTAACCATGACATGGTACACCTTCAAGTATCCCCTGAGATCTGTTGATACACTATTCCCCATGGGGAGGCCCTCTCCCATATACTCATCATTTAGTATAGGGGTTCCTACCCCTTATCCATGAAAAGCTCTATATTGTGGATATAACCATGATCTAGCCTAAAAATGGTGAGAAATTCCCCTATGAGAACCAAAAATTGATTCTTAAAGGAATTTCAAACAAGGATTCCCCCCATCTCCCCATGTCATGCACTACAACATGGTTCTCCACATGGTCCCTAAAAATGTGCACCATGACTACACCATGGAATGTTATCCTAGGATATTTTGACATGGATATTCCCCAATAACTACACACTCAACCCAAGAATCACTCTCATACCATGAGGCTCCAAGAGAGAAAAAACACCCACCACCACATTGAAGGGACTCCATCCTATCCATTTTCTACTTAGGATGTGTAGGGTACTGGGATGGTGCAACAGAAGCTGGTGGGATGGGAATTTAAAATTTTATGCATCACCAGAGTGACATAACCCTATCAACTCTGGTGATCTTGTCCCAGTTTGGTCTGAGGATCTCGCATCGTTTAAACAGAGCACAAAAATTAACTGAACATGTACCTAGTTCAGAATTGATGTGTGCAAGTACGCCGTAGGACGCCAGTGATCGTTGCTCGAATACTCCAACATCGAATCCCTATAGATCGTCCAAACATGCCTCTCAAATCTACTCATGCACTATTAATCAAGATCCAGGTGCTAGCGCAGATATTCAATGCTCACTTCAGTGAAGCAGTGATCACCGCAAGGAAAGATCCTTCAATGAACGAACTTGAAGATATTCCTTCTCTTGAGAGACTCTCTCTCTAGATTCTAGGAGGAGAGAGAAGCTCTCAATCCCAATACATGAATAGTTAATATGGGAGAGCCTCTATCTCACTTATATAGGGAGTGTTTAAAACATGCGGTATGGATTCCTGACCCTCGTGTAATATAAATCTACTATATAAGTGTTATAAATAATTAATTATGACAAATAAAATTATGCCATAAATAATATTTATAATTTATCCCTTACTTGTAATATATTACGTGATAAATTAGAGTCTTTAACTCTACTCACACCTCCTGCTAATATTAAAAGAACCTAGGATATTAAAATCCATTCGAATAATATTAATACTTGTATTTACTATATAATTTGTAAATACACATTATAAATAAATTAAACAAATTATTCTAAACTTGAATAATTAATTAATTTATTCTTTCTTTGATGATCCATAGAACTTGGATAGTGCTCTGACCCTTTGGAGGGGCCCACCAAGTTCTATATTCCTATTTTGAGAATAGGGAAGATTATCAAGGCGCTATTGTGTGTGACCCTCTAGGCCCTTACCTCAATAGCAGTGAATAATATACACCAACATAGAGCAGGGTCTAGCAACCCATTGAGGCCCCTATAGAGATAAGGCAAAGTCAAAGCAACGACTGCCTTCTTATGAACACAGTCTGTGTAATATAATATCTTCATCATCGATATCTCAATAAAGCAGAATGCATACTAGTGTCATCATTATTTATTTTTCTTTATTTTGTTTGTTGATTTTTCTGGATGGTTTTACCTTCCACTACCATGGCCATGGATTTAAGGAATTTTCAACTATCCTAATCAAACAGGCCTGAGATATCTCTTCCTAAACTCAGAAGCGACAAATCCTTTCTCAATCATTCAATCAATGCCACAGCATTAATGACGTACCTGATACAAACTACCTCGACATGAATTTGTCTCCATGGTTTTAGCCTTGCATAAAATGTACATAATTAAATGACATCCACTGACAATGATCTCATGTCTAAAGACCATTACACATGTCTATAGATAGGAACCACCAATGACACCTAAAACATGTGGTGTTCATATTATGCAGGTCTATCCTCATGATCTCAACTACTAGAGATCATCAAGTGATAACTTCATGAGAAGAAGTCTCAATGCTTATGATACCCCAACACCTGATGGTCACACATCATCTGTGTCCTTCCAGAATGATGTAACTGGACCATAAGATGTTAATTTAAGATTACTGTCATGGCATCTTAGGGTTCTCATTATAGTCTGGGATCTAATATAACCCTTTGATGCGACAGGTAATCTAAGGACATTGCCATAAAAAAAGTGGATGCAGAAGTATCTACACTATTATGGAAAGATAAACACATATATTATAACAAACTAAATACATGTAGCGGTAATCAAAGTACAAAACAAGTTGGGTCTAGGGAACCCACTTTCCACACTCCCACTTGCACTAGAGCCAACTGCTAATAGGTTTCAATCCACTAGCTATCACATGTGAATCATGCTTCTACTAAGAAATGACTTTAGTCAGGGGGTCTACCACATTGTCCTCTATGGCTACTCTGCTAACTGTCACTTCACCTATTTGAGTAAAATCCCTCAAGAGATGAAACTTCCAAAGAATATGCTTTGTCCTCTAGTGAGACCTGGGATCCTTGGAAATCACCACTGCAGTAGTATTATCACAATATACTGGAATAGGGTCTGCACTACTAGGTACAACACCAATGTCTGAGATAAAGCTGAAAATCTAGACTACTTCCTTTACTGCATTAGAAGCTACAATATATTCAGAATTTGCTGTAGAATCAGCAACCACAACTTGCTTCGAGCTTCTCCAGCTCACTGCACTACCATTCAGGAAAAATATGTAGCCTGACTATGATTTCATATCATCATGATCTGTCTAGAAACTAGAATTAGTGTATCCCCTCACAACTAGTTCCTCATATACTCTATACACCAGGAACATATCCTTAGTACGCCTCAAATACTTTAGGATAGTTTTAAAAGCTGTCCAATGTAGCTCTCCTGGATTTTCTTTATATCTACCCACCATGCTTAAAGAAAAGGAGACATCAAACCTAGTACATAGCATGGCATACATGATATAAACCACTACCAAAGCATAAGGGACTCTACTCATTCTGTCAATCTCCTCCTGTGTTTGTGGACACATTTTCTTGGAGAGATTTACACCATGTGACACAAGTAATAGTCCCCTCTTGGATTGTTCCATAATATACCTTTTGAGTACCTTGTCAATATATGTACTTTGACTTAGCCCAATAAGCCTTTGAGATCTATCTTGATAGATCTTGATCCCTAGAATGTAGGCTGCTTCAACAAAGTCTTTCTTGGAGAAGCATTCATTTAACAAAGTCTTAACTAACTGTAAGACTTTCACCTCATTTCCCAAAATTAATATGTCATAAACATATAATACTAGGAAAATAATGGCATTCCCTTCAACCTTTTTATAGAAACAAGTCTCACTTTCATTTTTGATAAAACCAAAATCTCTTATGGCCTCATCAAAACGAACATTCCATGATCTTGATGCCTGTTTTAATCCATAAATGGATCTATGCAGCTTGCACACTTTATTGGCATTATTTGACTTAAAAAACCCTTCGGGTTGAGTCATATATACATATTCAACCAACTTCCCATTTATAAAAGTATTTTTGACATCCATTTTCCAAATTTCATAACCATGAAAGGCTGTTATTATAAGCAATATTCTGAGGGATTTAAGCATTGCTACTGGTGAGAAGGTTTCATCATAGTCAATACCTTGATGTTGTCTGAAACCATTTGAAACCGGTCCTGCTTTAAAGGTATTAACCTCACCATCCGTGTCCAGCTTCTTCTTGAATACCCATTTTCATCCAATGGGATTTACATTAGCTGGAGGGTCTACCAAAATCCAAACTTGATTTTGGTACATGGAATCCATCTCAGAATTCATGGATTCTTTCCATTTAGAATATTCTTTTCCTTCTACTGATTCCTTGTTGGAAAGAGGTTCATCATCCTCAAGGAATAATGTGTCACCTGACTCAGTGACAAGAAAACCATAATGCTTTGGTTCTCTAACCTCTCGCGTAGACCTACGTAGTATCTATGTCTCAGGAACAACTTCTTCTTCCACTTGTTCTTGTAGAGATTGTTCCTCTACTAACTCTTGTGCATCTGGATCATTAACTTCATCAAAGTCAATCTTACTCCCACTATTTCCAATAGAAATGTGTTCCCTTTCTAGAAATGTGTCATATCTTACCATAATGACTTTTCTATCTAAAGGGTTATATAGGTAGTATCCTCTAGTTTCCTTAGGATAACCTATAAAGATGTACTTAGTGCTTCTGGATGCTAATTTTTCAATTGGTAAAGTCTTAAAAAATGCCTCGCACCCCCATACACACATGTGTGTTAGGTTGGGTTTCTTTCCATACCATAACTAATATAGAATCCCATCTGTATCTTTCATTGGTACTCGGTTAAGGGTATATGCTACTGTATGCAAGGCATATACTCAAAAGGATAATGGAAGAGTTGCATGACTCATCATTGATCTGACCATGTCAAGAAAGGTCCTATTCCTACTTTCACTAACACCATTCCATTGTGGTGTATAAGGAGGAGTGAGTTGGGATATTATCCCACACTCCTTCAAGTGATCAATGAAATCTTGGTTAAGATATTCTCCGCCTCGGTCTGAGCGAAGTGATTTTATCTTCTTACCAAGTTGTTTTCTACTTCATTTTGGTATTCCTTAAAGAAAAAAAAGGAATCTGACTTATACCGCATTAAGTAGATATATCCATACCTACTATAATCATCGTTAAAAGTAATGAAGTATAGAAAAAAAATCCCTTGACTCTGCTAGAAATGGAACACACACAACAATATGTATTAATTCCAGCATTGCATTGGATCTTTCTCCCTTTCTTGAGAAAGGTGCTTTAGTCATCTTTCCTTGTAAACAAGCTTGACATACATCTAAGGGTTCTAACTATACCGAGTCTAGATACCCTTCTTGATTCAATATTCATAATAACTTCTCGTTTACATGACTAAGCCTGAAGTGCCATAGGTGGGTGTTATTTGAGTCATGTTGGCTGTTTTTGTCATTGATTACCATTACTGAGTTTTCTAGTTCCACATATATAAACCATTGTTAAGATGTTTCATACCATAACATATGTTATCCCTATAAAAGAGAAAACATTTATTTCCAAATGTGAAATAAAAAACCATAGTGTCTAGACTCGACACAGAGATAATGTTTTTAGTAATATAAGGTACATAATAGCAATTGGTTAAAACTAGAACCAAACCAGTTGGAAAGGTTAAGTGATAGTCTCCCACAACCAAGGCTGCCAGACTTGCACTATTTGCATCTCAGAGATCCACTTGACATTTTTCAATCATTTTGAACCTACTTTGTTCTTTTATATGAATACAAATGTATGATCCACATGCCGTATCCAATACCCAACTTGTAGATAAAGATAGATTGCATTCAATGACAAAAATACCTGAAGTAGAAGCATTAACTTGATTCTTCTTCCTAGCTCTACACTTCTTCTTCCAGTGGCCTTTCTTGCCACATCCAAAGTAGATAGCTTCCTGCTCATTACTTTGCCTCTGAATCTTTGGCTTCTTTGTAGGATGATGCATTGGTGTCTTTGGCCTTGTCTTGGACTTAGAACCCTTTTCCTTGCCCTTGTTTTTTTTGTTCACCATAAGGACAGATGAATTGGTATTTTTCATATCCTTATCAGCTTGGAGAACTAAATCCAAAAGGTCCAGGAGTGACTTTGTCATATCATTCATATTATAATTGACAATAAAAGTCGAGAATCTTGATGATAAAAAGGCAAGAATGATATCCACTTCTAGTTCTTGGTTCAGTTTGAACCCATGGGCTTCAAGCCTCTCAATATACCCAATCATCTTGAGTACATGAGGACTGGCTTGGTGCCCTTTTTCTAGCCTGCACTTATAAAGCGCACTTAATATCTCATACCTTTATTTCCTGGCCCTCTCCTCATATAGATCTTGGAGATGTGAAAGCATCATGTATGCATCCTCATCCTCATGCATTTTTTGAAATTGGCTGGACATGGATGAAAACATGATGCATTATACATCAAGCGCATCATCTACATGCTTTCTCCATTTATCTTTTTCCACCTTACTTTCTCCCTGAGGAGGCTCATCAGGAATTGGGGATTCCAGCACATATAACTTCCTTTCTTGGCGTAGTACTATGCGCAAGCACCTGTACCACTCCTGGAAGTTATTGCCGCTCAGGATATTTTCTTTATCCAAGATCGATAGCGGTGATAAAGTACTTGTGGCGTTGGTGATTTCCATTTTGAATCTACATCAGATAAACATTTAGCAGTTAATACTTTGTCTTGATTACCTTTTGAAATTTATGATTAATAAATTATTATATCATTTTAATGTCTCCCACTATTTTAGAGAACCTTAATAGCTCTCAATATTTGATTCAGAATACTCTGTTGATTGAGTATTCTAGTGGCAAGGATCCTCGAAACCTCCCTCGTAGTCTACAAGCTAGGGCTACGCCACTACTTGGAGGGTTTCAAGGCAGGCACTAGACTGGCCAACCACTTGTTCTTGTGGTTCCTTGTGTTCTTGAGTAAAGTCCCAGATTTTGGAATCTAAACTTTATTCCCTCAACATATTTCCTCTAAAGTGATAGCAAGTTAGCTAAGGCTAATACTTGACTACTCACTTTAGTTAAGTCAACCCATTTCTCTTTTGAAAACACCCCGGTAGTAAGAGACACTCTCAACTATGGCTGAAGAACACCCCAAAAAGCCGGTTTTGTTTAGTTGTGGGAAATGGAAGGCTTTTAGACTTAATATATATTTGAGGGATTTTTTTTAATATTTATTGACGAATATAATCCTTTTCTATTTATTATATTCAAACTGGGTTGTCGTGCTCACAACTGAACACACAATAGAATATAATTCATCACATATTTATGCATTTTATCTTGTTTACTATTCTATGTGACCATGCAATAATCATGTAGAAACATAAAATAATAAACTATGCATAAATTAAATCATGAAATCTGACTGGTCTTGAGCATTCTATAAAGATAGATCCATAACGGATCAATCTTGACCTAGGGGCATCCATACATGAGTCGTGACTTGACTCACGTCACAGCTAGCCCAGTGTAATGCTCTTAGCTCCCATCTGGTTTACCGCCTCATCTTGGTGGGTTCTGCATCTTGAATCATCATTTAATTACATATATACTCGCATGCAGGCGAGGGGGTCTAGGGGTACAAAATACATCTTGTAAATTGGACACGTAGGCCCTTATACATATTTGAAATTAAAAGGAAGATTTTCAGATCATAATTTATCTAATTAATTATTAAAAACATAACACTCATTGAATAAATAAATAATTAAATAAATAAATACCCTACATACACAGTTCATTCGCTTGCTCAAGACCAGTCGGGGTAAAAGATGCGCAAGAAAATTAAATTGCAAAAAATTTAAATGGTGTGAGGGTGTTCTAATAAATTAAATGAACTTGATTAAATTCAAATAATTTATTTATCAGTTCCATTTATTTAATTTCATTTGAATTATAAAAATTAAATTAAATCATTAATTTAATTTGAATCTTAAATTAAATTAATATTTCGGATTTAAATAATTTAAACCCCAAATTAATTTTAATTAATTTAATTTAAAAAACTAAATTAATTAAAATTAATTTAAAGTAGGGTTACCTTTAGCCAGGGAGGATTCCGGTAGGACTGCGAACCGTCACGGGGTGTCGTCCTGGAGTAGGCCCAAATCACAGCATTACCGCAACTTGAACACGGTGTGACCGCGGCGTGACCACGGCATGACCCCATGGTCGAACGACTTCCGCGACAGCAACAACTTCTGGCGAGGTTCGAAGGGAGAGGGAAGAGGCCGGGGAGCATTCCGGCCAACCGCATGGCCGGCAACCCGCTACTCCGGCAAGCCAGCGGGGTGACGGCTCGGTCCGGCACGGCCTGGACCGGCGACGGCCTGGTCCGGCGTGACCGAGACTATCGACGACCGGTGCGGGGCTTGGCCTGCATGAGCAGGAGGTCCGATGGTTGGGGTTTTGGAGTGGCACATGTGGTCAGGTAGAGTTTGGGGCAGCGCGACCAGGCGGCCTGGTGGGGCTCGAGGCGGCGCGACCCGACTGGGTGGGAGTGGTGCAGCGGTCCGGTGAAAGGTGGTCTAGTGGGAGGCGACGGTCCGACTTTAAGGGGATAAGGGAGCCACCGCTAGGGTTTTTCCACCAAGGGGGAGCGGCCTCCCTTGTGCGCCGCGTGAAAGAGGAGAAGACCCACTTGTGTCTTCCTTTTTTTTAATTTGTCCTTAGAGAAAATTGCCACCTTTATTTTTTTTAAATAATAAAAGGAGGAAGACCCCAAAATGAGTCTTGGTCCCCTCTTTTTTTATTTTATAAAACTAAAGGAAGACTTGAATTTGTGGAAAATATTTTCCCATACCCCTTTTGTGGAATATATTTTATAATAAATTATGATATTATATTTTATAATAATAAAATATAACATTTAATTTTACCTCAATAATGATTGAGATTAACATCAAATGAACGAAAAAACTACGACGTCGATCTGATTAAATTTTTAAATGATCATATCTTGATCATTTGAAAAATTAAATGACACGCGGTCAGATCCGAATGAACCATTTTAACACCCCACACATAAATTTAACGCATCTTAATTTTGTTGACTCAGAAAAACCTTGCGATCGCTCTGATACCACTGTAGGGTACTGGGACGGCGCAACAGAAGCTGGTGGGTCGGGAATTTAAAATTTTATGCATCACCGGAGTGACATAACCCTGTCAACTCTGGTGATCTTGTCCTGGTTTTGTTTGAGGATCTCGTAAGGTTTAAACAGAGTATAAAAATAAACTGAACATGTACCTAGTTCGAAATTGACATGTGAAAGTCCGACGCAGGACTCCAGCAATCATTTCCTGAAGACTCTGACGTCGAAGCCCTCTAGATCATCCACACATGCCACTCAAATCTACTCACGATTTGTTTGTCAAGATCCGGGTGCTAGCACGGATCTTCAACGCTCACTTCAGCGCATCGGCGATCACTGTAAGGTAAGATCCTTCAATCTATGATGAACGAACTTGAAGATCTTCCTTCTCTTGAGAGACTCTCTCTCTAGATTCTAGGATGAGAAAGAAGCTCTAAATCCCAACACATGAATAGTTAATATGGGAGATCCTCTCTCTCACTTATATAGGGAGTGTTTGAAACACCCGGTATGGATTCCCGACCCTCGTGTAATGGACTTCTGCTGTATAAGTATTATAAATAATTACTTATGACAAATAAAATTATGCCATAAATAATATTTATAATTTATCACTTGTAATATATTACGTGATAAATTTTAGTCTTTAACTCGACTCACACCTTCTTCTAATATTAAACAAACCTAGGATATTAAAATCCATTCAAATAATATTAATACTTGTATTTACTATATAACTTGTAAGTACATGTTATAAATAAATTCAACAAATTATTCTAAACTTGAATAATTAATGAATTTATTCTTTCTTTGGTGATCCATAGAACTTGGATAGTGCTCGGACCCTTTGGCGGGGCCCACCAAGTTCTATATTCCTATTCCCAGAATATGGTAGATTCTCAAGGTGCTATTGTGTGTGACCCTCTTGGCCCTTACCTCAATAGCAGTGAATAATATCCACTGACCTAGAGTGGGGTCTAGCAACCTGTTGAGGCCCCTATAGAGATAAGGCAAAGTCAAAGTAACGATTACCTTTTTACGAACACAGTCCGTGTAATATAATCTCTTTGTCATCGATATCTAAATAAAGAAGAATGCACACTAGTGTCATAATTCTTTATTTTTCTTTATTTTGTTTGTTGATTTTTCTGGACGGTCTTACCTTCCACTACCATGGACATGGATTTAATAAAGGTGCAACCATCCTAATCAACTAGGCCTGAGATATCTCTTCCAGAACTCAGAAGCGACAAATCTTTTTTCAATCATTCAATCAATGACATGACATTAATGATGTACCTGATACAAACTACCTCGCCACGATTTTTTTCCATGGTTTTCTCCTTGCATCAAATGTACGTAATTAAATGACATCCATTGATAATGATCTCAAGTCTAAAGACCATCACACATGTCTGTAGATAGGAACAACCAATGACACCTAAAACATGTGGTGTTCCTATTATGCGGGTATGTCCTCATGATCTCAACTACTAGAGATCATCAAGTGAGAACTTCATGAGAAGAAGTCTCAATGATTATGATCCCCTAACACCTGATGGTCACACATCATCTGTGTCCTTCCAGAATGATGTAACTGGACCATAGGACGTTACTTTAAGATTACTATCATGGCATCTCAAGGTTCTCATTATAGCATGGTATCTACTATAACCCTTTGATGCGATAGGTAATCTAAGGACATTGCCATAAACAAAGTGGATGAAAAAGTATCTACACTATTATGGAAAGATAAACACATGTATTATAACAAACTGAATACATGTAGCGGTAATCAAAGTACAAAACAAGTTGAGTCTAGGGAACCCACTTTCAACAAGATGGACATAAAAATGAGTATTTTTCCCTACCCATTTTGCATAGGTGCCTCTAATAGGAACCACTCCCTAGCCAATTCTCAATTCCCTCTAGCCTGGGCATTTCACCATCCACCATAGGGTCCACCATAACATGATCCTCCCAGCAGTGGTGCATTTAGAATGAAGTTAAAATACATATTCACCTAACTTCACTCCACTATTGACCCGAGCACCTAAAACACCTCCCAAGACTCATTAGACATCCAAAAAATATCTCCTTGAGATGTTCCAAAACTTGAAATATCAATTCAAATTCTAGTTATCAAAATAAATCACTCATAAAAAAATTAAAAAATTTCAAAATTTCATAGTCCTAAAAAGAAACAATGTTTTAAAAATACAATTATATATTACATTTAATTAAATTACTAGTATAATGTGATCATACTACTTTATGAGTTTTTTATATAACACTAAGGGATCCTTCTCTATTAGTTAATTATTCTTTAAATTTTCATGTTGGTGATGTCAGAGGAATATTAGGGCTCTAGTACAGTCTTGAGTGAAATATTGATTACCAACATTAGTTGTATCTCCAAGTCCATTTGTGTTTAGATACATATTGACATAAAAAGTCAAATACAAGCAATTATTTGTATAAATTTCAAGTGGGAGAAATCTAAACTTCCCAATATTCACTATGGAAAAAGTGACATACCATATTTTACTAACCACTTTGAATGAATGAAGATCATATTGATAACATGTTTTTAAAATTATCAAATATTGATTAAAAATAAGAACTTTGAAATTGGAAATACATGATAAATTTTTTGTGAAGAAAAATGTAGAAAAACATGGCATTAAATATTTAGGATAGTGATGAAAAATTGAAATGCTAATATAAAATAGTTAGGTAAGGAGTAGAGAGGAGGAATATTAAGGTCTAAAAGATCACATTCCATTGACATAATGAAATATATATATATATATATAATATTATAATCAATTAATGCGATAAATCTCAATTTACCATGTCAAATCTAGTGGTTAAAATAACAATGGTCATAGAAATTGAAAAGTTGTACATATGAAGGGACTTTGTTGGTAATTAAGGGTCATAATCACTTTAAAAATGAGGGAGCATTATGAAATTCACATTATTATTATTATTTCATTAGATATGGAATATTTTTATAATATTATTATCTATATAATAAATACATAAAATTATTTTTACTAATAGATTTTAAAACTACTCTGTATTTTTTATTTTTTGTTATATATATATTATTAAAATAAATTGTTTTTTATTCATTCCATGAGTCACCTATCGAATTAGAGGCCCATAAAAATGGGGTTTAAGATTATATATATTAGGGGCGGTAAAGTGGGTGGTTAACTAAACGTTTAACCAAAAATGAAATAAAAAAAACCAAATTCATATACCCAAATAGGTTTTGGTTATTCAATTTAATAACTGTAAACTGAAAAAAAACTGAATTTATTATTTTATTTTTAATTAATTTAATACTATAAATGATTTATAAGATATATTATAATAATCCAAAAAAAACTTATTTATAGATGTTTGCCTTAAAATATTTTTTTTATAAACTTGAGGATTTATTTACGATATCTAGTTTTTATCCAACATGGTTAAGCTAATATTTTTTGGTATAATGGTTAATAAAATAGTTAATAAAAAATTGAATGAAAATAATTGAATGGTTAGGAATAATTGATAAAAGAATATGAAAAAAAGTGAAAATGGTTATTAAAGTTTTTTATTTAAATAAAAGAAAATTCATATGGTTATAAAATATTGGTGTTGGTTATAACCAAAACTGTATTTTCCCAACCTTTAGATGGATGGATTGGGAAGCCATTACTTGTAATCTTACCCTCTTTTTTTTCAAACAATGAATTAACCTAATAAACCCTTTCATGTCATTCTATTCCATCAATTTTAAAACTAAAGAAAAAAATATTTACTCATAAGTCCAACCATTTTTAGAGAATATTTTAAAAATTAATTTCATTCTTAAAAAAATATTTTTATTTAAAATACACTTTATTACTAATAAATATATATTAAAATTAAAAAACCATTTCAAAAATTCTCAAATTTATACGTTCAACTATAATAATTTTAACATTTCAATACATAGTAAAATGTAACAAAAAAACAAAAAAAACCAAAACAAATTTGTTATTAAATAACATTATGTGTTTAAAAAATTATCACATAAAGGATTTTTTTCAAAAAAAAATATATAGACTCAAAATCATTAAATATATTAATAAAAAATAAATCTATAAAAAACAAGTTCAATTTTTTTTAAAATAATTTAAAATGTTTCAAAAATAGAATATAGAGTATTTAAAATGAAAACCATGTGTTTAGTGTTTAAAAATTTATATATTAAAAATATTTTTTAAACAAACATATATAAAATAAAAATAATTAAAGAAAAAAAACATAAAACATGTTTTTTATTTTTAAAACAATCAAATGTGTTTTGAAAATGAAATAATAAATTTTTTAAAATAATGAAAATATGTGCATAGAATTTAAATATATATAGAAGATAATATATGAATCAAGAAAAGTATGGTACAAAAATTTGAAGGAGGTTGAATTAGTGTTAATAAATTTTTATGATTTATTTCAATATTGATGGAAATATTCCTTAATTCCATATATAAATATGATATATTTTTGGCTATATCATATGTGATGATATGTATATCTCTTAGAATATGACATAAGTAAAACTAAGGAATATCATATGACTTGATAAGGGATATTGTTTGGGGTGATATAGAGATATCACACAACTTCCTATACCAATCCTAGTGTATGATATGACCATATTTTAATGAAATGATTTGAGTTAATTGTAATGTATGATTGGAATGGGTAGTATATTTTCAAATTTCAATATTAATCTTCTCTTCCTCATTGTATATAATTTATTATATATATTTTTATGATGCAATGAATGCGATAATATTAGATGAATTTAATTGTAAAATGCATGGACAAGCATCATAAACAATTTATAACTAAATTCATTGCTCGAACGTTTCATAAATTTTGAGTAAATGAACATGAAATGCTTGGGGATAATCCATGAGGTTTATATAAATAGACCAAAGTCCATGAAAATAGAATTCCTAGTTCTTGTTGATTCTCCCAAAGATTTTTTCTCATTCTTCTTTTACCACTTAAGAGGTACTAATATACCATGGTTATAAGGATGACCCCACCCATACATTGAGTGATTTTTTAACCCATGGATACACCTAGGAGGAAAGTTTAATTTGGTTGTTTCTTAGTAATTTTGATAAAAAATATATTTGAATACAAGAGATTCAACTATCCACAGTGTAAGGTACATACACATTTTCATTTTCCAGTATACATAGTTTTAGTTTCATAAAATGGTGATATTGGTTTATGGTTTCTTATTATATTACACTACTTGAATAATTTTTATTAAATACTAATAAAAAAATTAAATAAGGTCAATTCCATGTTTTTTTATTCTCAAAATCATATTGAAAATGAAGAAATATTGGATATCATATTCTCCATTGTTTAATATCATAAAGATATTGAATAGTGTCATTAATTAAGATATGTGATATCATAATACATGATTGGATTTCATAATAATATATGTAATTTCATTAATTATAATACATTATAAATCCTTCAGTTTATTCATATCATAGCTTAGGATGTGGTTAATCCTAACATATGATGTCATCGATATCCACTATTTTGAAATTGAAAAACAGTGCCTCGTATCATCAAGGTTATATCAACTATAACATAAAATATAATAATCACCATTGAAGAACACATCACACATCACTTATCCTAAACTATGATTTAGGCTAAGTGATGGATCACAACTTATGATATGTGGGATATCATAAGTGGAGACTGATAACAATAGAAGGTAATATCATGGTTCATTAAGAACCTATCATCAAATGTGATAAATAATATAGGTTGAATCATATATTATGACATATCATATATAAAACACTATTTAAAAAATATCTTTATTATTAATTGTTAATATTAACTACCTTTGATTTATATGGCGTGACTTATAATTTTGATGTAATGTGTTTATATAGACATTATATTCTAATCTATTAAGTGTTTAAAAATTAAAAAATAAGGAAATAAATAAAGTTGTTTATATTTAATTATGATTTATTTATAATTCTGAATTTTAAATTTTCAAATTAAAGACTTTATTTGAGAAATTATTTGAACAATATAAAAACGATTTTAGATAATTGGTATTAAAAAGGTTCAAATAATATTAAATATGTGATGTATTGATCATGGAAAATTATTATATAATACATATAAAATAATAAATAATTATATTCCAAATATCATATATATTTAATAAAATTCTATATAAAGCATAATATGAAGGATTTCATTTTAGAAATAAATACAAAGTGTTTATATTTTTTTAATTATGGAATGTCCATAATGAATTCCATAATTATAATGTGTTGATAATTGATTTATTTATTAATAGTTCATAATTTTTTATCTCATTTATAAATTTTTGAAATGATCATTTATCTAGGTTATTACTTTATTTATTCATATATATAAATGTTATATTGTGAATGGATGTATGATTTAGTTTAAAGTGTTAAAATGTTACTATAATATATTATATAATCATATAAGGAGTTATATGCAAGGTATGATAATTGATTTGGTTTTATTATACATTAATTTGGATTGTATTCAGTTAAGAGAATTAATTAAGAAGTTAATTTTAGTTTATACATATTACATTTTATAATTATTATGGAAGTGAGGTCTATCTTGAGTAAAGAACTATGTGTAGAGTGACTTTGAATTGGATTAGTCATTATTCTTGGAGCTTATACTTTATCTAGAAAATTAAGATTTGGAAACCTATCCCTCTATGATTACACTTGTGTTTTTTATTGGTCACTACTAAAAAAATTCTATGACCATGGGAGAAATCCATGGTTATAGGTCCAAAGACTATGGTCCAAACCTGTGACTACTGTCTTTAAACTCATTAGCATTGGTGGCATGGTGGTAAACCTATGATCATGATCGGTCTATGAATATGGACCTAGGGGTTTATTATTATAGGTGGTTCTTGTGGATGTAGGAGCATATTACCATATGCAGTGTCCGTGGCTGTATGGATTCATTTCCATGAGTGGTGCCCATGGATGTAGGCCTTATTAAATTTTAAAAAATTTCCACCAATGAGGTTTGATTATGGATCCTCTTGGTTATTCTATAGAGTCTTATAACCTTTCCATAAAAAAATTATACATGTATATATATATATATTAGTTATTTCATAATTATAATTATAATTATAATTATTATACATTTAAAAAAAATGAAAACATGTGTGTTTTCATGAGCTTATGGCCACAATTTAGACAGACCATGGACATAGGTTGGAATTAGATAGTCTTATATCCATGGTCCACATGGGATGTAACTATACATTACCTCTATAACCATGATACACATGGACTATGGCCATGGTCCACATGGACCATGGCTATAGGTGGAAATTAAGCACCCTTATCACCAAGTTCTATGTGTCCTGTGGCTATAGGGGTGGCCTATTACCACAACCAATTTAAAAAATAGATATAAGAGTATTTAAGACTACCTAAAACCATGGTATATATGTACCATTTCCATAGGATGACCTAATTCCAAATTCATGCTGACCATGGATATAAAATAGTGACCATTGGGTGCTTTTCTAGTAGTGAGTTTCATTTGATTCAAAGACTTTACATGAAAAGGTTTCATGTAACATATAAATATAATTCATTTGATATTTTTAAATCTATGTTGAATTTTAATTTGGGTTGGTAACACAATCTATGGGTTGTGTAAATAGTTATACATTAATATGGATTTGAAATTTTGTTTTTGTAAAAGGAATAAGTTTCTAAACTAAACTATTATAATCATGAATACATGTAAATATAATTCATGAGAAAAGATGGTGAGATATTAAAACCCTCTAAAAACACCCAATGTTAGATTCCTTCCAAATAAAAATCATTTTAATACCTAGACCATTCAAATGGGTCGGTTATTCCAAATAAAGGTTCCCATAGATTATATTGTACAAGGCATAATGGAAATGAATATCCCTAAAAGTTAGGTAACCAAATACTATTGTTTTATTTGGTTATAATTAATTAATAAACCATAAAATATATGATACTAGAGTAATTATGTTGAGTGTATCCATATTATGAGTTATGATAAGTAGTTTTCCATTCAATTATCAAAGATTCATATCTGATATAATTAGAATAATGGTATACCTAAATAACTAAGTGGAGAGAGTAATGAAAAACTAGATTCATTATGATGTGATTCCAACATGAATATTCAAACGACACCCAATAAATTTCATCACAACACCTCAAGTAAATATCCTGGTTTCCAGATGTTGACATAAATACTGAGGGTGAAGTAATACATGTATGGGTGATGGTCTTCCACCCTTTAATGATGTAACAAATGTAACCGCGTATATTCCAAATAAGGCATAACCTATTCAAGTGTTGGGAGATTCAAAGTATATAATAGGTAGTGATAGAAGCATATGGTATATAATAAAATGCAATCCAATATTTAAAAATATCTACATGAATAATCATACCATAATAACCCACAATCCCAAAATTATATACAAAATGTGTAAGACTATACAAAAACTTTATATATAAGTGGTGGAAACCAAACATGGAATGAGAAGCATAAGTGGTGCTCTTATGTGTGAATACTCCTTGAAAATATACCAGGTATATCCCATATTTCATCAACCAATTCATAGATAAAAAATACTAAAAATGATTACCCACACCCCACACTCCATGTGTGTGACTAACTCTCATAGTCAGGTGCTTTCTCATTACCTAGTGTAATGGCCCGATGTTTTATAAATGAAATCCCCTTTTCAAATAAATCAATTCCTTATTAATTAATGATGTTATAGAAAAAAATGCAATAATTTAGTTATTTTTAACCATTATAAGTTATATCCCATTGGATTTAAAATACCATTAAGAATCATAACCCTTGATAATATAGTCGATGTATAGTGACCATTAAGATTAATATATATCAGGGTTATGATAATGTACAATTGATACATATGGAAGAAGAAATGAACACGACCAGTAGGATCATATCCTATGAAGCCCATTTATCATAGCATCTTAGGGAGATAGAATCACTGGGATTTTCAATTTTATAAGACCAAGTTTATATTCAACAACTAAAGAAAGAGTGAAATTGTTTATGGGAGAAGTTCAAGCTTATCAAGATCACAATCCAAACCATGTTCACTAAACCCCCCCAAGAAAGTATCACCATAACAAAACATACCCTTATAAAATAAACTAGTATAATAAGGGCTTATGTATCTAGTCCCTAACTGTATAAATTATAATAATTTTATTTTTAATAAAAAATTATTATTATATATGGTTTTTATTATTACTTTATAAATGATTAAATAATGAGTTTGATAAAAATAATTTTTTGATGCGATAAAATACAAACTGTATTTTTTGGAAATATATAGTTTCAATAAAGACACTATTTTGAAGAATTCAATAATTTCTTAAATACATTTTAATTTAATAAATTATTATTATTAAATAATATTTATTTAAATATAAATGATAATATAATTTTATGAAGTCAAATGTAATTTTTATAAGAGTTAGATATCGTTATCATCGTAAAACCCCTATTTTACAATAAATATGGTTTTTTATTTAAATGTGAAATTTTTTATATTTATAGAATTATTTTTTTAAAATAAATTTTATTTTTAAAATCACCACATAAAAATTATCTAATTTTGAATTTTTCATAATTTTCCAAGATAACCAATTTTTTGGGTAAAAATTAAATATAGTATAAATATATTTTATGTATTATGACATCATAAAATACCAAAATTGTTATAATAAAGACTAAAAATAGTATAAATGACTCAAATTATGTTTCCCATTTAAAATAACTTGTTTTTATATCATTTTATTAATTTGATAAACCCTTAATGAATCCTTTAAAACATATATTATATTTTAAGGTTTTAAAATTAATTCTTTATGAACATGTCTCACTTTCACATAACCAATGGTATTATTTTAATGATTTTTGTTCTTATACTTATAAAATACTGAAATACACTCCTAATTTGTAGAAAACATGGGAAAATACCATGTTAAGGTTTTTAGTTTTGATTATTTTATCATATAGTGTCTAAAACCAAAGTTTAGAAATTAGTAAAGAATTCCCATCTCTTTTTCTGTAAAAAACCACCCAACCTCTATTTAATATTAACTAAAAACACTTTTATTATGAATTTAATCTGAATTTTCCTCTCTATATCCCTCCCAAGGTTCCCCCAAGCTCTTAATAATCTTATCCCAAGCTTTTTGAAGCACCCTCTCTAGGTAAGGTATCCTCTCTTTCTCCCCTTTATCCAAGAAACTTATTAATATTATGCCTTTTTATTTCCAATTTTTAATGTTGGGATATGTTTTTACACATAACTATTACCATACTAATGATTTAAAAGTGATTATATACCCCCTTTACTCTCATTAAACCCATCCTTGAATCTTTTTGTACCCCTGTTATTCTGCTGAAATTATCCAGTGATTTTCCACGACAAAAAATTGTGTAGGGAATTCGCATACCCATTTATACTTAAGGGTATTCAAATAGATGTTCCTATCCTTAATTTATTTGGTACTTATATATATTTAACCCAGAATTTTTAATTTTGGGATTAAAAATGATGAAATACATCCTTATGTTGTATGATCCTTGTGGCACACATATACATGTATGTGATATAAATGTGTCAGGTGGGACCAAAATTATATTCCCCTCAAATGCATTGGGTGATGTTTTTTATGTCATGTGATACCATTTATGGTTTATGGGAGGTTATATTAAGAACACTATGTTATTATTTCTCGGTGGTTATCCTTGACTTATGTTTATGATGTCATGTTTTATGTTGTTTCCACCTTCCCATGTTGCCTTTATGTTATCATCTTATATGATTCGATGATCATGTTTATAATTATCACCCCTTTTATGTCACCTTGATATTCCTATTGAATAATATGTATTACTTTCATCAATTTATGGTTTTATTATTACCTTACTATAATTTATAATCTCACCCATTTCTTATGTACGTAACCAGGTTATCCCATGCAGTTTTTGAAGAGCAATGGAATTTTAAGGGCATGTTGTAGAGTTTTTAAATAATGTATTTGTACCCATATTTTAGGTTATGGTTATATGTACCTAAGTTTTAAAATACACTAGGCCTAATTATCTTATGGGATTGTATTATGTGTACTTTTATGTAATAAATCATGAATTAAGGTGTGTTAAAATATGGGTTGTCATAGTTGGCCTTAGAGAAAAGTATAGTTATTTTTGGGATTAGGATTATAAAACCATAGTAAAAGACTTTGGGATATGAATAAACATATTAAAACATTCCTAAATTTTTGGTAAATTATAGAGTAATTGGTTTCCAAGAAAATGTATTCCTGCCTGGATACTATAAGTAGATGTGGATATGGCACAGTTATACCTAGGGGTAATAACATAAAAAATGGAGCATTGGGATTGAATTAATCATCACCAAGTTCATAATAAATATGACTTGTTACAAATATTTTTTGATACTCCTAAGGCATATGATTTAGTAAATTCACAAGCTCTTTATGAACTATTATTAAGGGAATGAAAATTCCTGTAAGATTTTATACTAAGAAATAGATCATGGATAACTTAGATGGAAACCTAGAAATTCATAGGTTAAATAATATATGTCATTTATGAGTTATATATTTAATGTTTATGGTTTACCATTTATTTGTTTAATATTTTAAAAATTATCATCCCTAATTTCCTATTTATTTTAGTCAATGGTAGAAAATAGAAGGAAACAAGTCAACAACCAATGTGAGGGGAAATGTGATTACTACCCAAATGAGATTCCCAACTCAATGAGAGAAGGATTTAGGAACTTTATGATAATAATTTATCAATTAACTCAAGTTTTTAATATAAAATTGAATAAGGGGGAACACCCACATACCCCTAAGAAAGATAAAGTTTCAATTTAGACTTTTATGTGACAAAGGCCTCTAACTTTTAGTGGATAATATAATCCCATAATAATGGAACAATAGATTAAATCCATTGAAAATATTTTCTCTATCCTTCAATGATATAAAAAATATATGGTTGCATTGGTTGTATATTTTATGTAGGTATAAGCTAATAAATGGTGGACATTGATAAAAAATATGAATCCTGAGGAGGATATCAAGGAGATGGAGTGGAAATAATTATGAAAAATATTTTTTGATACATATTTTACTCACACACACTGATTGAAAATGGAGAGGGATTTTATTATCCTCAAGAAAAATTATGATGAATCCATTGGGTCATATGATATGAACTTCACAATACTTTCATGATATGCCTCTATCTTTTTTATCTCTCCCAAAAGTAAATCCGACCACTTATTTGGTGGGATAAAGTTGAGTCTATGAAAAACCTTGGTGATTTGAGACTTTTACAACTATGAAGAAATTTTATTATGTTCCCTCAAAGTCAAAATAGAGATAAGTGAACCTGAAGGGTCTTACTGGTCTAGATATAGAAGGCGGAGGATGGATTTTAACTATGGTGGTACTATAGAGAAATATCATGGGGGAAAGAAATTACAATATACAACTTTTCAAAAGTGTGGGAAGAAGCATATAAAAAATTTACTGAAGGGGATGAAGAAGTTATTTAATTGTGGGAAGGTAGGGCACCTAACTAGAAATTTATAAGGGGAGAACCCCACTAATGTGATAGAAGAAAGGAATTATCTAGTCAACCCTTATACAACTATCCAATGTTTCAATTGCAAGGAACAATGGCACTATACAAATAAATGCACTAAGCCAAGGGTTGTCAATGATGACTAATGAAAACAACCTCCAAGGCCTAAAGAGAAAGGGTGATCTTATTCCCTGGAAATTGTTGAGGAGGATCCAAAAAATGAAGTAGTGATAAAGTATGCTAGTCATTCATACAAGGATAGAAGATGTGCTATTTTATTATAGTTCTATGAATTATTTCATATCACAAAAGTTTTGTAGAACTATACAAAAAATACCTAAAAAGTTGGAAGTTGAGTTATCAATGAAGATGGGAAATGGGTCAATTATTTCATCCCAAGAATATAACTCATCTTCTATAAAAATATATGGGATAAATTTCCTATAAAATATTGTGATAATCTCTTTAGTAGAATTCGATGCTATTCTCATCCAGGATTGTATTTACTTTAATAAATCAAACACAAATTTCCAAGATAAGTAAATCACCCTCTATATGTCAAACTTTCCTTTAATTATACAAAAGTTCAAGGGGGAGGATGAATTTACTTTAGTATCATAATATAAATAAAGGATATTATTTCCTTATGAGAAATCTTATCTATCAAAAATGATTGAGACTAAGGAAAAGATAATTCTTGATGACATGCCCATTATAAGGGAATTAAATAATGTGTTTCCCAAAGAATTGTCTGGTATTCCTCCTACTGATATATTGAGTTATCAATTGAACTTATACCTAGATATTTTCCAATATAAAAGACTCCATACAGAATGGACACTATTGAACTTTAAGAGTTGAAGAACCAACTACAAAAGAATCTAGATGACGGGTTTATATTCCTAAGTGCATCACTGTGGGGTATAATAGTTCTTTTCATCAAGAAGTAGGATGGGTTAGTGCACTTATTCATTGATTATTATGATCTCAAAATGATCAAGATAAATAAAAAGTATCCTCTTCTATATATTGATGACTTGTTCGATCAGCTACGTGGAGGCCAATACTTCTCCAAGGTCGTTCTTCAGTTGGGATATTATCATGTAAAGGTGAAGAAGGAGGATATCCCCATGACATCTTTTCGTACAAGGTAAAAGCACTAAGAGTTCATAATGATTCCATTTGGACTCACAAATTATCTAGATATCTTTACAGACTTAATGTATAGTGTCTTTAGGGATTACCTCAACAAATTTTTGGTAGTCTTTATAGATGATATTCTTATCTACTCCAAAATAAAGGAGGAACATGAGGAGCATTTGAATTATATACTGAAGAACTTGTAGAAAGGAAAGTTTTATAAAAAATACAATAAATGTGAGTTTCTGATGGATAAAGTAACATTCCTAGGACACGTTATCACTAACAAAGGGATATTTTTGGATCTTTCAAAAAAAGAGGTAATTGAAGGATGGACCATACCAACATTTGTGATAGAAATCCATAGTTTTCTTTGATTATTTGGGTACTATTTTCAATTTTTGAGAAACTTCTCATGATTCTAAATCCCAATAACTAAGGTAACTTAAAAGAGAGTCAAGTTTGTATGGACTGATGATTATGAGTTGAGAATTAAAGAATTAAATAAGAGGCCAATCAATTAACCTATACTCACATTACCCACCAAAAGGGAAGGATTTTTGATCTACAATGATGATTCTAAAAAGGTCTTGGGTTTGTACTCATGAAATATGAAAAATTGATAGCCTATGCCTCTCTATAATTAAGGATTCATGAACAAAACTACCCAATACATGATCTAGAATTATCTGTAATGATATTATAATTGAATATTTGGAGATATTATCCCTATGGGGTGAAGTGTAACATATATAGTAATCATAAAATAATCAAGTATATATGAACACAAAAGTAAACATGCACAAAAAAGGTGGTTAGAGATGATCAAGGATTATGATTGTTCAATCCATTACCATCCTAGGAAGTTGAACAAAGTGGTGGATGATTTAAGTATAAAGGATCCCAAAACTATATCCATGATACTGATTTTAAGGGATACAATCATCTTGGTAAAGAAAAGTATGGACATGGGAATAATAAAAGGAACTTCATCTTACCTTTCTTAAATAAATTCTCCACCATCCATACTTTAGAGGATCGAGGATGCCTATGAAGATGATGATGTGATACAATAAAAGGCAGTGAATATTATTTTGTTAAAATTTGAAAAATCTAGAGTTATAAGGTTTGGAACTTAGAGATGTGTCCCCTAAAAACTAGATCTATAAAGGGAACTTCTAGATTATGCACATAACTCATCCTCTCTATTCATATAGGAATCAATAAGATGTATAAAGATCTAAATCAAAACTTATTATGAGATAACTTAAAGAAGAAGATTGTAGAATTTTTATCTCGATGCTTGGTATTCTAAAAATTAAAGTTTGAATTAAATAATTCTAAGGGTAAGATGAAACCATTTCCCATACCAGTATGGAAATGGGAAAACATAACCATAGATTTTGCCGTAGGAATCCCCAGGATGTCTAAATGAAATAAATATATCTAGGTGGTAGAAGATCGCCATAAAAAGTTAGTGCATTTAATTTATACAAAATAATATTTCTCTCTTGAAATACTCTCCAAGATATACTTAAGGGAAGTTGTAAGAATGCATAGAGTTCAACTATTTATTGTATATGATCGAGATTCAAGGTTTACCTTGACATTTTGGAGAATCCTTCTATAGGTATTGGATATAGAGCTGAGTTTCCGTATTTCTTATTACCCTCAGATAGATGGTGAGTCTAAGAGAAATATTAAAACTCTATAGGATATATTGAGATCATGTTCAATGGATTTACAATGTTGTTGGGATCAACACCTTCCCCTAGTGGAGTTATCATATAACAACAGTTTCTATTCTAACATTCAAATGACACTTTATGAGGCTTTGTATGGGAATTGGTGTCAGACTTTGACATGCTAGGATGAAGTTGGAGTGAACAAGATAATGGTACATAATCTTATCCAAGAGATGATAAAGAAGTTTAAAACCATTCAAAATCATATAAAATTCACACAAAGTTTAAAAAAATCTATGTAGGCAATAGTTGATGAGATATGGAGTTAGAGGTCAGAGATAAAGTGTTACTTCATATATTATCATGGAATAAAATAAAAAGTTTTTGGATGAAGGTGAAGTTTATTCCAAGAAACACATGCCCATTTGAGATCTTTGATCATATCAGAGTTGTGGCCCATCAACTGTCACTCCCACCTAACCTATCTCTAGAACATGATATGTTCCATGTATCCCTCTTGAGGAAGTACATACCTGACTCCTCACATGTACTAAATCTAGAGGCGGTACCATTGGAGAATGAGATTTCATATGAGGAGAATTCAGTGAAGATATCATATTGTAGAGAAAAATTTCTACAAAATAAGAAAAATCATCTGGCCAAGTGATTTGGTAGAACAAAATGTTTTTGGAAGTGACATGGGAATTGGAAGAGATGATGAAATAAAAGTACCCTCATCTATTTTTTGTAACGACCCAATGTTTTTCAATGGAAATTTAATTCTTATGATTATTCCATATAATCACATGAAATTACAACATAATGATCTACTAAGTGCTATGTGACCTTTAAACATAAGTTTTTCACTTCTGTGATTTGAATTTTGAAAATATGACACACACAGTTGTGATCAGTAAGTTATTTGGAATCTAATATTACCAACTTAATTTATGGTGAATAGTAACATACCCTTATGAATTGTAATTTTACCCTTATGAATTGTGAAATACCCTAATGAATAATAACCTTACCTATGATAGTATATAAATAAGATTCAAGTGGAAGTACAATATACCTATATTTGGGAATAAGGAAATAAATGTTTTAAAACTGTTCTTTTTCGAGTAAATTGTGTTTTTAATTAAAAATTAAATTAATCATATTTAGAAAATTATTTTTGAAAAGTAGATTTCATTTTTGGATTCTACGCATCAAAAATTGATTAGGGGGAATTTTTGGGATTTTTCTAAAATACTTGATTTTTTATGAATAGTAAAATATGATAATTTATGATGAATGCTAAATACAAGAATTATGATATCATCTGCTAATGTATGGCTGATGTAAGGACATTATCTCGAACTCAAATTAAAAAATTACTATTTTTGGTCATGGAATCATCACTATTTTAGGTCTTGAGTGAAAATAATAAACTAAGGAATTAAATATTATGAAAACCCTCCTCTTCGCCACTATAAATACCCCCTCCTCACCTCTTCTCTTCACTTTTATCAAGCCTTGTGCCTTACCTAAGTTCTGACCAAATCACTCCCCAAGCTCCTCCACAACATACAAAAGCCTTTGTTCTTATAAAAAGACCAAATCCTATCCTTTTAAGAGACTCTGAAAGGAGATAAAATCAAGAGGTCATTAATAACAAGTGGAGAACACCAATAGACTTAAGGTAATGGATCCTCTCTATTTCACCTTTATTCAAGAATGTACTCTATGCTATGCCATTTTATGTGTAATACCTAATTACGGGGTATGATTTTTCACCTCCCCCATACTACCCTCATGATGTATAAGTGAGGAGAAACCCATTTTCCTCTCATGAATCCCTCTTAAGTACACCTGATACCATGCCGATAATCCATAAGGAATTTTACCTGAACCACATTTATTCCTTTGGATTGCTCTATATTTATTTTTACCCAAATGAAGTTGTATTTTATTTTTCTGTAAAAATTATACATTCTGTTGATATGCTCCAAAATCAAATTTCTAGATCCATACCTCATTCACTTTCAGGGATATACATGCTTTTAAGTGATTCCCTCCTCAATACTTCCTAATAAGCAAACTTGTATTAAGGGAACTTCCCAAATTATTACCCGATTTCAAGTGAACTATATCTTATGTTTTAATCCACCATTGTATCTTTAAAATAAGTCTTTTTATTATGAAAACCTTATTGGTTCACTTCTAGTTTTATATAAAATATTGTTTCCCCTTATTATTTTAAAAGCTCTATAGTATTTTCCTTAAAACCGCACAAAAATGTTTTAATGATAAAACTTCTCAAATAAATTTCTTACATGTTTTCATTTCTATTTGACATAACATACCATGATATAGCCTATTTTACCTTATGAATGTCCATTTATGTTCTAATTACTTTCTTTCATGGGAACTTTTATGATAGACCCATTTGTTATGCTTTATGGCATAATTGTGGTACCCAATTATTTCCATGGGTAACCCCTATATTTATGTAAGATTTATTATGTATGATTATTTATGTGGAAAACATATTCATGAAAAATTAAGATGGGTGTGCCCAAATAACACTCCAATGCATTGGGTAAAGTTAAGTCCCATGAGATGTTCTGTGCGATGGTCTTAGCGGTTAGCCTTGGCTTGTGCTACTATGTGAAACAATCTTTGCAGTTAGCCTTGCCTCGTACTGAAGTCATGTTTTATATTTCTACCACATTTCTATGACTCCATATTTATATGATATCATGTTTATATGTTATTATTCCATATATTCCATGCTTTTTTGGTCATTATGTCATTCTTTCTATCCCATTTTCTAAAGCCTTATTCTTATATATATTCCCTTACTGGGATTTTTATCTCATCCATTTGTCCATGTTATCCCCAAGTTATCCTATGTAGATGTATGGGAACAATGGAATATAGGAGCTCATTATGGAGTTTAAATAAAAAGTTTTTTTTATAATGTTTGATTATGTACCTAGTATTCCAAGACACTAGACTTTACAATATTTGGATTGTACTAGGATGTATAATTATGCTTAAAATCATTTAATGTTATATGGAAAAGGATAGAGTCAATATAGTTGGTATCATAGGAGGGTCTAGTTATTTTTTGACATTAGTAATAGAGAACCTTAGTGAGAACCTTAAGGAT
The DNA here is from genome assembly GCA_963277665.1 of Viscum album. NCBI lineage: Eukaryota > Viridiplantae > Streptophyta > Magnoliopsida > Santalales > Viscaceae > Viscum > Viscum album. The sequence goes on along the minus strand of OY728152.1, from coordinate 1,008,242,805 downwards.
GAGACTAATTATAAGGAAACATCCATAAATTTTGGTAAGTATAGAGTAAGTGGTTTATCAAGAAAATACGTCCCTATCTAGATACAAACAGGTAGAGGTGGATCTAGCATAGATGTACCTAGGAGTGAAAACTCTGACAAGGAGTTCCGGGCCTGACCTAGGGTATCCTAGTACATGACAACGAGCCTTGCTTCACTCTTGGTTTGACACTACTGAGGAAAATGCCTTGGTAAATTCATGAGCTTATTAAAAACCATTATTAAGGGAATAAAAAAATATCCCATAAAAATGTAAGTTAAGAAATAGATCGAGGATAACCTAGATTTAAACCTAAGTAATCACAAGTTAGGATATATTTCCCTTTTAAAATATTATCCTATTATATTCAAAGTTTCCTTTTTTATGTTCAATAACTAAGTATTCAATTCCTCTAATTGTACGTTCTGGTTCTTAGTTAATGGCATGAAATATAAGAACATGTTCCAACAACCATGTGATAGGCAATGTGAATATTTCCCTAATGATATGCCTGATATGATGGGAAGGGGTGGTCAAAACTTCATGATAGTAGTTGCTCAGCTGGCTCACGTTATGAATAATAACTTGAATCATGTGGAACTCCATCCTCCTCCATGGAAAGAGGAATTTACCATAGAATAATTTATATGGAAAATGCCTCCCATGTTTAGCAGATCTTTTAATCCCCTCATTGGGGAATAGTGTATTAACTCCATTGAAAAGATATTCTCCGTCCTCCAGTGCTTGAAAGAAGAGAAAGTTGTACTGGTGGTCTATCGTTTTTATGGGGAAGATGATCAGTGGTGGAAAATGATCAAGAATAAAAATTCCCAAGAGGAAATTGATTCCATTGATTGGGTGGAATTAAAGAGGATATTTTTTAATAAATATTTTCCTTGAACCCTCCATCTCAAGATGAAAATATAGTTCCTCAGACTCAAGTAGAAGGAAGATGAGTCCATCAGGGCGTATGAATAAAACATTACAAGGCTTTAAAGGCAAACCTTTGGCTTTCTCATGAACACCAAAATCAAGGTGGATCACTTATTTAGCGGGATAAAGATGATTCTACAGAAGGTGTTGGCAATTAGAGACTTCAACAGTTATGAGGAGATTTTCCATTATGCCCTCAAGGTTGAAATAGAGATTGGAGACTCTCAGTGGTCTCGTGGGTTTGGTGAAAAGAAGTGGAAAATGGAGAACAACATGTGTGGTTCAAAAAAAATCCCATGATGGAAAGAAGCCTGAATATCCCACTTGTAAAAGTTGTGGGAAGAATCATCCTGGGAACTGTCTAAAGGGAACCCAAAATTGCTTCAAATGTGGAAATATAGGTCATCTAGCTAAGAACTGCCGAAGGGATATGAAAAATACCGCTAATGTGGAAGAAAAAAGTAAGGTTCAGATAAAATCTCAACCAGTGGTGTAGTGATACAACTACAAGGAGCATCTGAATTATGAAAAAAAATTCCTTAAACCAAGGGTTGTTGAAGGAAATCAACAATAACCTCCAAGGAAACAAGGAAGGGATTATTCTATAACTACTGTTGAGGTGGAGATGGAAAAGTATGTGGTGACAGGTACACTAGTTATTCATTCAAGAATAGAGAACGCACTATTTGATTATGGTTCTGTGCATTCTTTCATATCTTGCAAGTTTAGTAGAACTATTCAAACATCACCTCAAAATTTGGAGGACAAGTTATCTGTGAGAATAAAAAATGGGGAAATTTTTATGTCCATGGTTTATAACTCCTCCCCGGTTAATGTTTGTGGACTAGACCTCCCAAAAAAATCTTTTCATACTTACTTTAGTGGAGTTCGACACTATCCTTGGCATGGATTGGATATCTCTATACAAAACTAACATCAAATTTCAGGAAAGGGAGACCACTCTTCACATCCTGAAGCATCCTTTAATTATTTACAATTGTAAGAAGGAATATGAATCTCCTTTAGAATAATTGTCTCAATTGGGGATATTAATTCTTTATGAGCATTCATTTCTAACTCAAATGATTGAGACAAAGGAGAGAATCATGATTGAGGACTTTCCCATGATGAGGGATTACACTGATGTATTCCCAGAAGAGTTTCCTAGTCTTCCTCCTGATCAAGAGGTTGATTTCTCAATTGAACTTATTCCTGGATCTCTACATATATCAAATACACCTTATAGAATGGACACCGTAGAGATGGAAGAGCTGAAGAAGCAGTTACAGGAGAATCTGGAGAAGGGTTTTATATTCCTGAGTGCTTCACCATGGGGTTCTCCAGTCCTCTTCATCAAGAATAAGGACGGATCAATGCACCTCTGCATTAATTATAATAATATCAATAAAATCATGATAAAGAAAAAGTATCCCCTACCACATATATATGACTTTTTCGATCAGCTTCGTGGGGCCAGTTATTTCTCTAAGGTGGTCCTTCAGTTGGGATATCACCAATTAAAGATGAGGAAGGAAGATATTCCAAAGACTACTTTTTTGAATGAGGTATAGACACTATTAGTTCATAGTGATTCCCTTAGAACTCACTAATTCTCCTGAAATTTTCATGGATTTAATGAATAGAGTCTTTAGAGATTACCTTGAATTTTTTTTGGTAGTCTTTATTGATGATATTTTTATATATTCCAAGAGCAAGTAGGAGCATGAGGAGCATTTGAATACTGTGTTAAATACTTTACAAAGGGAGAATCTATATGAAAAGTATAGTAAATGTGAGTTCTAGATGGAGAAATTATCATTATTGGGTCATGTTTTCACTAGAAAAGGGATATATGTGGACCCTTATAAGACAAAGGTAATTGAAGAGTAGCCCATGCCAATATCTGTAATGGAGATCTGAAGCTTTTTGGGTCTAGCTGGGTAATATAGATGATTTGTGAAGAAATTTTCATGATTATCAAACCTAATGACCAAGATGACATGTAAGGGAGTAAAGTTTTTCTGGACTCAAGAAAGTAAATAATATTTCAAGGAGTTGAAAAAAAGGCTCATCACTACGCTAGTACTCACGCTCCTAATAAGTGGAGAACTATTTATGGTGTATAGTGATGCTTAAAAGAATGGAATAGGTTGTGTGCTGATTAAAAATGATAATGTGATTGCTTAAACCTCAAGGAATATGAAAATCTATGAGAAAAACTATCCTACACATGATCTGGAGTTGGCGGCTGTGATCTTTGTGTTAAAAATATGATAGTATTATCTCTATGGGGAGAAGCATGAGATATATACTGATCACAAGAGTCTCAAATATATATTCACACAAAAAGATTTTAATATGTGCCAATGAAGATAGATATAGATCATCAAGGATTATTACTATTCAATCCACTATAATCCTGGTAAGGCAAACAAGGTGAAAGATGCTCTAAGTAGAAAGGATCCTGCATCTTTATCAATGATGAGAATTGAAAAAGATCTGATATTCTTAGATTTTTAGAGGATGGACATGGGAATTATTAAGGGAGTAACATCGTCAATACTTTCTAAAATTATTTCTCAACAATACCTCATGGAGAAAATAAAGGATTCTCAAAGAAAAGATGTGGAAATTCTAAAAAAGGTGGAAGTTGTTAAAAATGGGAAATCCTATGAGTTCATGATTAATGAGCAAGGATTTTTAAGATATGGGTCGTGATTATGTGCACCATTTGATCCAGAGATAAAGAAGGAGCTTCTGAATGATGCAGATAGCTCAACCTTCTCTATTCACCACGGGAGCACAATGATGTATCAAGATCTCTGAGAAAACTTTTGGCGGGACAATATGAAAAGAAATATTGCTGAATATACATCGAAGTGCCTGATATGTCAGAAAGTGAAGGATGAGAGGAAAAATTATAAGGGGATGATGCAACCACTACCCATACCAACATAGAAGTGGTAGAACATTACCATGGACATTTTCATTTGAATTCCAAGGGCATTGAGAAGAAACAATACTATATGGTTCATTGTGGATTGTCTTACAAAGACACCTCACTTTATCGTAATTTGAGAGGAATTCTCATTGGATCAAATTACACAGATATACATCAAATAAGTGGTAAAGCTACACGGAGTACCACTATCTATTATATCCGATCGTGATCTGAGATTCACCTCTAAGTTTGGAAAAGCCTCTAATATGCTCTAAACACTAAACTGAACTTCATTATGACATATCATCCTCAAATTGAAGTCCAATCTGAGAAAACTATTCAGAAACAAGAAGATATGTTGAAAGAATGTTCTATGGACTTAAAAAGAGTATGTGACCAACATCTTACACTGGTTAAATTCTCATACAATAATAGTTTCCACTCAAGAATTTGAATGACACCATATGAGGCCCTTTTTGGGAAAAGGTGCAGAACACTGGCATGTTTGGATAAATTTAGTGAGATTAAGATGATAGGACCTGAAATGGTCAAAGAAATAGTGAAGAAGGTGAAAAACATTCACAAACACATCATGGCAGCTCAAATCCGACATAAGAGTTATGCAAACAATCATCGAAAATACCTTGAGTTCAAAGTTTGAGACATGGTATATTTATGCATATCTCTATGGAAGAAGGTTATGAGGTTTGGGAAGAAAGGGAAACTAAGTCCCAGGTTCATCGGCCCCTTCAAGATTCTTGATCGTGTTGGGGCTGTGGCCTATCGACTAGAACTCCCACCTAACATGTATAAAGTACATGATATATTTAATTTATACTTTTTAAGGAAGTATATACCAGACCTTTCACATGTATGATCATTAGAGGTGGTACAGTTGGGGGATGATATTTCTCATGAGGAGTAGTCAGTGAAGATCTTGGATCATAGAGATAAAGTTATACATAACAAGACTACTCACATGGTCAAGTTACTATGGAGAAACTATAAGTATGAAGAGGAAACATGGGAACTGGAGGAGGAAATGAAGGAAAATTACCCGCAACTGTTTATGGTACAGAATGTAAAATGAATTTTTGAGGGTGAAATTTCTTAAGGGGGGAAGAATGTAACGACCCAATGTTTTTCAATAGAAATTTCTTTCATATTATTATTCCATATAATCACATGAAATCACAACATAATAAACTACTAAGTGTTATGCGACCTTTAAACATAAGTTTGTCACTTTTGTGATTTGAATTTCAAAAATCTGACATACATAGTTGCGATCAGAAAGTTATTTGGAATCTAATATGACCAACTTAATTTTTAGTGAATAGTAACATACCCTTATGAATAGTTATGTTACCCTTATGAATAGTGACATACCCTAATGAATAGTAAATTACCTATGATAGTATATAAATAAGAATCAAGTGTAAGTATGATATACCTATATTTGTGAATAAGGAAGTAAATGTTTTAAAATTGTTGTTTTTTGAGTAAATTGTGTTTTTTATTTAAAAATTAAATTAATACTATTTAGAATTTTTTTTAAAATAGATTTTATTTTTGGATTCTACACGCCAAAAAATGGTTAGGGTGAACTTTTGGTATTTTTCTTAAATACTTGATTTTTAATGAATAGTGAAATACGATAATTTATGATAAATGCTAAATACATGAATTATGATGTCATCAGTTGATGTATGGATGATGTAAGGACATTATCTCGAAATCACATGAAAAAATTAGTATTTTTGGTCTTGGAATAATCACTATTTTTGTCCTTGTGGGAAAATAATAAACTAAGGAATTAATTTTTTTGAAAACCCTCCTCTCCTCCACTATAAATACCACCCCTCCATACCTCTTCTCTTCACTCATCTCAAGCCTTGTGACTTACCTAAGTTCCACCCAAATCACTCCCCAAGATCCTCCCCCATGTTCAACAACCCTTGGTCTCCTCAAAAGACCAAATCCTATCCCTTTAAGAGGCTCTCAAAGGAGATAAACTCAAGAGGTCATTAATAACAAGTGGAGAACACCAACAGACTTAAGGTAAGGGATCCTCTCCATTTCACCTTTATTCAAGAATGTCCTCAATTCTATTCCATTTTATGTGTAATAACTAATGATGGGGTGTGATTTTTCACCTCCCCCATACTTCCCTCATTATGTATAAGTGAGTATAAACCCCTTTCCCTCTCATGAATCCCTCTTAAGTACACCCGATACCATGCCAATAATCCGTAAGGAATTCTACCCGAACCACCTTTATTCCTTCAGGTTGCTCTATCTTTCTTTTTTTCCCAAAAAAAGTTGTATTTTATTTTTATGTAAAACTTATAAATGATTTTTATATGCTCCAAACTCATGTTTCAAGATTCATTCCTCATTCTCTTTTAGGGATATACATGATTTTAAGTGATTCCCTCCTCAATACTTCTCGATAAGAAAACTTGTTTTAAGGGAACTTCCTAAATTGTTACCCTATTTAAAGTGTACTCTATCCTCTATTTTAAGCCACCATTGTCTCTTAAAATCAGTATTTTTTATTATGAAAATTTTCTTGGTTCACTTATGGTTTTATATAAAATATTGCTCCCCTTTCTATTTTAAAAGCATTATAGTATTTTCTATAAAACCGAACAAAAATGTTTTAATGCTAAAATTTATAAAATAAATTTATTACATGATATAACTTATATTTTACATCACTTATATAGAATATTTTACCTTATGAAACTCTATTTATGTTTTAATTTATTTCTTTCATGGTCACTTTATGATACACCCATTTGTTATGCTTTATGACACGATTGTGGTACCCAATTCTTTCCATGGATAACCCCTATGTTTATGTAAGATTGAATATTAATGATTATTTATATGGAAAAAATATTCAAGAAAAGTTAATATGGGTGTTCCCATATAGCTTTCCAATGCATTGGGTAAAGTTAAGTCTCATTAGATGTTATGTGTGATGGTCTTGGCGGTTAGCCTTGGCTTGTGCTACTATGTGAAACGATCTTGGCAGTTAGACTTTCCTCGTACTAAAGTCATGTTTTATATTTCTTCCACATTTCTATGAATCCTTTTTTATATTATCCATTGTTTATATGTTATGATTCCATATGTTCCATGATTTTGTTTTCATTATGTCATTCCTTCTAACCCATGTGCTAAAGCCTTATTCTTATGCATACTCCCTTACTAAGTTTTTTAGCTCATCCCTTTGTTCATGTTATCCTCAGGTTATCCTACGCACATGTATGAGCATAATGGAAGATTGGAGCTCATTATGGGATTTAAATAAAAAGTTTTTTTATAATGTTTGATTATGTACCTAGTCTTCCAAGACACTGGACTTTACAATCCTTGACTTGTACTATGATGTATAATTATGCTTAAAATCATGTAATGTTATATGTAAAAGGTTAGGGTTTCTATATTTTTAGTTTATGAAATAAAATTTTGATCGATAAATTTATAAAGGTGAGAATAATATAGCAACCCAAAGTTTTATAAATGAAATTCCCTTTTCAAATGAATAGATTCTTTATTAAGTAATGATGTTATAGAAAACGCATTCATTACTTTAGTAGTTCTTAGACCCTGATAGGAGATCAGATGTGGTTTTTTTCATATAGAGGTCATGGACATTAGAATATTGAGTGTGTAAACTTCCTTATTAGTTTTTATGTGGATTATATTCCTCTTTATTCATAGCTATTATAACATTACCCTTTGATTTAGTTGAGGTAGAGTGTTCCATCATATGATAAGTAAATACGGTATGGTTTAGGTATAGGAAAATGTGATGCTATTAATTTATTCATAACTTTTGATCTAATAATTTTAATTATTTTTATGGAAAATTTCATAATTGGTGTGAAATACCCATGTTTTAATACTAAATATAATTTATGAGCTTTATTTAACTTAATACAGATTCAAGTCAGTTTACTATTTTAATCAAAAATATCACCATACTTATCCAAATTGTTTGATTATTATTTTGTAAGGTTCATAATTCAATTTACTACAAATCATTTAATTTGAGATTTGGATAATTCAGTCATTTTTAGGGGAATATTGACTACATAATAAGGACCAAAGCATTTTTCAAACAAAGTGGACCAAATATGATGTTAAATTTTATGGGATCAATAAAGATGTCCAAATTCATGGATAATCCATAATAATTACAGGGACATTCCATTATATATTGCATAAAAATTTCAAGTTCCAACTCAATCAAAAAGGGTCCCAATTGAAGCATGAAATTCTTGTCCAAAAGTCCAAAAACCACAAAATTTTGAGGGTGAACTTTCCAAATATATATATATAACTTTCAAGAATAATATTTCTACATATTTAGCTCTCTAAATTTTCAAATGTTCAAGCCAAATTGAATGAAATTTTTGGAATGCAAACAATCCCCCACTTTTGACTATAAATTCATCCCCCTCTCCTCCTTGCAAGGGGTTGGAACTTCAGCACATAGGAGGATACAATGTCATGACCAAAGCCATTGTAATGTCTTGATAGGACCTTCCAAAAAAAGGTTTCTACATGAAATACATTTCCTCCATGATTTGTTTTAACGTATTTCAATTTTTTCAATTGTAATTGTGTAAGATGTTTTTAATTTAATTTGAATTTAAATGCTTGTTTCATCTTAATATTCTCTTATAATCATACACCATCTGTTGTGTAATACTTATATTATTATTATTTTTAAATCAATTTGAATACCATTCCCTTATTTCTACTTCTCATTCAATAAAAAGTGTATTTTTAACTCTCTTCATTGTTCAGGTGTGTGTTCAAAGCACAACTATTTTCTCATCCCATTCTTTTTCATCTATTTATTACTCATCATTATAAGAATCCTAAAAAAAATTAATGTACATCTTAGTTTTTGATTGAATCATCTATTGGGGTGAGTCATAATTGGATATGTCAAGTGATTGAGATCCTTTTCTCATTAAATATTTTTTAGGTGAACATTGTGTATGTTAAACGTAAAATGTCACAGATTAATGAAATGTTTTGTTTAATGTGTGGATTAAATGGATTATTGGAATCATAAATAAACTACCATAAACATGTATTTATTGATATTATAACCTTATTTAAGTTAATTATTGGATTGAATCCTCAACAATTTGGAATTCCTATCAAAATATTCTTGTTAAGTGGGTGTTAATTTAATGAAATATCATGAAAATCTCAAGGATATCATAAGATTAAATCCCCAATAAAATAAACCTAATATTTATCAAATTGTTAAATAAAAATTCATCCCTCAATAAATCTAATTAATCTCTATAAAAAAACCCCCTATTTTAAATATAAATCACAAAACAATCTACTACTAAAAATGTACCTTCACCAAGGATTTGAACTGAGTGCCACTATACACATTAGCAGAGCACCAAAACTTTGAATGGTAAATAGGATACAGTCTTCCATGCCTCATATGGTTCCATTTCTAGGGATGGTGAGACTATTATTTGGTAGTTTTTTATTTTTTCAAAAAAAAAAACAAAAAAACAATTGTTAAAAAAAGAAAAAAATATGAAAAAAACACAAATAAAAACCCACATTCCTCATCCTTTAAAAACTTCTCTAAATTACACATATCCTCCCAAACAATCCATTATATTTTTTTGACCTATAAATTGAGAAAAATATTCATTGACTTAGGAGGAAAATTAGGGATAATCAAATCACCCAATATCCATTCATTTCCCATATAATAGAAATAGATATGGCTAATATTAAGAAAAAAAATTAAAGAAATATCTTCTTATAATATGAATTACCAACCCATTAGTATTCAATATCTAAATATTTAGGATAATTTTGAACTTAAATCAGATTTTATTCTTCTTTTACCTCATTTCCATGGGCTAGACAGTGAGGATCCACACCTTCACCTCAAAGAGTTCCAAGCGGTGTGCTCTACCCTGAATCCTTAAGGGGTTTATAAAGAAAAAATCCAAATTTGAGAATTACCTTTATACCTAGTCAAATCCACCAAGTAATGACTCTATTATATCCCTCTTGGTTCCACAACCACATGGAATGACATGAAGTTACCCTTCTTAGAGAAATTATCCCTTGCTTCTTAAACCTTTTTTATCTAAAAGGAAAAAAGTTACATCCTTCAATTCCCCAATGAATCACTCCATGATTACTAGGAGAGGTTTAAAAACCTTGTTCCAACTTTCCCACACCATAAAATACCTATAAAACTCTTGGTTTAATACTTTTATGAAGGGTTATTGACTATGGAGTGAACTCTAATAGATGCCCCAAGTGGTGGTTCTTTTTTTGAAAAATTGTTACAGCTACAAGAGACCTAGTAAGCAACATGGATGTAAACACATACCAATTAAATAATTGATCACATTATTAAGTCAAACAAGTCCAAGAGAATAAATCCATAGATCCCAACAAGACGACCAAGTGGATGAGTGAACTTACATATCTTGTGAGACAACTTGCGATGGATACTAAAGTCCCAACCTCATCTTATCAACAATATTTATTCTCAAGACCTATAAAAAACTGTGGAATTTGCAACTCATCCTACCAACACATGTATATATCTTCAATATGATCCATAATATTCATCTAAACTAATAGAGATCAATGTAGAATATGATCAGTATAAAACCAACCCTCAAATATCATGTTAGTTCATTAAAAACTTCACCCAACCCAACTCTGATCCCTTCTCTTCTACTTATAACTGAGGCTTGAGGTTTGGTAATCCCATATCTCATCCCCCTTAATTATCTCCACAAAATCCAAACTAATTACAATATGTTCAAGGTGGTGGTAACTTCCAATGACCATATCCTTTTGTTCCTCAACATCAAAGGAGAAATCATCCTTATTCTCTAATATTCCACTATCCTAATAAGTCTTTCCAATTTCCAACCTAATAAAATCAATTTCCCAAGAACCAAAATCAAGGAAATACTTATTCTAGATAATAAGTTTATTCCAATAAACCATTGGATTGTTTTGTGGAAGATCTTTACTCTATAACCTGTTCAATTCTTAAAATATTGAGAATAAGATTGGTCAACTTTCATCCCACCTAATCCAGCAACAACAATCAAACTCTTCCCAACTCCCAACTCAACTATTTCTCAACCCCATGGGTAATATAAGTGAAATTTCACTTATATTGGGAATAAAATCTCTATTAATCATGATTAATCCTATAATTCCCTTTTTAATGTTTAGTTGAAAAAAGGAAAGAAAAAAAATCTATAAAAAGAAATTGAATCCACTCCCTCACCTCCTTCCATTATTATAAGGAACCCAATTACTTTTACTAAAGACATTTCTAAGCCAAATAAGGCCTTTGAGCCCGATGATAAAATGCTTGACATGTTTAGACACGTTGAAGTGAACATTACCCTCTTAGATTCCATCAAAAAATACCTAAGTATGAAAATTTTCTTAAGTAATTGTGCACCCATAAGAGACATATTAGGACCATTGAAATTGTTTGAACCCAACATTCTATACCCATGAAGTCAAAAGATCCAAGGACCTTTACAGTTCCATTCCAAATTGGGAGTTCCAAAATTCATGATGCACTCATAGAACTAGGATCTATGATAAATGTCATGCCCAAATAAATCTTCACTAACCATGGTCTAGGTCCCTTACACCCAAAAGGTGTTTTCATCTAGTTATCCAATCAAAGAACTACCAGTCCGGAGGGAATAATTGAGGTTGTACTTGTTTGGGTTAATGATCTTATCTTCCCAGCTGATTTTCATGTCCTTCACAGGGAAGGTTAGAAAACTTATTTCCAATATCCTCTGATCCTAGGAAGACATTTACTCATGAAATCTAGAACCAAAATTGATGTCCATGCTGGCATCTTATCCATATAATTTGTTGACCAATTAGTCAAGTTAAATATTTTCCAATCCATTCGATACCCATCAGAGAATCACTCGATATTCTCTATACATGCTTCTGAAAGTATCTATAAGAGTGTGTTAAACTTTGATCCATCATGTTATTCCTATTCTAATTATAGATTAGTTTGTAAAAATTTTATCCTCATTAATAAAGTCATAAATGGAGAAGTTGATGTTTACATTTCACATGTAAACTCCATCGATATAAAGGATATTGAAAACTCTTAGGAATTCTATCTCACCTCTGATCTTCACTACTCCAACTTGGATAGTAATGAAGAATATGAACTAGCATTCTCATTTGTTGATTCAAATTATATTATCCAACATTCATCATTTCCTGTCCATAATTCGGAAAATTCTATTATATGTGAGGTGAAACCTGATAAAATGTACTTATCTTATTCCAATGTGAGTGAAGTTTGTGATATTTGTTCCCTAATTAATAAAGTGATCACTAGTGAGGTTAAATTTGAACATTATTTAGTAAACAAAATTTATATATAGGATCTTGAAAAATCTATTGAGTATCCCGTACCCTTTGATCCTCATTACTCCACATTATGAAGCGATGAAAAAAATAAGTTAAAAACAACTAGGATCTCATACTCATATTTAATATTGTTTAAACCACACATTAATACACTATGAGAATTAAAACATCTTCTTGAACTTCGAATCATAGAAAACCAATACTCGGTGGACTGAATCATTCCAAAAGTTGAAGACCCAAGGGAGGATACCCACATTCTCTTTTTACCACCATTGTATTGAAATCACATCAACAAGGAAGAGAAAAAATATCCAATGAATAATCAGGCCACCCAAAGGAGAAGTTTTTCTAAAAGCACAATGGAGTTAATAAAATATAATGTCTATCATTGGACTATGGGTGGTCCAACTACAGAAAATATAAATGTAGTTCTTATTAGAAGGAAACCAAATTTTTCTTTTATATTTATGAAAATTTAATTTCTTTTTAGTTTTTCTTTAAATGAATAATGAATTTTGTTTTATAGGTAACAAATTTTTTCCAAATCATCTCTAAAGAGGAAACATGCCCCAGGAATAATATTTACTTCCACTGACCTACCATTGGATGGAGATGGTGACCCACTAAATCCAAACTAGAGGGCACATATTTCCCTTTAACTCCTTCTCCCTCTATTCTTCCCCTCTCTATATCTTTCTCCTTCTTCATCTCTCATTATCAACCTTTTTTACCTCTCTCTTTATCAATTAATTTTCCCCTCTTTCTCTTTTATGTTGGTGTGTATTTAAAAAAACATAAAAAACTTAAAAAAACAAAAATAAAAAAGATTCATAATTAATCACCATTAAATTTTGAAAAAATTTCCAACTATTTTTGGGATTCATTTTTTTTGTCTTAAACATTTTTTATTTTCATCATCAATTTGGATAAAGAATTTTGTTTCAGGACTAATAAATTTTTATATCTCAATTTTTGATCTGGAAAATTATCCTTCTCCAACCATAAGGAACCACATTAGTTTTCATACCATGGTCACCTATGTCCATCTTTTAATATTTTCTATTTTTCAACCGGATTGTGAGTCTTGATTTTGTGGACCTTCGAGTTGAATTTCCTACTTGGGAATATATTAATATGATAGAGGGATTTTCTAAACCACATAATAATTACAATATCCAAATAGCATCCAATTACCCTTACATTGATCCTCCTTTTGAAAGCCCCTTCGAGCCTATGAAACACATTTTTTTGATAGCCACATTATAAGTCCAAAACCTTATCCCACCCTACATCTACATAAATTTACATTGCATAATTTATTAAAATTTAAGTGTGGATGAATGGATTTCATTTTGGCTACAATTTCCTTGATTTTTAATGTGTCATCATATGCTTGAGGGAAATCATCCATTTAAGTTTTGTGGATAGAATTTCATTCAGTGAGTTTTGGGAATGGATTCATGTTTATGTAATTTTATACATGTTATTGAAAAGTGTTCAAAAAAATATGAAAAAATAAAAATAAAAAAAGACAATAAAAAAATGGATTATGTCTTGGGAAGGTCAAAAATAAATATTCCTCAACATTTGACCTTGTTATAACTATTAAAATTAGTGTTGTGAGGATATCAAATAAGGGTTGGGATATGAGTGTGAGATTTTCTCCAAGTACAACTTCTAAAAAAAGAAGAAACAAAGAACACTTGCATAATATTTTCTTGTGTTATTGGGAGAAGTTGTGTGTTCTATACATATTTAATTTTTTTAATCAAATTAAAATTTTATCACTCTCATTTCTCTCTTCAAAAATTCATACCCTTGTAAATATGTTTTTTCATTCGCTTCAGTGTATCATTTCAAAAAAATAGTTGTTCACTTCTTTTTCCATGTTGGTGTTTTACCCATTTTTTTCTATCTTTTATCTATTATATTCCTACCATACAATATCCATTGAAAGTCCCTATGAAATAACTCTTTATTATTATGAAATTTAGAATGGATAATGGAAGCTCAGAGCACTTTCAAACTCTAATATCTTCATTTTTGGTTGGTGAATGAGTAAACCTCCATAAATAAAATTTTATCATCATGATAGGAGTGAGTTTTGAGTGCCTATATTTTCTATTTATAATTTTGAGAATGAAAACTTAATTGTTTTTGGAATATGTTTTCTATAAAAATTTGTGGTTGAATTCATTGTGGATGAGAGAAATAGTCTAGACCCCCTGATTGGTAAATTTTTTTAAATATTTTTTAGAGAGTAAAAATGATTTAGTTATGTTTTTATATTTGATGTACATGAGGAAATGAACAAGCCTAAGTGTGGGGGAGTTAATAAGATTAATTTATTAAAAAAAAATTATATACTCATTTTACTGATTTTCAAGGAAAATTGCATAATTGGTGTGCAATACCCATGTTTAAATATTAAATATAATTTTTGAGGATTATTTAAATTACTCTAGATTCGATTCAGTTTACTATTTTAATCATAACTATCACCCCAATAATAAAAATAGTATTATTATTGTTTTTAGGGTTCCTAATTCAATTTAATACAAATAATTCAACTTTATCTTTGTCTAATTCGACTATTTGATGGACCATATAGACCACACAAGAAGGCCCAAAGAATCTATCAAAGAAATTGGAAAAGTTACGTTGTTAAATTTTTTGGGATCAATAAATAAGTCCAAATTATTGGATACTCCATCCGAATTCCAGAAACATTCCATTACATCTTGGATAAAAATTACAAGGTCCAACTCAATCAAAAAGGGACCTAAGGATGCAAGAAATTCCTGCCCACAATTCTGTACGAGATTTAAAAACAGATCACCATTATTAACATTCCTCCCAATCCAATTGACCAATTGAGATGAAATTTTGTGGGGAGAAAGTAAATATATATATATTATCAATATTTTATAATAAATGGTTCAAATTTACAGCATATTCATATCCATAAACTAAGTCACTATTAGACTAGAAAAAGTTAGACACAAAACTGGGCAACATCACACGGTTCAGAAAAAAATCCATAACATTGGATAAAAAAGTATAATAGCCTAAAAATTTGGTGTTTAAAATTAAAAAATCCATATATAAAACTTTTAAGAAGAATTATTCTCCAAATTCAGCTGTATGAATTTTCAAATGTTCAATACAACTTGAAGGGAAGTTTTGGAATGCAAACAATCAACCACCTTTGCATATAAATTAATCCCCCTCTTCTCCTTGCAAGGGGTTATCACTTTAGAACATTTTAGGATACATTGTAATGAAAAAATACCTTCTAAATACTTGGGATGAACTTAAAAACACAAGTTTCTACCTAAGATACCTTTCCTCTGTGATTTGTTTTCATGTACTTCGATTATTTTCAAATGTAATCACATAAGCTATTTTTAATTTCATTTGAATTTTAATGCATGTTTAATCTTTATATTCTCTTATAATCATACACACTATATTTTTTAATATTAAATTTATGAAAATTTTTTAAATAAATTTGAAAACCATTACATTATTTCTCTTTCTCATTCAATAAAAAGTGCAATTTTAACTCTCTTCACCATTCATGTGTGTGTTCGGTGCACAACTATTATTTTATCTTGTTATTTTTTAATCTCCTTATAAATCATCAATATAAGAATCCTAAAATAGATTAATGACCATCTAAATGTTTGAGTAAATAATCTATTGGGGTGATTCATAATTTGGTGATGTCAAGTGATTGAGATCTTTTTCTCGTTAAATATTTTTTTAGGTTAACATTGTGTATGTTAAACTTAAAATGTGATGGATTAATGACATGTTTTGTTTAACATGTGGATTCCATGGATTATTAGAACCATAAATACACTACCATAAAAAATTATTGATTGATATTACAACACTAGTTAAGTCTAGGATTGTATTAAATCCTAAACACTTGGGAATTATGATCATAATCGTCTAGTGAAGTGAGTGTTAATTTAATGCAATATCCTGAGAAGCTCAAGGATATAATAAGTTTAAATCCCCAATAATGAAATCACCCCAATATTTATCAAATTGTTAAATCAAATTCATCCATAAATAAATTTAATTAATATATAAAAATAAATGCCCCATTCAAAAGATAAATCAATAAAACAATCTACTATTAAAAAGGTATCATTGTTGATGATTTGAACCGAGTGACACTATACACATTAGAAGAGAACCAGAACATTGAACCGTTTATAGGTGAAAGTCATCCACACTTCAAAATTTCATGATACCGCTCATCCTCAGGGAAATAGGACATAGTATGGTCATAAAGGTTTTTTAATCAAGTCTAGTGATGCTATGAGGAGGGAAATGGTCAGATGCATGGCTTATATTTGAAAGTTCTAAGAGATCCATATATAATATGATGTATTATATTCTAATATTATACTTGGGTGTATGTTTTATCTAATTAAAGAGCTACAAACTCTATCACTACCCCTTCCATAATCAATTCATTAGGAAATTAGGTGGATAAGATCTCATTTCCCTTAGAATTTAATATTATAGTTATAGTTTGAACTAGTTTATATAATGTGTGTATATATTATGTGCCAATGATAAGGCATCATCGCTCTTGGAGAGACACCCTATTCTTGTGGATAAAACCATACGACATAATCCTCAACATGGACTAAATATACTTGGGGGAAGATATTTTTGATTACTTCCGCAATTGAGTTATATTCTATGATACTGGAAGAGGGTAATCTATGTTTTTTTGTGAGAGAGATACTCAGATGGGTCAGAGGCATGCCGATTTCTTATATTCCATGATGGTTGAGTTGATGTTGAGTTCAATGGAGGATCAACCAGTGGTGTTTCTTAGGATTGTATAGGAGTAACTTAATGTCTTTAATGAATAGGTTGCAATGTTATACTCTCAATGTGTGGTTGATTTTTTGATAGATTTACATCTAGGTGTTTCTTTGAAATCGATGTCCCCATATAGGATGATGCCTTCTGAGTTATAAGAGTTGTATATTTAGATTGGTGATATTCTACAGAAAGGTTTTATTCAGAATAGTGTTTCACCTAGGGGTGTCTTGGTTCTTTTTTTGATGAATGTGGATGTAATCATACATTTTTATATCGATTATAGTCTCCATAATTAGTTGATAATGAAGAAACACTACCCCCTACCATGGATTGATGAGTTGTTTGATTAACTAAAGGTAGATAGCCGGTTCCTAAAGATCAATTTACAATTAGGATATCATCAGGTGTGGGTGAA
Source organism: Viscum album (assembly GCA_963277665.1). Lineage (NCBI taxonomy): Eukaryota > Viridiplantae > Streptophyta > Magnoliopsida > Santalales > Viscaceae > Viscum > Viscum album. Next base: position 1,008,225,193 of record OY728152.1, on the reverse strand, counting down.
AGACAAGGATATCTAAAATACCACCTTTTTATGTTCTTATGGGAATTTGGAGATCATAGTGATTCCATTTAGTGTCACGAATAACCCTACAATGTTTATGGGATTGATGAACACTATATTCCATTAATTTCTTGATTGATTTGTGGCGGTTTTCATTGAAAATGAAGCTCCCTAATATTTAAATATTTATTTATCCTTTAAATGAATACAATGTTCAATAGTGTATACCACAAAAAACACCAAGCTAAAAGAACCATGATATACTATAAAAATATTATTATTTAAATATGACCACTATAACCTAGTCATTGGATTAGAGGGTATGAATATGACTAACCAAATTATGAAATATATATAGAAAATTTCTCCTAAAAAATTATTTATTAATTATTAGGAAATAAATACTCAATTTTTAATGATAAGAATGAAATCATATAGGGTTATGAATTGTTAATGTATAAAATGAGTCATTTTTCTATAAAAAAGATATTGTTGTATATATTTTTATTCTCATTTAAAAGAAAAAATTAAAAAAATTATAAATTTAATTAGATAAAAAGGATATATTTTTTGGTTTCATAATATCAAAATTATTTTAAAGTTATTTTTTTTATTTTTCTAAAATAGTTGATTTTTTGGGTGAATAGTGAAAAAACCAATTTTATAAATAATGTTGCTTTTATGAAATTATCATGATATAAGGATGAATTAAAAGTTAATGAAAGATTTTTTATAGATAAAAAATATATATATATATATATATAAACATTTGAAAATATAATATTTAACTTATAAATATATGTTTGACATTTTGGAAATCTATATAATGTTTTTATTTAGATAAAAACTATTTTTGGTACTTTTCTTTTAATCAATTTTCAAAAGGTAAATTTCAGATTTATTTTCGTTTTAAATTTTAATAAGTATAATTTTTTTAACCTAGTCTAATTAATTTAATAATAATCAACATTATACATGATTTTGGTATAAAATCTCATTTATGCTTAAAACACGCATTTTTCTAAAAAAAATCATTGAGTTTTTTGAACTTATATTAAAATTAAAATTTTTAGTTTATTGAAATTAAATATTAGAAAATTTTCTCCATATTTATAATAATCATTTACAAATTTGGTTATAAGTGAAAATTCATTTTTTGTCATAATGGATAGTAATCATGGTAACAGTTTATCACCAGGGTAATAGAGAAAATGAGTTAAATGAGGTTAAAACTATGAGATAAGGTCTCAAAATATATCAAAAACTTTATTTTATTTCATTTAATTAATGTATTTCAACCAAAAACATCCTATATTTTAAAATATGGAAATTTGGTTCCATTTTCCTTTGATAATATCATTTATATTATTTTGGGTAAAAAATAAGTTCAAAATATCAATCTCTTTATTTTAATATCTCTAATATGTTGTTATAAGAATAAAAAGATTCAATGCATGGTTATATATTTTTATTTTTAATATGAAAAAATTATTTTTATTATATTTGTTTTATTTTTTCTAATGGCGCAATTACCTAGAACGCTTACCCATCGTCGATGTGATGCTTGTTCAAGTAGATAAAAAATCAAAGTAAATAGATTTAAAAATATTAAAAGTGTTGTGTTTTGGATAAGATTGAGTCTTGAATGATTTTTATGGATTTAATATAAAATATAACTAATTTTTTAAATATTCAAATTCTAACTCTATTATCATCTTGATGTCTTTAAAGTCAAATTATGTGAATAGTTCTGAAAATGATTTTAAGGATATTTGATGTTAAATAATATTTTATAAATTGAATTAAAAATCATAAAAAACCTATAATTATTCAATTGTATTAGAAAATGGCCAATAAAACCATCAATTTTCCATTTTTGAATCACTTTTAAATTTTAAGTTACATTTTTACCCTTAAAGAGTAAGTATTAAAGAAAATTCCATTGATTTTTTGCTTATAAAAGGGACTTAATCTAAACCTTTAAAGACACATATGAGTTAGGTTTTATCTAAAACATCTACCCAAAATCACTCTTCAAAATTCACATATGACATTTTTAATCCTCTATTTTGATAATAAACTTCTCCTTCAAAGGAATTATGTTCAATTAAATAGTGTATACCCGAAGAAGAGGTAATAATCCTTATCGATCTATTTCAAGATCATTTCTTCTTCCACCTCCTCAAAATATTATATAATAATATTAACATAATTAAATAATTATATTTACTATAATTAAATGTCATTATATTAATTTTATAAAAATTTTTTATCTCCATTTCATCTAAGTGAAAATGAAAACATCGCTCATGTGTACATACGAACTACATTCTCCATGAAATCATGCATTTTATTTTTCACTAACACCTCACATGAATTGTTATAAATACAGATTTATTGAATATATATATATATATATATGAAATTCATGACATAATTATAATATTATAAAGAAAAAATATTATCTATCTTCTTACCTTCCCATCCATTGAAAAATGATAGTGTTTCTCATGCATACGTGTGGACTACCACATCCACAAAATGATGTGATTCATTTCTTAGGTTCATCTCACATGAATGGTTTAAAAGGTATATTTAATATATAAACATGATACTTATAAATTTTTTAAGACCATGTATATGATTAAACCATGAAATGTTTTAATGACCAAGACCACCAAATCAAAACTTGTATAAGAAACAGAATGGTTAACACTTATATATATGATTTTAAAAAAGAATTATGAGTAAATGGGTAAAACAAAGTTATAAATAAATTATATCTAGAAATATATATATAAATATATATATTATAAAGATTAATAATAAATATAAATTCATTATACATGAGTTTGGAATGTGTCCGACCAAGAGGGAATCCAAGGTAAAAGGTTATCATCTCAAATTTACTTCTTTGAGACACATTTTTAATTACACATGTATTTCCATGAAATTGTGTATATTTTTCCTCATTGAAATATTATATCTTGATACAATCTTTAAAAACTAAAATTAATTTCCTATTTCAAGTTCCCTCTTTCAAAAGGTTTTGATTCAAGTGTTATAATATATGTATGGGTTCTTGGTCATAATTTCTAATTCTTGAGACATGTTTTATATTGCACAACATGTTTTCTTTTATACATTACACACAATAAACCATGAATATATTTTGACATAATATTTTATGTAATTCATGGGATTTATATAACCAAATCAATTTCTAACATTTTATTTCCTTAAATTAAAAAGTTACAAAATATGTAAGGGTTTATGTTTCAATATCACTTTTAATCAGGATTACTTATTCTCAAATATTTCCCGAGAGAATTATATGATATTTCTCTCTTAAAAATAATCTATTTCTTTATAATTTATTAATTTATTTTGTTTTTAATTATTATTTCCATTTTTACTTCTCTTGGGTACACCAAACTACAATTAGAATGTTTATAAGAAAATCTAACCATATTTCTCCCTTTTTGTCAGGAACCATTATCTTCCATATCTATATTATTTATTTGGATTCAAGAAATATGTTTTCTATACTTAAATGATTCATTAAGGTCAATTTAAATTAAAATATTTCAAAGGAATATTTTTAAAATTGTCACATAAAATTCATTATGGATTTATTTACAAAATTGTGAAAAGAATATCTTTTTAAATGTGTTCAGTATGAATAGATTTATCACCATAAAGACTCTTCTTCATGATTTTTCTTATTTTAAATTCTTTTGATGGGTTTCCAAAATAATATCTATTTTCATTATTCTATGATTTTTTTTTCAAAATAAAATGTTATTATTTTCCTAAAAGTTCTAAAAAGGGATTTAATTCCAGTTTTGTATATTTTTATCCTCAACTCCACATTTTCTTACTTAAGTATAATTTATTTTCAAGATTCCATTATTGCAAATTATTTACAAATAAATTTTAAAGGTATTATTTACATATCATGAAAATATTTTTTAAAGTGAATTTTAACTACATTTTTGCAACAAAGTTACAAAATATTTAAAAGAAATTATTTTAAAATTTTTACTCCCATTCTCCATGATATTTTACAAAGTAATTGACGTTATTATAACACTTTCATTTAGGATGAATTAATGGTATTATTTATTTCCATGTTCTTTATTATCATGTATTTATTCTAAATCATTTCAAATATTGACTTGATCATATACCCATTACTCTATATAGGGTAAAAATACATTTTATATAAATAATGTTGGGGATGTTTTATAAGAAAGATAACTTGTTGATTAATTAGGGAAACATTGAAAATCCATATAATTTTTAGTTCTATACAAATGAATATTGAGTGCTAAGGTAATATGAAAATGTATGGGGACATTTAATATGTTATTTTTATAATATGATTGTTCATTATTAAGTCATTTTGATTATTTATTGAATGGTTATTCATTTATTTGACATGATAAATGAATTTTACTTAGTATGTGATGGGTAGGGCTTGACTGTAATGAACCGACCCAAGATGCTATCAAACATGACAACCCACCTGATTCTCCTTAAGTCTTGAAGGGTATTCCAAATCTTCACGAGTTGGAAACTAGTTCATGGGAATAAAAAAAATCCCTTTAGGAATTATTTATCCTAAATTAGAGATAAAATATAATGAAATAAATAAATTCAAGATCTATAATATATAAACATTCTAAATATTTCATAACCAAATAACTAATCCAACCCATTTTTATAAATATAAACATCATCCATAAACAAAATATATAACAAGTTAGATTAGATACATATCTAATAAAAAATAAAACAACAATAAACCAACTTGAGCTGAGTCTGAACCAACTCCATGAAACCTCCAGTTTCTCAGCACCACCCAAATCACCCCACATCAACCTCAAAAATTATAAAAGAATACAACATAAAACTTGCAACCTGAAATATATTTTCTTAAGATAAGAAATGTCTAGGTCACTAAAACCCATTGAAAATATAAAATATATTTTAGAAGGAAATTCATAAATGATAGTTCAAAACTAAATCTAGAAATTTATACATTCATATATAATGTATAGAAATAAAAACAATTCTATAATCATCTTTCTAAACTTTTCTCTTTGTTTTCCTATACCAAAATTTCAAGTTTTGAAAACAAATCCACATGGATAATCCATTTCAAAGCCACACACTCACCATTTACATTTCTCCAAAAAACTCAAATGTTTTATCTAAATGAAAACATTCACTTTACAATATTTCACTAGATGAATCCATCTTTAAACCAAAAAAACCGTTTTTAATCCACATTATAAACCCACACAATAGTCTTTAAAACCAAAACAGGTTTTCCAAATATATTTTGAAGAACATTTTCCAAAGTAAATGACCCAAAAATCACATGGGCCAAGCACAGTAAGTAGGCACCATCCACAATATAGGGAATATATCAAATATAAATAAGAAAAGGTTTCATAATAATGAAAAGTAGGGGAAATGATACAATAAAGTAATAGATTAAGATCCCCTAAATTGAAAATCAGAAAAAAATTGAACACATCATGGGATCTACCTTGGGATTCATAATGTGCAAAAAATATAACCGCATAAGAGTATACCAACCCATGAACCAACTACAGACATTCACTGAAGTTCAAACCAGAAGTTATACAACTTTCCCACACAATCCTTAACATGATAAAACCCCATCCTATCCCTTTATTCCTAACATAATAAAAGGGTCACTAGTGGAATATGAACCAACTAGAATAAAAAATTAGATCTCCCACTTAGTACCTAGTTTCCCATAACTAATAGAGTAAGAGAGGCATACAAACATGCAAGAGAAGTATAACACATAAGGCATAACCATAGATACCCTCATCGATAACACCCAATAATGAGTAACCCCATATATAATATGCATCCATTACATAAACAAGAATATTCCCACACTAGAGGATCAAAAGCATCACATAGTGATAAATAACCCACACAAGGGGTAAATAAGAAAAGTGGAAATAAAGGGGTTCCCTTCACAATCTCTATTTTTTCTAGCTTGTCCTTTAACACAAAAACATAACTCTGGATTTGAATAACTTTAATATTTCATAAATTTCAAAACTAGGAATTTCTTACAAAATGATGAAAATCACACACAACATTTAAAAACATTTCAAATCCACCCCCAACATGGGTTTTATTCTATAAAATATGAAACAAGGATAAAGGCCAACCATTTCTATCAAACTATTTTAAGGGATCCATTAGGACACTTTCACAAGGGTTAAACCACACAAAATTTAAATCATGATTTGAAATCCAATGAAGAACCCCTTTATAAAACACTTTCAGATCAACACCTAACTTCAACGCCAAATTCCCATTAAAACCTAGTTTTCACTCATTAAAAACCAAAACTGGATTCAAAATCAAAAAATTACATTTAAAACCATTTCAAAATCCATGTGACATTTCAAAGAAATATTAACACATGAAAACATTCCATTTTAAACATAAAAATAGGGAACTCAAAAAAAACATTTATGACCAGATCAAAATACTATGAAATGGTTTCAAATCACCTTAAATCTATCACTTATATTCATACTTTTAATAAAATAGAATTTAGAAAGCACAAGCACACTTTTAATTCCAAATTGAAATAATTACATAGAAAGATCTACTTGGAATAAGTGAAAACCAATACCAAACATGACACCTTCAATGGTGGCCACACCCATGAGGATAAAAATGGTGGCTACAAACCCTTGACACTAAGTACCTCAACATTAGATCCACCCAAAACCCTAAAACCAACCACAAGTGATCTATGGTTTATAGGGGAAGCCAAAACCAAGAGAAAAGATAAAGGGAAGGGAAAAAGAGATAAGTATAAGAAGAAATACCTCAAAATATCTTTGAAGTCACCAAAGTAATATAAAGAACCAAAAGGGTTAAGAAGATGGAGATCCTCCTTGTCTCTCAAGGATCATTCGATGTATTGAGTAGATAATAGGGGTGAACAACCCTTTAATTTGAAAGGGGTATTTTGGAAAATACTTGAAAATTAAACACCTGGACATATTGTATGGTTTGGCCGCACAATTTTACAAACCATACACCAATCATACAAAACCCATTATATAGAATAAAACCACCCACATGTTTTGGTTTCATGGTTTAGAAACCCATGCCCCAACCATGTGCCAACCTCTGCCTAGGCAAAACATACCTTACATGGTCTCTCCTAGGGAACCACATGGTGTGTAAAAACTCTACACCTCACCTCAGATAAAAACCATGAATCAAACAACTTCTAGGGAGATCTGTAAGTTTTGGAAAAACATTTAAAATCCCTAAAAAAAGGTTATGTCAAAATGACAGACCCACCCACATGGGCACTACTAGGTTAGTACTAACCATACATGCTTACCACGATCCTACAGAAATCTTAAAAAAACTTCAAATATCAGACCTCAACCAACCACAAATCGAAACAAATCAAGATTAGATAAAATAAAAAAACATCAACAACACCATGACAAGTGGGGTTTCCAAACTCCCCACCATACCACTTTCTACCCCATAAAGTTCATGACAAAAAATAAGAGATGGGAAGGAATGTGAGATTCAAGGATGAACTTACCTAAAATAAGCACTCAATGGGATTCAATATTAAAAACATCAACCAAAATCCTCAAAATAATCAAATTTATCAACCATAAGATTTATAAATTTATCAAAACACAACCAAAATATGAACCTCAAACAATATGTCCTATGAGGGATGAGAGACCAAACATGGTCTCCCCACCATTTAGAGTTCATCTAAAATTGTGGAACCAAATAGAATTACCAAGATATTCATCCTAAAAAAACCAAGAAACAATGGGAGAAACTCATTATCAAACTACAATCATTTTAAAAATAAAAACAAGAGATCTCACATTAGGTCAAAACACACATGGATAATCTTGGATCATAAAGTGGATCACCCTCACATGGGGCATTCCAAATGGACACAACCAAAACCCGCTAGTATACCAATCTCAACTATCCAATAACACACCCTAGTTACCCAATAATTCACCCTAGTCCTTTCTCAGGTCCCAAATGATGAGCACCTCAAAGGCTCAACAAAAGAACGAGAGTGACAAAAAATATATAGAATGTCCAACCAAACAAATGAGACTCAACAAACGACACTCACAATCAACCAAAAAAACACACAAGGGGGAGGAAGAGGGGAGATTCCACAATTGAAATACGACATTCCATAAATAAAATTCAATCCTTCCACAAAAACATCCCAAAAGGAACCATAAAAAAAACTCAACAATAACAGTTGAAGCTCCAAAACCAAGATTAAACCATAAAAGGAAAGGTCCCACAACCAACAACCCATCATCAAAGGATTAAAACCGATAACTCTTCTGAAAACCAAGATTAAAAAACTTCATAAGATGACCTAAATAGACACAATAGTGGAAAAATATTATATATTTAATATATAAGGGCTTAACATTTCCTGGATCCCCACACTAGAAAAACACAAGAGATCTTCTCATCCTATGAGAGAGAGAGTCCTTGCTTATAGATTTGGATCTTCACCCATCACCAGTTACTTGGAATGGTCAACTTTAATTTTAATGGATTATTTGAAAACTTTTTGAAAATATTTTAGACCATAAATGAGAATATCTGAACCAAAATTTGGGTGAAGACCACCTTTGAAGAAATAATATTTCACATAATTGTCAATGATCAACTTTGGAGAAAATATGAATAACTTCATAAAGTGATTGTTGTACTCCTCTACTGATCAGTCACCCTAATGAGATATTTCAAGATCAAGTGCTCTATCTACTTTCATAACCTTAAGAAAGAACCACTGAACAAACTACATCCTTAGGACCTCCCAAGAGATACCTTCCTACAATAGAGGAGGTACCATGGATTCCCACCAAACTCAGCTCAAACCAACAAGAAAGCTCTCAACAACTCTAAAACACGAAGCTTCAGGTGTTCCCAGGAAATTTATGATTATCCCAATATCTTCCAACCACCTCACCACTTACACTAACCATTTATCACTACTAAGAGAAGAAATATTCTGAATCAAGAAGTCTAAGATAGGATCCAAGCTCAAATAAGGTTCCACGCCCACCACTCCACATAGAGTCTAGTTAGGCATAGGAACTAGAGATAACTTTTTAACCATCCTTATCGGAAAATAAAAATAAATAAATGAACATGTTAATTAATTTTCAAAACAAAAATCTAGTGATTCCACCTCAAGGTAATAATTGAGGCCTAAACAAGAATCCCTCAAACAAGGGACACACATTCACACTAAAAAAAACTTCTCTCTTGAAAAAACCATTTTCACCAAAGAATTTTAAAATTACACTCCCCCGAGGTGTATTATTGGAAAAAAAGACAACCCAAATTTAAAACCAAAATAAACTTGATGGAACCCACACAATTTCTCCAATAAGGAAATTCACAGAAATCCTTTCAAAACTCAATTTCATTTTGAAAATTAAGAACCAAAATAACACTCATAAAAACTCATTTCCCTTTTTGAAAATACCCTTCAAACTTGTTTCAAAATAAAAATCTTTTCCCATTTTTCCATAAAACAATGTTTGAAGATGATCATTTCATAGAATCACCTCATTTTACAAAACAAGGTTTAAATAAAACCAAACACATCCAAATCACCACACAATCATTGAATCAAGGTTCTCAAAACCCACATCCACAAAGGGAATCAACATACTCCTCAACCCACCTCCAACAAGCTAAAATAAACTTTGTAGATATATAGAATTTAGAGGATTCAAAATAGGATAACCAAGGAATAAACAGTGTTGTGAACACTTTGGACACATGGGTTGGGAAACCATGTTCTAATAGGAAACACACTCTGTAAGGAAGGTAGACTCAACAACATAGGCACTTCATGGTTTCACAAGTCATGTGAGATAACTGTACAGCTTGAGTTCCCCTACACCACACCTTAGAACTAAATAATGACCCCAAATATCACTTTCATAATAAAATGGGATAAAAAAATTCACATAAAAACCAGTTAAAACAAACTCCAATTCATAATTTAAAACCCAAATTCCCCTCGAAGTTTGAGTCTTGGGATGATAAAGGGATAACTATAATTTACCAACCCTTACCTAACATTATTGGACAAATTTATCCTCATTTATACCAAGACATACCCAAATAACAATGGTTTTTTTGAGTATCCCTATAAACCTATGAATTTACATGCGTACTTTAAAATCTAGGTCTTACTGAGAATATAGGGCTCTAAGACAATTTTACTATGAACTGACCTAGGCTTCCACTAAACTTGGTATCAAACCCGATTTTCCATAAGGTTATAATGGAATTATTGATCCCCATGGGGTAGAAATTAGTTCTTTGGAATTACAAGAATCCCTTTGGGAATTATTTTTTCCTAAATCAAAGTTAAAATAAAGAGGAATAAATAAATTCAAGATACAGAATAACTAAACATTCCTAACAGGTTATTACCAACTAAACTGATCTGACCCATTTTCATAAATATAAAAATCATCCATAAATTAAAGATACATCTTGGTAGAATAGATATTGAGATAATAAAAAATAAAACAACAATAAACCAACTCTAATCAAGCCTGAACGAACTCCATGCAACCTCTAGTTTCTCACTACCACCAAACTCACTCCACATCAACCTCAATGATCAAAAAAGAATAAAAAAGGGAACATGGAACCTAAAATATATAGATGTGAGATAAAAATATTAGTTGGTCACCACAACCCAAAAAAACTACTAAATATGTTTCATAATGAAATTCATCAATGATAGTTTGAAAATAAAGATATAAAGTAATATTTTCATATATAATGTAAGGAAACCAAAAAAATTCCATAACCATATTTTAAAACATTTCTATTTGTTTTTTGAAACTAAAGTCACACATTTTGAAAACAAAATCCACAGGACTAAGCTATTTTGAAACCACACACTTACCATTTACATTTCTCAAAACAAATAATTTTTAATCTAAATTAAAATGGTCACTTTAAAACATTTCACTAGATGAAGACATATTTAAACCAAAATAACCATTTTGGAATACACTTTAAACACACACAAAAGAGTCTTTAAAACAAAATCTTGTTTTCAAAACATCTTTGAAAACTTATTTTTGAAAGGAAACGACACAACAATCACATGAGTCAAGAAAAACAAGAAGACACCATCCAAAACATAGTAAATATATCAAATATAAACAATAAAATGTTCCATAATAATGAAAGAAGTGAAAATGATGAAATAAATCACTAGATCAAACTCCCCTTAATCTTTAACCAATAAAAACAATCAAATGTTTCATGGTATCTACCCTAGGATTCCTAATGCATGAAACATCTAACCATATAAGAGTATATCAACCCGCGAACCAGCTAATGACATATATTGAAGTTCAAACCACAAGTCAACTAAATATCCCATATAAGTATCATTGCAATGAAAACCAACTCCTATCCCTTTTTCTCTAGAATTATTTGAGGGACACTAATAGTATGTGAACCAACTAGTGTAACAAATTAAATCTCCCACTTAGTACCCAGTTTCTCATGACTAGTAAAGGAAGTGAGGTATAAGAATATACAAGACAAGTATAACACATAAGGAATAACTATAACTACCCTCACCCTTAACACCCAAAAATTAATAACCCCATATATAAGATACACCCGCAACATAAAAAATCATATTCCCATATAAAGATAGATCAAGCATAACACAGTGATAAATAACCCACATAAGGGGTAAATAAAGATAATGTAAAATTAAGGGGTGTCCTTCACAATCACCATTTTAAAACCAAAGTTCTAACTAGGCCTTTAACATCAAAATATTCTTCGAGATGAAATTCACTCTCACCTTTCATAAAGTTACAAAATAGTAATTTTTTACAAAATGATGGAAATCACTCACACTAGGGAAAAGGCCAACCATTTCCATAAAACCATTTTTAAGGAGCCATTAAGGAAATTTAAAAAGGGTTAAACCACACACACATTTCAAATCATGCTTTAAAATACAAATAATAACCACTTTATAAAACACTTTGAGGTCAACACCTCACTTGAAATCCAAATTCTCTTTTAAACCTACTTACAACTAATTGAAAACCAAAACCAGATTCAAAATCCAAAAATTAAATTTAAAACCATTTTAAAAGCCACATTACATTTAAAAAATATCTTAGAACATGCAAACATTCCATCTCAAACATAAAATCAAGGAATTCACATGAAAAACCACTCATTCCAAGATCAAAACACCATGAAATGGTTTTAAATCACCTAAAAGCTATCAAATATGATCAAAATTTAAATAAAAAGGAATTTATAAATCACAATAACAATTTGAATTCCAAAATTAAATAATTAAGTTGAAACAAATACTTGGAAGAAGCAGAAACTAAGCCAAATCGTGTCACCCTTAATGGAGACCACACCCAAGGGGATAAAAATGATTTCTATACACCCTAGACACCAAAAAACTCTAAATTAGATCCACCTAAAACATAAAATCATCCACATGAGATCCAAGGTTCATGGGTGAAGACAAAACCAATAGAAAATAGAGAAGGAAGGGAATAAGAGATAAAGAGAGGAAGAAATACCTCAAAATCTCTTGGAAATCACCAAATGAAGATTAAGAATCAAAATAAAGAGGAATATAGAGCTCATTCTTGGATCCAAAGGGTTGGACGATGAATTAAGGGGATAAGAGGGGTGAAACTCACTTTAATTCAAAAGTGGTATTTTAAGAAATAGCCAAAAATTAAACACCAATTCAGATTGTATGGTTTGGAAGCCTAATTTTCCAAACCCTACACCAACTATGTGGAACCCACTGTCTAGAAAAAAAGTACCCACATAGTTTGGAAGACCATGAACTAACCATGAACCATCCTCTACCTAGGAAAAAAACCCCTCACACAATCTCTCCTAGGGAACCGCCAAATTTGAAAAAAGCATGTACCTCACCTCAGACACTCCCCAATACCTACACGACTTCTTGGTAGCTCTGCACGGTTTGGAAAACCATGTGGAAGCCATGAAAAAAAAAGATCTATTAAAATGACAGAACACCCCACATGGGCACCACAATGTTAGTACTCATAGTTTGGGGAAATTGTGATCCTTCAAAAAAGCCTCTAAAAACATGAAATTTCAACCCGAAACCAGCTAAAACTCAAAAAAACTCATGATTAGATAAAACAACACATAATCAATAACACTGTGACACACGATGGTATCACATTGACATTAGATATCCCCTCAATGCATCAATAGGTCTCATGAGACAAAATATCTTTGGTATTTGGAATATGAATTACCTATTTTTGTATGATGTCTTGGCATAAGGGATTGATAACAATATTATGATATCATATATTATACATTATGTCATTATGAAACTAATTATTGTTATCCATGTGATTATTTTTGTTTTGGTGTCATCCATGGATATATTCACCTTTCATGATATTTTTTATATTAAATATTTTATTATTATTTATATGTTCCATGTTTTTTAGGCCTAACATATTTATGATTGGTTTCACTATATTCTTTTCCTTACAAAGAGTTTGAGCTCACATATTATTATTTTTATATTAATCAGGTTATAAAGAATAATTATATGAATGATACATATAGAAGAGTATTATGTGATGAGATTTTTTTGGGATATTTTTAAGGAATATTATTGAGTTAGAAAATATAGTTATAGTGGAAACAATATACATTGGATAAGAAATATATGAGTTTTATTTTTTATAATTTTTCCCAACTCAATAAAACTTTAAGCCAAAAAGGCCTTCGGGATGTTTAGTGACACAATATTTTATTTGAAATTGTAATTATGGAAGTTAAAATTTTGATCCCTTTAGTAAATATCAATCCAATATGTAAATAATATGAATTTAACACTAAACATGGGTGTATGAGTTTGGGGCATTATAGATGGTATTAGAGTAGGGTTTAGATAACAATATAGGTTAGGATGTTATTAGTTAAGGATAATTTAAATTTTTTAGATACTGTCATGGGTTAAAAAATTTATTGTTTATCATAATTTCAAATTATAGATACCCTTTATAAGTCTTATGTGACTATATTTTAAAGAGATTAAATATATTTATGGAGACATTTATAAGAACACATGATATAACCCTTGGGTTTAGTATGTTATTTATTATGAATTTATTTGGGAAGAATGTTATTATATATTTTTGGGATATAAATTGAAAGGTATATATAAAATTATGATTAATATGATCATTGATATTATTATGGTTAATTGGGATAAATGGTTATTACATTTTTTGGAACATACATTTGATCATACAAACTACCATGGGATTGAGAAGTGATTTAGTGACTAAGTGGTTAAAGTTATTTTTGGAGAAGAATACTATATTGATAACTTTATATGATTAAGGTAAATCGAATATTATTAACTTGGATATAATTTTATGTCAAAATTTTTTCTTTATATGAAGAATAAATATTAAGTTAAATTTTTGAAGTATATATGATTTTTTTGGTTTTATGTCAGGGTGATTCAGGTTAAATTAGGAAAAGATTAACGTATTTTGGATAATAAACGATTGGGGTATACAGTTTTTTGCTATGTGACTTTATGAGTGATTAATGTTGTTTGGGGATATATGTTAAGTTGATCTTGAAAAAATATGTGATCAAATAAATTCACATTCCAAAAATGTATATACCCTAATCATATATTTTGCATTATTATTTTAAAAGATATTTTTCTATATATTTTGTATTATAATTTTAAAAATAAATTTATAAATTTTAGAAATTGAGTTTAATAAAAACTGTTTCATTTTTTTTCAACATACCAAAGTTCTCTTATGGTGTGTTTTGAGATTTTTCTATAATAATTGATTTTTGGGTGAATAGTAAAAATACCGATTTTTCAAATAATGTCACTTTATGACATTATCATGATAAATGAAGGAATTGAAAGTTTATGAAACAATTTTTATAGACCAAATATATATATATATATATAATGAATTTAAACGTATAATGTTGAACTTAGAATTCTATGTTTGACATTTTGAAAATCTAAGTAGTGTTTTTATTCAAATAAAAACTATTTTTGATACTTCTATTTTAATAAAGTTTTAATAAGTTTAATTTAGGTTTAGGTTTTGTTTTAAAGTTAAATAAGTCTCCTTTAATTTAAACTTATCCAATTAATTCAACGATAATCAAAATTATACATGATTTTGGTATAAAATCACTTTAATTCTTAAACAAGGCATTTTTCTAAAAACAATTTTCTTTTCATTTTTTGAACTTATATTAAAATTAATTTTTAAAAATTATAGAAAATTAATCCTATAAAATAGTATCCCTATTTGTAATAATAATTTATAAATTTTGTTATAATTTTAATTTCATTTTTGGTCATAATAAATAGTAACCATGGTAAAAGTTTATCCCCTAGGTAAAGGGGAAAATGGATTAAACGATGTTAAAACTATGGGATATGGTCTCAAAATCTCAAAAAAAACATTCCTTTATTTAATTGGATGGGTTTATTTTTACCAAACTTTTCCTATCCTAAAAAATATGGCAATTTGATGTCATTTTCCTTTGATAAGGATCTTTATATTATTTTTAGTATTAAATAAGTACAAAATATCATTCTCTTTATTTTAATATATCTAATATATTTTCATAAGAATAAAAAGGTGTTATGAATGATTATAAATTTTTATTTCTAATATTAATATTTATTTTATTATATTAATATATTTTTAATTTTTAATGACGGTATAATTACCTAGAACACTTATGCATTGTCGATGTAACACTTGTGTAAGAGGGTAAAAAATAAAATTAAACAGTATTAAAAATATTAAAAGTGATGTATTTTGAATAATATAGAGTCATGTAAAATTTTAATGGATCAAAATGAATGGTAATTAATGTTTTAAATATTTAAATTCAAAATCCATTATTACCTTGATGTCTTTAAAGTAAAATTATGTGAATAGTTTTGAAAATGAATTTAAGGATATTTAATGTTAAATAATATTTTATAAATTGAATTAAAAATCATAAAAATACTATAATTATTCAAGTAGATATGAAAATTTTCAATAAAACCATCTAATTTCCATTTGTGAACCACATGTAATTTTTAAACAACATTTTGACCCATAAAGTCTAAGTATTTATAAAAACACCACTGATTTTTTCCAATAAGAAGGGACTTAATCTAACCATTTCAAAGACACGTATGAGTGAAATTTTATCTCAAAACTTTAACCAAATTCCTCTCTACACTTAACACACCAAATTTCAAATCCATTTATGTGAAAAAAAACTCTCATCCAAAGGCTTTAAGTTTAATCAAAGGAGGATACCAGAGAAGAGGTAATTGTCGTTAGCAATCCATTTCATGCTTATTTATTCTACCACATCCTCAAAATAATATATAACAATATTATAATAATTAAATTAGTATATTTAATATATTAAAATTTAATTATGTTAATATTAAAACCATTTTTTATATCCTTTCCATCTAAGGGAAAATAAAAACATTGCTCATGCGTACGCATGGTCCGCCATCTCCATAAAATGATGTATTTTATTTTTCATACCCAAATAAAATAGATGGTTATAAAGATGAAGTTATTGGAAATATATGAAATCTATTATAAAATTAATATTCTGTAAATTCAAAATATTATCTACCTTCTTATCCTCCCACCCATTATAAAATAATAATGTCGCTAATGAGTATATGTGGACTACCACCTCTACGAGGTGATGTGATTAATTTTTCATGAACACATTACATAAATGGTTAAAAAGGAATATTTAATGTATAAAAATGATAATTATAAAATTATTAATACCTTTAAATTATGAAACCAAGAGAAATGTGAAATTATCAGGACCATTGAATCAAAATAAGTATAAGAAACAAAATAGTTAGCACCTAAATAATTTATTTTAAAAAATAATTATGAGTAAATGGATAAAAATAGGTTATAAATAAATTATATAAAGTAATATATATATAAATATGTATATGATAATTTTTTATAATAAAAATAAATTTATTATACTAGAGGTTGGAACACATCTGACTAAGTAGGAATCCAAGGTAAGGGTTTCGTGTCAAATTTACTTCTTTGAGACATGCTTTAAATTGCACATATATTTCTATTACGTGGTGTATATTTTTTCTATTTGAAATATTATATCATGAAACAATTTTTAATAATTTTAATTAAACTTCCATTTAAATTTTTCTCTTTTAGGAGGTTTTGATTCATGTGTTATAATATCTGTAAAGGTTCTTGTTATCAATTTCGATTCCTTGAGACATGTTTCATATTGATCACCATGTTTTATTTTATATAGTATACTTAATATATGATGAATATATTTTATATAAAATTTTATTTAATTTATTTTATTTATATAACCATACCATGTTATATTTTTAATGTACTTTAATTCGAAATTTACCAAATCTATAAGGTTTTATGTTTCAATCTCACTTTTTTATCGGGATTTATTATGATTGAATATTAGTTAGGGGAATTACATGATATTTATATAATAAAATTCATCTATTTTATTATTCTTTTAAAATTTAAAGGGTTTTTAATTATTCTTTCTTTCTATTTTCCCTCTCTTTTGAACTCAAGACCACTGAGAGAATTTTTATAAGAATATCTAACCTTATCTCTAATTTTTGGTCGGGAATCATTATCTTCTATATCTATATTATTTATTTGATTTCAAGAAAGTTATTTTCTAAAAATTAATTATTTATTAAGATAAATTAATATTCAAATATTTTAACTATATCTTTTTTAAAGTTTTATATAAATGAGAATATGAATTTTCTTTACAAAATTGTGAAAAGAATCTATTTTTAAACATTTTCTGCATGAATAAAATTTCCCACCATCATGACCCTTCTTTATGATTTAACTTATTTTACATGTATGGATTTAAAAAGTAATATATATTCCCATTATTCTATGAATTTTTCATATTAAAAGGTCATTATTATTTTAAAAGTTATAAAAAGGGATTTCATTCCACTTATGAATAATTTTATCTTTCACTCCACATTTTATTTCTTAATTACAGTTTATTTTCAAGATTCCATTGTTGTAAATTATTTTAAAAATAATGTTTTAATGGTATTATTTATATTTTACATTATTTTAAATTATTTTACATTGATGCTCATGTATGAGTGAATTTAACCATGCCTTTTGATATGTCTGGGGATGGATGGGGCATGAGCTATTATGTTTGGAAGTATTTTAACTAGAATGATGACAAGGAATATCCTAAGGTGGGGAGAAGAGTGAGACTAGTCAGAGAAAAGTTTTTGGATATTTTACACCATTTGATAAATGGAATCGGGTAATACTGGATACCTTAGTGAATTCCAGATACATGTTTAAATAAGGAATTTGATAGAGTCTAAGCATGGGTGTTGAGCCTAGAATGAATTATGATGATACATGAGTATTGTATTAGGGTTTCTTAGTGTGCATACTATTTAATGAAAATTGAAATGGACATGGGTTTTTTGTTTCATGAGATTCCATTGGAATTCGGTTGTGGGATTCAATGAGCATGCTCAGAACAATTTCGATTTTCCTTAGGATAAAAGATTTTGGAATATGTTTTGGTAGAACTTGAATGATGAAGCTGATATTTTTTGAGAATAGTCGATCGAAGGTGTTTTGACTTTCATACTTTCATTTAGTTGGGTAACCACCATCTTGGTGTTTCATTCACAATTACATTTATTCGCTCAAGTTTTAGTGGATTATGTACCAGACATTATAAGTGGGGATTGGAATCATACTATTTATTCAGAGATGCAACACAACTATCTGAGTAGGAATTTATGACCCAGGATGGCCGAGGGATGTTTTCATTTTTTCCCAAGGCTTCTCAGGGACAATAAGTTTTAAGGTGGGGATACAGTAAGGTCCCATGTTTTCAGAATAGTAGTTTTGATAAGAGAATTTTATTTTTTATCCATTGGTGGATGAGGTATTTTGTGAACCATAAATTAGATCAAGCTTTTGAGTGTTTTAAAGTCCTAAAATTATGTTTTTATACATGCTTTATGATTTGGTGGGTGTTCTGGGGGTTCGGGTGAACACTGGAGGAATAACAGGAAATCCAGGGTACTTAAAAGTGCTGTTGGAAGTTTTTAATGCCTTGTATTATTTACAAAGTGTGTCCTATTTTCATGGGGTGTGACCTTGTGGGTTCACAATTTTCAGGCATGGGGGCCTGTGCTGAGGAATACATGTCATATATCTGTTACAAATCATGAAACTGTTACATGACATGTAATATTTACACACCATGTAACATGTTGGATATTTTTGTAAAAGGGTTAAATAGGGGGATCATCCCCCATATGTTTCATCAGGAATTAGGATGGAGTATGCGTAGGAACTCTTGGTCAAGGCTCCACCCCTGTCTCTCAGTTATTATCTGATCAAGGGTGTTTCAGGTATGATTAGATGGTGTTGGAAACTAGTATCTTCCTCCCCCTTTCTTTAATGTTATTCTTCTACTTTTTCTTTTGAAATTGGAAGTTTTTATTTTGGGTTCTTCAACAATTCAACTTGAGTATAGTGGAATTGACTATTTTGGTTGGTGCTTTTTCTCTTCCTTGTAAGAGGCCATTCTGAGAGGCCATATTCACTTATCTTCATGCCATTTCATTGAGGCACATTTAAAAAATGATTTTTCTAAATATTTAAATCTTTAAATAATTTATTGGGTGTTTTTAACACTATTTATTAGGGATTATTCCCAATTCATGGTTGAATACGCACTGCGTGTTGTTGGAAAGTGTTTGTTAGTGGTTCTGGTGCGACGAGATTGACTTGTGAGATTTTGGGTATTATTCCCTTATAAATTAAATCATTTTAATTGTTAATTTTATAATCATAATTAATTGTTTATAGTTTATTTATTATTAATTAATTTATGATTCTATGGGTGTGATATATAACCCAACTCATATTGGATGAGCTTGGATAGTCTTTGGCAGCTTCTTCCAGCCCTTGGAAATTAAATAAAATGCTTCTTAAAGGTAGGTGGTATGTCATACCCACCCTTTTTTATTCATGAATGTTTATGGAATATTGTGGATGATCAGGATCTACCCAGAGGTTGATTATATTTTTTAAATTATTTATGAATAATTTTTTAATAAAATGAAATGGGTAGATGGAAATGGATGGATGCCCGAGGTCACTAACAACTGCAGTGCAGTAGCTTCATCCCACAACTTGAGGCTATGACCATGACCAAGGATCCCAAGTGGGATGAATTTTATTATTTATTTTTAGGATCCCTAGAGGGATTAATTTCTTGTATAGTAACTTAGAATACCACATGAGGGATGCCTCTATTTTTCAGTGGACCTTTGAGGATCCTAAGTATGATGCCTCTCCTATGTCTTGACTTAAGAGACCCAGTGGGTGCCCCAATATTGACCGACCTTGATCTAGTATGCTGGGATTGAGTAGATATGGTATCTGGTGTCACCTTATAACCATTTACAAACTTATAAACCAATAGGAATATGGAGTTAGTATGGAATCCCTCTATTTTATTACATAACTTTACATAGCACTTACAAACAGAGGACCATTTAAGGATTAGTGTCTTGGAAAAAAGGCACATAATACATGAAAACATAAAAAATTATTCTATTCCACATTAAAGGATTATTCAAGTTTCATCCTAAGTACATTTATTTCATCTCATAACCTAGGGACATACATCAAAGGAAAGGGTGAGCTTAAGGCCCAGTAAGGGATAGCAAGGGAAACATTTTACTTGTGATCTTGAGGAATATCAATAAGAACTTTTGGAATATCATAAGGGAATGATAAATAGGAATATAATAAATAAAATAACATTAATAATAACATGTAAATGTGGGTAAAACATTTAATTTAGACATTGATAATCATATTACCAAGGTCCATCCCCAAGGTGTCATAAAAATCACCAAGGTTATTCACCAAGGTAACATAAAACTTATCATCTCTAAAGATTAAATTCTCCACAAAATGAATTGGAGAGATCTCAGGACACACCATTAATATTTATTTATTTTCATGTGATCCACATATATAATCATACAAAATTTCATAAATAACCCATGGAGAATAAAAGAAATGGGTTTCATATCAAAATCATGGCATTTTAAAAAAAATGCTTTAAAAACAAGATCTTTATGCAATTTTAAAACCCACAAAAAAGGAAGGAGGGTTTAATGTATATTAATACCAGAATAAAATATATCATTTTAAAATATATTTGAATACCCCTGGAGTAGATAGAGGTTTGGATATTCACAAAATAAAATAAAAGAATTTCTCGATAAAAAGAGATAAATTTTGAGACAAAAATATGGCAGCATAACAGCTATAAAACATGGTTTTAGAAAATATTAAAAAGAGATGTGAAAAGGGTATATCACTCATAAATGAATATAAATACATTAAATATATATAATAAAATGTACATAAGAAACTTTTATGAAAATTTTAAAGACATACCACATAAAAACGAAATTAAAAGGAAAAGAGACGTTTAGATTTCACTTACCTTGAAGAGTGACTCCTAAAACATAAAGATCAGGAAACTGGGGGCTTGATAACATCTTGAGAGAACTTCTTGGGAGGTAATACTTTCAGATATTGTATGAAAGTGAATTGGTAATTAAATCTAAATGAGTAATGGGTGGGTATTCATATCAAAAGTGAGGGAGTTTTTTATTAATTTCTGAGGACACCTCAATAGTGGTATTTAAAAAACCATGGTCTTACCCGTGGCATTTGTCCATGGTATTGGACACATGGGAAAAATCATATAATATTTTAATTCTCAATAGTATACCCTAATTTTAAATTACATGTTACATCATTATGATGTCCTTAAACACACCGAAAACTCAAAACTGTATTTTTACTATTCCCTGAAAAACAAAATATTTTATAAAAATATCATAAATTCAGTGTAACCTAATATTGACCTTATTAAGTAAAAAATAAAATTTATTTTATCATAATAATTTTATAAATATGAAAAATTTAACTTTTAACTATAAAAATACTTATTTATTAAAAATAATAGGAGACAAAAAATAAACAGTAAACTCCATAGTAAAAATTTCGACACTTAAAAAAATAAAATTGTTTTATCATTTATAATTAAAAATTAGTGTTTTATAACACTATTACATTTTAATAAACATTATTAATACAAACTTATCCTAATATAATAATTTATATCTCTCTAAAAAATATTTTTTTTACCCGAAAAATCAATTTGTCAAATTCTATCTCAATTTTTATCTAAAAACTATTCTTAAAAAGGAAATGATAAAATAAAAATTTTATTTAAACAAAGGGATTACATTGTAAGTAACTAGGGACTTGAAAAATAACCCCTTAAAACATCCACATATGACCTAATGGTAAGGTGTGCGATGATGATGGACTCTTGGGGCGGCTCAGATAACATCACCCAAGTGATAATCTCCACTAACTTGAACTTCTCATGTAGGAAATTTTTGTTTCAAGAGTAACATGTTGAAGATCAGCTTTGGCTTGGTCTAGATTGAAGCCCAATTATGCTACCTCCTTCCCAAGCTCTGATAAATAGGCTTCTTATGACCTGATTCTATTGGTTGAGGCCATAGACTCTTCATTATGAATTAATTAACCATTATCATTTCTATTTATAAACGATAATCATAACATTATGAGTATAGTTTCCAATAGTCATATTGACCAATGGTCATATAGCGGTCAAAACCTGATGGTTACATTAAAATATACTTAATACATTATTGATGAGATATATTTTTGTTGTTTAATAATATAACACACATTTTCAGGAAACAATTATCATTCAAAAAGTTTGAGTTGTTACAAGTAGTGGACGATTTAGTTATTTAACCACCCTTACTTTTATTTATTCATTCACTTGATTACTGTTGATGTAGTGATTATTACCAAATGTGATTCCTGGATAGTGGTTGATGAGCCAGATGTGATGTGGCTTTCTTTATTTGGATGCCTAGTGTTATTTTCCAAGATCTAGATTCTAATCCCTTTATTTTATATATATTGGGATACCCATATGTATTACCTAGGATCTATATTTTTAGCCTATGTTTATGATATTTGGGAATTATGTCCCTATGTTTATAATATACGAGCATAGAATCCCTTTGATTTTGATGCATGAGCATGAAATCCCTTTAAAGATGATATAAAGACATAGAATCCCTAATGACGATACATGTGGATGATTACACTCCCCTTAATTGATTCCTTGATCATGGTGGTGGAAATGGGGATCCTCACCATTGATGTGACATATACTTATAGATGATTATGCTATCCCAAGTGATAGGCATGATTACAATATCCCTAATTGATTACTTGTTCGGGGTTCTCGACATGGAAATCCTCACCATCAATGTAACATTTACTCAATGGATGATTATGATAACCTTAAGCGATGCCTAGGATGATCCCTAGGGTTGAGTGGATGCACCAGTGCTACTCTTCTAGTGGATGGATGTAGAGTATGTACTTGGTTCTAGAGAGAATTAATTTTTCACTTCGCCTAAGGGTCACCCACTTAGAGTTCATCCAAGCTCCAATGTTGTGACCACACATAGATTGAGACCTAGGGATTAGACATCAGACTATATTTACAGGGAGAGAGTGTAATGACATCCAACTCGGTACCATATTTAGAGGATGTTTGTTGGCATATGAAATTATCATTATAGTGATTGGACATGAGTATAGGTGAACCCAGGGTTAGGAAATGTATCCCCCTATGGTGACATGGATTGATTAGAGAAATTTTCAGTCCTGGATGAAGTAGTTATTTTTTTATTGGGATTATGGACCCAGGTATTGACTTAATTGTAGACAGTTTTATTTGTAGGGCATCTAGCTCAATTCCATTTTCACAGGATGTCTAGATGATCAGTATTACAGACCCAAGGATTGACTACTATTGTGTAGGTTATTTCTTTAACCTTACTGATGTATATAAGTATTTATGTATATATAAATATATTTTTGGGAATATATATACACACACATATAAATATAAATATAAATATAAATATATATACATGATGGAACATTGTCTAATTGACTGGGATTACAGACCCATGGATCAACTGTGGTTTCACTTTATTTATTCTATTTATTGTTTCTCGTTGTGTCTTAGTTATGTTGAGCACCTTCCTTGAGCATGTATTGTATGACTTGTTTTGATTTTATTTCTAGTAGTTATTATTATCATTACCATTATACTAATGATTAGTTTACATAAACATACACAACATATTACTGGCTATGTATGGGACTGTTTTGGTGGTTCCCTATTGAATTTTGTACACATAACTTTCTCGGGGCTCCATTGCAATGGGGTACCTAAGAAAACATTCACTTGGTTGCAATCATAGGTAGGGCTGAGGCTTGGGAATGATCAAACAAGATGGTTCATATATGCATGTGGAGATAGGGTATGTGGTATGACTTAGTGTAGTACTAGATCCTTATGATTTTATTTTTTGTACTTTTATTTAATCCTGTATATGTGTTCGGTCCAGAGGTCAATCAGTGTTGTATATATAACATGACTATTCAAGCCTTTACTGTATTTCATTTATTGTTACTATATGTTCTATTTTAGTTTATTTATTACTTACACACTCTTTTTATTAATGATATGGATGTTATCTATTTATTTAGGCTGTTTTTTACTCTGATATGAGGGAATAGTCTCTCCATAGATACACCATAGGCCCTTGCTACTAGTCGAAAGCCTCTAGAGTATGGTGAGGGGAGCATGAGGCCTTATGGAGAACAAACTCAGAGCACCAATTTAGTGTAATTTAGGAATAGATGTTATAGTTTTTTTTAAGATTCCATTATTGTAAATTATTTTAAAAATAATATTTTTAAGGCCTTCTTGACATGTAATTTTCACTTTATTTTCGTAACAATGTTAAAAAACATTTCAATGAAATTATTTTAAAAGCTTCACTTCCATTTTTGTCTCTATTTTTAAAAGGAAATTTATTTCTTACAATACCTTAATTTTTGATGAATTGATGATATTATTCATATATATGTTATTTATTATCTTGGATTTATTTAATATTATTTCAAATATTTACTTATCTGTACACACATTACTCTATATGGTGTCAATATCCCATTTTATATAAATCAGATTGGGGGTGTTTACCAAGAAATATATATTGTTTATTAATTAGGAAAACATTAAAAATCCAAATAAATTTTAGTTATATACGGATGAATAATGACTGCTAAGGTAGGTTTAATATGCATTGGGGAAATATTGGCATTTAGTATGCTTTTTTTCTAATACAAATGCTTATTATTAAGGAATGTTGAATATATATTAAATGGTTATTAATTTATTTCATATGAAAAATGAATTTGACTTAGTAAGTGACAATTGGGGAAAAAAATTAGATTAACCCTTAATGTATTAGTAGGTATAATAAGACAATCTATCTTGGGTATATGGAACATGCCATATCCATTTTTGTATTAAGTATTAGCACAAGTCCTGATGGGGAGATTATGTTGTTATAAATTTTTCATTTTATAATTTTGAAACCATTTATTGATATCCATGTGATTATTTATGTTTTTATATCATCCATGGATATATTTCCCTTTCATGACATTTTTTATATGGAATATTTTATTATTTTTATATCTTCGATATTGTTTATACCATATGTTTTCATGAAAACTTCTGTTGTATGATTTTTCCCTTACTGAGCATTTGAGCTCAACCTTTATTATGTTTCAATTCCTTGGGTTATGAAGATGAAAACTAAGAATGGTAATTATAGAATATTATTATGTGTGGATAATTTTTTGGGAGATATTAAAGACCTATTATGGAATAAGAAGATCTGGGTATAGTGGAAAATAAAATGTCTATTGGATGAGAAAGATATGAGTTTTTCTTTATCATAGTTTATCATAACTCTATAAAACTCTGAACCAAAAATTTATTAGGTATGTTTGGTGACTCAATATTTATCCTTACCATTTTAATAATTAAAGTTAAAATTTGGGTCACTTCATTTGGTAACAATAAAACATGTAAAGAGTATGATTTTATTATTGGATTCTTGTGTATGGGTCAGAGGCATTATAGAAAAATCCTTTTTTATTATTAGTATGAGGAGGAGTATACAGATAATGTACAAGATATTTTAGAGATTCTTTGACATAATTATCTATTTTGGAAGATGATAAAGTGTATTTTTTGGATTATGAATAATCTAACAAACATGACCAAAAAAGAATAGGATTTTGAATGGAATGATTAGTGACATGATTATTTTGAATATTTAAAGGATAATATAGTCATTACTTAGATTCTTTTCTTACTAAAGGATGGAGTTGTATTTTAGGTTCATTGTGATGCTTCACTTCTCATCTTGGGATGTGTTTTGATATGGAAGGGAGATATATTCAATTATTGATCCTGAAAGTTATTTATTCATAAGAATAACTATTCAACCCCTGATCTTGAGTTTTTTTTGGTTTTGATTTATTTGAATTTGTGGCGGAATTACTTCATTGGTGAGAACTTTTTGGTTTCCATATATCACAAGATCTTGTGGTATATCTTCTATGAACACAATTTGAACTTCCAATAATGGTTTTGGATGGAATTATTATAGGATTTTGACTTTGATATTTTCTATACACCAAAATAGTAGAATGTTTTTGGTAGATACATTGAGAAATAAGCCTCATGGCAATGCTATTTTTAAATCTAATTATGTTTGGATAGTGATGGAGGATCTCTTAGTGACATACCTTGATATGGAATAAGTTGGCGATAAAGGGTGTCTATATCAGATGATGATTTAATCATATTGGGTTAAGTAGGTGGAGGAATATTAGTAGGAGGGTTCCAAGGTGAAGGTATGAAGATATTTATTTGTTTTTAGTGATACTTATAGGGTATGGTATGAGAATGGTAATCATTAGGTGTTGTTCTAGGGGAGGGTTTTTGTTCCTTAAAAAATGTGTTGTGTGGTTCTTCATGAGTTCCACATTTCTCATTTTTAGTGCATACAAGTATGTCTAAGATGTACCATGTCTTGAGTGTTCAGTTTTAGTGTCCTAGGATGAATTGATTTGTTATAGAGTTCATATCTTAGTGTTCAGTCTACCAGAAGGTGAAGACTGAACATCATGTTCCTGGTGGTTTACTTCAGCTACATGACGTTGCATAGTGTAAGTGAGAGGACATATTTATGGACTTCATCATTGGTTTTCCTCGATCATAGGGTGAATTTGATGCTATATGGATAATTATAGAAATTTTAATGAAGTCAGATCACTTTTTTATGATTAATAAGTTGATAGTGGTGGATGTTTTTCTGAGGTAGTATTTGGAGGAGGTGGTGAGACTCCAATGGGTTATAAAAATGATTGTCTTTGATCATGATCCGTGTTTTACCTCCAGGGTGTGAAGATATATTCAAAATTATTTTGTCTCTTATAATTTCCTTAACATTACTTTTCATCCATAGATGGACAATTAGATAGAGTAAAGTATCTATATTTTGGAAGACATGTTTCATGTGTCTGTTCTAGATTTTGGAGGTTTTTGGGTGAAAAAAATACACTTATTTGAGTTTTATTATAACAACACCATCACTCCACCATTGTTATTTCTCTATTTGAAGCACTATATTGGCTACCTTTCATATTTTTGTTATTTGGGACCAAGGTTATAGAGTCTACTATTGTTGGACCAGAATTGGTATTGAACATGATAGAGAAGGTTTAGGTGTTTTTTAGTAGATAATGGTTGTTGAATCCCAAATGAAGTTTGATGTGGGTTTATTGAAAAGTGGATTTGTTGAGAATATGTGTGGGTTTTTCAAATATCATCACTTATATTTATTGGTGAGGATAATTTTTATGGATTCATTCAATCCATAATTTTGAAGTTGAAGTCATTCATGGGATGTTCCATGAAGGATGGAAGTTCTTCGCATTTAATCAGAAATAATTTTAGTGGAATTAATGGAATTATATATGTCGCATGATGTGGAGTTTCAGAAGGGTACATTCTGGAGGATAAAACCTATGTAAAGGTAAACCCTATCATGTGTAATGGTAAAAAGGTTAAATGGGAGTTCACATAAGGGTTAATGGATACTTACATAAGGGTAGCAGTGAAGTCTTTAATGGTGTAAAAGTAATTAGGCTATGTAAAGGTATAATGATCTATACATAAGGGTAGTATCTATATAGGTAATGGTAAATACTCAAATAGGAATCTCACATAGGGGTACTAGATGTGCTACGTAAGGGTACTAGATGCACTATATAAGGGTGCCGGGCTATGTAAGGGTAATAGAGGAGGTTGCATAAAGGTACCAAAGAGAGTCACATAAGGGCATATATACATGCGTAAGGGTAGCCACTCACATAAGGGTACATGTGTAAAGGTAAAAAACTTGCATAAGGGTAACATGTGGATCATGTAAGGGTAGAAACCACTTTTGTATAGAATCATAAGGGTAAAAAAGATTTCATTTAAGGTAATGTGTATTTGGATATATAACAACATCAACTATGTGGTTGTAGATAAAAAATGGATATGTGGATGTTTATCCTCATGAATTTGGATACATAGTAACATTAGCTACATAAGTTTTATCTAGAAGCTTGAATAAGGGTATATATAGCCAACATAGTCAATTCAATGTATCCAAATGTACACATGCTGACATAGAATACCTGATTATATTTTGAGAGAATCTCTAACTATTAGAAGATGGATGAATGTATGTGATTATTCATAAATGGAGGTTCAACTACATGAGATAGAGGTTTTCACTATCATGGGTGCACATTTGGTTTTCCCTATTTACAAATATATAAATACATACCAAGGAGATGGTGATATTCTTAGGTAGTTCTATCTTTTCAAAATATCCATGAAGATACAATCTGAGATACATAATGAATTTAAGAGTAATATATGAATCTTAAAGTAGTGTTTACAGTTCATGTGATAATGAATATATAATAGGATAAATACCTAGATCATATGAAAATAAACATATCTCAAAATAATAGTAGATACTTTACACCATTTGAAATATCTGTAGAATAAGAGAGAGAGAGATAGAGTATTTAATTGAAATATCTTATTTAGAAAATAAAAGGATTTGATGCAATGTAACAAGTGAAGTGAAAGGGAGGAGTTTTTTCATCCAGTAAAGTGAATCCATTCTAGTATTATTTTGTAAGATAGTTTTAGAATTATTTTGGAAATAACGATGCTTGACATCCGGTAAAGTATTTTCCAAACAAGAATAAGGGGAGTTCACTACCATCTAGTAAAGAAGGGGATCCCAGAATTCTTCTATAAATAATGAAATTAGATCACATGAACTCTCATGTAAAGAAGATGATCGAGGTGATATTCAAAACATACTTTTGAAGGAGAAACTGAAGATTCAAATGCATCCATATTACATTTAGTGTATCTACACCAACAAGGTGAAATTGTTTTTTGGTCTGTGGGACAAAATTGTTTTCCACTTGATTTAGTAAGTGAAAAGGGAAATTTTGAGTGAAGTGATCCCAAGGAGATAGTTAATCTACCCCAAACCAACAGAAAATGTGAATTGGTAGGAGTGACCAATCCTAAACCAAAAAATAGTGATCTTAGTAATTTTGGTGCACCAACACAATTTTGGTAGCATGCTCCTTGGATTATAACTTTGTGGTGATCTAAGTAAAAATATATGTTTCCTTATGCCTCTTAGATTTACTTACTACGCATCATCATCTAATAAAATTGATTAAGATAAGGAAAATTAATATATAAAGTTTTTTTCAAGTAAAATGTTGTCAGATAAAGAAGAGAAAATCATGTAGACCCTTATAATTAATAGGTTAAGATCCACTAGTGAAGGAAGAGATTGAAAAGTATCCATACCCTGATTCACCCAATACTTTGGTGAACCTAGGCCCCTCTCACACTTATCAATTAGTATTAAAGGGTATGTTTCTTTATTGAATTTTTTTATATGATTTTTCTTATCTGTTTGTTGAAGTAAAAGTTTTATTTTAACCCTATATAGTGGTGTGTTATGGAAAAAGGTATAACACAAAAGAAAAAATATAAATCAAGTGGAATACATCTATGTGGAACTATTTTTTTGAAGATTGAGATTCATTTTTATAAGTCCAAAAACTACCAAAAGAGAGATATAGATGATTCATATTGTGAATCTCTTTATAATGGTATTATAGGAATGAATTAGAAACTTTATATGCCAAGTGATTTTGGAACTATTGATAATGATAAGATCCTAATAAATACAAAAAGTGGATTTTTTCCACATTTTATAGGAGATGGATTTACAATCATGAAAAGAGAATATGAAGTTGAAGGAGGAAAAAAAGTCTCAAGATATTTTGATTTAAGTGCTAGAAAATAAGGTAGAAAAAAATGAAAAGCCTATGAAAAAGGCTTTATGAAGTTGCAACTGACCTAAGGGACAAGAATGATTCTCAAGAATAAGAGTTAAAGATAATAAAAAAAGGTGGAACAACTCAAAGAAAAATTCAAAAGAAAATATTTTAAACTTGGAAGAGTTTTATAATTAGAATTCAAAGAATGATGAGCTGGTTAGTCATATAGATGAAGTGTTTAGTGAGAATATAAGGCCAAAATAAGAAAAGGTATTCTTCACATAATCTATTTCCCAAATTAAATTTAAGATAAAGGAGAAAGATAACATGCTGGATGATATTAACCAAGACTTGTAAGAGGATATTTATAGTGGAAAGACTCTCAATGTGTAATTTAGTGCTCAACTTGGATCAAGGATTAAGATGATATAGCAGTTAGAAGAATAATTAGTTTTATCCAAGAAACACTTAGATTCCAGTGGTAAGACTAATATCAAGAACACATTATATTTTTTATTTTATAACCTTTATTTTGGTGATGATGAAAGAAAGAATAAGTATTCCATCCTAGAGGAGAAATGAGATAATATTTTCATTTCACAAAGATCATACTTCATGGATAAAGATGGTTTATGCTATGACGGAACATCACCAAGGGATGAGAAGGAGAAAGATATGAACATTCCTATGAAAAGGGGAATTTGTGATGATACAAAAAATGAAAATTAAAGGGGCCCCATAGGAGTTAAAAAAAACTATATTAGGACTCAAGTAATACATAATAACATGTGTTACTTTTTCATGATGTATAAACACACCTTTAGTTTTTGTGTTAAGGCATGGGGATACACCAAATACTGTGAATCTGGTGGAAAACCTAAAAGTTCGAGTCAATGTTCATAGTAAAGGAGGTATGATTATTATCCTAATAATTATTACCTTTCTAACCATTTACAAAGTGGATGTTTAGAGGATATTATTAAGGGGTTAATGGAAGATTTCAAGATGCATGAAAGGGGAAAACTATTTCCTTGAGAAGTAGATTGAAATGATTATATTAAGAAGTTCAATTTCTAAAACTAAGTTAGAGAACATTGACAAATCTATCTATAAAACATATAATTATTTAATAGATAATAAAAAGTCTTGGAAGTGAGAAAATATATCACTTAATAATGAAATCAAGAAGGCCTATGAGAAAGGGATATCCCAAAGAAAGGCAAGAATCAAAAATCTTGATAATTATTCAAAGAATAGTTAAGGTAGAAAGATAGTTTAGAGAAATAAAAATATTTCTATTTTGGAAAAAGAAGATATTTTTGGTAATTCTTCATAAGAAAGAACATATTATGTAAAACAGAACAAACCCAAAGATTATGAAAGGTGGTTGGATTCCATCAAATCATGTTTTGATCTGAAGGTGGTTTCTAAATTGAAGTATAAAGGAAAAATGGTGGTCCATTATGACTCATTATCATCCTCAACTTTAGGAATTTCAAGGTACCCCTATAACCATATGATATATTATGTTCTAAATTGTTTTAAAAAGGTGTAAAACTTATGGGGAGACATATTCCATGGGGTAAGTGTGATAAAAACCACATGAAATAAATATGAGGTAAGATCTTATTTTTTCTAGAATTCTTTGATGAAAGTGATGGTTAAAGCCTTTCAAGATTAGTTTTTTTCTAGGATTTATGCAACATGAATTTTTGAAAACAACTTTCTGAATTTGATTATTAAAGGTATGACTTAAATATAATATTTTAGTTGAATATAGATATGAAGCAATCTAATGTACCATGAACAATTTATCTTGAAATAAGGATTTACATAACATGTAGTTAGTGGAAAAAATCCACTAAGGGATAAGAATTGAATGTTACTATAGAAATTATAAATATTTAATATACTTATTGATATTATAACATGTTGTATTATTTATTTAATTTTTCATATTAATAAATACTTTTTAATAAAATGAAATTTTTAAAAAATGATGTCCCCAAAAATTAAATTCATTTCAAATACACAATGGTGAAATCAAGGGGAAATTAAAGTTGAATTTCCAAAGGATTTATCTTTAGTGAAAATTTCACTCCAAAGTAGAAGGAAATATTAGACCTCAAAAAAAATCCTTAGTGCTTTCTATTCTATCAATCCATTTTGGAAATTTCTTGGTTACTTCAGGTAGTCCCAAATTTGGACAAAGACTCATATAAAAAGCATGAGAGAAAGAAAACATTTAAGGATCACTTAGATTACATGGAAATAAAAATAAATTATATTGTTGGTGATTAAAAGTGTTATAACCTATGATGAAAATGGTATTTCATTAACTCTTTTTTCTTTAAATATTATGTGCTAATAGTTTTATTTGAGTTTTGATAATATGGCGTATTGTGAAGATGAAAAATAAAAATCAATTTTGTTTTTTAAATGGAATTCATGAGTGACATGGATAGACTTATGGTTTTTTAAAGTATCTTATTTCCTATAATGATATTTGGATCATTATAAATAAAGTAATTTTTGACATATCAAGTGCTAATTGGTGAATTCACTTAGAGAATATCTTGAAAATGTGTAAATATGATGGAATGATCATTTTTGGAGTTGGGATTTCCAACTATAAAATGTTTTCAATTGGTTTCAAAGGAAACATGGGGAGAAGACATAGGATAGTTAAGTACTCCCTATCCTCATATGGGAACCCTCCTCAAAAATGAGAAAAATGAGTTGAACTTTCTTGGAGTTTCTTCCTACAAACTAAAGGGGAGAAATATTTAAAAATATAAGGGGGATAATTTTCATTCACCACTGTATATTTTACTATGTAATTCAGAATCCCATGGGAATTAGATATGTAAGGATTGACCCCATGTATTTTATACAAAATAAGGGGTAGAAGTAAAAAATTAGATTAGTTCACTTGGTTTCAAGGTGATATTGTCAACTAAATCCAAGGGGGGATATTATTTAACCCTAAATAAAGTTTGAAGTGGGGTTTTTGGAAAGTAGTTTTTTTGAAAATATGTATGGTATTAAAAAATATCATACTAGGATTTTTTGGTGGGGATAATTGTTATGGATTCAACCAATCCATAATTTGGAAGTCGAATTCATTCATGGGATGTTACTTGAAGGCTTGAGGTTCTTCATATTTAATGAGAAATAATTTGGGTGGAATTAATGGAATTATATATGCTAAAATATATAGAGTTATGTAAGGGTATATGTTGGTGGGTCTACCCTTTTTAAAGGTAAATACCATCATGTATAAAGGTAAAAATGTTAAATGGGAGGTCGTGTGAGGGTCCATGGATACTTGCATACGGGTGGTAGCAAAGTATTTGATAACATAAAATTAATCAGGCTATGTAAGGGTAGCATGCTTCATTCATAAGAGTATTATTCATTCATGTAAGGGTAAATCCTTATCTAGGAAGCTCTTTTGAGGGTATTGAATGCACTGCATAAGGGTACCAGGCTATGTAAGGGTACCATCAGAGGTTATGTAAGGGTACCATTGGGAGTCATATAAGGGTAAAAATACCTATGTAAGGGTATATTATTACATTAGGGTACTTGAAAAAGGTTAAAAACTTGATTAAGGGTATAATGTTGATCATGTAAGGGTATAAACCACTTCTATATAGTTGTGCAAGGGTAAAAAATCTCACACACAAGGGACTATGTATTTGGATACATAGAAACATAAAAAACATGGTTATAAATAATAAAAATAGCTATGTATATGTTCAAACCCATGGATTTGGCTATGTAGAAGCATTGTCTATAGAAGGGTTATCTAGAAGCTTGCTTAAGGGTACACGTGACCAATATTGGCTATTTCATATATCTGAATGTATATATATCATTTTAGAATATAAGAGAATATTTCAAGAGAATCCCTAACTATTAAAAATACATGAATGTATGTGATTATTCATAAATAGAGGATCAACCACATGAGATAGAGGTTTTCATGTTTTTTTGGTTCACATTCAGTTTTTCCAATTTACAGATATGAAAATACATACTGGGAATATGGAGTTATGGAATATGGAGTTATTCTTGAGCAATTTTATCCTTTTGAAATATCCATATAGATATTATCCAAAATACATTGAGAATTTAAGAGTCATTTATGACTCTTAAAATATTGGTTACAACACATATAATAATGTTTTTATAATACAATAATACTAGTACCATATGAAAAAGACATCTCTCAAAAGAATATAGGTGACTCTGCACCATTAAAAATATCTTCGAGAAAAAGAAGAAAAATAGAGATAGCATTTCAATGAAATATAAAATTCATAGAATAATAGGATTTAAGAACCTAAAAAAGTGAATTGTAAGGTATTAGTTTCTTTATCCAACAAATTGAATCCATTCCAGTATTATTCTAGAAGATAGTTCTAGAATTATTTAGAAAGAAGGATGATCAGAATCCAGTGAAGGATTTTCCAAAGAATAAGAAGGCAATTTCACAATTTTCTAGTGAAGAAATAAGATTCCATGACTTCTCATAGAAATAATATGCTTGAGGTGATATTCAAAAAAAACTTTTGAAGGAGAAATTGGAGATTCAAAGGCACCCATCTTACATTTGGTACATCTATAAAAAAAACGTGACATTGTTTTTGGGATATGAGCCAATCTTGTTTTCCATTTGATTCAGTGAGTGAAAAGGTCTGTTATTGAAGTTCCCAGTTAGGATCCAAGTATCACTGAGAGGGGGAGGGGGTGAATCAGTGATATATTTTTCTTTTTAAGTTTCTCCTTTTGGAAACAACCTTTGCCTCCTATTAAAGAGTTTCTTCCCGGCTGAACACACACAACCACAGGAACACAAAATTTACAAGGTTCACTACCCAACAAGAGTAGCTACATCCTTGGTATGGTACAGAAACAATCCAGTACCACACAATCCACTAGAAAACAATCCTTTTATGTGGAATACAATGAGTAGGATATACCCTTACACTCGTACAACACTTTGAAAACAATCCAATAGTGTGTGTGCTCCCTCTTAGCACAAATTGGGTAATAAAATGGATCAGTGCTTCTTAATGAGATTACAAAAATAAAATCTTTCAAAGAAATTCTTCACTTTCCTACCCAGAAGCTGGCAAGAACCCCTGTAGAAAAATATATTTCACGCCCATTTCCACTTGCGTGACCTATACTTGTGCACTTAAAACTTGCGCACCTCTTCTTGCACGCTGCCTACGTGCGCGCTGCCCTTCAGACGCACTGCCTGCTTACAGCCTGTGCGCCAACTAACACTTGCGCTCCCCTAACTTGCGCACCCCCAACTTGCACACCTTCTAACAACCCTCAACTTTCACACCCAACTCTATACTTGCACACCCCAAGATCAAAGATAATTATAAAGTATTGAGCCTTAAAAAATGAGGAGGCTAGTCGTTTATTTATAGGAATTTTGGTGACTTGCATGACCCATACACTTGTGCACCAATACTTGTGTGCTGCTCCATCACTTGCGCACCGCTTCATCACTTCCGTGATCTTCCATCACCAGCGCGACACTTTATTTCCTCTGTCATATTTTGATATGATGATGTTGGAATATGACTTACGCGTAACATGCACTTGCGCGCCAATACTTGCGTGACACTCTTGACTTGCGTGAAACTTTTTAACTTGTGCACCACTTTATTTCCTTTGTCATATTTTTATTGGATGATCTTTGAAATAGGAATTGCGCGCCACTTATACTTGTGTGAAAATACTTGCGCGCCACCACTTGCGCGCTGCCACTTGCGCGCCTTCTTCTTGCCTTTGTCTTTTTGGGATAGTATGATATTTGAAATGTGTTTTTCCAAAAACACATCTTTACTCTCTCTATCCTTCATATGGCTTGCACCACAAGTTCTCCAAACTTTTCATGATTGTAAAATACAAATCAGCAAAGCATCGTCTGATTTACAAGTCCTTTACAAAGTGAATTGATTTAGATTTTTGACAACAAAAGACAACAATCTATAACAACAAACTTTTCTTACTTCTTTATCCATCCAAATTGGTCCCAACAATCTCCCCCTTTGGATTTTGTTGTCAACCATGATTCATAAATCACTGAACTTTGCAACCTTAAGCAATGGATTACTTATCAACAATTCTAAGCCTACATGAGCTAACTCATTGTAGGAAACAAGAATTATTGACAGCCAAAACCATGCTGTCCAAAAGCAGTGACTATGAAATCTCATGAGCCTACCTCCTCAGACTTCTTTAGATCATCTTTCAAGATTCTTCCTCATCATTCTTCACTTCTTTGACTTTATTGAAAAACAACATTGTTTCCTACAACCACTCCAACAAATAGTTAGAATAGTTCACACACATACATGCTAGATTCACAGCTTACCCACAACTCCCCATTTATTCATCCTTCCATAAGGATAGATTTATGAAACAATTCTCCCCCTTGACAACACTATCCAAAGGTAAGACGAGAGAGGGGAAAGGAACACTTACCTTAACCTTGATGATAAAGAGGTTGGACACCCATATTCAACCTCAATTTTCCAAATGGTTCCTTTGGTAATAATTTTTTGAATATATCAGAAACTTGTTCAGATGTAGGAACATACTCCAGCCTCAATTAATTCTTCTCCACCTGCTCTTTGATGAAGTGGTACTTTATATCAATGTGTTTTGAATGAGAATGTTGTAATGGATTTTGTGTAAGATTGATTGCACTCTGATTATCACAACCCAAGAGCAATGATAGCTTTACTTCAACAAGTAGACCTTCTAACTAAGTCTTCATCCACATTAGTTGAGTTGTAGCTTGAGTAGTAGAAACATACTCATATTAAACTGTGCTAAGTGTTACTGAATTCTGTTTCTTGGTATGCCAACTAACACAACTTTTCCTCAGAAAGAAAACTCCACCAGATGTGGATCTTCTATCATCAAAATTTCCTTCCCAATCAGTATCAGAATACCAAAATAGATCAATATTTCCTGATCCATCATACCTGATTCCAAAATTTGGTGTGCCTTTTATGTATCTGAGAATTTGTTTTCCAGGAATAAAATGTGATTCATTAGGAGCACTCTAAAATCTTGCACATAAAGTGACTGCATATATGATGTCGGGTCTTAAGGAAGTCAAATAAAACAGACTTCCAATCAGCATTCGAAACTCTTTATGATCAACTTCCTTTCCTTATCCATCTTTAGACAACTTGGTTCCCACTGAAATTGGTGTGGAAATTGGTTTTGAATTTTCCATGCCAAAATGCTTCAGAAGTTCCTTAGCATACTTTTCTTGGGACAAAAAAACGTGATTCTTATTCTGTGAAATTTTTAGCCCAAGAAAATACTTCATTTCTCCCATCAAGGACATCTCAAATAACTTCTTCATCTCCTCAGCAATTATTTCACATGATATTTCATCATTTCCGGCAAATATAATATCATTGACATAAACAATAACGATCAGTGAAAACTCATCACATTCCTTGATGCAGAGATTGCTGTCAACTCTCCCTTTCTTAAAGTTCATCTTCTTTAAGAAAGTATCTAATTTAGAATACCATGCTCTTAGAGCCTATTTTATCCCATAAAAATCCTTCTTCAACCTACACACATAACTTTCATCCTTTCCAATAACGAACCCACAAGGTTGATCAATGTATACTTCCTCATCGAGGTCACCATTCAAAAATGCGTATTTTACATCCATTTGAAATATTTTGTAACCTCGTTGTGTAGCAATAGCAAGAAAGATTCTGATTATTTCTAATCTTTCCACCGGATCAAAGGTTTCATCAAAATAAATACCTTCAATTCGTGAATACCCTTTAAAAACCAATCTTTCTTTGTTTCTTATTACTTTACCCTCTTCATTCATCTTGTTCAGAAAAACCCACTTTGTACCAATGATATTATTATTGTTTGTCTTGGGTACAAGTTCCCAAGTATCATTCTTCTCTATCTGATAAAGTTCTTCATTCATTACATGAACCCATTCTGGATGGTCAAATGCTTCATTTACATTATTTGGTTCAACTTTCGAATAAAGAGATGTATGTGATATAACATCCATTTTTCTTCTTGTTTAAACCCTTTGATGTTTATCTCCAATAATATTCTAAGCCTCCACTTGTTTCCTCAACCTAGGATGTGTTGTTCGAACTTCATTCTCATCACTTGAGATTTCTGAGTTGGATTCATTTTCACCAATAGGATTAACACAGTCTGTAGCTTTATCAGAATCATTAACAAAATCTTCTCTATCCTGCTCAACTTCCACATCAACATATGAAAACTTTTATTTCTCAACATTTTCAACAACTTTTACATCTGAAGAATCAATAATTATTCCTGTTTTTTTGAGACATCTATATACTCTTCCTTCTGGAGCATAGCCAAGAAAAATTCCATCATCTCCTCTTTTCTCAAACTTTCCAAGGTTTCCACCTTTCTTCTTTATAATGCATGGACTCCCAAATACTCTTAAATGTTTCAGACTTGGAGTTTTTCCATAGAACATTTCATATGGAGTCATATATGAGTTTGGCCTATAGAAGCATCAGTTCTGAATATAAACAATAGTTCTCATGTATTTCCTCCAATAATAATGAGAAAGACTATGTTCAAGTAACATAGTTCTCCCCATTTCCACCAGACTTCGATTCTTTCTTTCAGCAACCCCATTTTTTTGAGGTGTGTATGGTGAACTGAACTCATGATGAATTCCATGCTTCTCAAGATAAAATTCAAACTATTTATTCTTATACTCACCACCATTATCAGTTCTCAACTTCTTCACTGAATACTCACATTCTTTTTCTGCTTTCCTCCTGAAACTCTTAAACATTTTCAGAGCATCTAACTTATGTCTCATGTACATAACACAAGTAATGCGAGTAAAGTCATCAATGAAAGTAATGAAGTTCTTATCTACATTTGTTGATTTCTTTCTCATTGGTCCACATATATCATAATGTATAAGTTCCAAGGGTTGTTTTGAACAAATTTCAACTCTCTTATGAAAAGAGTTTGTAATCTTCCTTTTTTCACAAATAGTGCAACACCAATCTCTTCTTCTTGATAAATTAGGCATATCTCAGACACTGTCTCGCGTTGATAACTTGCACATATTTATTTGACACATATTTCCTATCCTTTTATGCCATAACTTATTTTCATCCACTAAACCCATGTAACAAGAGTTCTGCACTTCACCAACTTAGAACAAATTCCCTCTTGTATGTTGGCCCTTCGTAACTATATTCCCATCATTTTCACTTTTCACAAAAAATCCATATTTCTTGATGATAACTTTGTTTCCCTCATCACAGAGTTTTGACACACTAAGAATCTTATGTTTCAGCCCATCAACATATAGTGTTTTCTTGGATTTCATCTTTTCTTTTTTAATGATGTCCGATCAAACACTTTTGATCCTTAGAGATTAATCATTTCTAAATGTCAATGTTCCTTCTTTGATGTTTTTCACATTCTTCAGCAACTTTAAGTCTCCTGTCATATGAGAAGAACACCCACTATCAATAATCCATGGACGTTCTCCTTTTGTAGCTTTAAAAGTAGTTTCAACAATAAGAGCTTTTTGTTATTCCTTTTCCTTCACTTTCTATTGAGCTTCCTCCAATTTCCTAGCCAGGTCAATGTGTTCTGGCTAGACAGCCATGCACTTTTTATTTTTGGACTTATCAGACCTATCCCTTTTAGATTTTAAAAACTCTCTCTTTTGAGAATTATTAAGAATCTTTTATTTCTCTGGTAACACACTAAGGCAGCCCTTGTGTAACGACCCGAAATTTTTTAAATAAATTTTGTTTCCTAATTTTATGTGTTATTGTTATACTCAACAAAAATGTTTTATTTGATAAACATGATTATAATTAAAATGAGATCAGTGGGTTTTGACTATTATATAACCATCGGTCAACATGACCGCTGTGAACAAAATGTTTTGATTATTGTCTCTAAATATAAGTAATCTTGGTTAATTATTATAGAAAGAAGATTTGATGGCCTCACCTAGTAGTCTTGGACCGATCGAAGCCCATCTAACAGAGCTTGGGAAGGAGGTAGCACCACTGGGCTTTGCTCTGGATCAAATCCAAGCCGAACTTCATCATGTGAAGCTGGAATGAAATCTCCTTCGTGAGAAGTTCAAACTGATAGAAATTACTACTCGGGCAATGTTGACTGAGCCGCCCCAAGCTTCTATCACCCTAGCACACCTTACTCTTAGGTCCTATGCTGGTATTATGAGGGGTTATGTAACGAGACCGTAACTACCTTGTGTAATCCTTGTTTTAAATAAAAATTGGGATTCCTTCTTATGATGAAGTTTATGAATTTTGAAATGACCGGATAAATATAGTATGTATATTTTTGATGAATTTTAGAAAAAGGATATTTTAAATATGTTTATGTAAACCCTAAATAATTAAAAATGTGTAATGATTTTCAAAAAATGGTCTTCTGCAATTATGTTCACTACTAAATTTAGAGTCTAATAAGATCAACTTGATTTTTGATGAATAGTAAATTATGAATAGTGATTTTATGATTAGGATTAGTAATATGACCAAATGGATTAGTAATCTCACTTAAAGAAAGTTTTAAAATAATCTAGGCACCTTGATTAAGTAATGTGATTCAATAAAATAGTTAAATAACGATTTCATTAATTATTATTCAAGTATTAGTTTTTTCGGGTGAATAGTGTTTTTTAATTAAAAATTTAATTAAAAATAATTAGAAAATTATTTTTATAAAAATGACTTTATTTTTGAACTCAGAGCATCGATATTATGTTATGGTAATTTTTGGGGTTTTTTTTGAAAAAAATGAATTTTCGATGAATAGTGTTTTTATTTAAAAATTAAATTAAAAATATTTAGAAAATTATTTTTATAAAATGTATTTCATTTTTGAAATCAGAGCATTGATATTGGGTTAATGTGAAATTTTGGGATTTTTCTGAGAAAGTTGAATTTTCAGTGAATAGTAAAAATACAGTTTTAGGGTTTCGGTATGTTTAATGACATCATAACGGTGTCATGATGATGTCATGAGATCTTTTGAGGGTTGGCCGGCCAAGGGTGATGAATTATTGTTTTGGGGGCCCCATGTGGCCTAACTCCACGATAAATGACAAGGGAGAGCACATGGGTTTGAGAAAAGCACATGTGAGGTGTCCCTTGGCCATTAATGCCTTGTCCCCTCACTTTCCCTATAAATACCAAGCCCTCCTCTCATCCATTCGACTCCCCACTCATTCCCAACGAATTTATGGTCTCATTACCTCCCAAGGAGTCCTCCCAAGGTGCCCCCAAGCCCTCAAGGTCCCAACCTTTGAGGTTTAAGAGTTACATTTTAAGGTAAGGGATCCGACCTCTCTCTTTCTTTTCAAGTAACCTCTTTTATGTCTTTTCTTTTATAATCCATGTTCTTATGTTGGAGGATGTTCTTTTATATTCATCCTACTGCCTATTTCATGTTCATATGATGAGAGACCTCCCCTTTCTCTCATCAATTCGTTTTAAGAATGTTTAAGTGGCGTCGTTAGGCTGCCGAATTTTTAAGGGATTCTTTCACCTTCCTCGTTTTCAAGTTCTATTTTCATTCAAGTCTTTCATGTTCCTTTTTGTTATATTGGGGTATGATCTCTATATATATCATACTGGACTCTTATGTTCATATTATGAGAGGCCCCATTTGATCTCTTCAATTCAGTATTTTGATGTTTTAAGTGGCGCCGTTAGGCTGCCGAATTTTTAAGTGGTTCTTCACCCTTCTCGTTTTGAAGTTCTACTTTCATGTCAATTATTTCAAGTTCCTTTTGGTTATATTGGGGTATGATCTCTATATATATCATACTGGACTCTTATGTTCAT
Organism: Viscum album; assembly: GCA_963277665.1. NCBI lineage: Eukaryota > Viridiplantae > Streptophyta > Magnoliopsida > Santalales > Viscaceae > Viscum > Viscum album. The sequence goes on along the minus strand of OY728152.1, from coordinate 1,008,182,595 downwards.
ATGATGAGAGACCCCATTTGATCTCTTCAATTCAGTATTTTGATGTTTTAAGTGGCGCCGTTAGGCTGCCGAATTTTTTAGTGGTTCTTCACCCTTCTCGTTTTGAAGTTCTACTTTCATGTCAATCATTTCAAGTTCCTTTTTGTTATATTTGGGTATGATCTCTATATATATCATACTGGACTCTTATGTTAATATGATGAGAGACCCCATTTGATCTCTTCAATTCAGTATTTTGATGTTTTATGTGGCGCCGTTAGGCTGCCGAATTTTTAAGTGGTTCTTCACCCTTCTCGTTTTGAAGTTCTACTTTCATGTCAATTCTTTCAAGTTCCTTTTTGTTATGTTGGGGAATTATCTCTATATCTATCATACTGAACTCTTATGTTCACATGATGAGAGATCCTATTTGATCTTTTCAAATCATTTTTGTTGATGTTTAAGTAACGCCGTTAGGCTGCCGAATTTTCATAAGAGAAATCTAATCTTTTTTACTTCCATGTTTTTCATTTCAAATGGTATGTCCCTCAAATTTCATTACCATGTCCATATGTCCTTCTTATCCTTTCACCCTACTGTTTTATGGATCATTTATGAGTGGGTGACCCATGTCCCCTCTCATTTCAATGTTTTCTAAAACCCCGAAACTTAGCCGTTATGCTGCAGAATTTTCCCCTCAAAATGCCTCTCTCTTTTCTCAAAAATTATTTTATTTTATAAAGTGAATACTCAAATCTCTTATTTCTACAAGGGTATTCACATATATATCAAAATGTTCAATTTTAAATTCTGGGATTTACATACATGAGACCCGCTTTCCCTTTCCGTGGGTTTAAAGTGACGTAAAGATCATGTCTTTAAAGCGGTTTTTAAAACGTTATGATTATGAAATGAAACCCATTTATTTTATGCTATGTGGGTTATTTATGAAATGTTTGATGATGATATATGTGGCTCACATGATAATAAAGGCAAATTTAAGGGTGCGCCCTGATAGCGCTCCAATGCATTGGGTAATGATGTAACCACTAGAGATTACAATTTTCACGATACCTTGGTGAATAACCTTGGTAATTTTAAAATGACACCTTGGGGATGGACCTTGGTGATATGTTCATGATTGTCTATGTTAAATGATGTAGCCACATCTTCAAGTTATGAAAAAGTTTTATTTTTATTATGATATGCCTCATGATTTCATTTTCATGCATTAAAGTTCTTTTCATGACTTTATTGATGTATCTCAAGTTCATATGTAAATTGTTTCACTTGTTTCCCTTGCTGGGCCTTCTGCTCACCCTTCCTTTTGATGTATGTCCCCAGGTTATGAGATGCAGTAATGAGACTAGGGTGAACATGAGGAGAAGCCTTTCAAGTGTTTAAGAAGAATGTTTTTTTTTGTTTCATGTTTTATGTTCCTTGTTTCCAAGACACTAAACCTTAAAGATCCTCAGTTCCGTGTAATGGAATGAAAAGTTATGTTATAAAAAGATGGGATGCTATAGTTGGTATCAAAGGATGGTTTAGTTATTTGTGGAAATTAGGATATGAAAACTCTAGGAGGAACCCTATAGAAAAGATTAATATAGGAAATCTTCCTGGTATTTTGGTGAGTATTGAGTAAGGGGTTGCCAAGCAAATACATCCCTGTCTGGATACGAGCAGGTAGAGGTGGCTCTGGCACAGATGTACATAGGGGTAAAACCCGAAAACACCGCTTTGAGCTAGACTCGAACGGGAACTGGTACACGACAACGGGCCTTGCTGCACTCTTGGTTACGACACTCCTGGGGGATATGCTTTGGTAAATTCATAAGCTTGGTATGAACCATTGTTAAAGGAACAAAGATAAAATAAAATAAAGGTTCACATAAGAATATATGATCATTCATAACCTAGATGGGAACCTAGGAGATCACAAGTTAGGGTATACCTTTCATATACAAGTTATCCTTATATGCTTTCAGTTCCTTTTCATGATTATTAGCTAAGTACTTAAGCCCCTAATTATGCTTTCTCTTCTTAGTTAATGGTGGGAAATGGAAGAACATGTTCCGACAACCAATGTGATAGGAAATGCGACGATTTTAGTATTAATATGACAGGGATGATTAGGGGATTAAAATATGATTATTATTTTGGAAGACGTTCATGATTTTGGGAACCATATTTGATCGAGGTAAATAGATTACTACGGTATTTTCATTGAGGAGTAAGGTTGACTTATATTTTGAAGAATCGATGAATTTAAGGCGAACTTATAGTAATTTAGGTTACTTATGGGAATGACTAACCTATCTTGGGTAAAATATGTTTAGGTTAGCTACTTTTTTATAAGATGTTAGGAGTGGTTGATGTTGTCTGGAGATGAACAATGAAGTTGTTTTGGAAGACTATGTTATAAAATCCTTATTGTATTTGGGTTTCAATCTTAGTTTGGTTTGTTTTGAGGAATTTTAAGGACCGTTATTTATGGAATGGTCTATGATGAACTTTGGGTAGTACCATGGAACTTTGATGATTTAAAAGTAGTTTCCATTCCTATGGGATTCTTTCTTTTTGAAGAGTTGTTTTACCTTAACATTTCTGTTTTTGGGATAATGCTTAAAGATAGAAGAAATAGATAGTTAATCTTTTGTAGATTATGTGATTCTATAGAAGATGATTCTTGTGCTTTTATGAGACCAAGTGTTTTTGAATTCTCATCATTTGGAGAAAAGATTAGTGTTGGTAGGGACTTGTTAAAGGATGAAACTCTACTTGAAGGTAGGTATATTTTCTTATGTTTTTGTTCTATGTAGTAAATGAAATCCTCAAAATTATGAAAAGAAACGTAAAACAAAAATGTTGTTGGTTTACATTTCCTACTAGGTAATCAAAGACCGTTTACACACATCATAAGTTTGGGATTTTCTCATGGTTAACTTTCTCCTAATCATGTTCTCCATCACTCTCCCTCAGAACTTGACCCTTTGTTTTTTCCTCCATGTCCATGTTTTCCTACATGGAACCCTAGTGTGGGTTAACTCGGGTGACCATTGTACTTCCCTTTCTTTATTTTAAAGTAATAGTTTTACTGACTCCTTTTCCGATGTGGGACGTTCAATGAAATTTCAAAACCCAATTTTAAAATTGCGAGGACGCAATTTCTTAAGGGGGGAAGATTGTAACGACCCGAAATTTTTTAAATAAATTTTGTTTCCTAATTTTATGTGTTATTGTTATACTCAACAAAAATGTTTTATTTGATAAACATGATTATAATTAAAATGAGATCAGTGGGTTTTGACTATTATATAACCATCGGTCAACATGACCGCTGTGAACAAAATGTTTTGATTATTGTCTCTAAATATAAGTAATCTTGGTTAATTATTATAGAAAGAAGATTCGATGGCCTCACCTAGTAGTCTTGGACCGATCGAAGCCCATCTAACAGAGCTTGGGAAGGAGGTAGCACCACTGGGCTTTGCTCTGGATCAAATCCAAGCCGAACTTCATCATGTGAAGCTGGAATGAAATCTCCTTCGTGAGAAGTTCAAACTGATAGAAATTACTACTCGGGCAATGTTGACTGAGCCGCCCCAAGCTTCTATCACCCTAGCACACCTTACTCTTAGGTCCTATGCTGGTATTATGAGGGGTTATGTAACGAGACCGTAACTACCTTGTGTAATCCTTGTTTTAAATAAAAATTGGGATTCCTTCTTATGATGAAGTTTATGAATTTTGAAATGACCGGATAAATATAGTATGTATATTTTTGATGAATTTTAGAAAAAGGATATTTTAAATATGTTTATGTAAACCCTAAATAATTAAAAATGTGTAATGATTTTCAAAAAATGGTCTTCTGCAATTATGTTCACTACTAAATTTAGAGTCTAATAAGATCAACTTGATTTTTGATGAATAGTAAATTATGAATAGTGATTTTATGATTAGGATTAGTAATATGACCAAATGGATTAGTAATCTCACTTAAAGAAAGTTTTAAAATAAGCACCTTGATTAAGTAATGTGATTCAATAAAATAGTTAAATAACGGTTTCATTAATTATTATTCAAGTATTAGTTTTTTCGGGTGAATAGTGTTTTTTAATTAAAAATTTAATTAAAAATAATTAGAAAATTATTTTTATAAAAATGACATTATTTTTGAACTCAGAGCATCGATATTATGTTATGGTAATTTTTGGGGTTTTTTCTGAAAAAAATGAATTTTCGATGAATAGTGTTTTTATTTAAAAATTAAATTAAAAATATTTAGAAAATTATTTTTATAAAATGGATTTCATTTTTGAAATCAGAGCATTGATATTTGGTTAATGTGAAATTTTGGGATTTTTATGAGAAAGTTGAATTTTCAGTGAATAGTAAAAATACAGTTTTAGGGTTTCGGTATGTTTAATGACATCATAACGGTGTCATGATGATGTCATGAGATCTTTTGAGGGTTGGCCGGACAAGGGTGATGAATTATTGTTTTGGGGGCCCCATGTGGCCTAACTCCATGATAAATGACAAGGGAGAGCACATGGGTTTGAGAAAAGCACATGTGAGGTGTCCCTTGGCCATTAATGCCTTGTCCCCTCACTTTCCCTATAAATACCAAGCCCTCCTCTCATCCATTCGACTCCCCACTCATTCCCAACGAATTTATGGTCTCATTACCTCCCAAGGAGTCCTCCCAAGGTGCCCCCAAGCCCTCAAGGTCCCAACCTTTGAGGTTTAAGAGTTACATTTTAAGGTAAGGGATCCGACCTCTCTCTTTCTTTTCAAGTAATCTCTTTTATTTTTTTTCTTTTATACTCCATGTTCTTATGTTGGAGGATGTTCTTTTATATTCATCCTACTGCCTATTTCATGTTTATATGATGAGAGACCTCCCCTTGCTCTCATCAATTCGTTTTAAGAATGTTTAAGTGGCGCCGTTAGGCTGCCGAATTTTTAAGGGATTCTTTCACCTTCCTCGTTTTCAAGTTCTATTTTCATTCAAGTCTTTCATGTTCCTTTTTGTTATATTGGGGTATGATATCTATATATATCATACTGTAATCTTATGTTCATATGATGAGAGACCCCATTTGATCTCTTCAATTCAGTATTTTGATGTTTTAAGTGGCGCCGTTAGCCTGCCGAATTTTTAAGTGGTTCTTCACCCTTCTCGTTTTGAAGTTCTACTTTCATGTCAATTATTTAAAGTTCCTTTTTGTTATATTGGGGTATGATCTCTATATATATCATACTGGACTCTTATGTTCATATGATGAGATACCCCATTTGATCTCTTCAATTCAGTATTTTGATGTTTTAAGTGGCGCCGTTAGGCTGCCGAATTTTTTAGTGGTTCTTCACCCTTCTCATTTTGAAGTTCTAATTTCATGTCAATCATTTCAAGTTACTTTTTGTTATATTGGGGTATGATCTCTATATATATCATACTGGAATCTTATGTTCATATGATGAGATACCCCATTTGATCTCTTCAATTCAGTATTTTGATGTTTTAAGTGGCGCCGTTAGGCTGCCGAATTTTTAAGTGGTTCTTCACCCTTCTCATTTTGAAGTTCTACTTTCATGTCAATTCTTTCAAGTTACTTTTTGTTATGTTGGGGAATTATCTCTATATATATCATACTGAACTCTTATTTTCACATGATGAGAGATCCTATTTGATATTTTCAAATCATTTTTGTTGATGTTTAAGTAACGCCGTTAAGCTGCCGAATTTTCATAAGAGAAATCTAATCCTTTTTCCTTCCATGTTTTTCATTTCAAATGGTATGTCACTCAAATTTCATTACCATGTCCATATTTCCTTCTTATCCTTTCACCCTACTGTTTTATGGATCATTTATGAGTGGGTGACCCATGTCCCCTCTCATTTCAATGTTTTCTAAAACCCCGAAACTTAGCCGTTATGCTGCAGAATTTTCCCCTCAAAATGCCTCTCTCTTTTCTCAAAAATTATTTTATTTTATAAAGTGAATACTCAAATCTCTTATTTCTACAAGGGTATTCACATATATATCAAAATGTTCCATTTTAAATTCTGGGATTTACATACATGAGACCCGCTTTCCCTTTCCGTGGGTTTAAAGTGACGTAAAGATCATGTCTTTAAAGTGGTTTTTAAAACGTTATGATTATGAAATAAAACCCATTTATTTTATGTTATGTGGGTTATTTATGAAATTTTTGATGATGATATATGTGGCTCACATGATAATAAAGGAAAATTTAAGGGTGCGCCCTGATAGCGCTCCAATGCATTGGGTAATGATGTAACCACTAGAGATTACAATTTTCACGATACCTTGGTGAATAACCTTGGTAATTTTAAAATGACACCTTGGGGATGGACCTTGGTGATATGTTCATGATTGTCTATGTTAAATTATGTAGGCACATCTTCAAGTTATGAAAAAGTTTTATTTTTATTATGATATGCCTCATGATTTCATTTTCATGCATTAAAGTTCTTTTCATGACTTTATTGATGTATCTCAAGTTCATATGTAAAATGTTTCACTTGTTTCCCTTGCTGGGCCTTCTGCTCACCCTTCCTTTTGATGTATGTCCCCAGGTTATGAGATGCAGTAATGAGACTAGGGTGAACATGAGGAGAAGCCTTTCAAGTGTTTAAGAAGAATGTTTTTTTTTGTTTCATGTTTTATGTTCCTTGTTTCCAAGACACTAAACCTTAAAGATCCTCAGTTCCGTGTAATGGAATGAAAAGTTATGTTATAAAAAGATGGGATGCTATAGTTGGTATCAAAGGATGGTTTAGTTATTTGTGGAAATTAGGATATGAAAACTCTAGGAGGAACCCTATAGAAAAGTTTAATATAAGAAATCTTCCTGGTATTTTGGTGAGTATTGAGTAAGGGGTTGCCAAGCAAATACATCCCTGTCTGGATACGAGCAGGTAGAGGTGGCTCTGGCACAGATGTACATAGGGGTAAAACCCGAAAACACCGCTTTGAGCTAGACTCGAACGGGAACTGGTACACGACAACGGGCCTTGCTGCACTCTTGGTTACAACACTCCCGGGGGATATGCTTTGGTAAATTCATAAGCTTGGTATGAACCATTGTTAAAGGAACAAAGATAAAATAAAATAAAGGTTCACATAAGAATATATGATCATTCATAAACTAGATGGGAACCTAGGAGATCACAAGTTAGGGTATACCTTTCATATACAAGTTATCCTTATATGCTTTCAGTTCCTTTTCATGATTATTAGCTAAGTACTTAAGCCCCTAATTATGCTTTCTCTTCTTAGTTAATGGTGGGAAATGGAAGAACATGTTCCGACAACCAATGTGATAGGAAATGCGACGATTTTCGTATTAATATGTCAGGGATTATTAGGGGATTAAAATATGATTATTATTTTGGAAGACGTTCATTATTTTGGGAACCATATTTAATCGAGGTAAATAGATTACTACGGTATTTTCATTGAGGAGTAAGGTTGACTTATGTTTTGAAGAATCGATGAATTTAAGGCGAACTTATAGTAATTTAGGTTACTTATGGGAATGACTAACCTATCTTGGTTAAAATATGTTTAGGTTAGCTACTTTTTTATAAGATGTTAGGAGTGGTTGATGTTGTCTGGAGATGAACAATGAAGTTGTTTTGGAAGACTATGTTATCAAATCCTTATTGTATTTGGGTTTCAATCTTAGTTTGGTTTGTTTTGAGGAATTTTAAGGACCGTTATTTATGGAATGGTCTATGATGAACTTTGGGTAGTACCATGGAACTTTGATGATTTAAAAGTAGTTTCCATTCCTATGGGATTCTTTCTTTTTGAAGAGTTGTTTTACCTTAACCTTTCTGTTTTTGGGATAATGTTTAAAGATAGAAGAAATAGATAGTTAATCTTTTGTAGATTATGTGATTCTATAAAAGATGATTCTTGTGCTTTTATGAGACCAAGTGTTTTTGAATTCTCATCATTTGGAGAAAAGATTAGTGTTGGTAGGGACTTGTTAAAGGATGAAACTCTACTTGAAGGTAGGTATATTTTCTTATGTTTTTGTTCTATGTAGTAAATGAAATCCTCAAAATTATGAAAAGAAACGTAAAAAAAAATGTTGTTGGTTTACGTTTCCTACTAGGTAATCAAAGACCGTTTACACACATCATAAGTTTGGGATTTTATCATGGTTAACTTTCTCCTAATCATGTTCTCCATCACTCTCCCTCAGAACTTGACCCTTTGTTTTTTCCTCCATGTCCATGTTTTCCTACATGGAACCCTAGTGTGGGTTAACTCGGGTGACCATTGTACTTCCCTTTCTTTATTTTAAAGTAATAGTTTTACTGACTCCTTTTCCGATGTGGGACGTTCAATGAAATTTCAAAACCCAATTTTAAAATTACGAGGATGCAATTTCTTAAGGGGGGAAGATTGTAACGACCCGAAATTTTTTAAATAAATTTTGTTTCCTAATTTTATGTGTTATTGTTATACTCAACAAAAATGTTTTATTTGATAAACATGATTATAATTAAAATGAGATCAGTGGGTTTTGACTATTATATAACCATCGGCCAACATGACCGCTGTGAACAAAATGTTTTGATTATTGTCTCTAAATATAAGTAATCTTGGTTAATTATTATAGAAAGAAGATTCGATGGCCTCACCTAGTAGTCTTGGACCGATCGAAGCCCATCTAACAGAGCTTGGGAAGGAGGTAGCACCACTGGGCTTTGCTCTGGATCAAATCCAATCCGAACTTCATCATGTGAAGCTGGAACGAAATCGCCTTCGTGAGAAGTTCAAACTGATAGAAATTACTACTCGGGCAATGTTGACTGAGCCGCCCCAAGTTTCTATCACCCTAGCACACCTTACTCTTAGGTCCTATGCTGGTATTATGAGGGGTTATGTAACGAGACCGTAACTACCTTGTGTAATCCTTATTTTAAATAAAAATTGGGATTCCTTCTTATGATGAAGTTTATGAATTTTGAAATGACCGGATAAATATAGTATGCATATTTTTGATGAATTTTAGAAAAAGGATATTTTAAATATGTTTATGTAAACCCTAAATAATTAAAAATGTGTAATGATTTTCAAAAAATGGTCTTCTGCAATTATGTTCAGTACTAAATTTAGAGTCTAATAAGATCAACTTGATTTTTGATGAATAGTAAATTATGAATAGTGATTTTATGATTAGGATTAGTAATATGACCAAATGGATTAGTAATCTCACTTAAAGAAAGTTTTAAAATAATCTAGGCACCTTGATTAAGTAATGTGATTCAATAAAATAGTTAAATAACGGTTTCATTAATTATTATTCAAGTATTAGTTTTTTCGGGTGAATAGTGTTTTTTAATTAAAAATTTAATTAAAAATAATTAGAAAATTATTTTTATAAAAATGACTTTATTTTTGAACTCAGAGCATCGATATTATGTTATGGTAATTTTTGGGTTTTTTTCTGAAAAAAAGGAATTTTCGATGAATAGTGTTTTTATTTAAAAATTAAATTAAAAATATTTCGAAAATTATTTTTATAAAATGGATTTCATTTTTGAAATCAGAGCATTGATATTTGGTTAATGTGAAATTTTGGGATTTTTCTGAGAAAGTTGAATTTTCAGTGAATAGTAAAAATACAGTTTTAGGGTTTCGGTATGTTTAATGACATCATAACGGTGTCATGATGATTTCATGAGATCTTTTGAGGGTTGGACGGCCAAGGGTGATGAATTATTGTTTTGGGGGCCCCATGTGGCCTAACTCCATGATAAATGACAAGGGAGAGCACATGGGTTTGAGAAAAGCACATGTGAGGTGTCCCTTGGCTATTAATGCCTTGTCCCCTCACTTTCCCTATAAATACCAAGCCCTCCTCTCATCCATTAGACTCCCCACTCATTCCCAACGAATTTCTGGTCTCATTACCTCCCAAGGAGTCCTCCCAAGGTGCCCCCAAGCCCTCAAGGTCCCAACCTTTGAGGTTTAAGAGTTACATTTTAAGGTAAGGGATCCGACCTCTCTCGTTCTTTTCAAGTAATCTCTTTTATGTATTTTATTTTATACTCCATGTTCTTATGTTGGAGGATGTTCTTTTATATTCATCCTACTGCCTATTTCATGTTCATATGATGAGAGACCTCCCCTTTCTCTCATCAATTCGTTTTAAGAATGTTTAAGTGGCGCCGTTAGGCTGCCGAATTTTTAAGGGATTCTTTCACCTTCCTCATTTTCAAGTTCTATTTTCATTCAAGTCTTTCATGTTCCTTTTTGTTATATTGGGGTATGATCTCTATATATATCATACTGGACTCTTATGTTCATATGATGAGAGACCCCATTTGATCTCTTCAATTCAGTATTTTGATGTTTTAAGTGGCGCCATTAGGCTGCCGAATTTTTAAGTGGTTCTTCACCCTTCTCGTTTTGAAGTTCTACTTTCATGTCAATTATTTCAAGTTCCTTTTTGTTATATTGGGGTATGATCTCTATATATATCATACTGGACTTTTATGTTCATATGATGAGAGACCCCATTTGATCTCTTCAATTCAGTATTTTGATGTTTTAAGTGGCGCCGTTAGGCTGCCGAATTTTTTAGTGGTTCTTCACCCTTCTCGTTTTGAAGTTCTACTTTCATGTCAATCATTTCAAGTTCCTTTTTGTTATATTGGGGTATGATCTCTATATATATCATACTGGAATCTTATGTTCATATGATGAGATACCCCATTTGATCTCTTCAATTCAGTATTTTGATGTTTTAAGTGGCGCCGTTAGGCTGCCGAATTTTTAAGTGGTTCTTCACCCTTCTCGTTTTGAAGTTCTACTTTCATGTCAATTCTTTAAAGTTACTTTTTGTTATGTTGGGGAATTATCTCTATATCTATCATACTGAACTCTTATGTTCACATGATGAGAGATCCTATTTGATCTTTTCAAATCATTTTTGTTGATGTTTAAGTAACGCCGTTAGGATGCCGAATTTTCATAAGAGAAATCTAATCTTTTTTCCTCCCATGTTTTTCATTTCAAATGGTATGTCCCTCAAATTTCATTAAAATGTCCATATGTCCTTCTTATCCTTTCACCCTACTATTTTATGGATCATTTATGAGTTGGTGACCCATGTCCCCTCTCATTTCAATGTTTTCTAAAACCCTGAAACTTAGCCGTTATGCTGCAGAATTTTCCCCTCAAAATGCCTCTCTCTTTTCTCAAAAATTATTTTATTTTATAAAGTGAATACTCAAATCTCTTATTTCTACAAGGGTATTCACATATATATCAAAATGTTCCATTTTAAATTCTGGGATTTACATACATGAGACCCGCTTTCCCTTTCCGTGGGTTTAAAGTGACGTAAAGATCATGTCTTTAAAGCGGTTTTTAAAACGTTATGATTATGAAATGAAACCCATTTATTTTATTCTATGTGGGTTATTTATGAAATGTTTGATGATGATATATGTGGCTCACATGATAATAAAGGCAAATTTAAGGGTGCGCCCTGATAGCGCTCCAATGCATTGGGTAATGATGTAACCACTAGAGATTACAATTTTCACGATACCTTGGTGAATAACCTTGGTAATTTTAAAATGACACCTTGGGGATGGACTTTGGTGATATGTTCATGATTGTCTATGTTAAATGATGTATCCACATCTTCAAGTTATGAAAATTTTTTATTTTTATTATGATATGCCTCATGATTTCATTTTCATGCATTAAAGTTCTTTTCATGACTTTATTGATGTATCTCAAGTTCATATGTAAAATGTTTCACTTGTTTCCCTTGCTGGGCCTTCTGCTCACCCTTCCTTTTGATGTATGTCCCCAGTTTATGAGATGCAGTAATGAGCCTAGGGTGAATATGAGGAGAAGCCTTTCAAGTGTTTAAGAAGATTGTTTTTTTTGTTTCATGTTTTATGTTCCTTGTTTCCAAGACACTAAACCTTAAAGATCCTCAGTTCCGTGTAATGGAATGAAAAGTTATGTTATAAAAAGACGGGATGCTATACCTTGACAAGATGTCCAGGTCGATCACATCTTTCACAAATAGTTTCCAGTGGTTGGAACCTATTCTCAACTTTCACATTAGTCTTCTCAGATATCTTCTGAAATTTAATTGGAGACTTTCTATTTTGAATGGGTTGACTCCCCCTCAATCCTTGTCTTTAAAAATTTGTGGAATATTTGTAATGTTTTTGGTTGAACCAACACATAATTTCCATGTGTCCGAATCCACCAAAATACCAGCAATAACCATAGAAAGAATATTTGCCTCTGAAACTTATATACTGACCAGATTTGTGAACACGCTTCTCAACAATCTTCTTAATAGAACTATGCTGACCGTCAACCTTCATGTTTTCATTTGTAACTTCCTTTCTCAGTTCAGATTTAACATCACCAGAAGTATTAGAAGTCTTTCTTGACTCGTGATTTTTATGCACTTCTGATTTTTCATCATTGCTGACTTTGACCACATACCTAGTCTTTCCATCCTTGTTCTTATTAAAACCAATTCTATCTTTCATTTCAACCTTTGAAGGTAAATTTTGTGACTCCTTGTTTGGTTCATTCTTACTGGAACATTCACCAACTTCTGAGAAAGAATTTTTGAAACTGATATTCATTTCTTGAGCTTTATAAAGTTTCTGTTGGATAAGTTCCAACTCTTCTTATTTTTACTTCAGCTTTACTTCAAGATGATAATTATGATTCTTTGAATTCTCTAGAGAGTTTTTCAGATCATCAATATTATTTTCCATCTTCATTTTCTCATCAGTAAAACCTTCTTGATTGCTTAATGTAGAATTTTCATTTATCAGCTTGTTTTTTTCCTTCTCAAGCCTTCTGATCTTCCTCAAGCATTCTTTCAATTCTTCTTTCAGATGATATTCATGTTGAGTTTCTTCTTCTTCTGAACTTTTTCTCTCGTACTCTTCATTATTCACAGCTACAATAAAGGTATTCTCTCTAGCTTTCTCAGCAAATGATTTCTCAGATTCAGCTTCACTATCCTCTTCTTCTTCATCTTTAGATAAAAATCTTCTTCATTTTGATTTGAATTTTTTTTATCCTTACCCTTTGAAAAATATTTGTCTTTATCAGTTTGATTCTTCCATGACCTTCTTGGCCTTCTTTCATCATCATCATTGTCTTTTTTATTCTTTTGAGGAAAATTTTCCGCAAAGTGACCAACCACTCCACACTCAAAACATTTCAAGGGAAGTTTCCCCTTGTATTTCCCTGTACCTCTTTTCACATTTTTAGAAAACACTGATAAAATTTCATCAAAATTTTTGCATACCTCATCTTCAGAATTGGATTCACCAGCATCATCTTTAATAAGGGTCTTCTTTGACTTCTCTATCTTTTTAGCACTAAATGACATTTCTCTATCAACTATTTTTTTTCTCTTCATAGTCTTCTCCCTTCTCATTTCATAAGTAATGAGAGTGCTATGAAAATCATCTAGAGATAATGTTTTAGGGTCTCTGTCTTCTAATGAAGAAACTTTAGCATCAAACTTGTCAGGAAGAATTCTCAAGATCTTTTCCACAACCATAGAATCCTCTAACGTTTCACCAAGACATCTGATTGTACTGACAATGTCACTAATCCTGGTAAAGAAGTCCCCAACAGATTCAGATTCTCACATTTTCAAGTCTTCATACTTCATCCTCCAGATTTTTAGTTTTTCCTTCTTCAATTTTGTATTTTCTTCATAGATTTTCTTCAACTTATCCCAGATTCCTTTAGATGTAGAAACACCTTTCACTCTTAAAAATTCACTCTCAGAAAGAGATGAGAGTAGCACATTTTTATCTCTTCCGTCATTCTCAAGGTTTTTCTTATCAACAGGAGTAAGAGGAACCTTGTCATCAATAGCAGTAAATACATCCATTGTAGTTTCAAGAACTTCATATCAAAGAGACATAAGATAAGGTATCATTCTATCCTTCCATATGTGATAGTTCGTTCCATAAAAAATCGGAATCCCCTTACTGTTCACACAATTTAGATTCTCCATCATAACTTCTCTTCAATCACTTCAGCAAATAATAAACAAAGGGAACCTCCCTCTGATACCAATTGAAGTTCCCAGTTAGGATCCAAATATCACTGAGAGGGGGAAGGGGTGAATCAGTGATATCTATTTCTTTTTAAGTTTCCCATTTTTGAAACAACATTTGCCTCCTGTTAAAGAGTTTCTTCCCTACTGAACACACAAAACCATTGGAACACAAGATTTACAAGGTTCACTACTCAACAAGAGTAGCTACGTCCTTGGTATGGTACAGAAACAATCCAGTACCACACAATTCACTAGAAAAAAATCCTTTGATGTAGAATACAACGAGTAGGATATACCCTTACACTCATCCATCACTTTGAAAACAATCCAATAGTGTGTGTGCTCCCTCTTAGCACAAATAGGGTAATACAATGGATCAGTGCTTCTTAATAATCTTACACAAATCAAATATTTCAAAGCAATTCTTCAATTTCCTACCCAGAAGCTGGAAGGATCCCCTGGAGAAAAACAGCTTGCGTGCCCATTTCCACTTGCGCGAACTATACTTGCACGCCTAAAACTTGCACGCCTCTTCTTACGCACAACCTACATGTGCGCTGCCCTTCAGACATGGTGCCTGCTTACAGCTTGAACACCAACTAACACTTGCGCACCTTCAACTTGCACGTACCCAACTTGCGCGCCTTATAACAATGGTCAACTTGTGCACCCAAATCTCTACTTGTACCCCCGGAGCTCAAAGATAATTCTCAAGTATTGAGCCTTAAAAAATGAGGAGGCTAGTCCTCTATTTATAGGCATTTTGGTGACTTGCTCGACCCATACACTTGCGTGCTGCTCCATCACTTACACACCGCTTCATCACTTGCACTCCATTTCATCACTAGCGTGACACTTTCTTTCCTCTATCATATTTTGATATGATGATGTTGGAATATGACTTGCGCAAAACATGAACTTGTGTGCCAAGACTTTCACACCAATACTTGCGCGACACTCTTGACTTACGTGACACTTTCTAACTTGCGTGCCGCTTTATTTCCTTTGTCATATTTTGATTGGATGATCTTTGAAACAGGACTTGCGCGCCACTTATACTTGTGCTCCAATACTTGCGCACCACCAATTGCGTAGTGCCACTTTCACGCCTTCTTCTTGCCTTTGTCATTTTTGGATAGTATGATATTTGAAATGTGTTTTCCCAAAAAAAAAAATCTTTACTCTCTCCATCCTTCATACGTCTTGCAGCACAAGTTCTCCAAACATGTGATGATTGTTGATTAGTCACTGAAAGTGGCTAATATTAATTGTTAAGATCTTAATATTAATGTGTTTAAAAGTTCATAAACATCAATTTTAGTCCAATTCAGAAATTGAACTTCATTTCCCATCATTGTGCAATTCATGCTTAAAATGTCAATTTGGGACCACTCAATAATTTGCTTGTGGAAATTACAATATTCATCATTTTAATTTGAAATTTTGGGATATGATTTATCACTTTGTTTGGAACATTTTATCATTTAGGTCCGATGGATGAATCCCAAAGGAAGATGGAGAATTTTGCGCCTGAAGGCATAAACATGCTGGAAAAAGCATAATGGGCCTATGGCCCATCAAACAAATGTGGGGCCCATAAACCAAGCCCAATGAAGCTCAAATTTATAAAGTAGAAATATAAAAATATGAGGATCATTTTATTCAACTGTGGCCGGAGCTAATTCTGATGTTTTCATGATGATAAAGGGATCTGAAGTTGAGATTTAAATGGAGGACTTGTCATTAATGCACAGAAATCCGTCCCACCATTTCAACCATAACTTTCAAACGGCTGAGACAAATGTCCTAAAATTTTGAGAGCTTCTAGAAGACACATGGAAGAAGATATTTTATATTTATGACACCTTCGGATTCGGCCATATGAAGTGTAAAAAGCACACGTCAAAATGGAGGACGAATCTGGACAGTTTTCCGGGTCAACTTCGAAACGTCAATTTACTTTTGATTCTTCACCCTCCTTTTGACTCTCTTAATTGTTGGGGGGTGAATTTAATGTTGGGGGTGGACATAAGGCTCATAATATGCCTATATAAGGAGCTGGTGGTGAAGGGAATAATAATCTAACATTTTCCTTTGAATCCAAGTTTTTCTTTCAATTGTAATTTCCCGCTTTCGTTTTGTAATGGCATTGTCAATTTCTCTAATGTAAGTTTTTCATTCACGTTTAGTATTTTAATAAAATTTCTTCTTCTTCACTTTTATTTTTCCTTTTTTTTACAAGTTGATACCGTTTAATCATAGTGTGAATTTATTCACACCCGCACTTGTGAATTCATCACACAACGGTGGAGTGTTCATTTTGATTAATGTTTTTTTCTTTCTTCTTCAATCCCGCTTCTTTAAGTCAATTACCTGCTTCCATTGATAGAATAACATCAATGGAGGGATAACCTTTTATGGGTTGATCCTAGGGAGTTGCATAAGTTGGATTTAATGTTATTTTATGTTCTTAAATTCATAAATTTGTTCTTTATTTTAAGAGTTCCTTTCTTTGATTTATCTTCTTCTTTGTCTTCACCGAATTTAACGACGACACATTTTGAGTGCTAGTACGATCCAATTCCTTGCAGTGCTCATTTAATTGATCCTCTAAGTGAATTGGTGATTAGCCTTGAAATTGTGTATGGATTAAATCGGAGAATGATATTGAGGAATTATTTCATTTAATGGATACCTCTTGAACCGATGAACAGAAAATAAAATGAAAAACAAATACATCCAATCAAGCCCAAGAGACAACCTAGGATTGACTCACCTTAATTAGTTGTTTTAATTCAAGAAATTTTATTTGTTTTGTTCTTTAAATTAAATCAATATTTCTTCAAATCAATTCTATCCAAAGTTGGCCACTACATAGCCAATCCCGTATCCAATCTTAGTGTCTCAAGGTTTCTTCTTCGGTCCCTGTGGATTCGATCCCTACTTGTACTTCAACGACCGCTTTTACCGGTAGGGTAAATTTGGGCGCAACCAAATTTTGGCGCTATTGCCGGGGACCAAGTAAGTTCCTTAGACCAAAAACCTTCTTTTCTTACCCCCATTCTTCTATTCTCATCCCAATTCTCTTATCTTTTCCCTTTCTCGCTTTTTTTTTCTTTTGGCGCATGTCCGCCTACACCCGTGATAACTCAAACAGATTAGTTAGGGTGGATACTCCTAGGGATGGGGAGTCAAGCACTAAAAGAGGTCTATTTCCTTTAGATCCAAATCTTCCTAATACTCCAAATTCAGACGTTGAGTTCGATACAATGGAGAATATCCCACAAAACCAAATCATAAACCGGGGAGGGAACCAAAATAACGGGCAGGACCCTAACTTGGGAATTGTTGCAGACCCGACCATGAATGACTACCTCACACCAACCTGGACCAATGCACCCTCATGCATTAGGCATGATAACATAGGATATGCCCAATATGTTTTCAAACCCCATGTCCTGAACCACCTTCCAACCTTCCATGGGATGGAGTCTGAGATGCCTTACCTTCATGTTAAAGAATTTAATGACATTGTCGAAACCATGTGCCCACCAAATCAAATTGAATCTGCTAAAATGAGACTTTTCCCTTTTTCCCTTAAGGACCGAGCAAAGAATTGGTTAAACAATTTGAGACCAGCATCCATTCACTCTTGGGACCAGCTTCAATGAGAATTTTATAAAAAATACTTCCCCCATCACAAAACAATTGCACTTAAAAAGAGCATACAAAACTTTTTTTAAAGAGAGGGAGAAACATTCTATGAAACATGGGAAAGGTTCAAGGACACATTAAACATGGTACCACACCATGGTTTCTTAATCCCAGAACAAGTGAGAATTTTCTATGAAGGGTTGGGTCCCGGAAACAAACAATTCATTGATATGATGTGTAATGGAACCTTCAAAAACAAAGCCCCAAATGATGCTTACGAGTATCTAGAAAATCTTTCTGAACAAAACCAAACATGGGGAACATCACCATACTATGAGAAGCCACCCAAATCTGGTGGAATGTACAATCTTGGAGAAGAAGAAAACCTTAGAGCAAAACTTGCTGCACTCACGAGGAAAGTTGAGGAGATTGATCTTAGGAAGGTCCACAAAACCCAAACTGTTGAGCTTGTTTGTACAATTTGTGACAAGAATGACCAAAAGACTGATAATTGTCCAACCATTCCTTCCATCAAGGATGTTCTTTTAGGATGACCACCAGAAGAAGTTAATGCAATGAACTTTCAAAAGCCACAATTCACGAACACCTTCAATCCAAGGTATAACGACCATCCGGGCTTTCGTTGGAAGGACAATCAACAACCAACACAACAACAATGTATCAACCCATACCCTCAACAAAACTTTCAACCTCATAATCAGTTCCAACCACAACCGGTCCAATTCCAACATCCTCATGTCCAATATCAACAACCTATCCAACAACCAAAGTATCCTCCTGGAATAAACCCACAAGCTCAAGCACCAACCCAAAATGTTCCACAAAGCCTACTAGAACAACTGTGCAAACAAATGGACAAAATGAACTCAGAATTCTCATCCATTAAACAAGAACTTCAAACCATAAAAACTGGAAAGGCACCCATGCCCACACAAGCCATTCCACAACAAACATCAAGGGGAGAGACAAGTTTCACTCAAACAACTCACGAACAACTAAAGGCTGTGACAGTTTTAAGAAGTGGGAAATCAATTGAAAAACCCGAACAGATAAGTCAAAAACCATGTGAAGCTTCAAAATCTAATGAAAATTCAAATGAAATACAAGATCAAACTGAAGAAACTGATAATAATGTGAATGAAACCACACTTCATCAAACGACTCCACAATCTGCACCATTTCCTCAACGCATGAGGGGGAAAACCAAGCCTGAATTGAGTGAAACATTGAGGGAAATCTTCTCACAAGTCAATTTGAACATTCCCCTTCTTGATGCCATCCAAACCATACCTTCCTACTCAAAATACCTTAAGGACTTGTGCACTTTCAAAAGAAAATTTTCACATAAAAACCAAGTCCTTTTGGCTGCTAATGTGAGTACCACCATTCAAGGGACCATTCCTCCTAAGATGAAAGACCCAGGATGCCCTTACATAAATGTTGAACTAGGAGAGAACAAAGTTGTCAAAGCCTTGTGTGATCTAGGTGCTAGTGTGAACCTCATTCCATATTCCATGTACTGTCATTTAGGGCTCGAAGAACTCCAACCCACATCTGTCACTCTTCAACTTGCTGATCGTAGTGTTCGAGTTCCAAAGGGGATCTTAAAAGATGTTTTGGTGAAGGTTGAAAATTTCATTTACCCAGCTGACTTCATTGTTTTGGACAATCACCCAAGCTTAGGTCCTAGGGAGTAAACCCCAATCATACTTGGTCGTCCCTTCCTTGCAACAATCAACTCTGTAATCTGAGTTCGAAATGGGAACATGACCATCACCTTTGGGAACATGAGCTTAGACTTGAACATCTACAATGAAAACTCTCAAATTGGGGATGATGAAGAGATCCATGAGGTTAATTGGATTGGTAGTGTTGATAATGAACTCAATGAACATCAAGGAGTTATCGAAGGATGGTTAAGTCAAGAAGAGATTGATTTTCTTTATTCACATGAGGGAAATTTGCCTCCTTGGATTGAATCTATTTCAGACAGCTCTATTGATGAATTTCTAGAATCACCAATCAATGATACCATGGTTGAAATCAATAACATTGAGTCCATAGCCATTCATGACACTACTCTGGAAAATTTAGTGGATGAAAATTCTGTTCACAAGGAACCAATTTTGTCAAGAAATCTGAACAAAGAAACTAAGTTCAATACAAAGTCTCATCCATTCATGGAAAGTCATGACTAATCTGATCTTGAATTTAAAGTCTTACCTTCATCACTAAAGTATGCTTTCTTAGGGGACAATCAATCCTTTCCTGTTGTCATTTCTTCCTCCCTTGAATCCGATCATGAGAGGATGCTTCTAGATGTTCTTAGGAGACACAAGAAATCCATTGGATGGACCCTATCTGATATCCCTGGGATTAGCCCACTTATCGGGACTCATAGAATTATTCTTGAATCTGAGTCAAAACCATGTCGTCAATCTCAGAGGCGACTCAACCCTAATCTCATGGAAGTAGTGAGAAAAGAACTTTTGAAATTGTTAAAAGCTGATATCATCTATCCTATAGCTGAGAGTGAGTGGGTTAGCCCAATCCATGTGGTTCCAAAGAAGGCTGGAATCACAGTAATAACCAACAAGGATGGAGAGATGCTTCCAACAAGGGTCAGTAGTGGATGGAGAGTTTGTATTGACTATAGGAAACTCAACTCTTGTACCAAGAAAGACCATTTCCCCTTACCCTTTATTGATCAAGTCCTCGAGCGAGTGGCAGGTCATCAATTCTATTGCTTCCTAGATGGATTCTCAGGGTATAATCAAATCGAAGTCTCCTTAGAGGATCAAGGAAAAACAACCTTCACTTGTCCATTTGGCACTTTTTCCTTCAAACGCATGCCCTTTGGGTTATGTAATTCCCCTGGTACCTTCCAGCGGTGCATGATGGGAATATTCTCGGATATGGTGGGGGATTTTTTAGAGGTCTTCATGGATGACTTCTCCATATTTGGGGATACTTTTGAGGGATGCCTTATAAATGTTGAAAAGGTTTTGTCAAGGTGCGAGGATAAGAATCTCATACTAAATTGGGAAAAATGCCATTTCATGGTAAGGGAAGGACTTGTTCTAGGTCATCTGGTATCTGGTAGAGGGATTGAAGTTGATAAAGCTAAGGTTGACATCATTCGTCACCTTCCCTCTCCTAAAACTGTTAAGGAAGTGAGGTCCTTCTTAGGACATGCTGGTTTTTATAGAAGGTTCATTAGGAATTTCAGCTCTATTTCTCGACCACTTTGTGCTCTATTGGTAAAAGATGCTCCATTTTTATGGACAGAAAGCTGTGAGGAATCATTCTCTACACTCAAGTCAACTCTTATATCTCCACCTATCATGAAATCTCCAAATTGGAAACTTCCTTTTGAGCTCATGTGTGATGCAAGTGATTTCGCTGTAGGAGCAGTCTTAGGACAACGGTGTGAGAAAACTCCACATGTAATTTCTTATGCAAGCAAATCTTTAAATGATGCACAAATAAACTACACCACCACTGAGAAAGAGTTGCTTGCTGTTGTCTTTGCCTTAGAGAAATTCAGGTCTTATCTCTTAGGATCACCCATCATTGTCTTCACTGATCATTCAGCCCTAAAATACCTTTTCCAAAAACAAGATGCCAAGGATAGATTGATTAGGTGGGTCCTTCTTCTTCAAGAGTTCGATTTAACCATTAAGGATAAAAAGGGTGTTGAAAATATTGTAGCTGATCACCTCTCTAGGATGGAATTCAAAGACAACTCACACCACCTCTCTGTGTCTGATTCATTTCCCGATGAGCACCTCTATTCAGTGAGTGATTGCCCTTGGTATGCTGACATAGCAAACCATTTTGTGACGGGTGACATTCCAAAATTCATGGGGACCCAAGCTAAGAGGAAATTTCTTTCTGACTTAAAACACTATGTGTTTGATGATCCTTACCTCTTCAAGTTCTGTCCTGATCAAATCATCAGGAGATGTATTCCTGAGTCTGAGCAAGAGTCCATTCTAAAATTTTATCATGGAGAGGCATGTGGAGGCCACTTTTCTACAAATAAAACCACTGCAAAGGTCCTCCAAAGTGGTTTCTACTGGCCGAATCTCACTAAGGATTCCTTCCAATTCTGCAAAAGTTGTCCTCAGTGTCAGAAATTAGGATCCATTACCAAAAGGAATCAAATGCCCCTCACTCCCATTCTAGTCGTTGAAATCTTTGATTGTTGGGGAATTGATTTCATGGGGCCTTTTCCAAACTCTAAGGGATACCTCTACATCCTCTTAGCTATTGATTATGTCTCAAAATGGGTTGAAGCCATTCCCACCAAGTCCAATGACCACCATGTGGTGATCCGATTTCTAAAAGAGCATATATTTTCTCGATTTGGAATTCCTAGGGCTA
Source organism: Viscum album (assembly GCA_963277665.1). NCBI lineage: Eukaryota > Viridiplantae > Streptophyta > Magnoliopsida > Santalales > Viscaceae > Viscum > Viscum album. Next base: position 1,008,160,431 of record OY728152.1, on the reverse strand, counting down.
TAATTAGTGATCGTGGAACCCATTTCTGCAACCGCCCATTCGCTTCACTCATGTCTAAGTATGGTATTACTCATAAAGTTTCCACTGCATACCATCCTCAAACCAACGGTCAAGCTGAGTTGGCAAATAGAGAAATTAAACAAATTCTTGAAAAAACTGTCAATCCCTCTAGGAAAGATTGGACTGAGAAACTCTTATATGCCCTTTGGGCATATCGAACTGCTTTCAAAACTATCCTAGGCATGTCACCGTATAGATTGGTTTATGGAAAATCATGTCATTTACCTGTTGAAATTGAACATAAGGCCTTTTGGGCAATAAAAAAAATGAACTTTGACATTTCTTTGGCTGAAACAAAAAGGAAATTAGATCTTAATGAACTCGAGGAACTTAGGATGGAGGCTTATGAAAATTCAAGGATCAATAAATCTAAAGTTCAAGCCTACCAATCTAGGAATATCAAAGTTAAACACTTTGAGCTTAGAAAATTTGTGCTCTTGTATAGTTCAAAACTTCATCTACACCCAGGAAAGCTAAGGTACAGATGGTCTGGTCCATACCTAGTGCATCATGTGTACCCTCATGGGGCAATAGAGATTCAGGATCCCACAAGTGGTCATGTCTTCAAAGTCAATGGTCATAGGTTAAAACCATTCATTGAATCATTCAATAAACAAGAAACCAAGGAGGAGTTAACTGAGCCAACATATGAACCAAAGAAAAATTGATAGATTTAGGGTACAAGTCGGGCTAACGACGTTAAACAAAAGCGCTGCACAGGAGGCAACTCGTGGTTTTCATGTTTCCAATCACTGGGAATCATCTTTTGTTTCCTTCTACTTAATTTTGTTACTTTTTTTTATATATAGACTGTTGACCTGTTCTTCTTTTATGAGTAAGGATGGGTATGAAAAGGGAGCACCGTATTCATCCGTGTCACGCGGTGTGATCCCTGAGTAATACCTTACCCAGAAATTTAAAGAAGACAATGTATCATCAGTTTATTTTATTTATGTTTTTGTAGGTTTAAAAAAAAAATTATTAAACTTTTGACCTGTTATTCTTTTATGAGTATGGATGTGTATGAAAGGGGAGCACCGTATTCATCCGTGTCACGCGGTGTGATCCCTGAGTAATACCTTACCCAGAAATTTAAAAGAAGACAATGTATCATTAGTTTGATTTAAAAAAAAACATGAAAATGATGGTACTTGGAATTAAATAAATCATTGTGTTGTTTGTTTTGTCTGTTTTGTCCTTCTTTTTATGGTTCAGGAACTATTTTGGCTGATACATGTTCAATCAAGGAGGTGCCTACATCCCCAAAGAGATCAAAGGAGTAATTTGGAGCATCATGAACCTCAACTTTAAAAACCAGGTGAATTTGTTCCATGTTTTTCATTCTCAATTTTATCTTTGAACTCCTCTCCTACCCCCTTCTAAGTTTTTGTTTCTTTAAACACTGGGGACAATGTTATTCTAAGTTGGGGGGGGGGAATAAAAAAATGATTTTTTTTTTCAATAAAAACATGCATGAAAAGAAAAATTCCATTAACCTTAAACATCATAACACACATTGCAAACTCTGAAATTTGATATCAAATAAATTTTGCATGCCTTGATTCTGATTTTAATGCAAGTTTAAGTTCATGAGCATAGTTTTTGGAAAGTGCAGTTGTCCGATGTGATTTTTCAAAGTTTACATTTTCATCCTCTTAATAAAAATGCCACAAAGCACGTCTACTGGATCGTGGGTGTAAATTTGAGTTCTTGGGTCCCTTTCATTATAGCATAGGGTTCTGGGGTCACTTTTAGTTTAATTTGAGTATCAAAAAAAAAAAAAATTGAAAATAATAATAATGACCACATAGAGCAATGTTTTGTCCAAATGCGTGGCGTCCGGCACTTGGGGATCGTGACTCCATAGTTGTCTTGCCCAGAGTTAGGCTTTATATCTCTATTGTAGAGCATGAAATTGACAAAATGTGTGGCGTCCGACACTTGGGGATCGTGACTCCATAGTTGTCTTGCCCAGAGTTAGTCTTTTCATATCTATTGGGGTTAAAAAAAATCAAAAAATAAAATCAAAAAAAAAATCAAAAAAAAGGGATACTCATCTTAAGGTTTAATGTGATTCCCACCTAGTGCTTCCATTTTTTCCCCTTGAACAATAAAATGGGCCCCATATCTTTTATGATGCACAACACTTTATCATGCTTAATTGGAATTGGATGAAATGTGGCAATGAATTTGAACAAAGGAATGGGCTTGGGCTTGGGATATGCTTATGGACCTAGCTTGTATTAAATGATTTTGATGGGTTCCATAATTTTTTTGGTATGAGATCTTTTTAGTGAGCAATGTGTATTTAAATGTTTTTGGAAAAGGGGATTTTGATTTCATATTTGTAATTTATTTTGCTCGGGACTAGAAAAACTCAAGTTGGGGGGTGTGATTAGTCACTGAAAGTGGCTAATATTCATTTTTAAGATCTTAATATTAATGTTTTTAAAAGTTCATAAACATCAATTTTAGTCCAATTCAGAAATTGAACTTCATTTCCCATCATTGTGCAATTCATGCTTAAAATGTCAATTTGGGACCACTCAATAATTTGCTTGTGGAAATTACAATATTCATCATTTTAATTTGAAATTTTGGGATATGATTTATCACTTTGTTTGGAACATTTTATCTTTTAGGTCCGATGGATGAATCCCAAAGGAAGATGGAGAATTTTGCGCCTGAAGGCAGAAACATGCTGGAAAAAGCATAATGGGCCTAAGGCCCATCAAACAAATGTGGGGCCCAGAAAACAAGCCCAATGAAGGTCAAATTTATACAGTAGAAATATAAAAATATGAGGATCATTTTATTCAACTGTGGCCGGAGCTAATTCTGATGTTTTCATGATGATAAAGGGATCTGAAGTTGAGATTTAAATGGAGGACTTGTCATTAATGCACAGATATCCGTCCCACCATTTCAAACATAACTTTCAAACGGCTGAGCCAAATGTCCTAAAATTTTGAGAGCTTCTATAAGAAACATGGACGAAGATATGTGATATTTATGACACCTTCGGATTCTGCCATATGAAGTGTCAAAAGCACACGTCAAAATGGAGGACGAATCTGGACAGTTTTCCGGGTCAACTTCGAAACGTCAATTTACTTTTGATTCTTCACCCTCCTTTTGACTCTCTTAATTGTTGGGGGGTGAATTTAATGTTGGGGGTGGACATAAGGCTCATAATATGCCTATATAAGGAGCTGGTGGTGAAGGGAATAATCATCTAACATTTTCCTTTGAATCCAAGTTTTTCTTTCAATTGTAATTTCCCGCTTTCGTTTTGTAATGGCATTGTCAATTTCTCTAATGTAAGTTTTTCATTCACGTTTAGTATTTTAATAAAATTTCTTCTTCTTCACTTTTATTTTTCCTTTTTTTTTACACGTTGATACCATTGAATCATAGTGTGAATTTATTCACACCCGCACTTGTGAATTCATCACACAACGGTGGAGTGTTCATTTTGATTAATGTTTTTTTCTTTCTTCTTCAATCCCGCTTCTTTAAGTCAATTACCTGCTTCCATTGATAGAATAACATCAATGGAGGGCTAACATTTTATGGGTTGATCCTAGGGAGTTGCATAAGTTGGATTGAATGTTATTTGATGTTCTTAAATTCATAAATTTGTTCTTTATTTTAAGAGTTCCTTTCTTTGATTTATCTTCTTCTTTGTCTTCACCGAATTTAGCGACGACACATTTTGAGTGCTAGTACGATTCAATTCCTTGCAGTGCTCATTTAATTGATCCTTTAAGTGAATTGGTGATTAGCCTTGAAATTGTGTATGGATTAAATCGGAGAATGATATTGAGGAATTATTTCATTTAATGGATACCTCTTGAACCGATGAACAGAAAATCAAATGAAAAACAAATACATCCAATCAAGCCCAAGAGACAACCTAGGATTGACTCACCTTAATTAGTTGTTTTAATTCAAGAAATTTTATTTGTTTTGTTCTTTAAATTAAATCAATATTTCTTCAAATCAATTCTATCCAAAGTTGGCCACTACATAGCCAATCCCATATCCAATCTTAGTGTCTCAAGGTTTCTTCTTCGGTCCCTGTGGATTCGATCCCTACTTGTACTTCAACGACCGCTTTTACCGGTAGGGTAAATTTGGGCGCAACCAATTGTAAAATACAAATCTGCAAAGCATCGTTTGATTTAAAAGTCCTTTACAAAGTGAATTGATTTAGCTTTTTGACAACAAAATACAACACTTTGTAACAACAAACTTTTCTTACTTCCTTATCCATCCAACTTGGTACCAACAGTTATGAGGTAATTGATCATGGGAATATAGTTTATCTACCCCAATCCAATAGGTAGTGATCATTTGAAGGAGTGACCTAGCCTAATGCAATAAGTAGTGATCTTAGTAATTTTGGTTCACTATCACAATATTAGTAGCAAGATATTTTGAAAAGCACTTTGTGGTGAATGAAGTAGAAAACCACATGTCATTGTAATTTTTTTCTTTAATTCTCATGTATAATCATCAAATAAAATTGATAAAGATAAGGAAAATTAATATAGAAATTTTGGTCAATTAAAATGTAATCATATCAATAAGATAAAATCAAGGTGACCCATATAATTAAGAGGTTAAGATCTATTAGGGAATGAAGAGATTGAAAATTATCTATACACAAATTCACCTCACCATATTACGGTACGCAATCCAATATCATACCTAAAAATGGTAGATCGATATTGTTAGAAATACTATTATGATCATAGGAGAAGGCCTTTAGAGTTTAACATTATAGATAATGTGTATGACACCCTAGAATAGAATTCCCATTTGAGATATAGTATTGCATAGATTCAGGCATGCCACCTCATATTATAGAGGCTTCCAAATAGTGGTGATGGCCCAATATATACAATGGGGAGACTATAACCTCTAATTAGAGTAAGAAACTGGTGGAAAATAACCAAAAATATAGTGACCCAAATTTTTCATTGTAACGTCCCCAACCCGATAACCACTATATCTGGTGCCCCAAGTTGGGTTGTCACATGACCTAAAGTGAACCTCCTCATATGTTATAGGTTTCCAACCAACAGCGTGAGTCTAAGGAAAAACCTTGAGAGACTATACATACTTATCAGAGTTAATCCACAACAGAAGTAACATCAATAGATATAACAACTAGCAGGAATAATAAGGGAAAGACGTATGAAAAATTCCAACAAGTAACCAAGTAGAACATGATATAATAGTATGATGAATACACTACATATCATGTAGTCATACAAATAAAACCTCAAAACCAAAACTACCAAAAGAACCTAAACACAGAGTCGATTCCTAACCCGATATTGACATCCCACGATCCAACATATCATCCAATGCACAACCAAACACCCAATACCTGTCCAAAACCTGTATAAAAAAGCATGTATCATATTCTCAGGTGCCCAAGTGCAATAGAGTTCAGAGCAGGGTGTGAGTATAACTCAGTAGGCCACCACCAATGGGTTTTAAAGAAATAAATATCATGTATAAGAATGTATTCATGTAAACAAGTGTAATAAACTTAACAAGGAAACAAAAAGGGACATATCTCACCATTTAGAAAAACAAAAAGTAACCATTTGATGCATTAATTTTTCTAGGGTAAACCAAAAAACTAAAATAACTCCAGTCACACTTAGAGCCTATTCCATAACATATGAGGTTACATACTTTTAATCACAATGTCATTCACTAAGAAAAATTTTATCAACATACCATGGATCCATTAGTTGAAAAGTCTTACTAAAACCATTTTCATCATTTTTCCCATGGGTCAGTCATTTTATTCAATTACACTATGGAATATGCTGATTGACTATTACACATAAGGGGATAAGTCAAATTCCCAATATCACTAAGGTAAATATTTCACAAAAAATTTCATCACACTTACATTGGAGCCTCAATCAAAGTAGTCTCATCAAATTAAACTTTTAGGGGCATATAGCCTCATTCATCTCCCAAACCCATGCATTAAAGGGGATGGGATTTAGAGCCTCAATCTAACCTGACATGTGGGAAAAGACCCTCAAGTAGAATACCCTAAACATACATCCAAGCCATGTTCACAAGATTGTTTAACTATAACACATTTACCAAACACAATCTATAACCACTAAACACTTTTATCATTTAAACACATAACTCATTAGACATATCTCACTTAAAAGACCTAATCCATTAACACATATTACATTATACCAAACACCCCCTTATGTTAAATCATCAGATAAGCACATTCACCATTTAGTTCATTTCATAACCTTGTTTACATGCCAAAATAATCATTATTGGTCCTATATCACTAGCCTGCACGTCATTTCAATTAAAATGATCCAAACATACCTTTAAAACTATATGATGGCATAAAAAAACTTAAAATAATCATTTTAAGTGATCTTGAGGCCAACCGTTAAAACATGGGTCTTCCTCTTATAAAAACTAAAACATTCCATAAGGCTTTCATTTCCATTTCCGACCATTCAAAATAATCATTAATCACTTTAACAAGAAAGGGGCTACACCCCCATTTAGAATCTTCATTTGAAATCCATTAACAAGAATCCCCTTTTGAAAATCATTTTGAGGTCAACACATCCTTTCAAAACATTACTAACTTTAAAAACATCAAGTCCTTCATTTAAAACCATGGGTGAGTCAAAACCCAAAACACATCATTTAAAAATTTTCGAATGGCCCCTAAGATATTTCACCAAAATTTGACTTACAGTCAATCCATTTTACCCTTTAACCAAGACCACATTCCCAATTACAATATACAACCCATTAAATCTCATGTTTCCCCCCATATCAATGTTCATCAATTTATTTCACCATTTCAAGGGTTTAACATATCCCATGGGCAGCCCTAGGTTTGGTCCCATGTCATCAATGAACCTGGTGGGTCTATGAAGGGTCTTTCACCTCAATATAAGGTCGAAAATTACTTTCCTTAACCCAAAAAATCAAAACATAGTAAGGAAATGAATTATCAAAACTATATAAATATATAACACGTAAATACTATGGGAAAAAACTTTAATACCACATACCTCATGCTCATAGACAACAATTCACTTAAACCTAGCCCTTGATTCTAACTCAAACAAATGTTAAATACCCATCCAAGAATCTATTGGAAAAAGAGGGTTTTACTGATTTAGAAGGAGAAGAAACCACATGCCAAGACTCATTTAGAAAATGGAAGGAAATGAAGTTGAAGACTTAATCGGAGATTCGATTCACACTAAATGAAACTGTAAATGCCCAAGAATTGGAGGAGAATCACCCATGGGGGAAGAGGGGTCTGTTGGTTTGTCACCTAGGCTATAGGAGATCAAATTGGGGAGACATTATGTGGAGAAATACAAATTATCGGGGGGGGGGGGTGGTGGTGGTGGTAAAAACACATTTTTAATGAGGCGCACGATTTGGATGCATGTTTTTCTAAACAACGTGGTTCCCTCTGTCCAAGAGGATACTAAGACACACAATTTACCTGGCCATCTGCACGGTTTGGAAAACTATGAAAAGGTCATGCATTCACCACTGTCCAAGTAGACCATGAGCCACATGGTTCCCTAGGACACCCTACATGGTTTTCCCAATCGCGCACACCCTTTAATAGGCCGCATGGTTATGAAACACAGTTACTACAAACCTTTTACCAACCATGCTCTCAGCACATATTGGCCCCTTTTTCCAATCTTCTTGATCCTTAATCCCCCAGAACACCCCCAAGACCTACTCTACTCCCTAGAATCCTTCCATAAACAAAAAAAATTCAAACTGAGTCATACCCTATCTCAAGGTAGAGGTCATACAACCTTCTTACCTTACAACTAATCATCCCCAAGACACAATTTCGAAGTATCACTATTCCCCCAAGGCAAAAGGTTGGTCCATAACCCACATATCATATCCATCTTCCAAGCTTTTTCCTGAACTCGACCATGCTTTAACCATACTCAAACCAAGGAAATGGTCCTACACAAAATCATTTCCACCACTATGATCCACCATCACAACCCAATGCTCCTCGAGGAAACATCCACCTCAACTCATCCTTACAAGCATCCAACACAAGAGAAAGGTATGTGTAACACTACTGACTCACCGTGCAAGAGGATATCGACAAGGTACTACACTACCCCGGGGATATTCAATCATAACACCTTCAGTCAAATCCTTTCTATAACTCATGTACCAAATCACTTTGTGACATCTCACCCCATTTCCAATATTCTAATAGTGACCTAAGCTCGGTGTCACTGAAGTAACATGTAAATTCCAACCACATTTCCTGACCTGCATCAGTCCGCAACTCGAGGCATAATGATCCCACTCCATTTCCAAACTTTCAAAACACAATACAAGAATAACCATCATCTCAAGGTACTCAATTGGTAAAACCTGATCCAATTCCAACCACCAAAATTGGTACACCAAGATGTCTCCTACACAAGACCATCAAATTAAAAACACCAACCATGTCATTTCCTAACTACTTGCCCGTTATGGTTCTCCCCACCATATTACTTAGTTCATCACCACCATTTTATAGTGTTGATCTCTTTCCTCATTGAAGAGATACCAACAGTACCTCAACTGTACCTTTACAACTTACCCAACACATTTTCCAACTCAATAGATCCAAACATCCACAGAAACTCCACCCAAATATGGAATTCAACCTTTCTGTGGAAACTACCCAGACTGATCACACTTTTTCCATCCATATCTAAACCAAATAAAACTTGGTTCTTCCACAAAACCCATTCCCACTACCAGGACACACTTATCATTCCATCATTAACTAGAGGTGGCTCACATCCCACCACATCTGTTCCCCTTTTACCTAACTAGGCTAGGTCATGCTGACTGACTCACTCTGTTGGTAACCAACTTCCATTTTTGACATGTCTCCCCTATATATGGACATTATTCCTTCTCAATTATGGCATAAATCCATCATTTTCATACTCCTGTAGGAGTCCATTCCTTACCTCAAGTGAAACTTCACCATCATAACATCTGTTGCTCCACAAAAAGTTTTTGGGATCCACAACACTCACCAACACGTCTCTGATAAAACTACTTAGATTTTCCTTTAGAATCATCCCGACCATGAAGCTACCACTAGGCTCAAGCAACCACCACAACCAAGGACCACCTGGATTTTTTAAGGAACACAAATGTGCACCAAAAAAGTTTCTTATTGGCATCCCAATGCCACCACATATAACCCACTACCTTCTCCACACATCCATAACTCACATACCGCTCCCCACATTAGGGGTGTTATTATTACCACTTTACTCAAGAAATTATGACCACTACAACTCATGATTCAACCACAAATTGAATCTAAAAACTTGGATGCAATCATCTAGCTTTTACCTGAACAACATGACATCACCAATTGCTACCTATTCCCGGCTTATAAGAACAACACCCTCAGAATTCTTTGACATTTGGTCCATATCGAGGACCTCACCTGAAATGGTTGTTAGTGTATTTACTACTATCCATATCCACATATAACGCTCCATGTGCATGTCCCCTAGAGTCCCATATCAAACCAAAGCACTTTTAGGTAGCTAGGTGTAATGCCAGATCTCTCTTATCATACCCGAGACAATTTTAAGATATTGGGAATGATCTTCACTGGATAAAAGTATACTAAAAGTCATCTACGAACACCACCACAACTATCCACCACTAATCCAAAACCCAACTGTCTCACACATATCCTTCACTTCCCATTTTCATCACACAAAAGATCGATATGCATTTATCCAGTGCCACCTGTTCACCCATCTAAAATAGCATAGAGCATTCCCAACACATTCCCACATCCAAACCCCATTAGATCCTTCAAGGTATCACACTTTCTTGTGACCATCAAATGAACCTAAATCTAGATCACACGAGTTGTACATCACCACAGCTAGGTCCAACTCCTTCTTACACTGCTAACCATGCCTCTTGGTCTGTCAGCCACATTGGACTTAAGGCATTCTCCACATTCATCTCCAACAACTCAACCATTTTCACAAGAAGCACAACCACATGAATACCCCTCACCTGGGTGTCAATTCCATAACAAAATTGTCCATCCAAAGTATGGTCAAACTTTCCTTTTATTTCTAAAATCAACATCAAGTCCTTCATTAATCATTGTCAAAATAGATGGGTCATACACCTAATGATCTTTCCCTTCCCAACAATGAAACCACAAGCAGTAAAGTTCTTCATGCAAAAGATACCAAGGCACAACCATAATCTTTACTAAGACCTCAGTGGTACTCACCATGGATCAATTCCACCTTTGAGGCATCCACTAATGCTTCACATTCTAAATCACCTATAGAAATGGGCCAACCTCCCTCGAGGCTACCATCAATTTTCCAAGACTGTCGATTCACATCCACAACTTGAGTTGCAAATATAAAATAATTGACTTCAAACTTAGCCCTATAGGATAAAACCGCACTAAGAAACACTCTATGGGTGACACTTTCAAAGTCCCAAAATGTCTACCTTTTACATACACATCTAAAGCACTAGAAACCTTGACTGACCTCTCTCACAGTTCACCCATGAAGGCCAAAAAGAACTAACTCGCTAAAATTGAGTCATGTCTAGAAAAGGTGATTGGATTTCCCTCTAATCCATACACATAAAACCTCAAACAACTCATTGATCATGGGTGACACTCTTATCCCCATTACAAAAGCACATCACATCTAATACATTTAAGAAACCATTTACTCTACATTTCATGCCATGGATACCCACACACATACATCGACACTACGATCCAAACAACCACTCTAGGATCCAAAACAAAACTCACAAAGTCTCACTCCACAGGGGTCACCAAAACCCAAGTACCAACCTTAGGGTCCAATATATAACCCACACAAACACAACCCACAATGGTAAGAATACTCACATTACCGGACATCATCTCCTGACCCAAAGAACACAACCATACCAAGTGTACAACAAGAACATCTATTTTACCATACATCAAAACTCAAAAAAGCCTCACAACCCATAACCAGGGTCCCAACTAGGGAACCCTCACTACCCAAACCACACATTCATAGGGTCAAAACACAACACCAGGGATACCCATTTCTACTGTCCCTATAGGTTCCTTAATTTCCCATTTCCCATAATTTAAACCTTACCATTTAAAAAGAAAGGTTTAACTTTTTAAAACATTTCACATCAAACCCAATAATTCACACTTTCAAATACCTTTTTATTAACCCAACATTTCAAAAATACAATCCTTATTCAAATCACATTTCAAAAAAATTCCATTAACGATCATTTCAAGGAAATATTAACCAGCTTAAATCACATGCAGGAAGTAAACTACTAACATGTGATCCCCAAAGAACTATCAATCATAGGAAACATATGGATGACCTATCAATACTATGTGCCTATCATGATGTATGAACTAACGCACCCTCTCTTTCCATACTAGGCTAAGAGATAAAACCTCATAAATCAATAACATCAAATCCAAGTTCACCAATTTTATTATAAGTATCAATAGAATATAAAAACATAAAACAAAAAATCCATTCCCACCCCTAGAAACATAGGTTTCCCCCATATGTGGGGCTACAGGCACCCAAGAACGAGCTCATTTACCAGTCCCAAAAAAAACCTAGTCTTTTATATAGCATGCCCTAAATAGTAAGACAAAAGAAACCACCTATGATACCACTTTGCAATGTCCACATCCCGGTGGACACAATATCTGGTGCCTCGATCTAGGTCATCACATGACCTCAGGTGCGCCTCCCCGTATGCCACAATGTGTCGACTAGTAGTGCAGGTCTAAGGACAAACCTATGGAGACTATAATCTCCTATCATAGTTATTCCATAATAGAAGTAACATAAACTGATATAAAAACTAGAAGGTATAATAAGGTAAAGGTGTATGAAAAAATCCAACAAGTAACCAAGTAGAACATGAGATAACAATATGATGAATACACTACATGTTAGGAAGTCATACAAATAAAACCTCAAAAAACAAAACTACCAAAAGACCCTAAACATGGACCTGATTCCAACCTGGTCCTGACATCCCATGCTCCAACCTATCACCCCATGCATAACTAAACACCCAAACCCTATCTAGAACCTATATTAGAAATCATGTTGCATCTGCTCGAGTGCCCAAGTGCCATAGTGGCCCAAGTAGGGTGTGAGTACAACTTAGTATGTCACCACCAATAGTATATAAAGTAATAACTAGCCTGTATAAGAGTTTATTTAGGTAAACAAGTTCAATAAACTCAACATGGAAATAAAAGAGACATATCTCACTATTTAGAAAAACACAAAGCAACCATTTGATCCAATAAGTTTTCTAGGTTCAACCAAACAACCAAACTAAATCTGGTCACACTAAGAGCCTAATCCATAACATATGTGGTTACATAATTTTAATAACAAGGCCATTAACTAATAAAATTTTTATCAACATACCCCAGAGCCATTAGTTGATAGGGCTTACTCAAACCATTTTCATCATTTATCCCAAGTGTTATTTATTTTCATCAATTACACTATAGTGTATTCTGATTGACTATTATGCATAAGAGGATAAGTCAAATTCCCTATATCACTAGGGTAAAAATTTCGAAAAAAATTTAATCACACTTACCTTGGAACCTTAGTCTAGGTAGTCTCATAAAATGAAATCGTTAGGGGTATAAAGCCTCAGTCCTCTCCCAAACCCACGAATTAAGGGGGTGGGGTTTAGAGCCTTTATCTAACCTAACTTGTGTGCATAGACCCTCAAGTACAATACCACACACATACAAACAATCCATGTGCCCTTTCTTCTTTAACCATAACTCATTTAACAAACATAAGCTGTAATTAAGAAACACATTTATCATTTACAAGCATAACTCATTAGACATATCTCACTTACATGGCCTAACCCATTAACACACATGCCATTATTTCAAACACCCCCACATGCTAAATCATCAACTAAGAAAATTCACCATTTAGTTAATTCCATGACCATGTTAACATCACAACATAATTGTTATTGGTCCAATATTACTATCCCACATGTCCCTTCAATTACTACAGTCCCAAAAAACCTTTAAAACTATATCATAGCATAAAAAAAATTAAGAAAACTCAATTAAAATCATATTGAAGTCACCAGTTAAAACACGAGTCTTTCTATTTGAAAAACTAAAACATGACCCAATGATTTCATTTTCATTTACAACTATTCAAAACAATCATTATGATTTTTTACAAAAAAACGGACATACCCCCATTTCAAATAATCATTTGAAATCCATTAATAAGAACCCATTTTTGTAAATATTTTTTAAGTCAACTCCTCCTTTTAAAACATTACTCACTTTCATAACATAAAGTCCTTAATTTGAAACCATGGTCTAGTCTAAACCCAAAACACATCATTAAAAATATTTCAAAAGGCCCTTAGGCATTTCGCAAAAAATATGACTTACAATCGATCCAATTTACCCTTTAACCAAGCCCACATGCCCAATTATAATTTACAACCCATTATCTATCTTATTTCCCCAATCTCAATGTCCATATATTTATTTTACCATTTTCAAGGGATAGAAATACCCCATGGGTAGCCCTAGTTTTGGTCTCACATCATCAACAAACCCAAATGGGTCCATGAAAGGTCTCTCACCTCAATATAAGGTAAAAATTACTTTCCTTAACCCAAAATATCCAAACACAGCAAGGTTGTGAATTAACACAACTAAATACACATATAACACATCAAGACTATGGAAAAAGGATTTAAGACCGAATACCTCATGCTTGTAGACAACTGCTCAATTAAACCTAGCCCTTGATTCCAAATCAAAAAACCATAAATACCCCCATCCAATAATCCACTAGAAAAAGAGGGTTTTTGGACTTTCTAAGTAGAGGAAACAAAACACCAACACTCTTATAGGTTATGGAAGGAAGCAGAGTCGAAGACTTACTTGGAGCTTCAATGCACACTAAACAACACTCCAAACACCCAAGAATTGAAAGAAGAATCACCCATGGGGGAAGTGGGGGATGGTGGTTCATCACCTAGGATATAGAGGGTTGAATGGGTGAGAAATTTGAGGGAGAAAGAAAAAGGATTGGGAGGGAAAAATGGTAAAAACCCTCTTTTAATGAGGTTCATGGTTTGGAGGCATGATTTTCCAAACCGTGTGCCAACCATGTGGCTTCCTTTATCCAAGAGGACACTGAGATGCACGGTTTTCCTGGACACCTATATAGTTTGACAAACCATGAAGAGGTCGTGCATTCACCACTATCCATGTGGACCACAAGTCACACGGTTTCCTGGGACACCTTGCTTGATTTTCCCAAACCACGTACACCCTTCAACAGGCCAAATGGTTTGGAACCCAATTACTACTAACCACACACCAACCATTCTCTTGTCACTAATTGGCCCCTTTTTTCAACCATCTCAAGCCCCGAGCCCTCATAACACCCCTGATACGTTCTATACTCCCCAGAATCATTCCATAAACCAAAAAATTCAAATTGGGTCATAACTTATCTAAAGGTTGGGGTCTTACATTCTTACATGAATATTACATCATTTTAAGATTAACAATATAATATTAATACATTCATGGATCTAAAGGTTTGGTATCATAGGAAAATTAGGTTCATACATCAATTATACATAATAAAACAAAAAAATTATTTAAATCATTTTTCTTTATCCTCTTAAAATATCTCACATTATTTTTAGTACATGTAATCACCTAATTATATACATCAATGAAATGAGTGAGATAAATGACTAGTAAGGGTAGGGATGACATAGAAGGAATAAAAGACATGAATCAATAGTATATGGGTGAACATAATCATCATATTCATATCATAATCATTAGATCATCATCATAATAATGGGGGAAACATTTGATAAAGGCATGGAATGTGGCATATGCATAATAAAAAAACCTCACAACATAGTTTTCAAATACCACATATATTTTTGAACAAAGATAACATCATGTTCATGCATAACATATATGCATAAATCATAACATCATAACTGTGAATAAATATAGAATCATGTTCATGCATAATAAACTTAATCTCATAAGATATATCACATTAACTAATGTATTGGAGGGTTATATAATTCTAGTACCACCCATTACATCATAAAATACTCATAATCATGCATGCCACATTGAACATTAATCAATCACGATCATGAAATAACCCATGGAAAAGAATGAGTTTCATAAAGGTTTAATTAATAATTATTTCATGAATAAACTTTGGGGTTTCAAAATGAATAATGGAAATAATATTTTTTTATAAAACATCATCATTTTTGAGTGGATAAAAAATAACTAAATAGGATTAAATGCATTTTTTTTGGAAATTAAATTATTTTTGAAAAATATTTGCAAATGAAATAGAAAACATTTCAAAAGGGTAGGAACATGTATATCCTGGAAAAGAAACTGTAAATAATAGTGGAAGTAAATTTTAAGGAAATTTTGAGAACATCCATATAGAAAATAATGTGAAAGAGGAGGTATCCCAAAAAGAAGGAGTTGGGTTTGAAATTACCCTCACCTTATATCTTGCTTTATTTTTTCGCTTTTCTATATCCTGAATAATAAACATAAGTTTATTAAAATATGCAAATGGAAGTGAATTATGATCATTTTTGTTAATATTTATGAGTTATAATCATTGTATTATATTTCTTAATTTCCATCATTAAAGGGGAAACATTTTGATATGATATTTTCCTTAAAATATCCTATGTTGATTAAATTTAATGATCTTGTTTTATTATTGCATATTAATTATTAAGATTAAATCCATAAAGTTTGAATTAAATTTATTCATAAATTTATATATTATAAATAATTTATTATATTCATCCATAAGGGTGGTGATAATAAAAAAAATTGAAAAAGTCATTGATTGTGGTTAACCGGTCGTTAATAAGACATTGTAAAAATTGGAAGAGAGTGAACTATGAAATATAAATACCTCATAAATATAATAATTATAGTTTTTTAACATCATTAATATAATTTTAACACAATACTCAATTAATTTTAGAATATTTGGGTTTTGAAGGAATAGAGGTAAAGAGGAGGATATGAGGAAAATGATAAGAGAACTTGTTGAAACCATACCCTTTTCTTGGACCAAATATTTGGTTTGTATTATTTTGAATAGTGACATACACAATATGAAATAGTTTCCAGTAGAGAAACTATAAGAAAATACACATTAGGGTGGCCTAAAATAATAGAGATTGATTTCGTCACCTCTCTCCAAATTCACTCCCTCTGGTGGCATGGAAGTCAGGCTGAAGAAGCAAGTAAGTCTGTTGCCTTGGTCTACAGTTGACGTAAGGAAGTCGGTAACATTATTTCCATCTATAAAAGTGTGAATAATGGTTATAACACTGTTAATGAGGCCCTAACACCATCTATTGATAGTGGAGTTTGACCAGGGAGTAATTCATGAACCCGTGAGGGACTTGAATAGAATGATGGGATCCATTTCAACCACCGCCAACATGATGTTTTCCTATCTTCATAACCAAATCCCTGTGAGCATTGCATATGCCTCAGTTTGTAAGGAATCACCACAACCAAAGTGGGAAGTGAAATATATGATGAATCCAACCCATGAATCTCAGACCACACCGCCTCCGCCCATGGAACCCATAAAGATGAGGAGCTCACTCTAACCAATGTCATATTCCCACCACACTCATTATCCATGAACCTACCCCATAGAGTACGTTCTTTATGAATCTCTCATGCCAATTTCATATGAAGGCTTTTTAGAGTATTTGAAAAATTTCTAACATTGATACCTCCCTCTTTCGTAGGTCTAGCCAACCTTTCCCAAGAAGCCCAATGATGTATTCCATCTTGATGAGAATCCCAAATAAACAATGCTAAAATATTATCAATGTGATAGATGACAATCTTCAGTACCTTGGTTAGAGGGCATGCATTAGAATGGATGTTAGGACACTTTTCAACAATGTTACTCGGTACCTGGGAGTTTCTTCTTTCCTACGACACTAGACTCCTTGAATAATTGGATTTTGTTACTCCAAAACATCCCAAAGGATTATAATATTGAGGGTAAGTGAGGGTGGAGTGGTTTTCCAAGGGAGTGGTGAGGGGTTATTTTTACTTGAGGAGTGATGTATTTTTGAGTTATAATATTTAATAAAATATTATATTCAAGAAAAACCTTTCAATAGTAACATTTTTGACATTATTAAATGTATTTGAATTAATTAATATGATTTTAAGACTTTAAAACAATTTATAATCCAAATTTATTAGTTTAATCAAAAGGAAATGTGGGAAAATGAAAAAAATATTATTTTAATGGAATAATTTAGACTTTAGACTTTAGAAAGTCTATCTTTGGTTTGGAAAGAAATTTTATTGTTTTTAAAAGATTAACTTATATCATTAAATATGTTTTTGATTGATCCAAAATTTATAGAATTTATTAGGTCATTAATTCATCATGTATGATGTAATTTAGGATACACATGTTACGAAAAAATTGTATTTTTACCATTTACCTAAAAATTTAATTATTTTAGAAAATTACCAAAAAACAACCCTTAATTTTTTTTGATGTTCTGATTCCAAAAATGAAATCAATTTTATCAAAATAGTTTTCTAAAATAATTCATTTTAATTATTAATATAAAAAATAATGATTTTTATGAAATACATTAAAGTACAGTTTATTAAGAAAGTTCTTATAATTTATTTGAGTTTCTAGTTTTGATATTTCTTTTATGGAACTGTAATATTTATATTTTTTTAAATTACTCATGAAAAATATTATTTAAATTAAATTTTATTATTTTGATGTCTAATTACTATTGTAATCGTGGGTTCCCTAGGCACAACTAAACAATACTTTTCGATTACCATTTCATATATACAGTGAGATATGCATGATTTACACTAACTATTACAGTGTAGAACGTTTTCTATCCACTATTTAATGGTAATGTCAATAGATTATTTATTGTATCAAAAGGTTATAGAAGATCCTAGGCTATAATTACAACCTCAAGATACTATGAAATTAATCTTAAACTTATGTCTTATGGTTTAGATACATGATACTGTCTAGACACAATAAATGTCTGGCTATCAGGTGATAGAGGATCATAAACATTAAGATTTATTCTCATAAAGTCCACACTTTAAGATCTCTGTTAGGTGAGATCATTACGACATAACCGCCAATAGGAACCCAACATGTTTTGGGTGTCATTGTACGTTCATATCTATGAACATGTATATTGGTCTCCTGACATGAGATCAATAAAATGTGTTCCATTTTTTCACGTACTTTTATGCTGGGAAAAACCATGAAAATTAAGTCATGGAGTAGTATCTCTTGTCGGGTACATCATTGGTGGTATAACATTGGTTGAATGTTCAAGATAGAGTTTGTTTCTTTCAAGTTTAGGAAGTGATATCTAAGTACAGGTTGATCAGGATGGTAAAACCTTTATAAATCCATTGCCATGGTAGTCAAAGGTAAATCCATATTGATAGACCAACAAATAATAATTCAAGAAAGGATGATGACATAAGTGTGCGTCCTTCTTTATGAGATATCTAAAGACAAATAGATTATATTACACAGTGTGTGTTCGTAGGTTGGTTATTGTTTATATGACTATACTTTATCTCTTTAGAGGTCATGATGGGTTGCTCGAATCCGCTCCTGGTCTATGAATACTATTTGCTACTATCAAGATAAGGACCTAGAGGTTCACACACAATATAATATTCAATATTATTCCCTATTTAGGTGAATATGTATATAGGACACGGTAGGCCTCACTATGAGGTCCGAGAGTTGTCCAATTTTATAGATCACTGATAAATAAATAAATCCCTTATTATTCATGTAAAGACTAATTGAGTTTAATTTATTTATTATAATTATTTATAAGTATTACAAGTATTAATATTATATGAATGAATATTATTTTAATAATCCAATATTTTTTAATATTAGTGGGAATTATGAGTCGAGTTTAATGACTCGGGTTTATCATGTAATATTTTATATATATATTACAAGTATGTGATAAAATATAAATTATATTTATGACACAATTTATTCTTCATAATTAATTATTTATTTCTTATTTAATGGGAGATTTATTTCAGGGGGTCGGGTAACCCTAACCATATATTTTTTTCACCCACTATATAAGTAGGAGGAGAGTTTAATTCCAAAAACTATTCATACAGTCAGAATGAGATCCTCTATATCCCCCTCCCTAGAGAGAGAAAGTATCTCTCTAAACACTTGATCCAAGAACTCCTTTGACAGATCAATGGTACAAATCGAGGTGATGATCACAACATCGAAGGATTATTTGGAGCTCCACGTGATCACCTGAAATTCAAAAAATGATGAGTGCACAGTTTCTCAAAGCATGTGTGGATGAATTGAGGGGTTCCGATTTGCATCCTTAGAGAAACAATCACTAGTGATAATCTTCAGTCATGCATTCTTTGATTTGAATGAGGTACATGTTCAAGTTTATTTTTCATTCCTTGAATAATTCATATGAGATTATCAGACTGTATCAGGGCTCTGATTGTTGGAGAGGATAAGTACCACCTTTTTAGTGATAAGAAAATTTAAATCCCCAGCCTACCAGATTCCACTGCATACCCCTGTACCTTCAATTGGTATCAAAAGGATCACATGAATTTTATTGATACATATTATTTTGAGAAGGTTTATGGGTATTAAAACCTAAACATATATTTTGTATTTGTTTTTTCTATGCATTTTTTCTGGATGGAGGTGATTCTGGTGATTCATAGAATTTCGGTCATTACCCAACCAGATTTTAGTCACTGAAAATGTGCCAGCC
The DNA here is from genome assembly GCA_963277665.1 of Viscum album. Lineage (NCBI taxonomy): Eukaryota > Viridiplantae > Streptophyta > Magnoliopsida > Santalales > Viscaceae > Viscum > Viscum album. The sequence goes on along the minus strand of OY728152.1, from coordinate 1,008,140,334 downwards.
GATGACCAATTATTATACCATGCTGTGAAAGGATTAAAAAAATAAAAAAAATAAAATCAAAAAATTTTGGTGGGGAAGGGGGTGGATTGACCCGTAATAACAATCCAAATGAGGAAATTAAGGGGATGTATGGTTAGTGCAAACCAAAAAAGGATCATTTTTTTGTTTACAATTAAAAAAATGTATCCATCTTGACTTTCAAATGGATTTTTTTTAAATTATTTACGGTGGCTTATACTCGAAGCCACCTCGGTGGGATTTAAATCATCTCTGGTTCAGCACCTAAACCTGAGGGTTAGGTTGGATGCTAGATTACTGCCACGTCATGTGAATCCATCCAAACCATTAAAATACTGAAAAAATAATGAAATAATCTAAGGGAAAGTAATGAGAAAAGTGTGGGGTCAATTACTTACTACCTAAACACGGTTGATGGAAATCTTTCGACCTCTGTGGATACACTGGAGCGGTGAAATTTGGGATTCTATGAGGGTAAGGTTCAGCATTTTCCGATCACTGATACATCGACTCAAGTCCACATGTTGGGGGTGGCTATACCCGTGCAGGTTCTTCACAATTCCAGGGAATGGAAGCCATACTCAGCGTTTACAAGCGCCATTTTCTGCTTTCATTCACATGGGGGTGACAATAAAACATGCACATTTGGGTAATTCTCATGGTTTGTTCACAGGAGGTGTTTTGGTGCAGTAGTTGCAGGACGCATTTTCAGAAACCCTTTCCATGAGCGTAGCCGTTTGCAGGAGGCGTTCCCATCAAGGTTCGTGATTCTGCTAGTCCCTTTGTCTATTAGAAAGAACATCATGAAATCATAGTTCAAATTATGCGTTGACATCTATATTGAAAAATTTCACTATGAATTGAAAATTGAAATTCCAAGTTCCAAATTTCAAAAGATTAGAAGAAGAGAATTGGGATTTGTAATGGGAATTTTCTAATGGGAAAGTCTGATGAGAATTTCCATTGGAAATTTTCCAGTGAGAATTTTCAGTGAAAATTTCCAGTGCGAATTTCTAGTGCAAATTTCAACTGGGAGTTACTACTATGAATTTAGAACTACAATTTCTAATGGGAATTTCCAGTGTGAATTTGTAGTGAAAATTTTCAATGTGAATTGGCAGTGTGAATTTTCAGTGCAAATTTCCAATGATAAATAGTAGTTTTAAATTGCAACTCCAATTTCTAATGGGAATTTCCACTAGATCCAAAGGAAAAACTATTAAACAAATTATAGACAACTCTGATCTAACATTTTGTGCAGAAAAATTGTACATCACAGAATGAAAACAAGGGACCTGAATCTAAATGCTCTACAAGGTGCAGAGGCCATAAATTTATTTGATTTAAATGTTGTTCAAAATTTTTCTGACTGCTACATCACAGAGAATAGCAGTGAGGACATTACAAAATCAAAGAGTAGTGTAGAAATTAGCATCAATAGAGACAAATTCCCAAATTCAGAATAAATCACCCCATGTGAAAACATTTCTAAATAAAACAGTACATGAAGACCAAGTATTGGTATGAATTTTAAATCAGAGTCTGATGATTATTCGTTTTATGTTGCTTATGGAGGCATTGTTAGTTTCAGTGTATGGAAACAACATGTTAACAAACATAAAAAGAATTTTTTTTGGTAATATTAAAATTGTATACATGTAGCAAAGAAGGATTCTGAAGATAAGACAAATGTGATGTCAATGTCAAAAAGTCATGTGTAGAAACATGGACTAATTGTCCAACACGAATGGGAGTTGTCTACATGTCCAATAACCAGTATGAGTGCACAAAATTTGTTGAGAAGCATTACCATCCTTTACATGCTCCTGATACCATTCATTTAATGAGGTCACAAAGATGCATTAGTGTTTCACAAGGTACTAAGTTGGATGTTAATGACAAAGCTGGTCTGAAGCCCAGTGATTCGTTTTCCCTTACAACCATTATTGCAGGTGGCCTTGCGAGTCTTGGATATACCCAAGTGGACCAACTAAATTATCTACGGTCTATAAGAAAAAGTGATTTTCAACTATGTTATGTTGATGGTATGTTATAATACCTAGAGAAGAAATCAAGAGATAACACGTCATTCATATACTCATTGAAACTTGAAATGTGTGGTCAAATTAGCAACATTTTTTTTGGATTGACCTGAGAATGAAGGTTGATTATGAGCATTTTGGAGATGTTGTCATGTTTGACACTACCTTCAACACAAACAAAGAGTCTAGGCCTCTGGGAGTGTTTGTAGGTATAAATCATCCTAAGGAGATTGTAATTTTTGGTGCAGCATTGTTATATGATGAGACTGTATACTCATTTAGTTGGTTGTTTAATAGATTTTTTGATTTTCATGGAGGAAAAAATCCAAAGAAAATTTTCACAGAGCGAGATTCAACTATGTCTAAAGAAATTGGTTTGACACTACCTACAACAAGACATAACCAATGAACCAGAAACCTAATGAAAAATGATATGAAACACTTGGACCATGTAATGAAAGATGACTCGACGGTGTTGGAAAATTGAAAAAATGCATGAATGGCATTGCAGAGGTTTCAAAATTTGAAACAATATGGAAAGAATTCCGACTACATTGTAGTGATACAAATTAAACATGGATAGAAGACATGTACAAAGCCAAAGAAAAATGGGCTCATTGTTTTATGAAAACTGCATTGACATTAGGAATTAAAAGCACACAGTTAAGTGAATGTTTCAATGGTGTATTAAAGGATTATTTGAATTGTAAACTCAGAGTCTTGGAATTCTTCCAACAATTTGAGTGTGTGTTGGAGAAGAATCAGTATTGTGAAATGAAATATGAATTTTATGGAAGGGAAAAGCTGCCACACAATCATTTTCTATATCATCCGATCATGGTTCAAGCAAGTCATTTGTACACTAAAAAAATATTTGATTTTTTCAGCATGAACACCAACTATGTGGTGCTTTTTCCCTTAAGCCTTGTAATGAAACTGTTTCCCCAAAATGGTATCTTGTGGAAATGAAAGGTTCTTAAAATGAGTTTAGAGTAGAAGGGTACCAACAATCACCTATCAAAATTGTTTGTACTTGTCTGAAATTTGAGAGTTATGGCTATTTGTGTTGTTATGCATTGAAAATATTAGAAAGGTTGGACGTGAAGTCCTTGCCAGAGTTGCATATCTGTAAGATATGGATAATATATGCCTGTGAAATCCAGTTGGAAGACATCACAGTTAATCATGTTAAAGAGGATATGGTAGCAAGAAGATCTCAATGATACCAATAGTTGGCATGAATGGCAATAAAGCTTGTAATAGAATCCTGTGAGTTTGAACAAGGATATAGAATTGAAATGTCAAATTTGAACAATTATGCCTAAGAATTATAGGACGCTAAAAATAATGTACCCTCAAAATTTAGTAAAAAAGAATCTAAGAACCAAGGTTGACAATAGTCTAAAACATCATTTAAGAAAAAAGATAAAAGGAATGGTGGTGAGAGGCTGAAAAGTTGTCTAGAGCAGGCAATAAAACGCATCAAAAACTGGTGCAAAATTATAAATCAAGAGACCGCATAAATGGTACTTCAATGTTATTATTTACTTAAGTTATTGAACTAATACATTTTATGTTGTCATGACTAAATATTTTTATAATGCTATTGCAGGGAACAACTATAGAATCACCACATAGTGGTTGTAATGGACAAACTACCACATATGTCAATGCAAGTACTGTACAGTAGGTTACAAAACATTTGATATTGAAACCAACATCATAGCACTTTATATAATGTGATATTTAAAACCTTATACTGTATAAATGGTTATGTGTAACTCTCAATGGTGGTTTCATGGTTGGACACTCCATATTTCTCTATAACATATTGATAATAAATTATGAAACAACTAGAAAAATTAGACCCTCCACATCATAACTTACTAACCACATAGTAGAGTCCTGAGATAAGAAATTTTTTGTAGAAAAATCAGACCCTCCAACTTAGAATTTAATTTCCACCATTCCATGGGTAAAACATGCATGAACCCCCTATCCTAGATCCACTATTGAATCCAGACCATAGTCTGAATCCACCTAGTTAGCCTCTGGTGCTTCCGAATATTCTTACTCATCTATCCCCAATTATTCACCCAGCCAAACTCTATACAATACTAGCCTAGTGGACCATGTGCCAACCATGAAACCACCATTGAGAGTTACATTAATACCCACATAATAACAATACATATAATGTGATATTTAAAACCTTATACAACAGTTATTCTATTATTTTATTATGTTAATGAACTATTTCATTCAATGCTAACATGCATAAATAATGTTATAATAATGTTGTAGGGAAATTCAGCAGAACCATTGAATGGTGGTTACCATGCAGATAGTGTCATAAATCTCAATGTATGTATATATTGTTCTGTATCTTTAAAACCTACAAATTTAAAAACAGTTCATAATAGTTGATATGTTGTCCTATTTGAAATATTATGAAATTTTTTTGTTAGTTATCATTTTATTTGTTAATATATAATTACTGATGAAATTACAATCCAAGAAGGAGGAATTTTCCACCATTAACAATGCAAGATTCAGCAACAACTGCAAATAGGAATGAAAACATAAATATGAGGACCGAGAACTCATTGAAAGCATTTCGGAATTCAATTGATACACAACTTCAACTGAAGATGTCATCACACTATGCAAATTCTTTTGAAAATCAGTTTTTTATAATTGAATTTGTTGATTCAGATAGGGAAATTGTAAAAAGCATCTTTTACATGATCAAACTTGAAATGTCCCCTCCCATTTTACAATAAAAATATCCAGTGGAAAATTCCAATTCAAATTCCCAGTTACAATTTGTCTGCACATCAAGTTACCATTCAAACTGACAGAAGAGAGTGAAAATAAAAATGACACTATAACACCTAATAAAATGATGTAAACAAAACTGAAAATTTCAACACATAGTTTGGAGTGGGAGTTCCCAGTCGAAATTCCCAGTTGGAAGTTATATCCACAACCAGTTTCCATTAAAATAATTGACCCACGCTTTACAGTGGGAAATTCCATTAGGAATTTGCAATGAAAATTACCATTTGGAATGTATATGCATAGACAGTTTACATTGAACCAACTGTCCTACAATTTACAGTGCGAAATTTCAATGGGAATTTCCAATGCAAACTCCCAGTTGGACTTCTTATGCCCAACCAGTTTCCATTGAAAGACATGACTCTGGAGACTACAAGAAGAAATACGAATTTAAACACCCTTTATAATGTTAAAGATTAAATCAATATAAGATATATGAAAATGGTTATCCAAATAAGAAAATTACCATTTTCACCCTATGTAACACCCAAAAAAGTGATGAAAACTAAACTGAAAAATTTCAATCCACAGTTTACAGTGGGAATTTCCATTGGAATGTTCCAATAAGAATTCCTTATTAATAATTCTATGAAAAACAAGTTTCCTAGTTATTTAAATAAAATAGTGCATAATAAAATGGTAAAGAACATAACAACACCTATTATAAAACCAATGTTTGTTCATCTTGAAAAGAAATTACCCATTTCAACCCACCAATAACCCACCAACACAATCACAAAAAGTCATAGTAGTTATGTTTGTTACAGTACAACCATATTTCTGTTACAATAAAAAGGTCAATTAACAATCATCATTTCTTCTGACAGTAACCAAATACTTCTGACTCTTAGAATCGATCTCCGTTGTCATCCTCATAGGATCATTTAAGAAGTAATGAACCATAAAAAAGCACATCTCAACAAGTTCTTTTTCTATCAAACATTTTGGGACTTCAAATCCTATAGCCAAACAGTCCATGATATAACAAATGATGACACCACAATCCAAAGTCGCATCTCCATGTTGCAGAGTCTTCTCAATTGTCATGTACCATTTACATGGATTGAACTTCTTAGCATGAACTAAGCTGAAAAATTGCTCCATATATGATTTCTATAAAAAAAATCAATGATTAGTCCATCTTTTAATGTATTCATAATTATATTGTACATTGTATAATAACTTACCACAGCCATTGCATCTTTAAGGAACATATCACTTTCTCTTGTGAGTTGAATGGGTTTCATTGAGTTATAATATCGAAACACCTATTTTTTCAAATCCATGACTAATAAATTCCAATGGATATTTTCAGAATTTACTGGGCATAATGAAAGCATGGATCTCCTCATACCAGAAACTACTAGTCGCTTCAAAAAGGTGTCCTTTAATTTTTCATTTTTTGAATACAAAACTCCCTATAAGCCAATGACAAAAGAAAATGTAAGAATGTAGTAACAATTAATAGTAGACATGTTTTCAACATGAAAACTGCAAAAATATGATCATCATTGTATAAAAAATGAAGAACAGTCTTACTATAAAGGTGTTCATAATGAATGAACATCTTTTTATGTCGGCAATGCTAGCCATACTCTGAATCTGACATCTTTCTTGAATGATCACCATATATTCATCTATGATCTGTTTTGAAAAATTGAACTTAATAAAAGAGAAAGAAACAATAATTAAAGAAACGAATCCAAAATAAACCGTATTAGAAGTGAACCTCTTATTTATCAAATCACTATTTTTTTCACATTGATCTGCTATGATTTGTCACTAGATTTCCATACCACACTAATTTTGTCATGAATGGTAATTTTTAATTTCACTACAGTGTAAACTATATGAAAAGAAATTACAACACAAATTCAATATCATTACCTATGCCCATTTACATCAACAAACATATGCATCGGTCTTCAATCATTTTTTTCACTATATTATGTTGCATTACCCACTTAGGAATTAATTGGGATAGCTTGCCAAATATTGCGGGCCTCTTCATCACAATCAGTTGTGGATATATATATAGAGACTGACACTTTGGTTTCCTCATCCTACTCTTGACACCTCTAATCAAATACATTTGTATCTTAGAGATAGAAGAGACTACAATGGTCTGGTCAACACATTTTGGGCCTTCATTGCCCAATTCTTCATTCATATCTTCCTGCTCACTTTCCTCCAAAATAGTTTCTTCCGTCCTCTCATCATCATGAATATCCTTTGTGATACCTTCATTTACAACAACTGAAGTTGTAAACTTTTCCATTTCAATATCTTCAATCCCAATATCCTCTAAAATAGTTTCTTTCTCCTCATCGAAAATTCTTTTAACCTATTCCTTCCCCTTCAACTTTGCTTTAAAAAGCAGAATCTGTCTAGTCTGTATATTTATTTGGGCCTCCAGTCTCTTGACCCACTTATGAAGTTTCATATTCTCCACATAGTAGACTAAATACTTCTCCATTGAAACAAATGTCATGTGTCACCTCATACTAAAAGGAACTTTTTTTTCATCAACTACCTGCAGACTAGGTACTATAACATCAAAAGGCCTTGACTGCATCATGTGGCTCTACCTAGAATTGGTTGGAGTCTGCATTTCATAGTACAAACATAATTATAAATTCTATATTATATTCTAAAAGTAAAGTACTGTTTAGTAACATGTTCTACTAATAGTACCTTGGTAGATTCTTGTACAACGGTGTCAACATCTTGCAAACTCCACTGAAAAAATAAAGGAGCACCCTCTCTTTTTGGTGAAACATTCCCAAACTTCTCAACATACCAATACTGTATTATTTAATATTGTTAGGAAATACTAAAACAACATGGAAAAATTAATCGGCTAAATAAAGTTGAAGACCATACCAATAATCTAACAACAGAGCCAACAAATTTAATAGGAAAGTGTGATTTTTTGTCACTGACATGAGAATTTTGTCATGAATAACAACAACCCAAGAAAACCTCTTCACTTTCTAGATATCATCAAAATAAGTAACAAAATTTCAACCAATATATGAACCAAATATGGGGAAAAATAAAGTGATGCACACAATTAAGAAAAGAAAACACGCAACATCAGAGAAATCTTTCTCTTACCTTGCTTCAATAGTGTCAATAATAGCTCTTCGTAAAACACCCTATGTTAATAGTTAGACCACATGTGCAAACCTCCTCCTCAAAAGGGTTGAGTTATTTGGCCGTAATGTGTATGGAGCTAATAAAGGAAACTCACCATCCTCAATGCCAAATATATCACGGACATCATAAACTATTAATTCCATCATCCTACCACCTCTATCAAACCTTTTAAATTGAACATTGTACATATTTAATACTAATAAAATAGAACCATATGTTTTTTTATAATCATCAAAGGGAACTCTATTTTCAACAAATACATTAAAAAATTTACAAAATTACATATTCTGAAGAAATGTAATGTGATTCTTAGTGAGATTAGGCCTAATCTCATGAAAATTTTCTATAACCCAGTCATTGAAGACCTGTAGTGGGTGATAGATGATATCAATGCTTCTTTTGCCATAAAAAACTAGTATCCCAAAAAAAATAGCTTCTTCAATGTCAATACTAACATAAGGAAAAAAAGTGACGACATGACCAAAATAAGGTGTGAAATTTAAAATCATTCTAAAAAGGGATCTACAGTTAGAAATTAGAAATGAATTCCACAGGGAATTTTCAGTGGGAATTTGTAGTAGGGATTTCCCAAGGGAATTTCCAGTGGAAATTTCCAGTGGAAATTTCAACTGGGAATTTGTAGTAACAAATTCTAGTGGAAATACCCAAGCCAACAGTAGGAAAATATAGTATACAATTTCAAATCCTTCTCATTATGGTTTGTAGTTGGAAATTATAAATGAATTCCATAGGGAATTTGTAGTGGGAAATTTCACTGGGGATTTCCAATGGCAATTTCAACTGGAAATATCTGGTGTAAATTTCAACAGCAAATTTCCAATAACAAATTCTAGTGGAAATATCGATGCCAACAGTATGAAAAGACGGTGTGAATTTCTAGTGGGAATTTTTTGTGTGAATTTCTAGTAGGAATTTCTAGATGGAATTTCCAGTGGGAATTTACAGTGTGAATTTCCAGTGGGAATTTGCAGTGACAAATTCTAGTGAAAATACCCATACCAATAGTAGGAAAATATGATGTCCATTTTCAACTCATCGTAATAATGGTTCTGCAGATTCCATAGGGAATTTGAAATGGAAATTTTCAGTGGGAATTTTCAGTGGGAATCTGTAGTGGAAATTTCCAGTGGGAATTTGCAGTGGGAATTTTTTCTGGGAATTTTCACTAGAATTTGAACTAGGAATTTGTATTGGGAATTTCAACTGGGAATTTCCAGTAGAAATATCAACGCCGACAGTAGGAGAAGAAATTTTAAAATTTCAACTCATTATGATTATGGTTTTGTAGTTGGAAATTATAAATTAATTCCACTGGGAATTTTCACTGGGAATTTCCACTAGAAATTTCCACTGGGAATTTCCAGGGACAATTTCTACTGGGAACTTCCACTGAGAAATTCCAAAAGAAATATCACTACCCAACAGTACAAAAACACGATGTAAATTCTAAAAATGATTTTCAGTTTCAAATTATAAATCAATTCCACATTTAATTTACACTGCATTTTAGAGTTCCCAGTTTCAGTTGGACTGAGAATTTCCACTAGGAATTTCCACTGGAAAAATCGCAAAGAAAATTTGTAGTGGGAATTCAACAACAAATGTGAACCATAAATTATTGATTCCAAAAAACAAGTGATTGAAAAACTAATTTTTCATAAATAATAAATTGTAAATGAGTTTAAATGCAACTTCCCAGTTGGGAAAACAATGCGACGCTTGAAATTCTTGGTCAGAATTGCTAGCGGGAATACCCATAGAAACAGAGGAAATTCACGGAGTAAAATTTCAACTAAATTCCAATAATTGTTTCGCAGTTGTAAATTCTAAATGAATTACCACTGGAATAACTAGGAATTACTGTAGGTAATCTCTAATGGGAATCTCCAATGGGAATTCCTAATGGGAATTTTTGATGGGAATTTCCACTAGAAATTCAGCACTAAATGAGCACTAGAAATTGTCACCAGATTATTTTAGTGAATACAAGGGAATTACCACTGGGAATTACCACTAGGAATTTCCAATGGGAATTTCAAATGGGAATTACCAATGGGAATTTCCATTGAGAATTCAGCGCTGAATGAGCACTGAAAATTGTCACCAGAAAAAATCAATGAATACAAATTTCCAATTACCCGTATAAAATATCCATTGTGAATCCACAGTTGAGAATGACAATAATTTTCAAAAACTACTCAACTAATAATTAGAACTGCAAATTTCCATATGAAATTTAAAATTTGAATCATTTTGGAATTAGAAATAAATCTAGTTGATTAAATATAAATTTCCGTAGAAAAATGGAATGCAATTTTTCAATGAAAATACCAACTTCAAATTGAAATTTAAAATTCCCACTAGAGACTTCTGAATGAAACTACACACAAGTAGTAAAAAAATTAAGGAAACTAACTAATAGTAAAAATTTGAACAACAAAGTTACTATGAAAATGTAAAACAAACATTAACAGTTTGTGTAACACTCATAAAGCACAAAAATACCTAATAATTGTATCATTACAACCAAAAAAACAAAGAAGAACAAAAATAGATATGATTATATTCCATTAACTCACACAAAGAATAAATAAGAAGAAAAATATAAATGACACAAACCACCTGACATCTTCTGTCGTCGTCAGTCGAAAATGTAGAAAGGCTCACAGAAAACTTCACTAATGCCTTCAGCAAATGGATGTCTGAGGGAGTTGAAGAGGGGTTGACCAAGGGTTTCACCATCAGGTTGCGACAAGATGTACCGAAACAATGTTGAACAAATCAGCAGATATTTTATCCAAGGGATTTGCCTTAGGTTTCCCCAATGAGCGTTTTGCTGAGGTGCGATGACTTTCACCTCGGTGCGACGATGTCAAATGAATTGGCAGAGAATTTCTCCGATGGCTTTTACTGAGGGTTTTGTTGAACCATGGGTGTAAGGTTCCACCGAGGTACGATAGTTTTCACTGAGTGTTTCACCGAGCCACCGAGGGATAAAAACAACAAATTTTTTTAACCCTGATTTCAAACTCGATGATAGATCAAACTAATCAAATGGTCCACCCATGTATTAACCACATGGAATCCATCCAATGGGCAACCTGAGGGTCAGGTTGAGAGCCCAACCTGAGATGATAATTTTCGACCTCGGTTGGACAACCCTAGCCACACCCGTGCTCCAGGCCACTCCTCCTTCCAGGTGTAATGAACCTTCCACCGGTCATGGATCCTACCTCATCCAGATACCGCACCATTGACCACGGTCGACCACACCACTCATAAAACAGCTAGGGCCACCACCACTTCCTCTCAAAGAAGAGTGGGCACCTTCATCCATCTGTCTTGACCAGAGCTAGCCATCCCCTCCCCATGCACCTAGCCCACACGCACCTTAACTGGCCTATCTTGACCTATGGTTGTCACATCCTAGGTCACCCCATACCAGCCGAACCGCCATTTCCACTAGATCCCTTGATCTAACCCACTGATGTCACCAGAGCATCTAGTCGTTGTCTCGCCAGTAGTGCCCCCATAACAGATTCTGTCTGCCATCCAAAGCCCTCTGACCCCACTCCTCCCATGGAACCTCCTCCTAACTCAACCACCACCCTTGACATTAGAGTGCTACCCCTCACCGGTCCACTACCACCGCTACACTCGGTGGCCAAGATGCTTCCTAGATCCAGTCAGGTATATCCCCTAACTCCCATTTTTCATCTGGTCCATACGTTATGGTGGACTCAATCTGCCTAGAAGTGGTTTGGGCTGGGTCAGCCTTACCTAAAATGGGTTTGGGTGGGTCTTTATATCCTACAACACCATTGTACGGGGTCTACATTGGCATGAAATATCCTGTAGGGTTACGACCCAACCCACAATGTGCCAGGTTAAATTTTTCTAATAAAAAATTAATTAATTTAATTTTATTATTAAATTAAATTAATTATTTTAATATTTTAGAATAAAAATTTAATTAATGAAGGGATAGAATAATAATAAAATATTTGAATAAAATATTTGAATTTAATTAATTCATTTAATTTATTCAAATATCCCTTATACTTTAAATTTATAGAAATTTTATTTTATTGCTCATTTATTGTTTATACCAACCAGCCTTGAGCAATTGACTAACCTTTCTTGAGTGATTTATTTTATTTAATTATTTATTACCTTCATCCGATGATTTTAATAATTAGTTAATTTAATGATGATATATGCATTGTCTTTTCATCCAATATGTATAAGGGATTGTGTGTCCAATTTATCGGCTATATAATGCACTCCCTAAACCCCCTCACATGTGTGAAAGTATACATATACAGTTGATAATGATATTATAAGATGCAGACCCATCAAAGACAAGGTGAAATCTAAATGAGATGTGGATACACTAGACGAGGATGAGCATCATCATGAGTCAAGTTGGGACTCAGGCATGATTCCCCTAGGTCAAGGTTAATCCATTAAGTTTAAATGCATCAACCAATATTAGATTCTCAAGACCAGTCGGTTATTTTATTTCCCTTATTCATTTGTTTATTATTTAATGCATTTTCAGGATAGTTGGTAACACAAAAAATAATAAATAGGAAAAACTCATAAAGAAGCGACTGCTATTTTTCTATTAATGTTCAATTGTGAGTGTGACAAAATAGTTTGAACAAGTGAATATAAATATATTAAATTATTCAAAATATAATAAAAACACAAATAAATATCAATTCACAAAATACCTTCCATCATTTGAATTTGAACAAAACTAAGTGTTTGGGGGTGCTCGTCAGCCAAAGTTGAGGGCGCCTCCTACTACCGAGGAGTTCTTATTAGATTGATGGACTGAATTAACTAATTTTTGTAGAAAAGAAGTAGAAAAAGATATATTTATTCAACTTTAGAGTCTACTATTGTGTAAATCATATTGATGATTTTAGAAGCTGTGACTTCATTCAATAGATTATGGAGTCGCGGGTTAATACGATTGACTAGTCAACTGCCTACCTAGAAAATATTCAAGTAATGTCATAGCCAAATATTATAGAAAATGATGGGAGGTTCAAGGATAATTTCCACTATAATAATAATGAAACATAGTATTCTGATTCTAGTATACATGGTTTCTAGAGTTCAATAAAATGGCGGGAGATATTTAAAGATTTAAATAATTGATAATGTCCAAATTGATAATCAAGATAAAAGTACTAATATTCTATTTTTTTTAATAATATAAATCAATACCATAAGAAAAACTATCATATCTAATAAAAAAAGAAAATATCCACAATAGAATGAATTTTTAAGAGAATTACAAGTGATTGCACAAAGTACTACAACATCTGAAATTCAAGGTGCTGGTGTCCCCAATACCTTTTAAGCCACCTCAATGAAGTGAAGGTGTTTAAAAATGATTATAGGAGACTCATATATGAAAAATATGATGGTTATGTCATAATTATATCCACCACATCTAATTTTATTTGCGGATACTACATCAGGGCATGGATGATATTTCATATAGTATCATCTTTGAGAAGCTTACAAGGAGAAAGAGAAGCTCAGATATGAATGGGTGATCATAACACTAAATATGTGTAAAAATTGAAAGTAATATCACAATATTTCAATACATCCCATTATTACAACTTTTTTACCCATTTACTCTAGTCTTTTTTAATATTGAAAAATGAACAGTATGGAGAAAAATGCTTCGTTACCTTCTAGGAAAGGTTTTTTGAGAAAATAAGATATTAAAGAAATATTAATCTTTAGTTCTTATGAAGAACAAGGTGAAAGAAAAGGATAAAAGGATAATGGAAATAGTGATGTCAAAGGAACCTTCACAACATCCTTCACAGAAATTGGTATTAAAAAGGAGGTTATTTTCTTCACATATCACGAAATAAATCATTGAAAGTTTAAATGAAATGAGTTGAATTGCAGAAGCAAGCATCTGCTTCAAGTATATTCATCAATATAAAAATGATGTTACAGTCATACTTCTTTGGTATTAAATAAAATATTCCTATTAAAAAGGTGTATTTAAATAAATTAACCAAGTAACTATATAAATATTACTAGAAGTAAGGTTTGTTATGCAAGAGGCTGAGAATGGGTGGTTCTTAATTTAGTAGTGAGGAGAACATGAATTATAATTTCCAAGGTTAATGATTCTAGTTGAATTTCATTGAGTATTACCAAATCATTTATCTAACATGTCCTTTGGAAATAAAGAGACATTATTCTAGTTTTGTAAAAAATATTGTTTGTGGTGTCGAATACTCAAGTAATAATTTAGTGATACATAAATCATAGGCAATACTTGATGAATATAAAATGAAATACATATATACTAAGTTATGAAAAGATAATTATTTATTATGAAAAACTAATTAATAGTAAAGGAAATACCCATTGTGGTATTTATAATCTTCCAAGTTAAATACCTTAGGTATTATCAACACACTTATATAATTTTTTTGGATAAAGAAAATTTTATAAATATAGGTAAGACACAAATATTTCAGAATTATTTCATCTAGAGAGCGCAGACTATTCCAAGGGTTATTAGTGGTAAATATACTTCATATGATTACTTTAAGTGTTTAAGGAATATGAATGTGAAGTATGGTATATGAATGATTAGAAGATATGGGATTCATCGGGTTGTCATGCCGAAGAATATCTTGACCAAGCATTCATATATCAATATAATGTAGTGTGGAGTAATTCTCAAATGAACATTACCTTATCCACATTAGGTATATAACTCCAATAAGTATGATCAATGGTGATTGTTACATGTCAACATTGATCAATAAAATGTAGCATAGTGAAATTCCTAAATTCACATTTCCTTATACACATTAGAGTGATGATGTAAGAAAAAGGAGCGTCAATGTAAAAACTAAAAAAAATTGAAGACACTTCAATTATTTTCAAGTCAAGCTTCACAAATAAAGTTGTTATACCATAACCATATGTCAACTATAATAAAAAATGGATATCATATGAGTTTTGATGTGATATAAATCCATTTTCATAATAACAGATGTTTAAGATGAAAAGAGTTGTTGAGGATATAAACAAACTTCCATCAAGTGAAAACACAATGTGCATCTATAGCAGTCATCCTAAAGTTTTCTATGAATATTACAGAAATCCATACTATAGAAAAGCGATAGTCAAGTGATAGACTATATTTATATTAAAAGGGAACATATATCTACTTGAGATAGTGGGAGAAAGATTGACTTGGGTTTAGTTAATTCTAGAGATTCATAAATAGTTTTAATAGGAACAAGTTCATAGGAACATGTGGAAGTGGAATGTTCTAGAGTATAGAGAAAGGATAAAACCATAGTGATGATTTTATATTCACCGTGGCTGGTGATACAATAATCATTAAGAATAATAATTCCAACAAGTAGGCAGTATATGGAAATTAGCTAAAATTGACAGGATCAATTAAAATTAAAGAATGGATTCCATGTATAAACGTACATGGGGATTATTATTTTGAGTACTGTAGTGGGTATTCAAGTGATAATATACATGTATGGAATAAGAATGGTACCAATAAGTCTTTATTGGTAACACCAAGTCATTATGCCTAAATACATTAGAATTTTACTTGTCATAGAACATTTCAATGATCATTTTATTAGGAATTTGATGTGAAGACCACTAATCATAAATTGTGTCTATACGATGCATCCAGAAAGGGATGCTGACATCATAGAATTCCAATAAGGGTGTAAGTTACTGAAATCTAGTTTAGGATTAAAAGTAAGAAACAAGATCAATGAACATTAATTTGGAATAAATATTTTCCATGTTTCTAATAGAGGTTAGTGGGAGTGTCATTGATTTCTGAGAATAATATTTTTGGTAACATATGGAAAACATATAATGGTCTTACAATTAGTTAATACTAGAATACTAGTAATACTCTAAAGATTGAATTAGAGTATCAACCAAAGTTATAGAGAATAGGATATACTGATTTTTATCTAAAGGTTTCTTATACCTATTCCATCATACATATAGTGTAAATGTATTGAAAAATACAAGATAGAACAATTTGAGAGATAATTACTACTTGAGTCACACAAAATTAATCTCTCCAAGAATACATGCATGTGAATAGGAGGAGATTAATGTAGTGAGTTGAATACATACACTTCTATGATGGATCAATAACATATTCCATGATATGTACAAGATATGATATTTATAAGATATACTTTATAGTCGGAAAATATTAGTTATATCCAGGAGAACTGTAAGGGAAGCAGTCTGAACTATCTAATTGTACTTGAGAAAGTACAAAAGGTATATACCTAGTATGTGGAGAGGAAGGGATAATAGTTATAAGGGGACACAAAATTTTCTTCCTTGGATCAATATGATCTAATATCATAGTTAAGATAAGGTAATGAGGAGGATAAGGTCATTCAATCCAATGGTATCCATTTTTACAAATACTGAGTGCATTGACAATTCTGAGGAATATAAGAAGAATTATTAAATACAAAATGTTTTGTTCCAGTTTTTAGAATCAATCCTAGTAAGAAAAGTATTATTATAATGTCAATTATGATACTCTTACTAGATAAGATGTAAAGTCTTGAAATTGGAAAAATAGAAATACACTCTAGGATTACATCTCTTGAGAAGTTTTACTCAAGGAGGTGAGGCCACACATAGTAGAACAGCCACACAAGGGAGACATGGAAAAACCTGTAAATAAATCCATGAATCAAAAGAAACATGATCTTAATCATGTGAGAGATAACAAGGATGGTATGAAAGATGGCTCTAGTGAAAGTGGAAGTGTTTTAAGAGCGGGTTCCCTAGACCCAGCTAAAAACTACTTTTCGATTATCATTTAATTTATATTGTAAGATACACATTATGTACACTTACCATTATTATTTAAACATGTATGAATCCACTATTTAATGGTAATATATATAGATTATTTATTTTATCAAAAGTTTATAGAAAATACCATGCTATAATGAGAACTTCGAGATACTATGACATTACTATTAAACTTATGTCCTATGGTCCAGATAAATCCCACTGAAATGACACAATAGATGTTTTCCTATCAAGTGATGGAGGATCATAAGAATTGAAAATTTTTATCATAAAGTTTTCACATGGATATATCTGGTAGGTTACATCATGAGGAAAAAACTACCAATAGAAGCACCACATGTTTTGGTACCACTATATATTCCTATCTATGAACATATTTATTTGTCTCCTGAATTGAGATAATTATCAATGTGTTCCATTTGGTCTTGTAATTTTATGCATGAATGAAAATGAAAATGAATTTGCGGTGATTTAGCTTGTGTTGGGTGTGTCATTGGTGGCATGACATTGATTGAATGGTCAAGATATAATTTGTCACTTTCAAGTTAAGGAAGTAATATCTCGGGCCAGGTTGATCAGGATAGTAGTACCTTCATAAATCCATGACAATGGTAGTTGAAGGTAAACCTGTCCAGATAGATCAATAAATAATAAAGCATGAAAGGATGACGACACAAGTGTGCGTCCTGAATTATGATATATTTAAAGACAAAGTGATTATATTACACAGTGTGTGTTCATAGGTTCGTTGTCATTTCTATGATTATTATTTATCTCTTTAGGGTCCTTGATGGGTTGTTAGACTCCACTTTTGGTATATTAATATTATTTACTACTACCAAGATAAGGGTATAGAAGGTCACACATAATAGAGTATTTGAGAATCTTCCTTATTTAGGTGAATAGGTATATAGGAAATAGTGGGACCCACTTCAGGGTTTAAGAGTTTTCCAGTTTTATCCATCACCAATAAATAAAAAAATCATTATTATTAAAGTAAATACTAATTGGGTTGAATTTATTTATTAAAAGTATTTACAAGTGTTTAAGTAAATAAAAGGATTAATATTTTATGAATGAATATTATTTTAATATTCCTTGTTCATTAAATATTAGAGAGAATTACAAGTCGAGTTTAATGACTCAGGTTTATCAAGTAATATATTTGATATAAATTATATGTATGTGATAAAATATAAATAATATTTATAATGTAGTTTAGTTTATCATAATTAATTAATTATTTCTTATTCAGTGGGTGATTTATTTATGAGGTTTGGGTAACCCTAAAAGGGTATTTTATCCATGCACTATACAAGAAAGAGGAGGGGATCATTCCTATAGCTATTCATAAACTTTTAATGAGAGCCTCTCTATCCTCATACTTCCTATAGAGAGAAAGTATCTCTAATAATTCAATCCAAGAACACCTTTGATGGATCGAAGGCACAGATCAAAGTGATTGTCGTAATGCAGAAGCATTCGATGGAGCTCTTCCCTTGCACACATAATTCAATGAATGAAAAGAACACGGACTATTGAAGTGTGTATGGATGATCCAGATGAGTTTAGCTTCAGATCCTTCAAGCAATGATCATCAACGATGATCTATGATCATGCATGATTCGATTTGAATAAGGTACAAGTTCATTTTTATTTTCTATGATTAGAATAATTCACATGAGATCCTTAGACTGTACTAGGGCTCAGATTGTAAGATATGATAAGTTCCATCACTCGAGTGATAAAAAAACTTAAATCCCCTTCCCACTAGCTTCTACTATGCACCTCAATACGTTTAATTTCTCTTTTAATGGTCAGGTTACTATTCCAAATAGTTTGGATGCTATTCCAATGATCATATTACCACATATAAATACCACTTTATTTATTTATTAAACATTCACTGCAATTTCTTCCAAGTATCTATATTCTCCTTTTCTAAAAGTTTGATTAGTTTATTAATATTTTTTCTTTTTCATAGTGTTGTTCATGGAAGTGTTGATTCTAGAAGATCATGGTGATCCAAAATTTCCTAGTCTAATCTTGATATTTTTTAGTTTTTTATCCCATTGTAATGTTTAGAATTTTCATAGGTTTAGTTATTGAAAAATGTAACAATTTTAATTAATTAAGTAAAGAGTTGTTGGTTTCTTTATGTGTATAATTCTATATGGCACACATTTATTTAGGGAAAAAATGTCACTTATAAACTCTGGATCATTACAAAAACTCCCAAAACACATAACCAGAGTACATTTAAATCAATATAGATGATGCTATAACAAAATGGAATGTTTTAATACAAACCCATGGTCATATAATACATGTGATAATCACCCACTGATATGATCCCAAATACAAAATAAATAAAATAGAAAAATACATACACTAGCCCTAGTTCTATCCTTAGGCCTTAATAAACATGTCTCCAAAACCCATTGAGATACTATAACATGATCCAATATATGTCCTATTGTGAACTTGAAATAAGAAATAATGTCTATAGACATTCCAGAGTTCTCGTGTAGGGTGCAAGAAATAAATCTCAGTAGGGTCTCCCCAAGCGCCCAGAGTTCACAGAGTTCTCGTGTAGGGCCTTAATAATGTCTATAGACATTCCAGAGTTCTCGTGTAGTATACACTATCACATACGTGTATGCATGAGTAAAATAAACATGTCACACATAAGAAACTTGGATGTCATGTGATAACCAGGACACTATGACTCCTTACGTACTGGGTCACCATGTACTAACTAGACCACCATGGCACCAGATCATACCTGTTTTGGAACCATGTCAGAATCTACCTTGTCATGTCATCTCGTACCATTGTACCCAATACCCAGACCGTACCCAAGGACTCAAGGTAGGGTTTCATCCAAACCTCAACTCACTACTCGAAGGAACCAAGCATGTTCATACACCCATATATTGTCCCATAACTTTATCATTGAAGGTAGGGTCCATCGTCTATATTTTGTGTCATTTTATGACCCAAACACTATTAGGAGGTCCATTTCCATAAACCAAGACTACTCAAGGAAGTGTTTTATACCATGACCCATGCATAATCAAGGTAATATCCTCATCAATACACCAACCAACATCTTCTCACTCAATACGTGATCGACTAGAAATTCTCACTCAAGGAAAGGCCCCTTCCACAATGACTTCCTTATCACTCAAGGTATGGCATGGATTTCATGTACACTAAGACTCTATTTCATGCATGAAAGTCCTACCCATTCCATCTCACTCCTGGAAGGGTAATGTCTCATGATCCAATCCCAACTGACATCTATATCCTATCACAAATACAAAATAAAGAACACACATTCAGTAACCATAGTCCATAACATTGCTCACTAGAAAATCCTATGGAGTTAGTTTCTCAATACCTCGCCTCTCATCGAAGCACATATCACCCTTCCCATCGGGGTATCCACTGGGTCCTCAAGACCCATCATAGTCTCTTCTCATCGATAATATCTTGTACCCATCACCCATTAGTGAAACCCCTTCCTGTAGGATCCTCTTATACAGACCTCAAGGCTCAATCTACCTCCTCATCCATTGTCCCTCATAACTCCTTGTCCTGCTACCTAGATACCATCCCAAAGAACCACCCCCAAACCTCTTGGAATCTTGATGCCAAGTCCCAAACAAAATTCAAGACCTACAACTAGGTCCCAGCTCATATCTCCTTTGGAAGATGTCTTATTATTTCACCCAATGAAACCCTCTTTGTCACACCCCATATTGTCCTCAAGGACTCACCTCACTCATGATTCTCACTAGGTCTCAGACCAGACTTAGGAGGCTACCATTCATTAGGTGTAAGATGTATGTCCCTCTCACCCATCATCACTAGTCCTAATCCTCTCATATGTGCCACACTAGACCACGGGAAACAAAACTAGGCTACCCACATCTAATCTCACATTATGAGGTGACCCAAAATATCTATTCAAATCAACTAGAATCTTTTCCCCTTGGAAACATAGTTACCAGGTGATCCCAGCTCACAAAGTGATAAAGAGAACTTATCCTAAGAATATGTGGTCAAACACTAACCTTTGTATCCTATACAAGGAACTCTCAGTCCCTATCCATCAATCCGGTCCCATGAAATGCATGTAAGAATGGAAAACCATGTATAAGTATGAATATGAATTTATATTAAAGTGACCACCTTCCTCCAAAACAATGTTACCACCTAAGCCAAGCTACGATGAGCCTCATCCAAGAATGTCCATGGCTCATCTAATCATTTACCACTACCCAAGATCCTATCCTTGACCATAAAACATAAATAATTAAATATAAAAAATTATAATTAATTAGTAAATTACATTTACAGAGGAATATTCAACCAAAAAGATCATTGGAAATCACCAATGCACTGAAAATGCATCAAACAACCTACAGAAGGTCTATAAAACACACCAAGAACTATGCTAAGAAAAATCTCAATAACTTGACACCTGTTCAATCGCCAATTCCTCCTAAATTCACCAAAAAATAAATAAATTATGATAATAGATTACCTCAAATGAAACAATGAAATATTACATGCGTTCATATTTCTAAGACCTCCTCTGGACACCAAACATTATGTTCTTATCATCCTTAGTCAATTTTACCATGCTATGGTGAAATCGATGCCAAACCCTTACACACAATTTAACTAATTTAAATGGATAGAAACATGGTAAAAATAATGAAATAAGAACCAATGAACTCAATTTAGATTTCCATTGAAACACACTAATAACCATCCACTCCAAGGGAGATCGAAGGAGGGATGTAGGAAGTTAGAATTAGTCAAAAATGGTATTTCTTGATTTATACTCTCCCCAAAATCAAGAAACACACTAACATGGAAAAGGCAGAGTTTCGCCTACTCAAGAAAGATCCACCTAGGAACCATTCATGATGTGAAACAGGGGGTTCATAGTGTGAATGACCTATTCCCAACACATTCGTGGTGTGAAACCATGTTTCATGATGTGAAATGTTCAAGGAAGATAGGTTCTACCCTCATAAAAAAACATTCATGGTGTGAACCATGGTTCAAGATGTAAATGGCTATATCATACTGGATTTTAGCCTCCTAGTCACCATGAACATTCTATAACATCCACCTAAGCACCGAAACAACCAAATGGGCCTCGTTTCATGTGAAAAAAAACTATTTAAGGGAATCCAAACACTTAAAATCCAAATTAGAGTCCTTTTTTCCAAATTAACCCCTTAATAAAACAAAAAATCAAATTCATCCAAAATGTAATGACCTAAAAAACACGGGGTGTTACAAAATCCACACTATAATGCTTCTATTCCTTGATATGTCATGGTATTCCTCGAAACATGTCTCTAGACCCACCACAATCATCAATTTAGAAATAACTTTCCACATTCCATCTCCAAATTCCAAACATACTTCCACTATGTAACTCTAAATACTAAGCTCACTATTCACCAGAATCGAAGCCACCTGCTTGATAATAGCACAAAAAATGATATGGTGGTTACTACACCCATCTCTCCAAAGACACCACTACCTATTTATCTAGATCATCCAAAAGATCATGGAACTCCCCACTATAAGAATCCACTCACAATGAACGATTTTGACCTATGGTTCTCCCCACTATATGAATAACCTACCAAAAATGCACATTCAATGGTCCAATAACTTTCCAACTATGTTCCAAATAACATTCCTATTTTAGTTTCAACCATACCACTTCTAAACTCTTGTAATGACACAAAAAATTCCTCTACTGGATGAATTCTATTAAATACACTTGGTTCACCCAATGAAACACTATTGTACCACCTATCTCGATCATGATTCCTTAACTACCAATGGAATAATAATATCATACAATGAACACAATGAAGTCAAAACTTGAATCTGGGTGTAATTACACTATTGGATAACCAACCACCTCACCATCCATCATGATCTCACCCTGAGCACTGTTTCACCTTTGATTTGACTCACTCTCAGATCACTCCAAAACCACACCGAGTTTGATTCTAATCACTTACTCTATCAATACTGCATAAAAATCTTCAAATTTGGTATTACCTATGAAAATAGATATTAATGGATATATTCACACACCAACCTCCCAATATCACCTCGATCATCTCCTCAAAATGTGTCATTGTACCCATGACTCCTCCAATATGAGGGTCATTTCTCCCTCAAACAATATGATTCTCTTCATATAAGGATTCTCATTATCATCTCTCCATTGATCTAAGAACCAATATTTATGCCCCACACTATTATCATTACTTGAAAAAATGATAATAAATGTCCGTCCAACTCATAGCTGAGTGCTAATTCAAAACATAACCACCACATCCCTCACTCACTAGGAACACCATTACAAACATTTTAAAAACCCACTCAGAATGAGGGTCACAACCTCCAATAGCTAATGGTTCACTTTGAACTATATGGATTACCTTACAATGATTCTCAATAAAAATCCCAAATAGGTCTCATCTATATGTCTCCTCGAAAAAACACTTATCAAGAAATAAAAAACTTCGGCCATCATTATTGTAATCATCTCACTAATAAACCATTGACAACAAACCATTTAATTTCATTCACAATTTGATAAATTCTCAACAGACCTATATACAAGCCCCTTCACTGAACTAAAAATAAACAAGTATTGTTTATACCCAACAAACACCTACCGTACCACATTAATTATTTCCTCTAAAATCCATTCCAACACTCACTCTCTTCCACCATGTTAGTGTGATTCACCGAGAACCCTCTCACAGGTTCTCACTCATATTCCAAATTGATATCATAAAAACCTAATGTTTTCATGCTCCTATACAAATCAATCACATAAGAGAATAAAAATACCATAAGTCATGTCCCATATATCCTAGGATCCCACACAATACCCACTAACCATGCTCCACTACATTTCAGTCCCATCAAATAGCCCATGGAATCTGACTCATGATAAATCTAACCACACATCTACTTGCCACATAGGTGTCATTCCAAAACCATGAGCATCTACCCTGCACTCCTATCACAACACAACCAACATGTTAGGAATCCAACTAACCCTATAATTAAAACCCAACCTTGATACTAGAAATGATCTAAGCACATCACCTTCATGACCAAGTAATTTCACATGCCTTTCCTCAACTTCTTGGTTTAGTTACATAGAATTACACCAAGAATAAATATGAGGAACACCATATAGGTCTCTATTGATACATTAATTAGCCAAAACCCATCCCCAAGGAAATCCTTACTTGTCCTCGAACCATTACTCAGACATCCAATTCCTATTTCAACTCACTAAGGGTCCCTATACATCCCTTGCGAAAGGTATTTCATAAAAGACACTAGAGGACATCCTGTACCATGATCCCCATGAAAAAATATTAAAATAATACCATGGTTCAACTGAGTTGAATTCCATAAACAATTCATATGGTAAAACACCATATATGTTGTTTTTGGAACATTAAACAACTAAACCCCCATCAAGAAATCAAATCACATGTAAGAACAAATATGTAATGTGACTCCCACATGCCAAATTTGATGTAAGAACATGATCCTCTTACTAATGGTATAATAGAAGAAATTATAAATAACATATCTAGTAAACCCATAATATTAAATAAACATCTCATACATAACAACACAAAATAAGAATATAAATCCCACACCCCTGGTAACTAGGTCTTTCCACTAAAAAGGTGTTTATAAATCACTAATCCAAGGTCCATCACAATCTCTGACTCATTTATAGACAATCTATCTACCATCTCCCAAAATAGTAAGTTGAATAAAAATATTTGATATAAATTTATGATTACCTATGCTAGAATTCTCATATGAGGTAGAGTATCACATGTCCTCAAGCATGCCTCCTCATTTGTTAGAGCCTACCAACTAGCGACAAGAGATTAATCCAAAAAATGGGGTGAATATACCCTTGAATTAGAGTAATTAACCAATAAAGAATAACCTAAACTTAAAAAAACATAAATAGAGTATTCATAAATAAATAAATATAATTCTATAACAAAATTGAATGCTTTGATATAGACTCGTGGTCATACAATACATGCAATAATTACCCATTTGGTCGATCCCATATACAAAATAAACAATAGAGAAAATTACACACACCAACCTTTTCACTATCCTCGGGCCTCAACAACCTTATCTCAAAAATTCATAGAGATACTACATCTTGACCCACTACACATCCTATATTGAACCTAAAAGCAGGAACAAGGTCTACACATGCACCATGGTTCCCATATAAGGTGTGATAAATACATCTTAGTAGGGTATCACTATGTTCCCCTAGAATACTCTATCATATACGTGTATTTAATAGGAAAATAAAAATTTCACACAAAATCACATTGGATTACATGTATTAACCAGGCCACCATGACTCCCTATGCATCAGGTCAATATGTGTTAATAAGGACACCATGACACTTGATCATACCTGCTTTGGTGCTGTGACAAAACCAATCTCATCATGTCATCTCATGATGTCATACCTAATTTACACCTCATACTTGAATAATCTAGATAGGGAATCATATAAACTGCATCCCACTACCCAACGGAACATGGAACAAGTATAAACACATATCTTGACTCACTACGTTATCACTCAAGGAAGGTTCTGTCATCCATGTCTCACATCATGTTATAACCCAGCCCCACATGGGTGGTAAACTTCCATTACCCATGCCTACCCAATGATAGTTCCTTTTCTATGAACTAAGTATACTCTTGGAAAGGTCCTAATCCATCCATTAACCAATGTATTATCATTGAATATATTGTCGACCATTCCTTTTAACCCAAGTAATGTACACTTATTTAACTATTACCCTATCACTAAATGTATAGACCAATTTTCATGTACACTATGAATACATCTCACACATGGAAGTATAACCAGTTCCATCTCACTCATGGTGGGGCTATGAATTAGGATCCTATCTGCCCAGTGGAATTCATCACATATCCCAAGCACACAATAAAGAACATTAATTCAATAGAAAATAAAATCACACAAGTAAAAAAACATGCCACACATCTCACCAGCTAATCCCAATGTGCTAGTCACTAGATACCTGGTCTATCATTGATGCACATATCACCCCACACATCAGGACATCCACTGGTTCCTACATATTTTTTATGATCTCAGCTCATTGATACCATTTTTTACACATCACCCATCAGTGACACCATTGCCCATATTCTCCTCTCACCCAAATCACAAGGCATAGCCCACCTTCTCATCTAAAGTCCCTAATCACTCTTAGTCCCACTACCTAGGGACCATCCAAAACCACTATTCTCCATATCACTTGGAATCTCGATTCCATGTCTAAAACAAAACCCACAACCCACACATGGGTCCCACATAACATCTCTCTAGGGAGATATCTTATTCCATCACCTAGAAGAAACCCTCACTTTCACACATCATCTATTTCTAGAGGACTCACATCACTCATAGTTTTCACCAACTCTCAAACCAACCTTAGGTGGGTGTCACTTATCAAGTATGATACGTGTGACCATCTCACCCATCGTCACTAGGACTAAGCCTCTATTATCTTCCCCACTAGACCTAGGAAAATCAAACTTGGAAACCCATGACTAATCTCACATCGAAAGACTACCCATGGTCTCTTATCATATCAATCAACACCTTCTCCCCTTAGTGACATAGTCGAAAGGTGATCTCAACTCACCAAAGTTATAAAGAGAAATTATACTATGTATGGGAGGTTTGAGTGGAATCCCCTCCATCACCTAAAGAGGATAGGGTTTCCTTCTCTTTCCTTCTCCTTCCCCCTCTATCCTGGATCAGCCATGGTGGCTCCTTCTGGTCCCGGATCAGTCCTTGATTCGGTGTGGCGTGAAAGGATCCGGTGGTGTTTGGCATGTCTCCGGTCTCCGATCTCGATATCGATTCTCTATTCCACTGCTTCGGCTCAGCGTGCTTCGACGACGATGTGGCTTGGAATAGTTTCACGATGGTGGCGCAGTTCTGATAGGGATCAATGAATCCTATCTTTCTGGCATCATCAGTGTCTCCAATTGGCTTTCCGTCACGTTCACGCGACGTCTCCGGTGGTCTTCCCGATGTCATCTAGGTGGCTCTGCCTTATCATTTCGTCCAGCGCATCCATGTGAGGGCTCCAGCGGGTTTCCAGTGATCTCCGCGTCTGATATATAGTGACTCGGAGGGGGGAGGCATTGGGTTTCTTGTTGTGTGTTCTTCTACAGGTGAAGGTCTAGGGTGTCGAGTTTGTTTTCCTACTACTACTAGTTCTTTGTCTTGCTTACGGTTGATTTTTGGATTCTCTAAATTTGGTTGATTTCTGGACTCTCAGACTTTGGATGGCGACTGATGATTTGATTTGCTGATGAGTTAAGGATTTTGATTTGTTCAATGGTAGTTGTTTTTCTTCTTGGTTTGATCTTGGAGGGGGAAGTTTGTGTATCTGAACTCAATCAATTGGAACATGCCCATAGGAGGATTCAGAGCTAGCTGTTCTTATTTTTAGTGCTTTTCAGACTTGGTTGTTTGAGAGGGTATGGAATTTTCCCTCGTATCAGGATTGTGATTGACACATGACACTTGGTTGCCGATTTTCCTTGCAACATTAGAGTTCTTGAACATGTTTTTTTAATGCTGGGTAGGGATGATCTGTGTTTCAGTATGGTTTTTACTCTTTTTTCCCTTCGGGTGTGATTGACCTTAATCCATGAAGTCATTTGGGTTTCCCCATTCTTCCCTTAAAAGGGGGACTTATCAATAATAAAAATATTTGAGGCCTTCAGGCCATTGGATATCCACTACCCAGGGCACTCTCAGCCCCTTTCCATCTACACAGTCCCATGAAATGCATTTGGGAAAGAACAACCATTCATAAACAAGAATATAGATTTATATTAAAGGTACCACCTACATCTAAAATGGATTTACCTACCAAGAAAAGATCTTTAGAGCCTCATCCAAGCTCTTATATGCCTATTCCATTCTCATACCACCACATGAGATCCTATCCAACACCATTAAGCAAAAATAATTAATTATAAAAATAATAATTAATTATTAAATTTAATAAAAAGAAGCATATTTGACCAAAAAACTAACCGGGAATTGTTGTCACACTAAAACTATGAAGGACTACCCATGAAATGTCCACAGAACACCCCATACATCATCTTAAGAAAAAAAAACCTATCACTCGACACCCGTTCAACTTCTAATTCCACTTAGTTTCATTAAAAACTCTAAAAATATCAGGGAAGAAAATTACCTTGACTGAACCATTGAAAGACGACCTGTGTTCGTCACCCCAGGAC
Source organism: Viscum album (assembly GCA_963277665.1). Classification (NCBI taxonomy): domain Eukaryota; kingdom Viridiplantae; phylum Streptophyta; class Magnoliopsida; order Santalales; family Viscaceae; genus Viscum; species Viscum album. The sequence goes on along the minus strand of OY728152.1, from coordinate 1,008,111,943 downwards.
CTCATCTAGCCATCTCACATTAAATCACCATCATAATTAGATTATTTAACTATTATTAAATGGATTTTATGCCAAAACTATCCCTAGTTGAACTAAATCATAGGTCTAGAAACAATGAACCAAGAAATGAAGAATAGTGAATAAACTAACCTTGGATAGCAACTAAAACACACAAAGAACCATCCCATATCAATGCGAATTGAAGGAGGGGTGTGGGATTATATAAATATTAAAAAACAACCTCTCTCAAACTCCCTTATCCCCTAAATAATGAAACACCTTAACCTGGAAAAGTAGGAGTTTCCCCAACTAAAGAAAGACCCACCCAGGCACCATTCACAACATGAACTAGGGGGTTTATGATGGGAATTACCTATGCTCGATACATTCATGGCATGATCCACTGGTTTAATATATGAAATATTCCAGGTGTGGGGTTTATCCACTTGATCAACACCATTCACAATGTGAACCATGGATCATGGCTTGAATTGTTATAGGTTTTTTAATTTTGGACTCCTAGTCACCCTGACCCTTCTCTAATTTCCACTCAAGAAACCAAATAACCAAATAGAATTAATTCCACATCCAAAACACCATTTAAGGAAGTCCAAGGACTCAAATCCCATTATGAGTCCCAATTCTCAAAATGAACCCCTCATCTAAAAAAAATTAAATTCTTATAAAATGTAATGACTTAGAAATCCACGGGGCATTACAATGCGTTCTTAAATTTATCTCCTCGTTTTGGGAAGAAAAGGTTTAGTCAAGAGATTAAGATTTATACCTATTTTATTGGGCCTTTTGAGGTTTTAAAGTGTGTTAGACCTGTTACATATTGATTATTACTTCCCCCATAGATGGCATGGATCCATGACATCTTCCATGTATCACAACTCTATTAGTATCTTCTTGATGATTCCAATGTCATTGAATGGGGTGAGCTGGATATTAAATATTTTGTAGTGTATGAGTAATGATCTATTGAAATTAAGGATCTTTAGGAGAGGGTGATGTGTGGTCATGCAATTCCTTTAGTTCATTTCCTATGGATAGATAGGGTCTTGGGGGGAGAGTACTTGGGAACATGAGTCACTAATTCATTCTCAATATCCTGAGCTATTTATTTATTGATATTTATGGGATAATATGTATATACTGGATGATTTATGAGATATATGATGTTGTGTTATTATGATCTCTTTATTTATAAAGATTTGTTTGTGCTTCTTATATGGAAAGAACCTTAAGAGGTATCTCGCAGGATGGTTGTCTTCATCCCTTAACATCCTTTTTTTTATTGGGGAATAATTTTGATACTTGAGGATAATAATATTTTGAGAGGTGTATATTTCAATGGATTGGTTATTCCTAATACCTTTTTATGTTGACTGGAGGTATCTAGGGAATTATGGAGGAGTAGAAGTGCAGCTGGAGCTGAAAATTTAGCTAGAGGAGAGGTGTTGTAGTGTATCCATGGGTGTTGCAATGTGGAAGGATTGGGTGAGGTTTTTAGAAAAGTGTAAAACCTTGTGTATTTCCTTGGGTGTCTTAAAGTTGCATCATTGTTGGTTTGGATGTGATGTAGATCCTTGGGTGGCTTCTTGGTGGTTCTTCCATATCCAAGACCCCTATTCCCTAGTTCCCAAGCTGCATCATGAAGTTCAAGGGTTAATTTACTTGTCTCTACATTATTACGGGTCTATGTAGTGTGGTGATTTGATTGTACCATAGAGTCCTGTGGATCGAATCCCTTGACTCTTCTGTTTTGGAGACCATTATAGTGTAGTGTCTCAGTCACACAATAGCATTTCCTTGGTTATATCAGATGTAGGGTTTGACTGAGAATTAAATATGTGAAATATGGGGGGGGGGTTATTTTCACCAATATTTCCCAAGTGTCTCTTGAAATTAGATTAACTCAGCCCCATTATGGTGTGGTTAACCATGTTGAACCATGGTTTTTTGAAAATCTAAACCATTATGGTGTGGATGAACCCATTATTCCACGATGTTATAAAAATTATAGCCTATATAAATTTATAATTTCTTATGAATTTATCTTATTTCCACCATATTCCTTCGAACCCTAGGCTACTGTAGGAGCTCTTTTAGAGGATCTTGATCCAATTTTCTTAGCTTTATCACCTAGTTCTAGAAATTTATTCATGGGTGACCTAAGGTGAGTTTCCTTCTACACTTTTGGTTCATTCTCTATCCCATTTTTTCATAACATGTGATGATAACTTTTTTTCCTTCAGTTATTATGGTTTTATATTGATGATTTATTAAGGAGTATTTGTGGAATATAAGGGGAATAAAATCCTTAGTAATCATGGGTTCCTCATGAGATAAGTAATTTGATAACTACATCTATTCTTCCATTCTTATTTCTGAAAGGTTGAAATATTTGTATCAATTTAGGGGATTCATAACTTCTCCTTATTTTATGTGTCAATGTGTAAGTATCAGGGATAATATTCTTTGTATAAATAATAGAATTTTCTAAATAAAGATAATAATTTATAAATTAAGGATCTAAATCTATTATAAGGGTGACATGACTCACAAATTAATTATGTTATATTTTTAAGCCTTGTTATATTTTTTTGGATACAAAGTGACTTGATTTCTATGATTTTTGGTGTTATATATCATAATTGACTTGCTTAAAATGGTTAAACAACATAAGGCTAGTAATAAAAAGAGGTAAAAAATTAGTCATATGATTCAATTTGTTATTCATTCTTAAAAACTACTAAATATGGAAGTTATTATCTGAGAATGTTTTCTAGTTGATTGTAGCTATTATATCTAATATTGATATATTTATTGTGTTTTGAAATTAGTTTGTAATGAATTGATTAATTTAATATGACAATGTAAGATGTTTTTATGGAATTAGAATTTTAAAGTTATTTTTCATCCTAGAGTTGTTTATAAAACCTATATACCAAGATGTTATATACTTTATTTCCCACCAAATGTGTTGTTTTGAAAATATGGTTTACTATTATGTATATTACACTGAATGATAGGGATCTTACTATGAATTTAAGTAGATCCTAGTATGGTAATATGATTTAGCATAGGTTGAGAGATGGGATTTCTTACTTTACTTATTGACAATTGTTTCACTTGTTGGGTTGGTCATATAGGTTAAGAGTTGGGCTCACCCATTACCTTTAAATTATGATGATAGATCATTGGGTATAAGTTTAGAGTTAGGTTTTTATATTTTTATTGTTTTTTTTGTTTTCATTATTAGTTTCCACCTATTGAGGAATGTTTTCACCTTCAAGTTTATATCTGCATTGATATTGGATTTAATTGAGTCATTTAATAAACGATAACATGGAATGGTAAATGAATTATCAATGAATTTATGGGGATGGGTGTTGATTATGGTGTTGAAATATTAAATTTAAAATGAGAATTAGTTGGGATATATTCTCTAAGAGAATGGAAGTAACCTGGAATTTAAATAATGATTATAAAATCACCTTTGAAAGATGAATTATTGTAAATGGTCAAAACAAATTATTATGTGGTTTGATAAAGAAAATGATCATTCTTAAATTACTAATTGAATAAATATGACAAATTTTTATGCTTGTATGTTTAGTTGAGTATTAGATTTCTAGTTATAGATATGGAAGAATAGTTGTATTTTGGGATGTTTGTTATAGTTTGATTCTATGGTAGGATAGTCCCCCTTAGGATGGATGTGTTCTATATCTTTTATGTTCTATTATGTCATACACTCCACCACCTAAGTCGGTAGGTTAGTGGACAACCATATGGCCTTGGGATCTGAGTGTCCTTCAAAACATATGGGATGTTAAGGATACAAATGGATGACTACCATCCCATTATGCTCTACATTATGAACATAGTATAATATGTAGGAATATTCATTCAATAATGACTTAAGGTATAGGATATGCACTCATATGGGTTGTGGTGGATCAAAGATTTATAATAAATGTGTGTGTTATATTTTTCTACTTGAGGTTATAACACATATATATTTTAGACGTAATGGCTACAGTCATTACCATTGTTTTGTGTACGAGCTTTAGTGGATTGAGGTACAATTTATGACACATGAGCTATGATGAATTTTAGAATTACCAGTTGGTTATGGGATGTGATGATGAGGTTGTGATGAGTTGAATGAGTAATAATATGAGATGATGATGTGGTTGTGATATGTTTTCTTGACTGAGTAGGATGTCTTATAGTGGTGATGGGAGCACTGGGATATAATACATTTGGGTGAGGGAGACTAGTTCAGTGGAAAAATGGATATGGGGTACCTTCCTTATATATATTATTTTGATTTTACATTACCTACTTCTGTGTGTTAGTTAGTGGGTAAGAATTAGTGAGGTTAGGGTATATAACACTTGATTTTTTCAACGATTTGATTTCTTTTATTTATTCACTATGCTTTTTTAAAATTTTCATGAGTGTTTTTAGAGAGGATCCTTTTGAGTGTACATGTATGCTCTATCATTATTTTAAATAGGTTTTAATACTTTAAAAATATTATTTATTTTGGTAAATTACTATCTATTAACATTCTATTAAATTCTCAAGTTTTTTAATTAATTAGTAAATTTTGATTACAAATTTTTAATAATAGTTAGTATTTTTTATTAAATGTTTTAAAAACATTAAATAATTACATGTTTTATTAATGTTTATGTAATTTTTTTTAAAGTTACACTTAATGTTTGTTATATTTTTATTTAGTTAAGGTTTTTATTTTTTATATGAAAAATTTAGGCCATCCTTAGTGATCCACCTGGCTAGATGAAAACCACTTAAGGGAACCATTCAGTAAACCCCCTGGGAAGGCCCACCATAGGCATTACACAAGGATTATGGAGATATTTGGGTGTCTAATGCATGATAAATGCATGAGGGCATGTGTATAAGTCCCATGGATAATGCCTGTAGGTGGATGGGTTGGGCTAGGTCGCCTTCTAGATTGTAGCCCCATGGGTCGGTGAAGTGTAAATGGGTGTTAATCCCTAATAGCCATATCAAACTGATGATCAAAACCAATTGTTTATTATACCACTCACCTTATATATCTCTAAATCTATGTGGGACAATGTTCTATGTTCTCTATTCATTTGAGTTAAAAAACTCAGATAGATCTAGGCCATCCGATAAAACCCCCTTAATCCATCCAATCTCATTGCTTATCCCACATATTCTTTTTGAACTACCAGAAACCTGTGTTCAAATTTATTCTTCTTCTTTGGGAATCCACTCGTTCTCCTATCGACAAAAATATATCACATAAACTCCTTTTTTTATTCTATCTTTTAAATTATGTCGAGTTTACAGGTTTTTATCGCTTGGTCTCAGTATCTTATTCTCATATATTATTTCTAGTTTCGATAGTAGGGTCTTATTCTTATTCTATGAGGTTTTCCATCATCTCACTATTCATATGGTTTTGATACTTCCAATTTTATGGTTATTTGATAGTGACACCATTAAAATAAATGAAGAATCATTTTTACTCATCATTGGACATCAACAGTGGGTCATTTTTACCCACTTGCTATTATTTATTTGTGCTATAAAAAGACTTGGTAGAACCTTATTTAATATCCAAAAAGATCTATTATCCCTATTTAATTGGGTGAAGAATACTTTTCAATCTATTTTAATTTGTTTTCTTATTGATTTTTTAGTATATTTTCCATCTATTTTTTTGTGTTGTCTAGAAATGTTTTTCATGAGTCATCATTGGAACCCAATTGTGGGTTATGAGTCACCATTGGATATCTCTTACTGTAGGTCATGAGTCACTATTAGGCATCCAATGATATTTTTTTATTGATTCTCATGAATTATTTTATTGTTCTATGGCATGGTATATATTTTTTTGGTTTCATATTTTTATTTTATGCTTCCAAGTGAAACTAAAGAATCTACTCTGTTTTTCCACCATTGGATAGCCACTGATCTTTGTTTTTCATCAATAGAAAAAATGAGTCACCTCTATCTTTTTTTAGCTGTATAATAATTTAAGAAACCTCTCTATGTTTAAATAGTAGATCCGTTTCTAAAAATTTTATTTCTTATTTCAATTGTTGTTATTAAAATAATTTCTTTGTTAAAAGTTTTATTATTTTATGTTGAAATAAAATTGTAAGGTGTGTAAAAAATAATTGTAGAATTATTTTATTTACACACATGCTTGTAGTTTGAAAGTCATATGATGCTCTATTTTACTGTATTTTTACTATCATTAAATTTTGAAGATTATATTTTAATTTAAATTCCTTTTTAATTTTTAATTATTTGTAATTGATTTACTTAATATATTAGTTGTTTTATATTATTATCTCATTAGGAAATATAAATCCCAATTATAACTATGTTATTTAGTGTGACTTTAACAAACAAAGGTAACAATCATATTATTTCCTTACTATTCTCAAACACGTGTTGTGATAATATTGGACAAAGGCCCAATCCTAGAGTATATTTTTTTTAATTACCCAAGAGGTATATTCAAGGAAAAAAACATATACCTTGGCAGATCATTCCATGAATAAATTGGGTTACATCTTCGATATTCTTGCTACTCCAAAATTTTTCATGAACTTCTACAACTCCTACACTCTATTTGTGACCATGTAAGGACTTAAACATCAACATTTTTTCCTTCCAAGTGATTAAAAATCAAAGATATTCAACTTATTTTACATTTATGATCATCTAATAATTTCCTTGTAGTATATTTTATTCCTATTTTCCCTTGTGTTTGTTTTTCTTTGTGTCTAGTTTCTTCTTTTCTCCATCAAAACAAAGTCTTAAACCATATAATTATTCCTCCACCTAAAAAGAAGCTTGTGTAGTGACTCATAATTAAAATTTAGGTAGTAAGACTTGGTGGGTCTTCTGTAACAAGACTGGGCTGTGCCTCTGGGTTGTTTAAAATTATGTGTCTATAACAAGGTTCTCACACCTTTAAAAGTGAGGTTGCGGTACCAATCTACTTGAAAAGTAGAGGTGGTTGAGGAGTGTACTAGGATATTTGTGAGCCAAACCACTATAAATCCTTATGTTGTTTATTTTTATTTTTAATGTAACTCATTTCAAGAATACTACACTCACTTCTGATTTGTATTTTATAAACTCTGATTGTTTTGTCTTTAAATTTTTAAAATGACTATTCACCCCCTCTAGTCATAATTTCCATAAATAATGATAAAAAAATTGGTATCAGATCATAGGACCTTACTTATAGAATAGTTACCCTATCTGATTATTTATGTTGATTATTTTTAACTATGTGATAACTTGGTATTTTAGACATAATAGTGCAAGGAACAAAATAAATGCTTTATTTTAAGATGACAGGTGTCAATTCAAATGTTGGATGGATTCCACAAAAACCCCTATTTTTTATGGGAGTGGTTATGGCTACTGGAGAGATAGAATTTAAGCCTAGATGGATAATCCATATGATCTACCTAAAGTTGATATTGAGAAACTTTTAAGAAATGACATAGTAAAATATGTTTTTAATTATAAAGTTAAAAATATTTTATATTATGCTATAAGTGGAAGTGTATATAACCATGTTTTAGCTTGTAAGATAGCACATTATATATGGATGATACTTCAAGTGACTCATTATGGGATTGAAAAACTCAAGATAACCAATCTAGGAACGATCCAGGAAGAATATTGGGACTTCAAGATGGGAGATGAAGAATATGTAAACCAAATGTTTCATCAGTTTACCCGTATAACCAATGGTATGAGTGCTCTTGGAGAATTAACTAACATCATAGATCAAGTGGAAAGAGTAATGGTAACTATTCAAAAAATATGAATGAAAATAAGGTGGTCATAAATGTGAGTAAGAATTTAAAAGAGTATACTTTAGATGAAATAATAGGCTCTCTACTGCAGTATGAGTTGGTGATAAAAAATATTGCTGACGAGGATTCTACTTAAAGAAAAGGTATTTCATTTAAATACAATGTTTTTGATACATATAATTCCTCTAAATATGAGGTACAAGAAAGTGACAAGTAGATGGCTCACTTCAGTAAGAATTTTTTCACGTTCATGAAAAAAAGGTGGAAAGAGGTAGTTTGAGAGGAAGTTTAGAAATGACTATAATAAAGGTAATTCTACTAACACTAATGATGTTTCAGAATTAACCTATTATTAGTGTATGAAGAAATTTTACATAATTAATGACTTCCTTAAGATCAAACATTCAAAGAAATACAAAGATAAAATAATAATGTAAAGAAAATATTTTTTTGGAGGTTGGGACAATTCAGATAGTTCTGACTCATGTGTTGATTATGGAAGTGAAAAAGAGGCAAATAATATTTCCCTGATGGGTATTAAATGTGAGGTATATCATTCTATCTTTACTCAGTTAACAACTCTTGAAAATTTTGATCATAATTATTTATTTTTAAATGAAAATAAAATTATTTCTGATTCATGTTTTGATTCTGACTCTATAAATACCAAATTTAAGAAACTATTGAAAGAAAATGAAGAATTAAAGTATGATAGAGTCAAAATAATTAAAAGGTATAATGAATTGAAAAATAAAGAATATGATTTTTATTAAATAAAATGAGAAAATGAAAATGGAATGTCATAATTTGAAAATATGTATTTCCCAGAATTATAAATCTAAAGTGGATAATAATTTTGATCTGCTAAAACTAAAAGAGGAAAATAGATGGATTAAAAAATTTCTATCAGTAAATAATAAAGATCAATATAGAATATTTAATTTAGTTATGGAATATCTAACTAAATTATAAAATGTATGAAATTAAATAAAGAAAATAAAAAACTAATAAACACTACTTCTAGATCTAATGAAAAAGTATCTACGGATTTAGAAACTATTCAAAAGGAGAATATGGATTTGAAAAATGAAGTTTTTAATCATAAAATTAATTTATCAACTTTTGTAAAAGGTAAAAAAAATATGATAAAATGATGTATTTAATGAATCTAAACACAAATAATAATGGTTTTGGGTATAATAGTATAACTCCAAGTTTAAATTATACTAAATTTGTTAAATTCTCTAAAATAAGCATTTCTAGTACAACCTCTTCTAAATGCAAAATGAAAGGTAATTGTGAAAATGAGTGTTCACTGAGATTTGAAACATATTTTGGGCATAATAAAACATTCATTTATAATGATTTAATTTATAATCAACACACTAATAAATTCTTTAAATAAATTTGGGTGCCTAAGTTTTCTACTATTAGTCCAGTTGGACCTAAGTTCACATGGGTTCCAAAACTATCTGTTTGATTGTTTAATTTCAGAAAATCCACCTTATAATTATCAATGACTCATGGTAATTATAAAATGGCTATTTCAGACACATGAAAAATGATATTTCAAAATTCTTATCATTTAATTCATGTGGTGGTGGCCTTGTGACATTTGGAGATGACTCTAATGGTTAGATTAAAGGTATTGGTGAAGTTTGTTTTTCTAAAATAGTTATTCTTTCAAAAGAATTATATATACTTGGTTTAAAAATTTATCTAATAAGCATATCATATTTATATGACTATGTATTAAATGTTATATTTTAAAATGATAAATTTTCTATTCTTAAAAATAAATTTGTTTTGTTTTCTATAAATAGAAAAGAAAATGTATATACTATTGTTTTTTTCTGATCTAACCAAACAAAAGGTTAAGTGTTTGAATTTTGTAGAATTAGATGTCATTATGTGGCATAGGATGCATGGGCCTGAAAACTTCTAACTATTTCAAAAAAAAATCAAAGTATGAACATGTTTTTAAACTATCCAAGTTACATACAAGCAAGTACTTCATGTGTGATTCTAGTTTAAAGGTTAAATAACACAAATAAATATTTAAATAAATAAATTATGTTAGTACCACTATATATTTATAATTAATACATATTGAATTGTTTGTACCTATACAACCTACTAGTTTTAGTGGTAATAATTATTTATCTATAATAGTATATGATTATAGTAGATTCGTATGAATTCATTTCTTATCCTATAAAAATGAGACTTTATCCAAATTTTATTCTTTTAGTAAGATTTTTAGAAATTTCAAAAATTATCCAATTAACTTTATCATAAGTGATAAAGGTGATGAATTTTTGAATATAGAATTTGATAAATTTTGTGAATCAAAAGAATATAAAAATTATTTTTCATCCCCTAAGACACCACAACAGAATGGTGTGTTAGAAAGAAAGAACAGATCTATTCAAGAAATGGTTAGGTATATACTAATGGAATTTTGTGTACCTAAATATTTTTGGGCTGAAGATATAAATAAATATTTCTATATTTTAAATTTATTTTCTATTAGAACTTTCTTAAATAAGACTCCTTATAAACTTTTCAAAGGTTTTAAACCTAAATTTTGTTATTTCAGGGTCTTTGGCTATAACATTTTATTCCTAAATGAAAAATAAATTTTATTAAAATTTGACTCTAAATTAGTTAAAAAGGAATTTTTAGGATATTACAATGGTATAAAATAATATTGAGTGTTAAATAATAAAAATTTAGTTATTAAAGAATTTGTGAATGTTATGAAGTGGCGATTGCAAAACCCTAATGGGGCCGGCGTCGTCCCCCCCTCTGCCTCCAGCCGGCGCGCGGGGGGAGGATCCTCAACTTCCTCATAGTGGCCGGTGATGGAAGTTCCACCCCTTCACTGACCCTAACTCTATCCCGAGGTTTCCTAAGATTAATCTTGGTCCGAAGGTCCCTATTTCCAGGGAAGGCGACCTCATGATCCCGCTGTCGGTGTTAGAGTTTACAGAGGCGGAGAGCCTCTTGAACCTAACACTGGTTGCTCGACTCATGAACAATCGGCCTTTGGTGGACACCTTTGACAGGTTTGTTTCTGAATCTTGGGGGCTTCAGGATCGAGTGGTGGTCGGTCTGTTGGATAGAAGGCATATGATGGTTCTCTGTTCTTCACCAGAGGATCTGGTTAGTGCTCTGTCATGTGCCCCCAGAAGATGCAGTGGATGCAGATTCTTCCTATTTCGGTGGAGCTACGACTTATACATGCATAGTGATTCTCCAATTCTTCCGGTTTGGGTAAGTATTCCGCAACTGCCTCACCCTTTACAAAACCCGGCAATTATTCATATGCTAGGAAATCTAGTGGGTCATTTTCTTTGTGTTGACTCGCATACTGCTTCGGTTTCCCATCCGATCAACCCGAGTATGTGTGTGGAAGTAGATGTGTCAAGGCCGCCGGTTGGTTTTGTATGGATTGATGCTGGCAAGGAGGTTAGATGCAAGCAACCAGTGGTATTTGATCATTGGGTGGATTTTTGTTCCTCCTGCCGTAGACTGGGTCATGCGGCCATTTCCTGTAGGCGGGGTGCTCAGGGGATGGATTCAATGCAGGCGAGAGCCCCTGCGACTTCTGGCCGTGATTGCGTGATCTAGGACAGGGCATCCACATTGCATGTTGATATCAGGATGGATCTCCAGTTGCGGGACAGTGATGTATTGGGCGAGACAGAGGAGGCGCGTGGGGATTTTCCAATGGCGATGGTTCTAGTCAGACTCCGGGATTCTTCAAGTGTGGAGGACAGTAATCAGAAGTAGTGGCCCCCTTTGTTTTCTTCAGTGGCCATGAATACTGTGAAGCCGAAGGGGGTAGAACTGCGGGTTGTGGACATTTTTTCCCAGTTGAAGCTTGATTTGGGGCTCAATGGAGTTGTAGAAGAAGTTCCCTTAGCAGTTTCTACGGCAAATTTACCAGCTACATCAAATTGTATCAAGGAAGGTGAGGCAATCTTGGTAGGGAGTGATGTCCAAGGTCTCGGTGAAAAAGGCCGATGTTGGAAGGATACTAACAAGTAGATGTAGTTCATGGGTCACAGTTATGAAAAGACCACAGGCTCAACCTCGATGCATGGAAAGTCTTTCTTGATGGCTGCAACAGAACCTCAACATGGAAAAGGGAGGATGAACGACGAGAGTGTCTTGGGGCCCTTAGACCCAAACACCCTTGATGCTTCCCCTACTGTACTTCTGAAGGTTGGGGTTGGGGGGAAGAATTCTGGGTTGGCGAATAAGGAAGGTAAGGATGGGCCTACTTGTAAGCATAAGCCTCTCAAAGAAGGCACAACGTTGAAGATGGGGAATCATTTTGAGGGGTTGGAAGTTCATGAACTTTCACTATCTTAGGAGGATGATTCTTCAGGTGATGACAGCTATAGCCATCCTTTAGTGGATAACATGGATCAATTTCAAGGGAGAGGTCCTCACAGCCCTCAAAGGAAGAAAGGGAAAAAGGCATTAAATATTCAGGGGAGTGAATCGTGGTTCAGGGGAAAAAGTATAAGGGACACAAGGATTACTCCCACTTGCCAAAACCAATGGAGACTAGGTTGTCCAAGAAGGGTAGAAACAAGGAAAGCACAACCCTACAAAAAGGGGAAAGCGAAGGATCAAGTAGGCATTCAAGAGACAAAGAAGAAGAGGCTGGGGAGTTCTTGAAACTTATCTTGCACTCCAAGGAAGAAATGCTTGAGAAAGCAGTATGACCAAATGTCTCCAAAGAGGATCTCAATAAAATATATGAACAAAGGTTAACAGTTGATTCCATATAGTAGCAAGAAGTGTGGTTAGATAAACAAGATAGAATACTAGCCCGAGGCTTCATTCAGAGAAAAATCAACTCAGAGGAATTTATTCAGACAATGGAAAGGATGATTTCTCACCTTGAAGATCTTATCAGATAGGATCCAGATACCGAGGTTAGTATGTTGCACTGGGAACTCTATAGATTAGCTGGGTATAGTAATATTAGTCTTGTGTTTAACCATTTTGTGAGTTCTTTCAGCACGTAGCGGTACCTTTTGTAAACTTTGGTTTCCCATTTTTCCTAAAAAATGGCTTCATAATAAAAAAATTTAAATTTGGATGGCTGTGAATGATATGATTAATGAAAATAACTCTAATAAGTAGGATTTGGAATTTATGAAAGAAAATGATGAGTTTATATAATTTAACCATGGTGAATATAATAACTAGGATAATGATAATGCATTAGTGGAGGGGGATAATATCTCTTCTCAAAATAATCCAAAGGAATTTAAATCTATTAAAGATCACCCTATTTAAAAAGTAATTGGTATTGTAGAATCTAAAATTAAAACCAAAAAATCCATTTCACTTTACTATGCTAATTCTTGTTTTTTTGACGACTTTATTCCTATCAATGTTGAAAAAAGTTTAATTGTTCCCAATTGGATTAATGATATGAATGATGAATTAAATCATTATGAAAGGAATAAAGTGTGGGATTTATTTTCTTTTCCAAAAGATAAAACTGTTATAGGAACTAAATGGATTTTTCAAAATAAACTTGATGATGCTGGAAACATAGTTAAAAATAAAGTAAGACTAGTAGCTCAAGGTTATTCCCAAGAATATGGAATTGAAAATGATGATTATTTTCTCCTATTTCAAGGATGGATGGTATTAGAATTATATTATACTTTTCTAGTTTTCAAAATATCAAATTATTTCAATTGGATATAAGGAAGTTCCTTTTTAAATGGAATTATTTTGTAGGAAGTCTATGTAATACAACCCACTAGATTTGAAAATTTTAATTTTCCAAATCATGTTTTTAAACTTAATAAAGCCTTATGTGATCTTAAAAAAGTTCCAAGAGCTTGGTATGAAATACTAACATAGTTTTTATTACAAAATGATTTTTTAAAGGTAAGGTTTATCCAAAATTGTTTATAAAAAGAGATTCAAGTGATATACTGATTATAAAGATAAATGTTGATGATATAATTTTTTTCTCAACAAATGATTCTCTGTGTAATTATTTTTATAAGATAATGAAAAGTTAATTTGACATGATCTTAATGGGTGAACTAATTTTTTTTGGGTTTAAAAATTAATCAAAGGAAAATGGTATTTTATTAAATGATACCAAGTATGATAAATAAATTTTAAATAGGTTTAGACTTGATTCTGGTAAATGTATGAAAACTCTAATAAACACTAATTCGAAATGTGAATTAGATGAATCTGGTAAGTCAATTGATAATAAACCGTATAGAGGCATGATAGGTAGTCTATTTTACCTCATTGATTCTAGACAAGACACCATGTTCTCAATTTTCTTGTTTAATATGTTACCATCAAAACAAAAAAAAGTCACCTTAAAGCTATTAAAATATTAATTAGATATATCAAGGGTAATGTTAGTATAGTATTTTTATATTCTAATGATAATTTCATTTATTTACCATCTCACCCTGATTCGGAATTTGGAGGTTGTAGACTTGACTGAAAAAGAACTACAGGAATGTGTCAATTTTTAAGAAAAAGTTTATTTTCATGGATATTTAAGAAAAAAATTTCAACAGCACTATCAAAAGTTGAGGATGAATATGTTGTTTCATCTAGTTTCAATTCACAGAGTATTTTTATAAAACAAACTTTGTATAATTTTAATATTATTTTTGATAACATTCCTATTTACTATGACTAACTCAAGTTCTATATCAATTTCTAAAATCCCTATGAAACACTATATATAGAAACAAATAGATGTTATATTTAATTTTCATAGGGATCATTTATAAAAAGGTTATATATTCTAAGACTTTTTTCCAACTAAGAAACAGTTAGATAAAAGTTTCAAAAAAAACCCCTTAGATTTTGTTAAATTTGAGAAGATTAAATTTGAATTGGGTATGTTAAAAAATTAAAATCTATGTTAGTATTATCATTTTACTTAAATATATTTTTATATATGTTCTATAATTGAATGTTATTTTTGTAACACCCCAAGATTTCATAGTGTGTTATTTCTTCAAAATAATTCAATAACTTGCACTACACGCAACACCGAGTTCAATCACACCATGACTTACCAAAAAAGCCATTCAAAAGAGGTTATGAATAGTATTAACTAAATTTTAAACTTTATATAATCCTTATAATTTTAGAATCCATATTATGAGTTTCTTAGACATAATGCAAGAACAGATTCATTTTTAGTATTACACTTTTATCAACTTTTAATAGTGAAACCTTTTTAAATACAATATTTTAAACTTTTTGACTAAATGGGGACATCAAAAAATTTAAAATGAAACATCCCAAGCTTCCACGGTACGCTTTCCTTTGAATAATGCAATGGCGTGCATTGTACACAACTTCGAGATTCTAACACACCACAACCAATCAAACTAGCCGTTATGAATAGTAATACCTACCTTTTAAAATTTTAGAAGTTTTATCACTCAAAATGGACTTCATTTTTGGATTCGTAGTATCGAATTTAGCCTAAGTTGATATTTTGGTACTTTTCGGATAACTTTCATATTTTGATGAATAGTGAAAATTACTAAATTTTAATTAAAAACAACTTTTTTAATCAAAATAATTAATAGTGATAAATTATGGATTTGAGTGGTTTTAAAGTATATTTAGAATATATTTTTACCATTTAATATAATGTTGGTCATTGGACAAAATTTACAATTAAACCGGACATAAACAAGTGCCAATCTTTTGATAATTATTATCTCTTAAAAACACGCTTTTTGTTTTAACAACGGGAATTAATTTTAAATTAATTTCTGCCACTTCTGTGTTTTGAATTTTGAAAAATGTATTCCATATTTGGAATCAGGATGTTCAAATTGTGTAAATAGGTAAATTTTATTTTTATACATTCTGAATAATTACTGCGGTAAATATTTTATTTACCATGGTTAAGGGTAAATCCGGTAAATAAGAGTTAAAAATAATATTATAATAAAACTAAATTACCCTAAAACGTGTCCTAACCTTATTGGTTGATACATTTTCGACCATAGGCATCTTTGGGTCAATTTTGGGACCCCATGGAGCCACTTGTAGGTGATAGGGACACTTTATTTTAATTAAGTTAAAATGAATACAAAAATGACACAAGCATATATCTTTTAGAAAAACAATTTTTAAATAGGGTTATATATGTTGGATTTTCAACTATAAATATTAATTAGAAATATAAAAAGATTTCATACATAATTATATTTTATTTATAATTTTTAGACATTAAATAATTTAATTTATTTATGACACAATGATGATGCAGTAATTACCATAATAGTGAAACATTAAAATAATTGATATTATAAATACACAAATAAATATAATTTGATACTTTTTATGAATTAAACTAATTTTATAAGTTAATATGAAATTTTAGGAATGATTTAATTAAATTTTTTCAAATTAATCATTCTGTTATGAGTTTCACAAAAATCAACTATTGAATAGTGTCAAAATTGACATAAAAGAGTTTTTAAAACAAATATTATATTATTAATTGATATTAAATTCCTAAAAATCTAAGGTTCGGCCAAGAGACTTATATCATGATATTTGTATCATTAATGTACCACTTGGGGGTCTCTTGGATGTATATAGTAAGTTTATTAACCATATTATATAAAAATACAAAGAGACATTGTAAAAGTGAAACTAATTAACTAAGAGTTAATACTTAAAGATAAGGCTAATATGATGACCCAAACCTATCTAAATTCTATTTGTTGAGTTGTTTTAGACCCATAACCACCTTAACATTTAAATAATCAACTTTGGAGCCATTAGAATCCGAATATGAATTTATTATAAATTAATATTTCTAGCTTTTCCAAAGGTGCCCCTCACCCCTCTTATAAAAGGGCACTCCTCCTCATTTCTTCACACCTTCAAAGCCTTTTGGTTCGGCCAAACTCTGCCCAAATACTCTCCCAACTTCCCTCACTACAACCTAGAGGCCTTAGTTTGATCAGAAAGCCAACCTAAGGAGCCCTTTTGATCAAATCAAAAGGAAGAACCCGAAGAAGAGGTAATGTTTTAACCACCCCTGTTCAAGTTCCTTTCTTCTTCCACTTCTTATTTATTTTTTATTACCATTCTAAAATAATAACTCTAGTATCTTATATATACAGTGATGTTATTATAAATATGGTACAACCATATTCAGTATTCTATCCACCCTTTGAATAACATGTCACCATACGTGTGTAGGTACGACTTACCGTCTCCACGTCGTGGTGTAATTGTTATTCAATATATTATTATTTGGATGGGTATAATAATGATGTGTAACTCATTTAAATAATAAATAGAAAAATTTTAATGATTCTGTATATATGATATACCATCCATTTATATATTATTTTAATATCAAAAGAATGATATTGTCGCTCGTGCGTACGTACGGACTACCGTCTCCACGAACGCGATGAGATTCATTCTCCATCGTATCCATTCAAGTATAATTATCATTTGATGATTTAAAAATGATGTTTAAGGACTTGATATCATTATGTATATGAATAATATACAACCTATCCATAACAAACAAGGCTTATGCAACAAAACATATAAAAGAAAACTAGTAATTTAACACCCGAAACGACGATAATTCTAAGATATTATTAACAAATCAATGTTAAAAGATCATATATGATATCATATTAATATATATGATTCTTGTATAATTTAATAACAATTATTTCACCATTATACAGGAGGTTAACCTACCCCAACCAAGGAAAAGTACATGGTAAGGGTTATTTCGCAATCTCTTCATTATCCGAGGTTGTTTATACATAATAATCTACTGGGATCTCTTTATTATCCACATCCATGTTTCTTAAAAATGAATTTCAAAACATTTTTACTATTTACTAGAATATGGGTTAAAGTCATTTATACCCTTGTTTGACTTTTTATAAGAGGTTTATAAAATAATCTTTCCATCTTTTCCAAACAAGGTGCTTTTTAACCTTTTCGACAGAATTAAGGTAAGAATGTTTTTTTAACTTATACAACGGGTGCAGTTATTTTCCGCCGTTATAAAATCGTCGAAGCTTCCCTTACAAGCTTATAAGAATATTTTCAAAGAAAATGTTTTATTTTATAAATATATGACTCTTAAATGATTTCAAAAATAGAAAGAGATATTTCTCTAAAAATAATTTTAATTTTCATCTATGTCAACATCCTTCATTATTCTTGATTGAGGTTAATGTGATACAATACAATCTTGCATATTGTATCAAATGAATTATGTTTTACTGTGGATGTGTTATTTTTATACCATTCATGGGTTGTGGTTAAAGTATTGACATTTCGTATGCTAGTTTTAATACGAATGTTTATGTTATGTTTAAATCTGTTCATATGAGGAATGCATTGGACTTAGTAAGTGACGGGTGGAGCCCGCTATTGCTCCTCGATGCATCGGTAGGTCTCATGGGACAAACTAGTGTCTTGGAACAAGGCCTTGGCAAAATCTTATTTGTATTCTTGGCACGAGGCCTTGGCTATGTGGTTATGATAGTCTGGCATTATGCATTCCATCATTATGAAAGTGGTTATTGATATTGCATGTGATTATTCGATTAGTAGAATATCCATGTGAATAAGTAAATGACATTTTTTCATTTTACTTTTGACATACTATGTTGAAGTTCATGTTTAAAAGGCTTTTGTTTTAGTTATACATTGCCTTAAATGTTTATGCTTATTTTTGAAAGTTTCCAATATATTGTTATCCTTACTAGGCATTTGAGCTCACCCCTTTTCTATGTTATATTTTTTCCAGGATGTGAAGAAGTAAGTTATGAATGACCTGCAGGGATAGTATCTGGGGATATGTGTGTGGAATATGGAGACTATGTTGTTGTAGTAGTTTTTCACTTTATGATGTAATGTAAAACTTTATGAATATATCTAGTGTTTCCAAGGATACTAAACCAATCGGTCTTTCGAGATTTGATCTTTCTTGTGATCATGCCAATGTTATGTAATAATGCACCGACTCTATGTAACTGGGGTCGGGGCGTTACAGTTGGTATCAGAGGAAGTTTAGTACAAACCTTGGAAGCTAGATTTAGATAAACTCTGATTAGAGCACATATATTTAAGATGGACTTTGAGGATTAGTATAGAATAACTTCCTAGAATTTTGGTATTGTAGAGATTTTGTGAGTTTTCTGAGCAATACATCCCTGTCTGGATACGAGCAGGTAGAGGCGGCTCTGGCACAGATGTACCTAGGGGTAAAACCCGAAAACACCTCTTTGAGCTAGACTCGAACGGGAACTGGTGCACGACAACGGGCCTTGCTGCACTCTTGGTTACGACACTCCCGGGGGATATGCTTAGGATAATTCTCATTTTCTTTACAAACCATTATGAAGGGTTTATGTGGATTTACTTCCTCAAAGGAGAAATTTTTATGATTATGGATTATATCCATAAACTATTTAATTTATGTTATGTGTCTTACAAGTTTGGGATTAGGTATTGTTATTCATAAACTATTCTAGTGTATGCCATTGTTTAGAAATGGGGCCCAGTAGAAGGAATGAGAACTCCAGCAATGCACATGATCCAAAGAGAAAGAAGGATCATATCTTTCATGATCTTAAGCCAGAATTTATAAGAGAAATATTCTCCCCTGTATTATCATCATATGAAGAAATAATATCATGTGTTGATAAGATAAGTAAAGATTTTACTGAGTCCTATGGATTTGAAGGGAAGCAAGAGAAGAAAAGGATGGAAGAGAGAACGATGGATAAAGGGAAGAGGGAAAATAAGAATTTTCCCATATGTGATAACTGTGGGAAGAAACACCCTGGAACTTGTCTGAAAGGAATGGGAGTTTGTTATAAGTGTGGAGGAAAAGGGCACAAAGTACGTGACTGCAAGGGTAAGAAAATGGTTTCAAATGTACAATGCTTCATTTGCAAGGAATTTGGACACTACGCGAACCTATATCCCAGTCATCAGACTATGCCGAAAATGATGCTATTGGATAATAATCAAGTTATGATACTACCACAGATGAAGAGGAATGATTAAAGTTCTTATGTTGATTATGTCATTTGAGTGTTGTATCAACAATGTACTTGTTATAATAATTATGGAGTATATAAGGATTGTACTGTAGTACTATTTCATTAAGGACTTGAGATTGTGTGGAACAAAGAAAAGTGACTCAATAGCAGGTTAAATTTTTGGAAAATATATGGTTGAGATAAAGATAAACCATAATATGGTTCTGATACCGAGGTAGTGATTTTAGAATAATACATGATTGATTTGGATAAATTATATTGGATATTCTTGACTACCTTGAAGCTGATTAATGATTTGTATATTCCATCATTATTGGGGTTTAAAACATTTTTGGATTGATGAAGTATATCCAGCATTCTATATGGAATAAGGGAGCATGAATGTAATCAATAAATATTATGGTAATTCAGGATGTTTCAGTGTTTTAAAAGAATATATGATGAAGGTATTCATATGCTATTATGGGGTAAAAAGGATCTACATTAAGTTTACCTTCCTTATAAATATTGGACTGTGAGTTTGGATAGAAGTATTTTGGATAAATTCTAGTTTGAGATTAATTTTTGATTTCCATAAAAGGACAACCCAGAGGTCGGGCGGCAACCCGTCGCGACCAGCAAGGCCGCGAGACTTGAACCCACAACCGAAGGGCGACAAGGGTGTATCACCTACCACTGGCCCATGAGATGTCCTGGATTAAATAATGTAGTTTTTTTTAAAAGATCTGGTATATGAATTATAAATTTGTTTATTTTGGAACCCTGTACGAATAGTATAAATAGAATTTTTTTACGAGTGAAAGATGAGTTTGTGGTAGAAATTTATTAATGGATAAAACTCTAATTATAAAGTAAGTATATCTCCTTATGATCTTAGCCAATCTCATAAATAAATTCCTCAACATTAAGAAAAGGAACTTAGAACAAAAATGTTGTCCTAGATGGTACCTTAAATCATCACTAATTTATGGATTTGGGATTTTTGGCCTTTTCATAGACATGTTCTCTACCACTCTCCATCAGATAATTGATGGTTATATTTCTCTTCCATATCCATATTTTCCTACATGGAACCCTAGTATGTGTTATTTTCGGTAATCTTCATACTTTCCACTCTTTATTTTAAATAGAGGCCTCATTAATTCATTTTTCGATGTGGGATTTCAACTAAGATATTTTGAAACGTAAAAAATGTGTTATCCTAATACCTTATGTTTTGTTGAATCGATGGTATTTTAAATCATCGTAGATTGATGAATTTAAGGACCTCAATTTTATAATTTTTTGTGATTGATGACCTTAATCACTACCTATAAATATTTACGTTTTTCCTCCAATTATATGTCTCTAATTTCCACCAATGTTCTCCTAATCGAGATCATAATTTGGTGGTGACCCTTTCATTTCTCTTTTCCTCATATTAAGACTAAATTTTAGTAACCCAATTTCCGATGTGGGTTTTCCCACAAATATATTTTCTATTTTCAACCTTTTATTTTTTAAGAACAATTTCAAATTGCGAGGACACAATTTATTGAAGGAGGGGAGAATGTAACACCCCAAGATTTCATAGTGTGTTATTTCTTCAAAATAATTCAATAACTTGCACTACACGCAACACCGAGTTCAATCACACCATGACTTACCAAAAAAGCCATTCAAAAGAGGTTATTAATAGTATTAACTAAATTTTAAACTTTATATAATCCTTATAATTTTAGAATCCATATTATGAGTTTCTTAGACATAATGCAAGAACAGATTCATTTTCAGTATTACACTTTTATCAACTTTTAATAGTGAAACCTTTTTAAATACAATATTTTAAACTTTTTGACTAAATGGGGACATAAAAAAATTTAAAATGAAACGTCCCAAGCTTCCACAGTACGCTTTCCTTTGAATAATGCAATGACGTGCATTGTACGCAACTTCGAGATTCTAACACACCACAACCAATCAAACTAGCCGTTATGAATAGTAATACCTACCTTTTAAAACTTTATAAATTTTATCTCTCAAAATGGACTTCATTTTTGGATTTGGAGTATTGAATTTAGCCTAAGGTGAAATTTTGGTACTTTTCGGATAACTTTCATGTTTTGATGAATAGTAAAAATTACTAAATTTTAATTAAAAACAACATTTTTAATCAAAATAATTAATAGTGATAAATTATGGATTTGAGTGGTTTTAAATTATATTTAGAATATATTTTTACCATTTAATATAATTTTGGTCATTGGACATAATTTTACAATTAATTTGAACATAAACAAGTGCCAATCTTTTGATAGTTATTATCTCTTAAAAACACGCTTTTTGTTTTAACAACGTGAATTAATTTTAAATTAATTTCTGCCATTTCTGTGTTTTGAATTTTGAAAAATGGATTCCATATTTGGAATCAGGATGTTCAAATTGTGTAAATAGGTAACTTTTATTTTTAGACATTTTGAATAATTACTGCGGTAAATATTTTATTTACCATGGTTAAGGGTAAATCCGGTAAATAAGGGTTAAAAATTA
The DNA here is from genome assembly GCA_963277665.1 of Viscum album. Classification (NCBI taxonomy): domain Eukaryota; kingdom Viridiplantae; phylum Streptophyta; class Magnoliopsida; order Santalales; family Viscaceae; genus Viscum; species Viscum album. The sequence goes on along the minus strand of OY728152.1, from coordinate 1,008,089,457 downwards.
ATATTATAATAATACTAAATTACCCTAAAACGTGTCCTAACCTTATTTGTGGATACATGTTCGACCATAGGCATCTTGGGGTCGATTTTGGGACCCCATGTAGCCACTTGTAGGTGATAGGGACACTTTATTTTAATTAAGTTAAAATGAATACAAAAATGACACAAGCATATATCTTTTACCAAAACAATTTTTACATAGGGTTATATATGTTGTATTTTAGACTATAAATATTAATTAGAAAGCTAAAAATATTTCCTACATAATTATATTTTATTTATAATTTTTAGACATTACATAACTTAATTTATTTATGACATAATGATGATGCAGTAATTACCATAATAGTGAAAAATTAAAATAATTGATATTATAAATACACAAATAAATATAATTTGAGACATTTTATGAATTAAAATAATTTTATAACTTAATATGACATGTTAGTAATGATTTAATTAAATTGTTTCGAAGTAATCATTCTGTTATGAGTTTCACAAAAATCAACTATTGAATAGTGTCAAAATTGACATAAAAGAGTTTTTAAAAATAATATTATATTATTAATTGATATTAAATTCCTAAAAATATATGGTTCATCCAAGAGACTTATATCATGATAGGTGTATCATTAATGGACCACTTGGGGGTATCTTGGATGTATATAGTAAGTTTATTAACCATATTATATAAAAATACAAAGAGACATTGTAAAAGTGAAACTAATTAACTAAGAGTTAATACTTAAAGATAAGGTTAATATAATGACCCAAACCTGTATAAATTATATAGGTTGAGTTGTTTTAGACCCATACCAACCTTAAAATTTAAATAATCAACTTTGGAGCCATTAGAAACCGAATATGAATTTATTATAAATTAATATTTCTATCTTTTCCAAAGGTGCCCCTCACCCCTCTTATAAAAGGGCACTCCTCCTTCTCATTTCTTCACACCGTAAAAGCCTTTTGGTTCGGCCAAACTCTGCCCAAATACTCTCCAAACTTCCCTCAATACAACCTAGAGGCCTTAGTTTGATCATAAAGCCAACCTAAGGAGCCCTTTTGATCAAATCAAAAGGAAGAACCTGAAGAAGAGGTAATGTTTTCACCACCCCTTTTCACGTTCCTTTCTTCTTCCACTTCTTCTTTATTTGTTATTACCATTCTAAAATAATAAATCCAGTATCTTATATATACTATGATTTTATTATAAATATGGTACAACCATATTCAGTATTCTATCCACCCTTTTAATAACATATCACCATACGTGCGTACATACAGCTTACCGTCTCCACGTCGTGGTGTAATTGTTATTCAATATATTATTATTTGGATGGGTATAATAATGATGTGTAACTCATGTAAATAATAAATATAACATGTTAATGATTCTTTATATATGATATACCATCCATTTATATATTATTTTAATATCAAAAGAATGATATTGTCGCTCGTGCGTACGTACGGACTACCGTCTCCACGAACGCGATGAGATTCATTCTCCATCGTATCCATTAAAGTATAATTATCATTTGATGATTTAAAAATGATTTTTAAGGACTTGATATAATTCTGGATATGAATAAGATACAACCTATCCATAACAAACACGTCTTATGTAGCAAAACATATAAAAGAAAACGAGTAAGTTAACACCCGAAACGACGATAATTCTAAGATATTATTAACAAATCAATGTTAAAAGATCATATATGATATCATATTAATATATATGATTATTGTATAATTTAATAACAATTATTTCACCATTATACAGGAGGTTAACCTACCCCAACCAAGGAAAAGTACAAGGTAAGGGTTATTTCGCAATCTCTTCATTATCCGAGGTTGTTTAAACGTAATAATCTACTGGGATCTCTTTATCATCCACATCCATGTTTCTTAAAAATGAATTTCAAAACATTTTTAATATTTACTAGAATATGGGTTAAAGTCATTTATACCCTTGTTTGAATTTTTATAAGAGGTTTATAAAACAATCTTTCCGTCGTTCTCCAAACAAGGTGATTTTTAACCTTTTCGACATAATTAAGGTAAGAATGTTTTTTTAACTTATACGGCGGGTGCGGTTATTTTCCGCCGTTATAAAATCGTCGAAGCTTCCCTTAAAAGCTTATAAGAATATTTTCAAAGAAAATGTTTTATTTTATAAATATATGACTCTTAAATGATTTCAAAAATAGAAAGAGATATTTCTCTAAAAAGAGTTTTGATTTTCATCTATGTCAACATCCTTCATTATTCTTGATTGAGGTTAATGTGATAAAATACAATCTTCCATATTATATCAAATGAGTTATGTTTGACTGTGGATGTGCTATTTTTATACCATTCATGGTTTGTGGTTAAAGTATTGACATTTCATATGCTAGTTTTAATACGAATGTTTATGCTATGTTTAAACCTGTTCATATGAGGAATGCATTGGACTTAGTAAGTGACGGGTGGAGCCCGCTATAGCTTCTCGATGCATCGATAGGTCTCATGAGACAAACTAGTGTCTTGTTACAGGCCTTGGAAAAATATTATTTGTAGTCTTGGCACGAGGCCTTGGCTATGTGGTTATGATAGTCTGGCATTATGCATTCCATCATTATGAAAGTGGTTATTGATATTGCATGTGATTATTCGATTAGTAGAATATCCATGTGAATAAGTAAATGGAATTTTTTTCATTTTAATTTTTCCATACTATATTGAAGTTCATGTTTAAAAGGCTTTTGTTTTAGTTATACATTGACTTAAATGTTTATGCTTATTTTTGAAAGTTTCCAATATATTGTTATCCTTACTGGGCATTTGAGCTCACCCATTTTCTATGTTATATTTTTCCCAGGATGTGAAGAAGTAAGTTATGAATGACCTGCAGGGATAGTATCTGGGGATATGAGTGTGGAATATGGAGACTATGTTGTTGTAGTAGTTTTTTCACTTTATGATGTAATGTAAAACTTTATGAATATATCTAGTGTTTCCAAGGCTACTAAACCAACCGGTCTTTCGAGATTTGATCTTTCTTGTGATCATGCCAATGTTATGTAGTAATGCACTGACTCTAGGTAACTGGGGTCGGGGAGTTAAAATTTTCTACTCTGAATAAATAATACTTATATCCTACTATTAAAAAATTCTTTGTTAAACTTTAACACTGTCTAAATTCAACTTTCTTTGAATATTGTTTCTCTCTTTTTACTCTCCGGAAATTATTCTACTTCATTACTTTTATATTAGTTATTTATGTTTTAAAGGGAGTTTATTTTATAGAATAAATTCCTATATACTTTTTTATAAATTTGAGAAGTGTATATTTTGTTGAAAATTTAATAAATGTTTTTTTTATAATTTAGAAAATGGTGGAGTTTTTTAGCATTTAAAAGTGGTTTTAAAAATTTAATAGTATTATTTATTTTGATTAATTAATCTCTATTAAGATTATATTAAATTATCAAGTGATTTAATTAATTAATAATATTTGGTTACAAAGTTCTAATAATAGTTATTCTTGGTTTAATTACTTGTATTAAAAATGTAAATCATTTTACATGTTTCATTAATGTTTATGTAAATGTTTTAAATTGATGCTTAATGTTCTTTTTAATTTTTATTTACATAAGGTTTATATTTTTATATAAATTTTTTTCCCTCCTTGGTTAGCCCCCAGGCTAGCCCTCAACCACTCAGGGGACCCATTGTGTAAACCTTGTGGGAAGGCCCGCCACAAGAATCCCACAAGGAGGCAGGAGGGTTTAGGGTTCATAATGCCTGATCAATGTGGGTGGTTCCATGTATAAGGCCTATAGATCATGATCGTAGGAGTATGGGTTGGGCTAGGTTTCCCATTGGGCTATAGGCGCATGTGTGTGTGAATTGTAAACCAGTGCTGATCCCCGATAGCCAACTTGAACTGATGATGAGCATCGATTTCGTGTTATACTGCTCACCTATTGTATCTCTAAACCGATGTGGGAAAAAAATTCTATGTTCCCTGTTTATCTGAGTTAAAAAAATTAGATAGATCTCAGTCATCCAATAAAAACCCTATGAGACATCCGATCTCTTTTTCTATCTCGCACGTTATTTTTGAACTCTCATACACAAGTGTTCAAATTTATTCTTCTTCTTAGGGTGTCCCCTTGTTCTCCTATAGACCAACATCTATTAAAAAACTCCATTTCTTTCATTTTATATTTTAAATCAGGTTGTGTTTGCGGGTTTGTATCACTTGGTCATAATATATTCTTCTCATATCTTCATTCAAGTTTCAACAATATTCTCTTCTTATTCTTCTTTGGGGTCTTCCAGTGTCTCACTATTCATCAAGTTCGAAGCCTTTCCATTTGATGGTTTCTCAAATTGACACCATCAGACATCAACGGTGAGTCATAAGTCACTATTGTACATTAACGATGAGTCAAGTCATCATTAGACATCAATAGTGAGCCAAATAACCATTGAACACCAATGGTGAGTCATGATTCACTATTGGACATCAGTGGTGAGTTATTTTTACTCATCGTTGTACACCAATAGTGGGTGATTTTCTACCCACCTACTATTATTTAATTATTCTATATAAATACTTGAAAGAACCTTTTTTATGCTCTAATAGGATCTCTTCTCCTTCTTCAATTGGTTGTAGAATATTTTTCTTTCTATTTTAATTTTATTTCTTATTTATTTTTCAGTAGATTATTCATATGTTATTTTTCTAGTTATTTGGAAATATTTTTCTTGAATCACCATTGGAACCCCATGGTGGGTCATGATTCATCATTGGACATGTCCAACGGTAGTTCACAAGTCACCATTTGACATCCTATGGTATAAAATTTTTCATTACTTCTCATGAAGCCTTTTATTTCTTACTATCATGGAATAATTTTTGTTTTTGTTGGATATTTTTACTTTATGATTCTAAGTGAAACTATAGAATCTTATCTATTTTTACACCATTGGACAACCACCACTCTATAATTTTCAGCAGTATAATAAATGAGTCACCAGTTTCTATTTTTAGTAGAAGAAACATTTAATCCACTGCTCTCTATTTCAACGGTAGATCAATGATTTACCACTATTTAAATTGTTTGTTTCTAGAAATTTTATTTCCTATTTCAAATTTTTTTATTAAAATAATTTATTTGTTAAAAGTTTTATTATTTTATTTTTAAATAAAATTATAAGGTGTGTAAAAAATAATTGTAGAATTATTTTATGTACACATATGCTTGCAGTTTAAAAGTTAAGATATGCTCTATTTTATTTCATTTATGTTGTCTTTACATTACAGAAGATTATATTTCTATTTCCATTGTTTTATAACTATAATTTTTTTACAATATATTTACTTAAAATATTAATTTCTTTATATTAATATTTTATGGGGAAATATAAATCAAAATTATAACTATATTATTCAGCGTGACTTTAACAAAAAAGGTAACAATCATATTATTTCATTGTTATTATCTAACAAGTATCGTGAATATATTAGACATGGACGAACTACTAGTGGATATTTGTTTTAATGATATGAGATATATCTTCAAGGAAGAAAACATATACCTATTTAGATCATTCCAAATACAACTTGTGACACATCTTCAACATTCTTGATGCTCCAAAATTGTTAACAAACATATGAAACTTCTTCACTATAACTGTGATCACCAAAGGAATTAATCTTCAACATTTTCTACTTATAAGTGATCAACGATCATAACTCTTCAACTTATTTGAAATTTCAAATCATATACTAATTTACCTGTATTAATTTTTATTCATGTAATTTTTTCTTTCTATTTGTTTCTCTCTGTGTCTGGTTTATGATTTTCCCCATCAAAATCAAGTCTTAGATTGTCTGTTTAATACACCACCTAAAAGGAAGACTGGGTTGTGAGTCCTGATCAAAATTCAGGTAAGAAGACTATTTTGGTCTCCTGTAACAAGGATAGGCTATTCTTATGGGTTGTTTAAAAGGAATTTTCTATAATAAGGTTCTCATGCTTTTAAAATTAAGGTTATTAGTGGGTATACATATCCACAAGGAGTAGAGGAGGTTTAAGAGTGGACTAGGATATTTATGATATGAACCACTATAAATATTTGAGTTCTTTATTTTTTTCCAATTAAATTCATTTGAAGAACACTACACTCACTATTGATTTGTATTTTATAAACTGATATTTTTTTCTTCAAAATTTTTAAATGACTATTAACCCCCATCTAGTCATAATTTACATCAATAATGATCCAACATGCTCACTTTATATATATAAACTATTTTCAGGTTTTTGGCTAGTGGTCAGTGATCTATATGGGTGTTAATAGCTCATAGTGGTTGTTTGAGAGGCGTTGGTGTTCATGGTTTCTTCTAAGTCATTTTAGTGATATTTTTATTTGTTTTTGTATTGTATGAAATTTCATGTATTGGTGTGGTTATTTATTTTTTCTATAGAGTTAATTGGTGTATGTTTATAATTTCCTAGGAAATATTGAGATAAATGATTCCATTGTATACATTTTTATACTCTCAGTTCTAGTTACCTATTTGTGGCCTATTAGAGACGGGCTTTGGGGGTCACTCATATCTTCACTAACATCTCAGGAAGGGACCAATGAAGGTGGTTTATGATAGATAGACTTAGAAAGTATAACAAGAAATGAAACTAAGAATGCACTTTAATCAATAATGGGAAGTTTCCAATTAAATGAAATCACACCTATCATATTTCATTCTCTTTAACTAAAGCAATAAGCATGCTAAATAATACATAAAATATAAAAAAATACATATGGAACAACATGGAATAATAACTGATTAAATACAAACAATATTAGCATAAAAATTACCTTGATCTATATAATTAATTAGGAAAACAATTATTTATTTATAATCTTGGTTTTTATGTTAAATAATCCACAAAACATTGATAATATAACTCTTTATTAATATTAATAAAAGAACGAGTTCACATAACAATTTAATTTATAGATAATTATTGAGGTTCACAAGGGATAGGTGGATATGCCACTAAAATGTTTAACCCAATCACATAACAAGGGATTGTGATTAGGTTAACTACACTAATATTTAGAAATAGAATAGATAAGAAGCAAATCCATTGTGTTGCCTTTGATTCACTTATGATATGCCTATATAGCTGCTAGCCTAGATGGAATATATGATATTTCCATGATATCACAAACATTAGATAGAGTGATGAGAAGATCATGCCTCATACCTTCTAATAAATATGAAAAATGTAATATTATAGGATCTAATGTAACACCCCAAGCTTCTACGGTATGCTTCTCTTTGAATAATGCGATAGCGTGTGTTGTACGCAACATCGAGTTCTAACACACCACAACCAATCAAACTAGCCGTTATGAATAGTAATACCTACTTTTTGAAATTATATATTTTATATTTCAAAATGGACATCATTTTTGGATTTGGAATATCGAAATTATCCTAAGTTGAATTTTTTGTATTTTTCTGAGAACTTCCAATTTTTATGAATAGTGAAAAATACTTAAAAAACAACTTTTTTAATCAAAATAATTTATAGTGATAAATTATATTATTGAGTGGTTTTAAAGCATAATTATAATATATTTTTACCATTTTATCCAATGGTGTTCATTATAATTAATTTCACTTTGAAATTGGACATAAAAAATTATCAATCTTTTGATATATATTGTTTCTTAAAAACACGCTATTTGTTGTGACAGCGGGAATTAATTATAAAATTTATTAACGAAACTTATATGTTTGGAATTTTGTAAAATAAACATCATTTTTGAATTTGGAATATCAATTATATCTTAGGGTGAGATTTTGGCATTGTTCTGAAAAAATTAAATTTTTGATGAATAGTGAAACTACTAAGTGGTAGTTAAAAAACTGAATTTTTCATAAAACTTAATTTTACCACTTCTGTGAATGGAATTTCGAAAATCCTAGAGACACGGTTAATATCAAGAAGTAAAATTTGGTTCAATGAGATGAAAATAATTTTTGATGAATAGTAACTTTTTACTTTTATTTACCACAATTAAAAGTAAAATAGGGTAATTAAGGGTAAAAATGATATTAATATTACCCTAACACATGTCCTAATTCTATTGGACAAGTGTATCTCGACCAAAAACAACCTTAGGAATAAAATATTATCATTTAGGTCCACTTGGATTAGATTAGGATATTTATTATTATTTAACTCAAAGAAGAGTTAAAAGAGTTAAAATCAAAGTGTATTTACTAAAACATTTTTAATATAGGGTTATACATAAGATAAATTCGATTGTAAATATTCATTAGAAAGATAATAATATTTAATACATAATGATATTTTATTTATAATTTTTAGACTTTAAATAATTTGATTTATTTATGACACATTGATGATGCAGTAATTACCATAATTGTGAAAAATTAAAATAATTGATATTATAAATTCCAAAATAAATATAAATTGAGACTTTTAATGAATTAAAATAATTTTATAGGATACTATGACATGTTAGTATTGATGTAATTAACTTTGGTCGAAGTAATCATTCTGTTATGAGTTTCAAAAAAATCAATTATTGAATAGTGTCAAAATTGACATAAAAGAGTTTTTAAAAACAATATTATATTATTAATTGATATTAAATTCCTAAAAATCTAAGGTTCGGCCAAGAGACTTATATCATGATAGTATCATCATTAATGGACCACTTTGGGGTCTCTTGGATGTATATAGTAAGTTTATTAACTATATATTATAAAAATACAAAGTGACATGGTAAATGTCAAACTAATTAACTAAGAGTTAAAACTAAAAGATAAGGTTAATATAGTAACCCAAACCTGTCTAAATTATATTGGTTGAATGGTTTTCAACCTATACCCACCTTAAACTTTGAATAATCAACTTTGGATCCATTAGAAACCGAATATGAATTTATTATAAATTAATATTTCTAGCTTTTCCAAAGGTGCCCCTCACCCCTCTTATAAAAGGGCACTCCTCCTTCTCATTTCTTCACACCTTAAAAGCCTTTTTGTTCGGCCAAACTCTACCCAAATACTCTCCCAACTTACCTCAATAAAATCTAGATGCCTTAGTTTAATCATAAAGCCAACCTAAGGAGCCCTTTTGATCAAATCAAAATGAAGAACCCGAAGAAGAGGTAATGTTTTCACCACCCCTTTTCAAGTTCCTTTCTTCTTCCACTTCTTCTTTCTTTGTTATTACCATTCTAAAATAATAACTCCAGTATCATATATATACTGTGATGTTATTATAAATATGGTACAACCATATTCAGTATTCTATCCACCCTTTGAATAATATGTCACCATACGTGCGTACATACGGCTTACCGTCTCCACGTCTTGGTGTAATTGTTATTCAATATATTATTATTTGGATGGGTATAATAATGATGTGTAACTCATGTAAATAATAAATATAACATGTTAATGATTCTGTATATATGATATACCACCCATTTATATATTATTTTAATATCAAAAGAATGATATTGTCGCTCGTACGTATGTACGGACTACCGTCTCCACGAACGTGATGAGATTCATTCTCCATCGTATCCATTAAAGTATAATTATCATTTGATTATTTAAAAATGATGTTTAAGGACTTGATATCATTATGGATATGAATAAGATACAACCTATCCCTAACAAACACGACTTATGTAACAAAACATATAAAAGAAAATGAGTAAGTTAACACCCGAAACGACGATAATTCAAAGATATTATTAACAAATCAATGTTAAAAGATCATATATGATATCATATTAATATATATGATTCTTGTATAATTTAATAACAATTATTTCACCATTATACAGGATGTTAACCTACTCCAACCAAGGAAAAGTACAAGGTAAGGGTTATTTCACAATCTCTTCATTATCCGAGGTTGTTTATACGTAATAATCCACTGGGATCTCTTTATCATCCACATCCATGTTTCTTAAAAATTAATTTCAAAACATTTTTACTATTTACTAGAATATGGGTTAAAGTCATTTATACCCTTGTTTGAATTTTTATAATAGGTTTATAAAGGAATATTTCCGTCATTTTCCAAACTAGGTGCTTTTTAACCTTTTCGACAGAATTAAGGTAAGAATGTTTTTTTAACTTATACGGCAGGTACGGTTATTTTCCGCCGTTATAAAATCGTCGAAGCTTCCCTTAGAAGCTTATAATAATATTTTCAAAGAAAATTTTTTATTTCATAAATATAATACTCTTAAATTATTTCAAAATAGAAAGAGATATTTCTCTAAAAAGAGTTTTGATTTCATCTATATCAACATCCTTTGATAGATTTTACACTTATTTGAAGTTGATTTATTATGATACAAAACTTCTATATTGTATTGAAGGTTTTGTGATATGTTTGACTATGGATGTGCTATTTTTATACCATTCATGGTTTATGGTGAAAGTATTGACATTTCGTATGCTAGTTTTAATATGAATGTTTTTTTGTTATGTTTAAACCTTTTCATATGGGAATGCATTGGACTTAATATGTGACGGGTGGAGCCCTCTATAGCTCCTCGATGCATCGGTAGGTGTCATGAGACAAACTAGTGTCTTGGCACAAGGCCTTGACAAAATCTTATTTGTAGTCTTGGAACGAGGCCTTGGCTATGTGGTTATGATAGTCTGGCATTATGCATTCCATCATTATGAAAGTGGTTATTGATATTGCATGTGATTATTCAATTAGTAGAATATCCATGTGAATAAGTAAATGGAATTATTTCATTTTTCTTTTTCCATACTATGTTTAAGTTCATGTTTAAAAGTCTTTTGTTTTAGTTATACATTGCCTTAAATGTTTATGCTTATTTTTGAAAGTTTCCGCTATATTGTTATCCTTACTGGGAATTTAAGCTCACCCATTTTCTATGTTATATTTTTTCCTAGGATGTGAAGAAGTAAGTTATGAATGACCTGTAGGGATAGTATCTGGGGATATGAGTGTGGAATATGAAGACTATGTTGTTGTAGTAGTTTTTCACTTTATGATGTAATGCAAAACTTTATGAATATATCTAGTGTTTCCAAGGCTACTAAACCAATCGGTCTTTTGAGATTTGATCTTTCTTGTGATCATGCCAATGTAATGTAATAATGCACCGAATGTGGGTAAATAGGGTAGGGGCGTTACAGTTGGTATCAGAGGAATTTTAGTACAAACCTTGGAAGCTAGATTTAGATAAACTCTGATTAGATCACGTAGACCTAACATAAACTTTGAGGATTAGTATAGAAGAACTTCCTAGAATTTTGGTATTGTTGATATTTTGTGAGTTTTCTGAGAAATACATCCCTGTCTGGATACAAGCAGGTAGAGGCGGCTCAGGCACAGATGTACCTAGGGTTAAAACCCAAAAACACCGCTTTGAGCTAGACTCGAACGGGAAATGGTGCACGACAATGGGTCTTGCTGCACTCTTGGTTACGACACTCCCGGGGGATATGCTTAGGATAAATCTCATTTTCTTTACAAATAATTATGAAGGGTTTTTGAGTATATACTTCCTCAAAGAAAACATTTTTATGATTATGGATTATATCCATAAATAGTTCAATTTATGTTAAGTGTTTTATAAGTATGAGATTATGTATTTTGATTCATAAACTGATCAAGTTTATGCCATTGTTTAGAAATGGCGCCTAGTGGAAGAAATGGAAACCATATAAATGCACGCACTCCATGTAGGGATTTCCCTCCTGCTCAAGATAATTATAGTGGAGCTGGTGATGCAACTGGTGCCGATCAGCTAATCACCATACTGGGACAACTCACTCAGGTTATGAATAATAACCTTACCCATATGGAGCACCCTGATCCGCAGCATGGAGGATCAATGTTAGATTGATTCATGAGGCAACAACCACCAACGTTCAATGGGAGTACAAATCCCTTAGTAGCTGAGCAATGGATATTTTCCCTAGAGAAAATATTTTAGGCTTTGGGGAGTAGTGAAAGGGAAAAAGTTATCATGGCAGTTTACCACCTCACTGTAGATGCTGATCAATGGTGGTCATTGATTAAAAATACTAAGGAAGATGATGAAGTATCAAATATGGAATGGAGGGAGTTCAAAGATCTGTTTTTAGAAAAATACTTTCCTCGCGACCATCGAGCAGATATGGAAAGGCAATTTCTAAGTCTGAGACAGAAGGAGGATGAGAATGTCACAAAGTATGAGGCTAACTTTACAAGGTTAGCAAGGTATGCTGGTGATTATATACGTAACCCAATAAGTAAGATTGATCATTTATTTGATGGGTTAAAACCATTTCTCCGTCGAGCATTAGTCTCACAATCCTTCTCGTCATACGAAGACATTGTCTCATGTGCTATCAAGACCGAAAAGGAATTATCTAAGTCTTATGACTTTAAAGCAAAGCAAGAGAAGAAGTGACCTGCTGATCAATCTGGGAATGGAAATAAGGGGAAGAAAGGAAAGGTTGAATATCCATCCTTTGGTAAATATGGGAAGAAACACCCCGGTACTTTCTTGAAGGGAATGGGCGTCTGTTACAAATGTGGTGAAAAAGGCCACCAAGCTCGTGATTGCAAAGGGAAGAAGGAAGCCACCAATGTTCAGTGCTACAATTGCAGGGATATGGGGCATTATGCAAATGAATGTCCTAAGCATCAGGAGAACTTACCTTAGAAAAGGTCAAGGGATCAAGGCCAGGTTTATGCTATCACAACTGCTGAGGTAGAAGCTCCGAAAGACATGGTGGCAGGTAATTTAATGGTTTCCTCAAGTTTAGAAAATGCATTATTTGATTCTGGATCATCACATTGTTTCATATCTTCCCAGTTTGCTAATAAAATTAGATATTTCCAATTTGATTTAACAAGGGAGTTGTCAGTTAAAACTCCTAAGGGAAGTATCATTGAAACAAAGTTTTGTGAATCAGTCCCCATTAGAGCACATAAATGTTCTTTATCTGCTGATCTCATCGTCATACCTATGATTGAGTTTGATATAATCCTCATTATGGACTGTCTTTCGGACTATGATGCGAAGATTTATTGTAAGAAGAAAGAGGTTACGATTCTTGATGATAATGATAAGGAACACCTTATCTTTAGAGAAGAATCGTCACCACCTAATTCTTATTTAGATCCACCCCCAATAGCTCAACTAAATTCAATTATTGGGGAGGAAGAGAATGAAATGACTGTGGGTGAGGAAAGGAATGTCCAAATAGAGTATGTACCTATTGTGAAAGAATTTGTAGATGTATTTCCGGAAGATTTACCTGGACATCCTCTAGAACGAGAAGTTGAATTTTATATTGATTTAATTTCTGGATCAAGGCCTATATCAAAGACCCCTTATAGAATGGCCACTGTAGAATTAGTTGAACTAAAGAAACAACTAGAGGAATTGAGTAATAAGGGATTTATTCGACCTAGTGTTTCTCCATGGGGAGCCCCTGTTCTGTTTGTTAAAAAGAAATATGGATCTATGAGGTTATGTATCGACTACAGGGAGATCAATGCTATAACAATAAAGAACAAGTATCCCCTACCACGCATTGATGATTTATTTGACCAACTGCATGGAGCTCAATACTTCTCAAAGATTGACCTTCAATCTGGATACCATCAGTTGTGTGTGAAGAAGGAAGACATTCTGAAGACAGCATTTCGAACCAGGTACGAGCATTACGAGTTTACTGTAATGCTTTTTAGATTGACTAATGCACCCTCTGTATTAATGGATCTGATGAATAGAGTTTTCAAGGAGTATCTCGATGAATTTGTGGTGGTATTTATTGAGGATATCTTAGTATACTCTAAAAGCTACGAAGATCATGAAAATCACTTGCGCATTATCTTGAAGACTCTGAGAAGACATGAATTATATGGGAAGTTTAGCAAGTGTGAATTCTGGCTTCATGAGATTTCTTTTCTTGGCTATATTGTCTCTAAATATGGAATCTCTGTTGATCCTTCTGAGACCAAGGCGATCCAAGAATGGCCAGCACCTACGAGTATAACTGAGGTACGTAGTTTTATTGGTTTGGCAGGTTATTATCGAAGATTCGTCCAGAATTTTGCCCGATTGGCTAACCCATTAATGAAGCTCACACGTAAAGGGGATAAATTTGTTTGGACAAAAGAGTGTGAAGAATGTTTCGAAGAACTGAAGAGAAGATTAGTTAATGCTCCTATATTGACTCTACCATCGGGGAATGATGAGTTCGTTATTTATAGTGATGCATCGAAGAAAGGACTTGGTTGTGTCCTTATTCAGAATGATAGAGTTATTGCCTATGCATCATGACAGTTGAAAATTCATGAACAAAACTATCCTACTCATGATCTCAAGTTATCAGCTATGATCTTTGCTTTGAAGATATGGAGGCACTACCTCTATGGTGAAAAATGTGAGATTTATACTGATCACAAGAGTTTGAAGTATATTTTCTCACAAAAAGAACTCAACATGAGGCAAAGGATATGGCTTGAATTACTCAAGGATTATGATTGCACGATAAAATACCACCCGGGGAAGGCAAACAGGGTAGCAGATGCTTTGAGCAGAAAAGACCATGGAGTTTTGAACAATATGAGAATTGAAAGGGATCCAATTTTCATGGATCTAGTGAAGATGGACATGGGAATAACCAGGGAAGGCGAAACATCAATTCTTTTTCAAATGGTTTCCAAACCATCTTTACTAGAAAGTATTAAAAGTTCTCAGACCGATGATGAAGAATTTAAAGAGAAGATTAAAGCTGTGATTTATGGGAGATTGAGAGACTTTGTGTATGAAGATGGAATTTTGAAATTCGGGAAGAGACTTTGTGTCCCCGATTTACCTGATCTAAAAAGGGAATTGTTGGATGATGCTCATAGTTCCAATTTCTCTATACACCCTGGGAGCACCAAAATGTATAGATATTTGAAGGAACATTTTTGGTGGGACAACATGAAGAGGGAGATTGTTGATTTTGTGTCAAGATGTATGGTTTGTCAACAAGTGAAAGCTGGAAGGCAACAGCCTGGAGGAGTCATGCAACCTCTTCCCATACAGGAGTGGAAATGAGACAATATTATTATGGAATTTGTCATGGGGCTACCAAAGACTCCTTGAAGGAATGATGCAATATGGGTTATTGTTGATCTTCTTACCAAGTCAGCACATTTTCTTGCTATAAGAGAAGATCTACCCCTGGAACATCTAGCAAGACTATATATTAATGAAGTTGTGAGACTTCATGGAGTACCCCTATCGATTGTTTCTGATCGTGATCCCCGTTTTAATTCAAGATTCTGTAAAATTCTTCAGAAATCCCTGGATAATGAACTTCATTTAAGCACTGCTTACACACCTCAGACAGACGGACAATCAGAACAGACTATTCAAACCTTAGAAGACATGTTGAGATCTTGCTCACTTGACTTTCAGGGTATGTGGGATCAATATTTACCTCTGGTAGAATTTTCCTATAACAATAGCTTCCATTCGAGTATTCAGATGGCACCATATGAAGCGTTATACGGAAAGAGATGTCGTACACCAACCTGTTGGGATGACGTTGTTGAAAGAAAATTTGTAGGCCTAGAACTGGTGGAGGAAACGGTGGAAAAGGTGAAGGTAATACAAAATCACATCAAAGCAGCTCAAAGTAGGCAGAAGAGCTATGCCGATAATCGAAGGAAGGATTTGGAATTTCAAGTTGGTGATCATGTTTTCCTGAAGGTATCTCCATGGAAGGGAGTCATACGTTTTGGTAAGAAAGGTAAATTGAGTCCCAGGTACATCGGACCCTTTGAAATTCTAGAACGAATTGGGGCTGTGGCTTACCGATTGGAAATGCCGCCAAGTCTCTCCAAAGTTCACGATGTGTTCCACGTATCTCTTTTGAAGAAAATACATGCCTGACCCAACGCATGTACTCACCTATGAGGAATTAGAACTGGAACCCGATCTGTCCTATTGTGAAGAGCCCATCAGGATTCTTGATACGAGAGAACAAGTACTGAGAAACCGGACGACGCGTCTGGTAAAAGTTTTGTGGAGAAACCATAAGATGGAAGAGGCAACGTGGGAACCTAAGGAACTTATGATGAAGAACCACCCGAGTCTTTTCATGTGATAACTATTCTAGAAATTTCTAGGATGAAATTATTTGAAGGAGGGGAGAATGTAACACCCCAATCTTCTACCGTACGCTTCTCTTTGAATAATGCGATAGCGTGTATTGTACGCAACATCGAGTTCTAACACACCACAACCAATCAATCTAGCCGTTATGAATAGTAATACCTAGTTTTTGAAATTATATATTTTTTATTTCAAAATGGACTTCATTTTTGAATTCGGAATATCAAAATTATCCTAAGTTGAATTTTTTGTATTTTTCTGAGAACTTCCAATTTTTATGAATAGTGAAAAATACTTAAAAACAACTTTTTTAATCAAAATAATTTATAGTGATAAATTATATTATTGAGTGGTTTTAAAGAATAATTAGAATATATTTTTACCATTTTATCCAATGGTGTTCATTAGAATTAATTTCACTTTGAAATTGGACATAAAAAATTATCAATCTTTTGATATATATTTTTTCTTAAAAACACGCTATTTGTTGTGACAACGAGAATTAATTATAAAATTAATTAATGCAACTTATATTTTTGGAATTTTTTAAAATAGACATCATTTTTGAATTCGGAATATCAATTATAGCTTAGGGTGAAATTTTGGCATTGTTATGAAAAACTTAAATTTTTGATGAATAGTGAAACTACTAAGTGGTAGTTAAAAAACTGAATTTTTCATAAAACATAATTTTACCGCTTCTATGAATGGAATTTTGAAAATCGGAGAGACACGGTTAATATCAAGAAGTAAAATGTGGTTCAATGATATGAAAATAATTTTTGGTGAATAGTAACTTTTTACTTTTATTTACCACGGTTAAAAGTAAAATAGGGTAATTAAGGGTAAAAATGATATTAATATTACCCTAACACATGTCCCAATTCTATTGGACAAGTGTATCTCAACCAAAAACAACCTTATTAATAAAATATTATCATTTAGGTCCACTTGGATTAGATTAGGACATTTATTATTATTTAACTCAAAGAAGAGTTAAAAGAGTTAAAATCAAAGTTTATTTACTAAAACATTTTTAATATAGGGTTATACATAAGATAAATTCGATTGTAAATATTAATTAGAAAGATAATAATATTTACTACATAATTATATTTTATTTATAATTTTTAGACTTTAAATAATTTAATTTATTTATGACACAATGATGATGCAGTAATTACCATAATTGTGAAAAATTAAAATAATTGATATTATAAATTCACAAATAAATATAATTTGAGACTTTTAATGAATTACAATAATTTTATAGGCTAATATGACATGTTAGGATTGATTTAATTAACTTTGGTCGAAGTAATCATTCTTTTATGAGTTTCACAAAAATCAATTATTGAATATTGTCAAAATTGACATAAAAGAGTTTTTAAAACAAATATTATATTATTAATTGATATTAAATTCCTAAAAATCTAAGGTTCGGCCAAGATACTTATATCATGATAGGATAATCATTAATGGACCACTTGGGTGTCTCTTGGATTTATATAGTAAGTTTATTAACTATATATTATAAAAATACAAAGTGACATGGTAAATGTCAAACTAATTAACTAAGAGTTAAAACTAAAAGATAAGGTTAATATAGTAACCCAAACCTATCTAAATTCTATAGGTTGAATGGTTTTAGACCTATCCACACCTTAAACTTTTAATAATCAACTTTGGAGCCATTAGAAACCGAATATGAATTTATTATAAATTAATATTTCTAGCTTTTCCAAAGGTTCCCCTCACCCCTCTTATAAAAGGGAACTCCTCCTTCTCATTTCTTCACACCTTCAAAGCCTTTTGGTTCGGCCAAAATCTGCCCAAATACTCTCCCAACTTTCCTCAATACAATCTAGAGGCCTTAGTTTAATCAGAATTCCAACCTAAGGAGCCCTTTTGATCAAATCAAAAAGAAGAACCCGAAGAAGAGGTAATGTTTTCACCACCCCTTTTCAAGTTCCTTTCTTCTTCCACTTCTTCTTTCTTTGTTATTACCATTATAAAATAATAACTCCAGTATCTTATATATACTGTGATGTTATTATAAATATGGTACAACCATATTCAGTATTCTATCCACCCTTTGAATAATATGTCACCATACGTGCGTACGTACGACTTACCGTCTCCACGTCGTGGTGTAATTGTTATTCAATATATTATTATTTGGATGGGTATAATAATGATGTGTAACTCAAGTAAATAATAAATATAACATGTTAATGATTCGGTATATATGATATACCATCCATTTATATATTATTTTAATATCAAAAGAATGATATTGTCGCTCGTGCGTATGTACGGACTACCGTCTCCACGAACGCGATGAGATTCATTCTCCATCGTATCCATTAAATTATAATTATCATTTGATGATTTAAAAATGATGTTTAAGGACTTGATATAATTCTGTATATGAATAAGATACAACCTAACCATATCAAACACGACTTATGTAACAAAACATATAAAATAAAACGAGTAAGTTAACACCCGAAACGACGATAATTCAAAGATATTATTAACAAATCAATGTTAAAAGATAATATATGATATCATATTAATATATATGATTCTTGTATAATTTAATAACAATTATTTCACCATTATACAGGAGGTTAACCTACCCCAACCAAGGAAAAGTACAAGGTAAGGGTTATTTCACAATCTCTTCACTATCTGAGGTTGTTTATACGTAATAATCCAATGGGATCTCTTTATCATCCACATCCATGTTTCTTAAAAATGAATTTCAAAACATTTTTACTATTTACTATAATATAGGTTAAAGTCATTTAAACCCTTGTTTGAATTTTTATAAGAGGTTTATAAAGGAATATTTCCGTTGTTTTCCAAACAAGGTGCTTTTTAACCTTTTCGACAGAATTAAGGTAAGAATGTTTTTTTAACTTATACGGCGGGTGCGGTTATTTTCCGCCGTTATAAAATCATCGAAGCTTCCCTTAAAAGCTTATAAGAATATTTTCAAAGAAAATGTTTTATTTCATAAATATAAGACTCTTAAATGATTTCAAAATAGAAAGAGATATTTCTCTAAAAAGAGTTTTGATTTCATCTATGTCAACATCCTTTGATGGATTTTACGCTTATTTGAAGTTGATTTATTATGATACAAAACTTCTATATTGTATTGAAGGTTTTGTGATATGTTTGACTGTGGATGTGCTATTTTTATACCATTCATGGTTTATGGTGAAAGTATTGAAATTTCGTATGCTAGTTTTAATATGAATGTTTTTTTGTTATGTTTAAACCTTTTCTTATGGGAATGAATTGGACTTAATATGTGATGGGTGGAGCCCGCTATAGCTCCTGATGCATCGGTATGTCTCATGAGACAAACTAGTGTCTTGGAACAAGGACTTGACAAAATCTTATTTGTAGTCTTGGCACGAGGCCTTGGCTATGTGGTTATGATAGTCTGGCATTATGCATTCCATCATTATGAAAGTGGTTATTGATATTGCATGTGATTATTTGATTAGTAGAATATCCATGTGAATAAGTAAATGGAATTATTTCATTTTTATTTTTCCATACTATGTTTAAGTTCAAGTTTAAAAGGCTTTTGTTTTAGTTATACATTTCCTTAAATGTTTATGATTATTTTTGAGAGTTTCCGCTATATTGTTATCCTTACTGGGCATTTGAGCTCACCCCTTTTCTATGTTATATTTTTTCCCAGGATGTGAAGAAGTAAGTTATGAATGACCTGCAGGGATAGTATCCGGGGATATGAGTGTGGAATATGGAGACTATGTTGTTGTAGTAGTTTTTCACTTTATGATGTAATGTAAAACTTTATGAATATATCTAGTGTTTCCAAGGCTACTAAACCAATCGGTCTTTCGAGATTTGATCTTTCTTGTGATCATGCCAATGTAATGTAATAATGCACCGACTCTGGGTAACTAGGGTCGGGGCGTTACATCTAAGGACTTAACTCATTGAAAGAGATAATCTACGATTGATCATAGAAATTAAAACCAATAAATAAGAAGGATCCCCTTAGAGATATTAATATGAGAGGTAGGGCTTGATAGAGATTGAAATGGTAGTAAATGAGACTAGAAAATCAAGTCCCCTAATTATTAAGAATTAATTATATGATTAAAATGACTAAAATACCATTTTTAATGGGTATTTTACCCTATAACATATCAGGTTCCCATTACAATTCTATCAGGTACCAAAATGTTCAAACAGAACCACCTGGACGCCTAGCACTCCACTAGTACCCAGTCCAGGTCCACAAGATACTTAGTGAACTCCTAGACAATGGGTATATTTTTTAATATTTATTCTACCAATTACTTGAACTCTATTTACAACTCCAAATACACCCATGATAATATATGTTAGTAGAAAAATAATGGAAAAAGTAATCTGAGAGGGTCAAGGTCTTTACAACCTCTCCACTATCGGGCTTCTTATCCTCTAGAATCTTCAACCAAATTCTTATCATAATTATTTCATCCATTTCATATTCATATTAGCTTCCCATTCCCAATATTAATCTTGGATATTTCTATGTTTCCACTTAACTAAAACTTGAGGAATAAACTTTCCCTACAAAATCTTCTAACTCTAGTCAATGATGAAAATCAGATGTGTTATATAGGAAGTATTATATTCTAACTCAATACCATCATATATTATCATATGTGAAGTTTTTATCACTTAATTCCTCATCTATGAGACATGTAAAGTGTTATACATAGTACTAAACTTTGGAGGTAAAGAAATATGATAAGTAGTTTCCATGGACTAGCCCAAAATTTTGAAAGGACTGAAATACCTCTGAGCTAGCTTCCCCTATTTACCCATCAACTGGTGGCCCAACCTTTATAAAACTTGGAGAAAGACATAAACACCCACCTTTAATTCTATGGATAACATCCAATGATCTATTTGTGACTTTGGTGACTTTGATATATTACAATACACTTTTGTATCATCTTCACTTGATCATTCATCTTTAAGACAATGCTAGGACTTATCATACTGAATTCTTTTATCTATGTCCAATACATGGGAGAATGAAATTGTCTCCCATATTGTTATTTAAAGGGAGACATCTAAATTTATGAATGATATTTATTATTGTTATAGAATTCATATGAAGAAGTCTATTCCTCCCAAAAACCACTAAAATATATAATTCATGCTTAGATCATATCCTACATAATGAAAATAGTCTTCTCAAACCGACCATTATTCTATGTGTGAAAAATAGTACCCAGATTTACCTATAAACCCAATGCATGTTGTATTCCTTTCCAAAACTAGGATGTAAACCTTGAGTACATATCAAATATAATTATATTTGTAATTCCATGAATATTAAAAATTTCTCTAACATACAGTTTTTCAATATCATCAATTGATGAAGACCCTTTAATAGGTAATAAGTGAGTCTTATTGGTTAGATTATCTGTAATCATTCATACTGTGTCATGACCACTCAATGTTCTCAATACATTATTCAAAAAATTCATAGTGATCTCATATCACTTATATACTCGTAAATGAAGTGTCTAATGTGTACATACTGGCCTCTAGTTCCCTTCCATTACCTTCTAATAGGTAAGGTATCTAGTAACAAACCTTGTGATCATATTTTTTATTCTAGGACAAAAAAACTAACGAGGGATTTTATGATACATTTTTACGATTCTAGGTTGAAAAACCATATAATAAAATGATATTTTTTTAATTATGCTTTCTCTTATTCTGGTTGGAATAACTAATCTTCCATGTTCATATAAAAAGGATAAATAATCCTGGAACCAACCGTCATGGATCTCCCAACCACTGAGTTTCTCTCAAATAATGATACAATATGGAAAATTTATCTCAAATTCAAAGACATTCTATATAATAGAATATGTGAGGTCAATATGGAATAAATTTATCCCACTATAATCAGAGATCACATCTAAGTGATTTTTATCTATAAAAGACATCAACTTATATTCATCATTTTCTTCCATTAGCTTTTGAGAGTGAAAATTTTAGATAAATATATCTCCAACCATGTTTCCCTTACCAAGAGCATATTTGATATCAAAATCAAAAGACTGGAGGTATCACACCCAACAAAATTTCCCAAGATTATAATATCATCATGAAAAAAAGTATTTCAGGATATTATGGTCCATAAACACCATAAACCATTTACTGTATAGGTATTTCCTACAACATATCCTGGAATTAAAAATGGAATGCAATTATAAATCATTGATAAGGTAGTTTAATTGATGAGGATATAGTTTTATATAACCATATGAAACTAATTTATGATCTTGTATAAGGACACAACTAACACCAACTAATGATGCACCATAATGCACCACAAATCCCTAACCTAGATCAAGTAGAATAATAATCAGGGCTGATGCCAATTGATTATTCATGTCTTAAGAATGTGTACATACATTGGTATGACCAATTAAATTTCTCCCGTTTATTGGTTAAATCATTAATTAGTTTCAAAATATTGGAAACATAATGAATAAAGTGATGGTAATACCTATAGAGTTCTTATAAACTCATGATCTTGAAGGTATTCGTTGGAAATTTCAAGTACTTTGTTGATTCCTCATTCTTAGGATCTACTGAGATGCCCAGTTTAGATATGACATGCTTGAGCAATTTTACCTAATAAATACGTAAGGATAATTTATATAACATGGAATAGATATTATATTTTAACAAAGCATCCAAAATGACATTAATATTTTTACCATGTTCACTATTAGATTTAGAGTAAACTAGGATATCACCCCAAAATACCACTATGGAGGTGTCTAAAATTGGTGAACAAGATTATTTATTAAATTCATAAATACAATGAAATAACTAGTTATTCTATTGGTAATTACTATGTATTTAAAATTCTCATAATGTATTTGGAAAGTTATATTTTTAAGATCCTCTAGCATAAACTGAAACTAATGGTAACCTAACCATATTTCAATCTTATAAAACCAATTCTACCCTTTTAGATGATCAAATTGATCATAAATTCTTAGAAAAAGGTAATGGTTATTGATCATGACTTGGTTTAGATTATGATAGTCTATACATAAGCATAGATTCCAATCAGTTTCCTTAGTGAGAAGGTCCATAGAGCCCCATGGATAAGTGCTTAGTTAGATAAAACCTAAAGTTTTGAGATCCTATAACTAAATCTTTAATTCCATTAATTTTCTTTGATCCATATAATTTGGAGAGATATAAATTGGTTCAAATACAAGTATTAAATTTATGGTAAACTTCACTTATCACCTAATATGTATTCTTAATACCTGAAAATTAATTTTTTTTTATTTCAAAAGCACTTTTAAGGAAAAAGTGGGAACCCATACAAGTTCAACATCAAGGATCAATGAGTGAAGTAGGAAATCACAAAATCATTAAAAACAAGACTAAGATTATTTAAGTCTCTTACCTGATATAGCTCCCACTGAAGCGTCTTAACCTTCATGTGTTGATCCTCCTTGATTAAATTTTTAAATTTATTGACCATCTTGTCCCAATTCCGGATGTACTCCTCTGCATCTATCCTCCCTTCATTGAATCCTCATTCCAAAATTCAATCTTGTTGGTCGATCCAGGACTTTTGTTCCTTGTTCAAATAATTTCCGACCTCTCATCCTAATATTCTGTTCAAATCCTCCTCTAGAGCATTGATCTAAAAACCCCCTCCTGGTACTTCTATCATAGAATGAAGAATTAATTCAAGGTATTTCTCTGTACCCCCATCACCCTTTTCTGCCACATCACCCATCCCTTGGACCTTAGAAGATCCACTATTGGCCTTAATATTCCCACTGTTAATATCTGATCCCTTATTTTGATCCTGGTCTTGAACTGTTGGTACACTTTCTTTCTCCTTGACCCTTTTAGCATATCTTGTTTCCATCAGCTTAGAAAGGTGGGAATAATCTTTCTGCCCTTTGGCATTCTTCCCTGTAACCACAATAAAACCCCCCACATCACAACTCCTATTTCATCCTTTCTTCTTCCTTGGAATGTGGAGTCCTCTAACTCGTTCAATGATATCAATAGAGAGTTGACTGGAGATCTCATCATCATCCTCTTGTAATGGTGTCTGCATGCCCAGTTCATTAGGTTGTTCCAGAACCAAGAATGAGGCCTCCAGGTCTCCAAAGCAGTTGGTTAGGGTAATGGATGGAGAATAAATGTTAAGAGATACCCTGCCTGACACCTTCACCCATCCCTCATTATACCCATGGGCCCTACTTTACATAGAACCTCCCTCTATAGGCACCTCTATATTCAAGCACTCAATCCCTGTCTCTTCCTAGTTTCCAATGATCTGTTCCACCACTTGCTCTATTAGTGAAATGGGGGAATGAATAGCTGGAAACTCTTACTGTCCACTCCCCCCAACTACAAAAATTTTAGAGAATGAGGAGATATTACGAGCCTCCCTCTCCCTTGGTACTACTTTCTTGTCCCCAATCAAACCGCAGTAAAGAGGGACCTCAACCATCGAAGCAGGAATATACGACCCACCCTCTAACCGAGGAGGGTCGGTACAGATTGTTTGGGTTGGGATAACTCTAGAATAGCTCTCCTTTGGGACTGAGCAGTGAGATTCACGACAATCCATATGCAGATGTCTGAGACGATGACAAGACAGACAAAAATCACACCAGTACTCAAAAACCACAGATTGAAGGCATCACAGTTCTTCACTTACCTCAATCCAGATAGCTTCAACCGGAGGCATAGAGATGTCCAATTCCACACATATATGGGGAGAAATTGGATGGCATAAGGATCTCGATCACTCGTCAAAATCAAGGAACCTCCCAATGATATTACCTAACATCCATAGAATAGTAGGGTTTTGGAATGGGACGGGAAGGCCCAGAAGACTTACCCAAATCGCCACAAGGGGTAGATCATGTTTCCAATGAAACTCATAGCTCCATCGAAGGAGGAAAAAATGAGAACCATCACAGGATAGAAACCCTTTCAACCAAGCTGTAGAAATATATTCATCACAGGAAAAGAGAAAGAGAAAGTGACACAAATCCATAAGGCCAACTACGACTCAGTCATTTAGGGGCCAGACGCCCTTAACAAATCTATAGAAACTGTCGAGGGAAGGTCGTCGATGACCGAAGTGAGTAACTAGGGATAAACCATGAAGCGATGTTGCCTATACGAACTTCTGTAGAGAAAGTAGAAGCACAGAAGGCCCACAGTGAAGTGAGGGGACTTTCAGGAAAAGGTGGATAGGGGGAAAGTTAGGTAGAAAGGTAGGATTTGTGAATGGATAGAAAGACGAATGCGAAGAGAAGGAGGGGACGGGCGGGTCGACCATCGTCACCGCCCGAAAGGGCCACCACCATGTCTAGGGTTCCCGAACCATCACCAAATCCCTAATAGGTTGAGAGAGACAAGATCGTATTCATCAATCATAATAGGTATTCTTAATAAGTCTTTAGGGAACACAATAGGATATAATTCCACTATAGATGGTAAAAAATTATTATCCTTTCCATTAACTACTATGGATATGAGAAACCTATCTTGACTATGATCTCTCCAACCTATCCCTGATTTATACCTACTAAACTTTCATAGAAATCCCACACTCTATAGAAAATATACTGGATACTATTAGGATATGTGAAAAATACTCAATTTTTATAGTAGTCAATACAACCATGAAATTAGGTTATCCAGTTGATCACCATGATGGTGTAAAAAGTTTCCATATTAATAACCACAATATTAGGGAGATTTCTAAATGATGGAACTACCAATACATAAGATGAGAATTTATTTTTTTTCTTAATAATTTTTCCATAATAAGTATTGATGCTTATATATAAAAGTAAAACTTTCACTTTAAGATAAATAATGAAGGATAATTTCTCAAAAAAAAGAATGAAAATCATTGATATCGATGGAGAACATACTAAAGTAGAATATATTAGAAGAGTTCCTCTTACAAAAGAAGACCCAACCCCAAAATTAGATATAGGTTAATCCATGGAATATATACTTTTATATTACTCATGCTAAACATGGGGGTACAAATCCTTTCTCAAAATATTACATAACAACCAATCAATAATGACTACCATATTGGTCTCCTTGACTAGATCTCTAAGATTGTGGTTGAATTATACTTGTAGACTACATAATTGAATGTGCTTGGGATGCTTGGGTTGGATGTGTACACATCCAAGCACTCTCTAATTTACCCCATCGACCAAACCTATAGAGATGACTGTATTGAACATATGAGTTTCATTGATTTTATGGAAAATTATTGTTAGGCTTGATATGGCTAGGTGACCCAAATTGATGATACTACATTGAAGTTCTTCCTAATCTAGGATATGAAGGTATAACAACACCTTGAATTCCTCAGTGAGATCCACATCTAATTGCCTAATCTCATTTTTGATTTGAATACTCAAAGAGCTATCACCAAAGGTATAACCAAGTAGTGGACCACTCACCCTTGAACCTCATTTAGATCTCATCTTAGAGTGGAAAATATTCTTGGCCACTTACAATAATGTTGATAATTTAATGATAATAACCTAGGATTGAAAAGTCTATTTAATACCCATTTAAAAGAACCTTTCCTTTGATTTATTATCATTACATAGATATTAATAAATTCATGGAAGATCTATAAAGTTGTAGGTGTATTCAAAAACCAAAAATAGAACCATGATTTATATTCATGATGTAACACCCCTAGTTATAGGTACTTTACCCTTTTATTATGTAGTTTGAAGTTATAAAATAATTAGTTTGAGTTTTGAGAGTTTCTGGAGGGTTTTGGAGTGTTTTGTAAGGATTTTTAAGGGAAAACAGTTTGACCATGGTTAGGGGAAACAATGTAATTTTCCTAGGAAACCATGTATGATTTGTGTTTTTGGGAAAATATATATCCACAGTTGGGGAATAGTTTGTCAAACTGTACAACACAACCATGTGGGGCTTCTAGTTTATAGATAGTAGCAGTAAATGGTTGATGCACGATTTTAAAAACATTATGGAATAGACATGTGGATATCTATTTTGAATATAGTATCATGCACATGGTCAAAACATATTTTGTTAAACTGTGCATCCTAACCATTCAATGTGCATTAAAAGATCAGAAAATTAGATTTTAATTCATATTTTACCCCTAACACACTAATGTTTCTATTAATGTCTTAGGTTCTTAAACTCTTATTCACCCCTAGTCTCCCTTGGCAATTCCCTTTGATCTAAAATGTGATTTTTATGAATCAAAGTGTGTTAGATCTATATAATTAATAGAAAGTATCCATTTTTCTCTTTCTATTTAGATCTTCTCATCTTCCATCACCCAAAACATTAGATATAGTATTTTATGGGTAGATCTATGATCTATGATGTTTTTGGTGATATATTATTGATACCTATTGAAGGAAATGTTTGATATAAGATTTGTCAGTTTCTTAGTTCTATTCTTCGTTATCATCATCTATTTAGATTTAGGTGACTTATAACTCTTCTCCACTTATTCTATAACTTGAATAATTAATTTTATTGAAATGTTTATTATTTTATTACACTGAATATATTGAATGGTTCTTGAAGGAAATCCTTTTGATTAATGAAATGATATTTTAAGAATTTGGTAGTATTTTTAATACACCTTTGTTTATAATTTTAAACTATGGTTTTAAAATTATGTATTTGGTTTCACATAAGAAATATGTTCGATGAAATGTTTTAAAGGGAAGAAATGTTTATATGTAATGAATTTATTTGGAATATGGCCTTGGAATATTTGATTGAATGTGTTCATATTGTATTTTATAGTGCCTTATTGAAGTATAATTGGCGCTTCCAAAGGTGTAATGAAAAATGTAATTTATCACCTAGTGATTACTTAATGGAGGACAAGAGACCACTCATGAGTATTTAACTATCATTCAGGTTGAATATGTGTGTGTGTGAGATACATGGATGGGTATTTCAAGAGGAAGGAAAGAAGTAAAAAGTTGATTTAGTTCAATTATTCATTCTTGAACTATTTTTCTTGAGATAAACTATTTTGAGACTCTCAACCTAAATTTTTATTTCTTTTATTTTATAAATTATATTTTATTAAAGTGATAACATTTTCTTTTCCTAGGGGAATGTGTTGGTAAGTCTTTGGGAATTTCCTACTCTGTGTTATACTCACACCTTGCATGGGAACTTTGGTGCATTTGTAGATATTGTTTACCAAGACACAGGAAAGGGAAATCTATTTTACTTCTCTAGTGATGGATCTTGATTCCATGGGAGAGGAATGTGGAGTTGGAGTATAGAGTTATTTTGGGCGGTTCTAGGGATTATTCCACTTTGTTTTCATAGGGTTATGTCATCTTCCAGTATTTTATGGTTGATTTCCCTTGTTTATGTTGATACAATGATATTTTTGTTTATTTGGTTTTACATTTTAGTTCTAATATTTATCCTCATTAATTATATATATGCTTCCTTTGTTCATATTTTTTCTTCATAGGTTGTGTGGTTTGTTTATGGATAATCACCCCCATTGTTCTCTTAATACCTTGGCATTTGTTTCCAACCTCTAGTGTCTTGGGGGTGTCACCTAAGGTAATTGGAACCTCTACATCCTCTTAATACTATGAGTTATGATGGGATACTACAAATGGTATTACTCTTGGTCTGTCCATATATCTTTTTGGGATGGTAGCAAGGAGATAATAATGCCATAACATGAAATATATAGCATAAAATACATAGCTGACCTCTTTTTTCCAAACATCAAGTTACCAGTGTGGTATGGGTAAAAAAGTGTTCTAAGACACTTATAGGTATGTTACCATATCAACTTCATGGTTTTACATGATGAGTGTATCATATCATGCATTAGTTCTAATACTTCACACTAGGGTTGCATTGTTCATAATGTGTTTTTTGATTTCTAGAAAAACGTTTAAATGGTCTTTGATTTTGATGATTCTTGAAAATTGGTTATGATGATTATTTCTTTTGATGAATTGAAATATTATAGACTTTAGTTTTTATATAGTATTTAATAAGTGGTGTTTTTTTCTATTTATAGAGAATGGAATTAGGTAAATACTATATAAATCAGTAAGAAGTGACTATGGAAAATATGGTTGCAACTGAGCCACAGGTGAACCAATAAACTGTATAGAGCATTGTTAAATATTTATAAGCCATTTAAAAGGGTAATTTAAATGATGAACCTTGAAAAGTGGATCATTCTATGTAGTTTCAAACACAAAATATACCAATTTTCATGGGGATTCTGAAATTAAAACTTAAGAAGTGTTTCTGAACCAAATGAACCAACCTTTTGATTTCCTTCATACACTGGCTAAGCTAATATCCAAGTTATTAGATTTTATATTGGAGGATCATTCATGCCAATGGTTAGGTTTAACTATAAAATATAATGTTAACAAAGGTTTGATGTGGGAGGACTTTGAAGAATTCTTCAACAAACAATTCTATCCTCACACATTCAAGATAAAAAGCATGATATATTTATTCATCCTAAAAGAATATAATCTATAAGTGAATAAGTATAAAGACAAGTTTATGATCTTTTTTTGTCTTTCTACAAAATTATATTATAGTGTATCATTGAAGGAACACATATTAAAGTCAATATTTTGAACTAAAATTCACTCAAAGAAAGTTTTCCTCTATATTTCAGATTATGCAGAGATGGTTAATATAGAGACTATGGAAAAAAGGGATATCTTAGAACTCCAACAAGAGGAATCATGTTTTTCTCCATGGGAATAGGTAGGAACTCTAATGTTGAGATAAAGAAGAATAGTTACACCTATTTAAATGGGGGTAGACCATCTCAGAATCAAACCAATGGGTCTGTTAACTTTATAAAATGGTCCAATACCAAACCTTCTGATTTTAAATGTGGATAATTTGAGTATATAAAGAATTATTACAAAAACCCACCTAAAGCATGCCACAAATATAATAATATGGTGTATCACTAGTATTTTTTTTCCATATAAATCCAAAGTTAGTTACTAGTAATGTATCTCAATTATCTAAAACAACTTATTCTTTGACTGGGAAATATCATTAGAACAATTATATTCTTAAAAATCAAGTAAGCTAAAGAGATTATAGGAGCACCATGAATCCTTAAAGAATAAAATATTATAAATTAAGTAAGGATCAAGGAGGAGCGAGTAAGAAACTACATGGTGTTTAGAATATGATTATAGAGGATCACTCTGGTCCTTTGATAGTGTGAGGCATGATTCACTTGAATTATAATATAATTCAATATTTCTTTATATTGGAATGTCCCACACTTTTATTTTTTCTCATTTTGTGAATCATAGGGGATTTCATGTTTAAATGATTCCTTATGTCATGATTTTTCAAAAACCTCTTAGTCAATGAGAGTGTAAATCCTTTAAGAGTGAAGTATGTTAATAACTATCGATGAGGATGAGTTTTTTTGGGATTTTCCTATTCTTTATATGAACATATATGGCCTAATTTTGGGAATGGATTCTTTTAAATCCTTCAAGTCCCACATTGACTGTTATGCTCGATATGTTATTTTCACATATTATAATGGTTTTACACCTATATTTAAAGGATATTGGGATAAAAATACAAGTAGAGTAAGACCTTTGGTACTAGAGGTCTTGACTATATCTTACAATTTGGTAGAAGTTAATTTTTATTCTGTTGATGATATCATACATAGATATTTTCAAACCATCATTGACCAATTTTCTAATATATTTTCTGATAACTTCTCTGGGTTTACACCTAAAAGAGAAGTAGAATTTATGATTGATCTCCTACCAGGGTCCATTCTTATTTCACTTTTGGCTTACTGAATAACCCTAATTAAATTAAGGGAATTAAATATCTAGAAGAGTTGGAAAGTAAATGGTTCGTTTGATTGGGAACATCTCTATGGGAACCCTAGATTCTTTTTATAAAGAATGTGGATGAGGATCTTTGAATTTGTATGGATTATCATAATATAAATGAAGTTACAATAAAAATTCAATATCCTCTTCCATGAATTGATGATTTTTTTAATCAATTCACGGGTTCTACATAGTTCTCCAAGATTTATTTACAATTAGGGAACCATCAACTTCATGTTTGGAAAGAGGATATTCCAAAAGACATATTTTTGGAGTTGATATGGTCATTATGAATATGCATTTATTCCATTCAGTATTATGAATTCCACAATAGTGTCTATGGAATTTAGGAATCATATATCTTAGAGGTATCTAGACTCCTTTTTGGTGGTGTTCATCAATGATATTCTTGTGTATTATATGACTAAGGATGACCATGAACAAAACTTAGCCATAGTGTTGGGCATCTTTTGGGAATATCACCTTTATTATAGGATTCCAAATTGTGTTTTCTAGATACAATATGTACATTTCCTTGTCCATTTCATTTATAAATAAAAGTTTCCATAGATCATGAAAAGGTAGAAAGTTTTTATCTCTTAATAACGACCAAAGAATTTCTTTGAGATACATTATTTCCTCAGCTTAAGAAGATATTACTAAAAATTTGTTCATGAATTTTCATGAATTTTCTCACTGATTAAAACTTTTACAGGGAAAGGTGTTTGTTTCCAATGGTGCAAGACATTAAAAGAAATATTTTCAAGATATTAAGGTTCGACTTTCATTATTACCCATCCTTATGTTGTTGGAGTCAGGACATGGATATGTGATTTATTGTGATGCATATTGATATGGGTTGGGATGGGTTCCCATATAGGGAAATCATGTTACATATTATGGCTCATGAAAGCTATGTTTACATGATAAAAATTACATGACACAATATTTGGAAATGGATATTGTAGTCCATGCCTTTAAAACTTTTCATCATTACCATTTTGGTGAGAAATTATTAGTGTTCATGGATCATAAAATCTTGAAACACATTTTATCACAAAGATATTTGAATATAAGGCAATGAAGATGGATGAAATAGCTTTATATGTCTAACTTTGACATGATATATACACTAGGTAAAGGAAATTCCCTGGATGATGCATTGAGTAGGAAGTATTATTTTTAGTTTTATAAAGAGGATTTAGATTAATGGTAGCTGATATCAGTCATGGATAACATGACCCTAGATTATATTGAGAAAGGAGTGGTTATGTTTTTTATTCTAGTTTCTTTTGTTTCTAGTTTGAATGAGCTGGTTAAATATTCTCAAACATCTTTTCCATTATTTATAATCTTATGGTCAAAACTAAATGGTGGGGAGAACATTGAGAGACGTACACTATATGGTAGATATGTGTTATGTTTTGTAGATTAGATTGTGGTTCTTACAACTTATCAGGAATAACTTCTCTCTAATTACTAACACTTAATATGGGATGTTCATCATAGCATTAAGAATATGTATAAGTAAACAAGAGAACAATTTTATGGGATGGAATGAAAATAAATGTCATGGAGAATGTATCATAGTGCCTCACTTGTTTGCAGGTCAAGGAAGATCACCAAAGGAAAATTTGTATGTTTCATCCTTTAACAATTCCCACATGGAAATGGGAGTAGATAACAATGGATTTTTTCACAATTCTACCAAGAATAGTTCTGAAACATGATTCCATTTGGGTGATTGGGGATCAGCTCACAAAATCATCTCACATCATCATTATTCACGAATCCAATAAAGTAGAATATTTTGTCAAAACTCTATATTTGAGAAGTTATAAATTTTCATGGATTATTAGTTTCAATTGTGCCCTATTGAGACCCTAGATTTACATCTTAGTTTTATAAATCCTTATAAAAAAACTTTTTAACTCAGTTGAATAGACACACCACTTTTTATCCTCAAATATATGGGTAATCTAAATAGATGATCCAAACATATAAGACATTGTAAGATATTGTGTTATGGATTTTGGATTCTCATGGGATGATCATTTATCATTAAAAAAGTTCTCATATAATAACATCTACCATACCTCAATACATATGGCTACTTTTGAAGATTTGTATTGTCATCCTTTCTTTTCCACACATTTTTAGGTGGAAACAGGAGAGAAATTACTTATTAGACCTATCCTTGTACATGAGATGATAGAGAAGATTCAGATGATCCAAAAGAGGTTGGAAACAAACCAGAGACATAAAAAATCATATGTGGATCATCATCTTTGAATATTATCATTTTATGTGGGTGATCATGTATTTTTTGAGAATCTCTCCAAGGCTAAGGCATTTTCATTTTGGTAAGAAAGTAAAATACTCACCTTAGTACATTGTACCTTTTGAGATACTTGAACAAATTGGAAAAATACCGTATAATTTGAATTTACCACCAAGATGTAGTTATGTTCATAATGTTTTTCATGTATCTCAATTGAAGAAGTACCAACATGATCCTGACCATGTGATTTGACTGGACCATGTTGAGCTTGATCCAGATGCTATGTTGATTTATGTTCCAATATTGGTTATGGATAGATTATAGAAGCTCTTTTATGTGAAAAGTATCAGTTTGGTATGATTCATATGGTAGTATGGTCTGATGCAAGAAGACACATGAGAATGTGAGAAGAAAATGTTAGAGTAGTTGATCAAGCTCTTCCAAAGAAACACTAATTCCTAAATTACCAATAATGAAAATTCCAATGGTGGGGAGAATTTAATACCCCCATTTTTAGGTACTTTTCCCATTTTTATGTATTTTGAAGTTATATAACACTTGGGTTGAATATTAGTATTTTCTAAAGGGCATTATAGTTTTTTATAAGTGTTTTTAATGGCACATAGTTTGATTATAGTTAGAAGAAATCATTCAATTTTACTATGAAAATATTTAATATGGGAGTGTTTGGGGTAGTAGATATTCATGTTTGACACATGGTTTTCCAAACTATGTGGCACAATTGTACATGCCCTCTGGTTCATGGAAAATAGTAGTGTATAGTTGGAACATGGTTTTGAAAACCATGTGGCACAACCCTGTGGATCTCTATTTTAGAGATAGTAGAATACTTATGGTTGGTGCATGGTTTGTTAAACCATGTGGCCTAACCATTAAATGTGTATTAAAAGCTCTGAAAATTAGAGTTTAATTTACATTTATCCCCTAAAACACTCATTTTTCTCTTAACCTCAATGGATCTTGAACTCCTCTTACCCCTTGGATCCCTTTGTGTTTCACTTTGATTCGTAAGATGATTTTGATGAATAAAAGTGTGTTGGATCTCCAAAATCAATGATAAGTCTTAGTTTATTCACTTTATATTTAAATATTCTCATCTTTCATCACTCTGATCATTTGATATAATCCATTATGGTATAATATATGATCTATGATGTGTTTTGATGAGATAGTTTTGCGATCTGTTGAAGGGAAGGGGTTGTGAGCCTAGATCTAGAGGTTTCTTAGTGTCATTATTCATTATCACTATCCTTTGAGTTGTAGGTGGTTTCTCTCTCTTCTCCACTTCTTCTAGAACACAAAATATTAGTTTTATTGAAATGTTTTTTCTTAGATTAAAATTAATGTCTTTAGTGGTTATTTAAATAAACCCTTTTGATTAATTAATTAGAAACATGGGAATTTGGTTGGATTTTAGAAATCCCCTTTATTTATAATTTTATACCAAGGTTTCAAAATTATGGGTTTGGTTAGACATAAGTAATATGTTTTATGAAAGGTTTTAAAGAGAAGAAATGTTGATGTGGAATGAATTTATTTTTAATATGGTCTTGGAATATATGGTGGAATGTGTTCATATTTCATTATACAAGGCATTGTTGAAATACACTTGGTTCTCGGTGCCAAAGGTGTAATGGAACATGGGATTTATCACCTTATGATGACTTTTTATAGAATGGAAGACTTATAATGAGTATGAAAATATGAGTAGGTATGAATAAGTGTGTGTATTTGAGATACATGGATGGGAATTCCAAGAGGAAGTAAAAAATGAATAATTGATTTAGTTCAACAATTTATGTTTGATCTACTTTATTGAGATAAACTATTTTGAGATTTTTACCAATTTTATGTATTTATTTTATTTTATAAATTTTATTTTATAAAATGTGCTAACATGTTCTTGTTATAGTGGCATGTTTGGGGAAGTATATGAGGATTCCCTATTGAGTGTTATACTCACCCCCTACTCTATAACTTTGGTGTGTTTTCAGATGTTGTTTACTAGGGGACAAGAAAGGGAAATGTATCTTATTTATCTAGTGATTTTTCATGATATCATGGGAAAGTCATGTGGAGTTGGATTTGAAGATATTTTAGGTGATTCTTTGGATAATGTCGCTTTGGTTTCATAGGGTTATTCCATCTTACAATTTTTTGTTTGATGTCCCTTGTTTATATTGATACTCTGATATTGTTATTTACTTGGTTTTACCTTTGAGTTTTAACGTTTATCCTCATAAATCATATATATAGTCTAGTTGTTTATATTTTTTCTTTATATGTTTGTAGGGTACTAAAAACTACGTGAAGGGAAGTAAATACTCCCACAAGAACTTTGCAGAAGGAAGAAAACATTCCAACAAGACCAGTAAGTAAAATGGAAGCAAATTGGATTGAAAATTTGAGAATAACCTTAAAGAAATAAAATTTTGAAAAGGGTTTTAGGCTAACCACGTACCATCACTGGGAATGGTTTGCGAGGTGCATAAACTACAAACCATTGGTATGTGAAGAACCCACGAGGCACTGGCCAACGAAACTAGGACACCGCTAACCATGTCGATTGGAAGAAACAAATAGAGAAATTCCACCGCATACCACCCCACATAACTAAGCAATTCATGGGTTAAGAAATCTGGTGGGTTCCACGAACCACGTCTCATGAACCACAGCCTCTGAAAACACCAGTTGACTGAGTCTTCCATGAGTTGAGGTATATCTTCACGAGCTTCTGAAAATGGTGCTGCATGCCCATAGATATTATTTCTCTAGTTCAATATAAAAGAAGCATAATAAAAACTGAAAATACTGATGGAAGAGAGCACGAAGGAGAACCTAGAGGATAGAAGAAAGAATTTGAATACATAGAATATTTTGAATTTGGTTTCAAATTATTGATGAAGTGAGAATTGTGAACTACTTTTCCTGTATGTATAGACCACTAAAAACAACAAAAAGAACGAACTTAATAATAATTGGGGAATCGTGAAATTAATTGGTGAAATCATGAAAAATAAATCTGTCGTAGATGAAGTCCCTAGAGACTACAAGCTCTATGACCCTTTTTCAATTCGGTGCTCTGCATAGTGCATCACCATAAGGATCGAACCCTACATCGTGTACTACATCGGTATGAGGATGAAACCTGGGATGGTGTGGCAAACCACATCCAACTCCACATAAAATTCCAGTATGCATACCATATCCAGGACTATGTACCACTTTGATATGCAGTGATCCATACCAAGGTCTTCATACTACTTCGGTACGCAGACGACCCCTCTACCCACACAGTAGTATGCTATGAAGGGATGCCCCCCATCCTACAAGAGAAAAAGTACGTGGAATGGGGTGTCTTTGGGTGTCCTTCCTCCTAGATCCAATCATGCCCCTCCACATCTCCTCTATGAACGAATCCACTATAATCAATCCAAAGCCTCCTCTAAAGCCACTAGACTCGTATGATCAGATCATCGGGTGCACCAGCATGCCCCTATGAGTCTACATACACATGGTAAGTGGAGTCACAAAAGTAATCCCTACTTCGGTATGGATTATAGGAATGTTCTTAAGTCTACATTCCCATGGTAACTCGGAGTCCAAACTTGGGATACTGACATGGAACTCCCCATTCTAGGGATCAAGGATGATCACTTTCTTTTCCATTCAATGAGGTCCAGTGACCAGTCAAAGGAATCATGCTCTCTTTTTCTATTGATGTTACTAAAATTTCCCAGAGCCCATTTCAGGGCACTCCTCTTGATGTAATCCCCTGTCCTTTTTCGAGAGGTGTCACTCTTTACACTCTTCTCCTCAGCTCAGGATGTGCCGAGATCGATTTACTTGTTATGAGTATCCTAGATATTAACATGGGTGAGGTTTGAATGTTCAAATCTCCCCTTTAACTCTCCTATTGGGCTCATATCCACGACCTCTTCTGCATTTGTCATCCTCTTTTTACATCAATAGATAAGGGAAATTATTCCTTTGTTGAATATTTCACATCCTCTTATTTCTCACACTGAGCATGAATCACGTGGGCTTAGGGGTTTTTGATGATACAATATTCTCCAACCTATAAAAGAACTACAATAACTATGATTATTACTCCAAAGAGGATACATAGGATTCCATCTTGAAGGTACGAGCTTAATCCCAAAGGTGAACCCAATTATGTCCTTGAAAAAAGGGCATCCTTTTCAAGAATAATTCCCAATTTGATTCTATTTGACGGGCATCTCCCATGCGTAATCCACAATCAAGTCACAACCCATAAATGAACTATAAGAACACTGATTCCTTGTCGAATCAGGATACATAGGATGATTTCTTGAAGGCATAAGAAAAGGGATGGCCTTCTGAGTTTAGTCCCAATGAAATTCCCACACTAAGGCCTCCTCTATGGTGTAAGCCACAATAATGTCCCCCCAAATGGGCATCACCTATTCATGATTCCCAAGAAACCATACCCTCATTCTAGGATTACTTAGAGTATAAGTCCATGTTCTCCTAGAACTCCTTGGACTTTGATTTCCAATTTGGATGGGATACATGGGAAGCCTTCCTGAGGTCCAAATCTAACCCTTAAATCAACCTAGCGTTCTCTAGGCCATATTCTCGGTAGGGTCATGTCCACACAAGAGACTGCATATCTTCTGGGCACTTAGGGATGCCTCAGCGTGAGTCCCACACAAAATCTTGGATATAAACCTTTGGATTAGGCATCCTCAGCACATGATGTTAAACTACATGGATGCGTCCTTGTCACCCAACTCTAAAAGGTGATGTGTCCAGTTAAGTGGAACCGAACTACTTGGATTCTGATTCCTCTCCTGAGGATACAGAGGAATCTCATCTCATGGGTTGGATCCCAACATAATACAACCTTTTCCTCTTTGGATGACAATAAAATCCATAGCACCTCATCACATGGCTCACACCAGTTTTGTCTAAGCAATTCTTGACCCATGAATATCCATGATTGATTTTGAAACCTAGGGGTAACCCATTGATACAATCTTTGAGAATGAACCAAGGATTCATGAACATATGAAAATGACTTAAATATATAAGAGTTTCCCAAAATAAGAAATAATTCTCCCCAAAAGGGTGTGATGATATTGAACTCTCATCTTATCAACCAATGGATTTCTAAAGTATCGTTGGAAAAATTGTCATCCAACGAGCACCTGCCTTTGGAAAACAGGACCATGAATCATGGATAGAAGGGATGTTGGGTGTTTCTGGCTCCACAAATAAACTCGTTAGAGACCATATGAGGAAATATTATCCTAAGTGGACTGATTTCATAGATACTTAACCCCCAGCAATCGCCCATTAGGACCATTCGATTATGGACCTCATTCATTATATAAAAAGTGGTAAACTACCTAGTCCCCGTAGGGTCAATCCAATTCCCCCTAAAGGATAACAACATGAATCAGGACAAAAAAATGGTGATGTGAAAGTCTCTATAATAACAGAAAAATGATTGTCACCCATCAGACCATTTTTACATTCCCCCAAAGATGTCTCCTCAGGCCGAAACAAAAATGGTGAACCCGATGTGAATTCTCAACCCAGGTGGTTGTTTTACCCCACTTAATCCCCCTTGCCTCATAAAAAGGAAGGGGGATAAGTTGAATTGTAAATTATTAATGTGATCAAGAGATTCTACTTTTATGGGGTTTTTTTGTCTATATTTGTCATATATATATATTGAAGGTTTCCAGAGCAACCTTTAATCCAAATGACATCTCGAAAACCATCTTAGACATGCACCTTAGTGATCCCATATACATCCAAGGCCCAAATGAAGAGAAAGACCCCCTCGCCGACCCAACCTCTTCAACACTGGGTATCCAACATATAGAAAATGGTACTCTCCCTATAGTGGAGGCTGCAAGATAGGCCCTCCAATCTGCAAAAGATTTCCAACCACCACCCCATCTGCCGCCGGCACCCCAACACAGGGCAGCCCTGCTGGATATCTCCAATGGCTTCGAGAGCCTGTTCCTAGAGTATGATAATAAGTACCTCCCTTATCTCAGGGAGGAAGATTAATTTTATTCTGACGACGTCATCCTAATTGCACATGGGTCTTACTCATGGGCCCCTACTGGAGAGAATCACCGCCAACGTCGGGCGATCAAGTATCCTCGCTCTAAAGAGGATCTTATCATGAGGGAACCTACTGAAGTCCAAAGGACATGGGCCCCTTGGACTTCCTGTCGAGGGAGACAAACATATAAATAGGATTAGGTAATAACCCTAATTCCTAAGGAGTGAACCCACCATAAAAACGCAGTGGCATTCCACGAGTAGACATATCTATTCCCCCTCCACTCAAGCCCACCATGGAAATAAGGTGACAGAATATGAGCACATGCGCATTTCTTTCGATGCTTGCTGGTCCCACTGTGTAGACAGGAACAAACACCTACTCATGTGTATCAAGACCTCCATCTAAATAAAATGGCAAATAAATATGAGCAGAGTCAAATTCTTGCGAATTCATAAAAATCCCATGAGACAAATATAGTGACAAGCGAGCAGATTCAAATTCCTGCTCGTAAATATGAACACCAGTCAAATATGGTGGTAACTGAAGAAGAAAACCGACGATAGAATCCTTCCTCTATCCCGACATAGAGAACTTCCAATATCCACTGGAAACCTATGGAGGATCTGAGCAAGCACCAACTCTTGCTCCAACATCGAAATGAGCCTTCACACTGATTCTAACCAAAGATGTATCTCATCACATCCTAGAAATGATGGAAGATCATACATTGATTCCAGACCATATCCTCCAGACATGTCAAGACATCATTGCATCAGTGAAAAAGGAAAGGAACCACGCCCACAACCCAGTTTCCTCGAACGTAATGACTCATCCCCAAAATGGGTTGGTCACTTCGAAGCAGTTATGCACCCCTTCTCTATTCCAGGAGGGTCGATAGAAATATTTTGTGATATACAGATAACTGGATTGGGAACTAATACTCATTCCAACTAGGGGATGTCGGTCCAATGTGGTGGCCACTCTAGGTCAGGCATATATCCCTTGCAAAATTGAAGATATCCGTTGGAATATCTTGGAATAATCGTGGAAACCAAAAAAATTAGAAACCTTAAATGAAGGTCGTTACCCGTAGCAGATGGCCCTGGTTTCCCATAATAGAGCACCCAAAGATGAAATACACCAAAGGAAACTAGAAAATGGAATACATATTCATAATTTTTCTCTAATGAAGGCTGGAGTTCTTAATAAAATCAAGAATATATCAATAAAATCTCGAAATCATATCTATCCATTACTAAATTATGGAACTGGCAGTTGTAGTTGCGAAGGCCCTCCCTGCAATGTTGCTACTAGCAGCTCTGAAGGCCCTCCCAAGAGAACCCATAGGGGCTTACTCCATGGGCCATGAATGATGGATCATGAGATCCTATCTATTGATGTGTATTTGGGTAGCCCTCCCCTTGAATATAAGATCAAACAACAAGAAGGACCTCCCATTTTGCTCATCCTCCCTGATGGTCCTCCCCAGGGTATACACTGTAGATATGCTTCTCCTTGCAGTCGGACATCAAGTCGTGATGGTAGTCCTCACTATGATGGAAGCCACTGCTAAGGCCCTCCCTACAATGGTAGTTTATGTGAAGGCCCTCCCCACAAAAACATTAAGCAATGAGAAGGTCCTCCCCTCATTACAGTACATCCTGAAGGCCTTCCCCAGAATGTACACTATAGAAATTCTCCCTATAACCGGATATCAAGCTGTGATAGTAGTCTTTACCATCATGACAGTCATCGAGAAAGTCCTAACCTCATTGTAGTACATCATAAAGGCCCTCTTAATAATGTACACTACATTAATTCTCCTTGCATCCAGATATCAAGCTGTGATAGTAGTCCTCTCCATCATGGCAGTCATCGAGAAGGTCCTCCCCTTAGCGACATCAAGTAGTTAGAAGGTCCTCCTACTACAGCCCACCCTGAAGGTCCTCCCTTGTAACACCCAGACCCTAGTTACCCAGAGTTAGTGAACTATTACATAACATTGGAATGATCACAAGAGATCATGTCTCGAAAGACCGATTAGTTAAGTAGTCTTGGAAGTAATAGATACAAACATAAGTTTTACAATAAGACATGAAATAAAAAAACAACATTGTGTCCCCTTTAAATACACTCATATCCTTTGGCATATCCCTACAAGTTAATCATAATATACTTCTTCACATCATGGGAAAAAGAAAACATAATAAAGGGGTGAGCTCATATTCTTAGTAAGGATAACAATATAGCAGAAACTATCATAAATAAGAATAAACATTTAAGACCATGTATATGACTAAAAGAAAGGCCTTTTAAACTTAAACTTTAGCATAATATGGAAAAGATAAGTAAAAAAATTCCATTTACTTATTCACATGGATATTCTACTAGTTGAATAATCACATGTAATATCAATAGCTAATTTCAAAATGATGGAATGTATAATGCTAGACATAATAACCACATAGTCAAGGCCTCGTGCCAAGACTACAAATAATATTTTTTCAAGGCCTTGATCCAAGACACTAGTTTGTCTCATGAGACCTACCGATGCATCGATGGGCTATAGTGGGCCCCACCAATCGCTTACTAAGTCCAATGCA
Source organism: Viscum album (assembly GCA_963277665.1). Taxonomy (NCBI): domain Eukaryota; kingdom Viridiplantae; phylum Streptophyta; class Magnoliopsida; order Santalales; family Viscaceae; genus Viscum; species Viscum album. The sequence continues at coordinate 1,008,047,293 of OY728152.1, read as the reverse complement.
TTCCTCATATGAAAAAGCTGAAACATAACATAAACATTCATATTAAAAATAGCATACGAAATGTCAATACTTTAATCGTAAACCACGAATGGTATAAAAATATCACATCCATATTCAAACTTATCATAACTCATTCAATACAATATTTAATATTGTATTATAATAATTAAACCTCAATCATGAATAATATCCAGTAAAGGTTGATGACATAGTTGAAAATGATTTGTAAAACTCTTTGAGAGAAATATCCCTTTTTCATGAAATCATTTAAAAGTCACACAATTTAGAAATGAAGACATTTGAAATACATTTTTGAATCAAAGTGTCTCATACCACTTTGAAACTTTTAAAAGGAATTAACATTTTAAAACAATCATGTCCATATAAATAAATCCTTAAAATCATTTTGAAAACATGGACATTAATTAAATAGATTTAGAAAATAAAATCATTAAAACTTTCAAAATGATGATATTTATAAAGATTCCCTTCCAAAAAACATTAAAATATTCTTTTTGAAAACATTTTTATAAAAGATGGACATGGATGATAAATATGTTGCAATAAATACTCACACATAAACAATCTCGGATAATAATGAGATTTGGGAATTAACCCTTACATTGTACTTTTCCTTAGTATAGGGTAGGTTAAACACCTGTATAATGGTGAAATAATTGTTATTAAATTATAAAATAACCACATACATAAATATTATATCATATATGATCCTATAATATTGATTTGTTAATGATATTTTAGTAGTATCATCATTTCAGGTGTTAATTGATTCGTTTTCCTTTATATGTTTTGTTGTGTATGTTATGTTAGTTATGGATAGGATGTATTTGATTAATATACAGAATGATATTAAGTTCTCAAAAATTATTTTTTTAATCATAAAAATAAATTTATTCTTTAATGGTACGATGGGGAATGAATCTCATCATGTTCGTGGAGACGATAATCCGTATGTATGCACGAGCGACAATATCATTCTATTGATAGTGAAATCATATGTAATTGGATGGTATATCATATATACAGAATAATTAACATATTATATTTATTATTTACATCAATTATACTCATTATTATACCAATCCAAATAATTAAGTGTTGAATAACAAACTACACCACGACGTGGAGACAGTAAGCCGTACGTACGCAAGTATGGTGACTTTGTCATTCATAAGAAGGATAGAATAATGAATATGGTTGTACCATATTTATGTTAACATAAAATTATGTATAAGGTATTGGATTTATTATTCTGTTATGGAAACAACAAAGAATGAGTAAGTGGAAGAAGAAAATAACTTTGAAAGAGGTGATGAAATTATTACCACTTCTTCGAGTGCTTCCTTTTGATCTGATCAAAAGGGCTCCTTAGGTTATCTTATGATCAAAGTAATTCATATAGGTTGAAGTGAGGGTAGTTCGGAGGATATTTGGGTAGGGGTTGGCCGATCTAATTGGCTTTGGAGGTGTGATTATGAGAGAAGGAGAAGTACCCTTTTATAAGAGAGGTGAAGGTCAATTTAGGAAAATCTTGAAATATTAATTTATTATACAATCATATTAGGTTTATAATGGATCCAAAAGGATTTATTTCAAGGATAAGGTGGGAATGTGTCGAAAACCTCTAATCCAATAGGTTTTAGACAATTTTAGGTCACCATATTAGCCTTATCGTTTAGATCCTTAGTTAAATAGTTTAACTTTTTCCATGTCTTCTTGTATTATTATAATACACGGTTAATAAATATACTATAAAATGACAATAGAAACTAAATTGGTTCATTAATGACATATATATAACTATATAAGTCCTTTTACCTAACCTTATATTTTTAGGACTATTATATAATTTAATAAAATAGTATTAGTTTTAAAAACGTATTTATGTCAATTTTGACACTATTTAGTATTTGGTTATTGTGAAAGCCATAACAACAAGATTACTTTGAAAAAAATCATTGAATAAACCCTAACATGTCATATTAACCTATAAAATTCGTGAAATGCATCAAAATTCTCAATTTACATTTATTTTAATATTTATCACATCAATTATTTTAGTCTTTCATTAATATGGTAATAAATGCATCATTATTGTGTCATAAATAAATTTAATTATTTAATGTCTAAAAATTATAAATAAAATATCATGATGTATGAAAGATTTTTATATTTATAATTAATATTTATAGTCTAATTTATCTTACGTATAACCCAATATTAAAAATTATTTAGTTATGAAAATTTGAATTTAACACTTTTATCTCTTCTTTAAATAAAATATAATAAATGTACCAATCTAATCCAAGTGGGTCAAAAAGGATCATATTTTTTTTTCTAAGATTAATTTTGGTTGAAATAAACTTATCCAATAGAATTAAGAGATGTTTTGGGGTAATTTTAATACTATTTTTACCTTTAATTACCTTATTTAATTTTAACCGTGGTAAGTAAAATTCAAAAGTTACTATTCACCAAAAATTATTTTCATCCTATTGAACCAAATTTTACTTACTGATGTCAACCGTGTCTCTCTTATTTTTAAAATTCAATTAACAAAAGCGGTAAAATTACGTTTTTTGCAAAATTGCAAATGTGCCTAGAAGGTGTGTAAAAGATGTTAAATAGTTCAATATAATTTTACATATCTAATATTATTATAAAATGACTCCAATGAATTACATTAGACTAATATAGGTATTATGTATCTATTTTTATTTAAAATAAATTTAAATAAAAATATTATTTATTTAAATAAAAAGTTGGTTTGAAACAATAACGTAGTGTTTTTCACTATTCATCCAAAATTGAAAGTTTTCAAAAACTTACCAAAAATCCTCCCTAAGATAATTTTGATATTACAAATTCAAAAATGATATTTATTTTACCAAATTTAAAACATAGAATTTTCATTAATGAATTTTAAATTAATTCCCATTGTTAAAACCCGAAAGCATGTTTTTAAAAAGTAAAAACTATCAAAAGATTAACTTGTGTTTATGTCCAATTTAAATATGAAATTACTTACAATGACCTACATTATATTAAATGATAAAAATATAATCTAATTATACTTTAAAACCACTCAAATGCATAATTTAACACTATAAATTATTTCGATTAAAAAAAGTTTTTTTCAATTGAAATTTAGTATTTTCACTATTCATCAAAATATGAATGTTATCCGAAAAGTACCAAACATTTATCCAAACTAAAATTTTTATGAACTACTTCTAAATAAGAATTTAATTTCATTAAATTGAATATATAAAATTGTCAAATATTTTATTTAAAAAGGGGTTTCCATTAAAAGGTGGTAAGATTGTATTTTTTGAAAAATACTTATTTTATCTAAAAAATTAAATTTGTTCTTATATTATGTCTAAGAAACACATAATATGGATGTTAAAATTATATGGAGTATATGAAATTCAAAATGAAGTTAATACAATTCATAACTGCTTTTTGAACGGCCAGTTTGGTAAGTCGTGGTGCATTCGAACTTGGTGTCGCATGTAGCGCAAGCTGTTTAATTTCATTAAAGAGATAACGTGTTATGAAATCCTAGGGTGTTACATTCTTTCCTCATTCAATAAATTTCATCCTCACAATTTTAAATTGTTCTTCGAAAATAAAAGGTTAAAAATAGAAAATACCTTTGTAGAAAACCCACATGGGAAATAGGGTTAATAAAATTTAGTCTTAATAAGAGGGAAAGGGAAATGAAAAATTCACCAAAAAATAAGGATTTTGAATAGGATAAAATTGGTGGAAATTTGAGACGCATAATTTGAGGGGAAAAAATATTTATTGGGAGTGATTTAGTTCATCAATCACAAACAAGTGAAAAATAAATAGAAAATTGAGGGTCTCAAATCCATAAATCTATGATGACTTAAAATATTATTGGTTCATCAAAACATAAGGTATTAGGATAAAATGTTTTTGGTTTTAAGATCCTTTCCCTAAAGTTTAAGAATTAATTTCTTTATAGAATAAGAAAAAAATACTTGACAAGTAGAGTTCCATCCTTTAACTAAGTTATACCACAAACTCTTCTTTCACTCCAAAAGATAATAGAACTCAAAAGTATTCTATTTATGCTAATCGTATAGGGTTTAAAAAAATGAATTTATAATTAATATATAAGATAATTTAAAAAAAACTACATTATACAAAATCGGGCATCACCTAGGCCAGTGGTAGGTGATTCACCCTTTTTGCCCTTCGATTTCGGGTTCAAGTCTCACGGCCTTTCTAGACGCGACGAGTTGTCGCCCGACCTTTGGGTTGTCATTTTTATAAAAAAATCCAAAAATAATCTTAAGAAATATTTTAAACTTAAACCATAGTATCCAATGCCCCACTTAATCCATTCCAACCTTTAGACTTGTCAAAAATAATTATGTCCAAACTCATAGTCCAAAAATTTATAAGGAATGTTAACATAACATAATCAAGATCTATTTTTTCCACATAATAACATGTGAATACCATCATCATGTATTCTCTTAAAACATGGTAACACCCTGAATTACCATAAAACCTTATTGATTACATTGATGCTCCCTTATTCCTTATATAATACTAGATATATTCCTTATATCCAAAATTTTTGAATACTCCAACAATGATGGAATAAAAAAAAATCTATTCCAAGGTAGTTAAGAATATCCAATATAATTTATCCAAATCAACCATCTCTTATTCCAAAATCACTACCTCAGTATCAGGACCATATTAAGGTTTATCTTTCTGTCAACAATGTATTTTCCAAAAAAAATAACTTGATGTTGAGTCACTTTTCTTAGTACCATAAAATCACAAATCCTAAATGAAATAGTACTACAATACAATCCCTATTTATTTAAATAATTAATATAACTAGTACATCGTTGATACAACACTAAAATGACACAATTCATTAATAAAAAGTATAAGAGCTCTAATTATTCCTCTTCATCGGTGGTAGTATCATAACATGATTATTATCCAATAGAATCATTTGGGGTATACTTTGATGATTGGGATATGGATTCGCATAGTGTCCCAACTCCTTACAAATTAATAATTTTACATTTGAAACCATTTTTTACCCTCAAAATCATGTACTTGGTGTCATATTTCTACACACTTATAATAAACTCCCATTCCATTCAAGCATTTACTAAGGGGATTCTTTCCACAGTTATCACATATGGGAAATCGTTCTTTCCCTTCTTCCCTTTATCCATCTTTTTCTCTACCATCATTTTATTCTCTAGCTTCCCTTCAAATCCATAGGACTCAAATAATTATTTACTTATCTTATTAAAACATGATACCATTTCTCCATATGATGAGAATATATGGGAGACTATTTCCCTTCTAAATTTTAGATTAAGACCATGAAATATATGATCCTTCTTACTCTTTGGATCATGCGTATTTCTGAAGTTCTCATTCATTCTACTAGGAATCATTTCTAAACAATGACATACACAAGGTTAGTTTATGAATAACAATGCCTAATTCCAAACTTGTAAAATTCCTAATATAAATTGAACAGTTTATGCATATAATCCATAATCATAAAAATGTTTTCATTGAGGAAGTATTTACAAATAAATCCCCCATAATGGTTTGTAAAGAAAATGTGAATTATCCTAAGAATATCCCCTAGGAGTTTCATAACCAAGAGTTCATCAAGGCCCGTTGTCGTGTACCCGGATACCTCGGGTCAGGCCCAAAAATCCTTGTTGGAGTTTTCACTCCTAGGTACATCTGTTCCAGAGCCGCCTCGACCTGCTCATATCTAGACATGGATGTATTGCTAGGAAAATTCACAAAATCTCTACATTACCAAAATTCTAGGAAGTTCTTCTATACTAATCCTTTAATTCTATCATAGGGTAATGTTATCTAATCAGATATTATCTAAATCTAGTTTCTAAGGTTTGTACTAAACTTCCTATGATACCAACTATAATTCCCTGACCCAAATTACCCAGTGTCAGTGTATTATTACATAACATTGGAATAATCATAAGAGATCAAGTCTCGAAAGGCCGATTAGTTTAGTAGCCTTGAATGTAATAGATACACACATAAGTTTTACATTAAAACATGAAAAAAAACATTGTTTCCCCTTTTAACACACTCATATCCTTTGTCCTATCACTACAGGTTAATCATAATATACTTCTTCAAATCCAGGGAAAAATAAAACATAAGATAGGGGTGAGCTCAGATGCTCAGTAAGGATAACAATATAGAAAAAACTATCATAAATAAGAATAAACATTTAAGGCAATGTATAAGACTAAAAAAATCCTTTTAAACTCAAACCTCAGCATAATATGGAAAAGATAAGTCAAATAATTCCATTTAATTATTCCCATGTATATTCTAGTATTCAAATAATTATATGTAATATCAATAGTTAATTTCATAATGATGGAATGCATAATTCCGAACATCATAACCACATATTCAAGGCCTCATGCCAAGAGTACAAATAAGATTTTGTTAAGGCCTTGTTCCAAGACACTAGTTTGTCTCATGATACCTACCGATGCATCGATGGGCTATAGTAGGCCCCACCCATAACGTATTAAGTACAATGCATTCCTCATATTAAAAGGTTGAAACATAACATAAACATTCATATTAAAACTAGCATATGAAATGTCAATACTTTAACCGTAAACCATGAATGGTATAAAAATACACATATATAGTCAAAAATATCATAACTAATTCAATACAATATAGAATATTATATTATAATAAATAAACCTCCATCATGAATAATATCCAGTAAAGGATGTTGACATAGTTGAAAATCATCAGTAAAACTCTTTGAGAGAAATATCCTTTTTTCATGAAATAATTTAAAAGTCACTCAATTTATAAAGGAATACATTTGAAATAAATTTTTTAATCAATGATTCCCATACCATTTGAGACTTTTGAAAGGAATTAACATTTTAAAATAATCATGTCCATATAAATAAATCCTTAAAATCATTTTGAAAACATGGACATTAATTAAATAGATTTAGAAAAATATACCATTAAAACTTTAAAAATTATGATATTGTTAAAGAGTCCTTTACACAAAACATTAAAATATTACTTTTAAAAACAATTTTATGAAATGTGGACATGGATGATAAATATGTTCCAGTAAATACTTACACATAAACAATCTCGGATAATAATTAGATTGAGGAATTAACTCAAACCTTGTACTTTTACTTAGTCGAGGGTAGGTTAAACTCTTGTATAATGGTAAAATAATTGTAATTAAATTATAAAAAAACCACATACATAAATATTATATCATATATGATCTTATAATATTGCTTTGTTAACGATATTTCAATAGTATCATCATTTTGAGTGTTAACTAATTCGTTTTCCTTTATATGTTTTGTTACGTAAGCCATGTTTGTTATGGATAGGATGTATTTGATTCATATCCATAATGATATTAAGTTATTAAAAAATATTTTTTTAATCATAAAACTAAATTTATTCTTGAATGGTTACGATGGATAATGAATCTCATCGCGTTCGTGGAGATGGTAATTCGTACGTACGCACAAGTGACAATATCATTTTATTGATAGTGAAATCACATGTAATTGGATGTTATATCATATATAAAGAATAATTAACATATTATATTTAATATTTACATCAATTATACTGATTATTATACTCATCCAAATAATTAAGTGTTGAATAACAAACTACACCACGGCGTGGAGATGGAAAGTCGTATGTACGCACGTATTGTGACTTTCTCATTCACAGGATGGATAGAAAAATGAATATGGTTGTACCATATTTATAATAACATCACAGTATGTATAAGGAATTGGATTTATTATTCTGGTATGGAAACAACAAATAAAGAGTAAGTGAAAGAAGAAAATAACTTTGAAAGAAGAAAAGAACTTTGAGAAATACTTATTTTATCTGAAAATTTGAATTTGTTATTATATTATGTATACGAAATACATAATATGGATGTTAAATGTATATGGAGTATATAAAATTCAAAATGAGGTTAATACAATTCATAACTACTTTTTGAACGGCTGGTTTGGTAATTCGTGGTGCGTTCGTACTTGGTGTTGCGCGTAGTGCAAGAAATCAAATTACTTTAAAGGGATAACATACTATGAAATCCTGGGGTATTACATCCCTAGGGTATATTCCATAGAGACATTACCCAGAGTAATGCATCATGTTTTAATGGTAGTCCTCACCATTTTAGCATCAATTGCAAAAGTCCTCCCCATAATAAAAATTCACACTGGTTAGAAGGTCCTCCCCTTGCCAAGGAAAATGTGAGAAAGACCTCCTACACTGAGGCACTCGAAAAGATAGAGCCAGACATGCCTGACACTCTGTCTATGATGAGTGATATCATTTCTCAACCCAAAGGTGGTATAGGGACACACTTATCTTTAGAGCCACCCTTGTACCACTCGTATATCAATGAGGATCCTTCCAACCCCAATGCTCAGAATGAAATTAAGGATAATTCAAGTTGGGTAGACCAAGTGGAGGAGTCTCTAGAAGAGAAATAGTAGGATATGTTTCACTTAAGAAGAAAACTAGATGGGAACAACATACTAGTGATTTATTGGCCCATGAACACTTCTCAGTTTGACGTACCAAGATAATTTTCATAAGAATATACACATAACATTCACCTACATATATGGACAACTCTCCACCAGCTAAAGGAAAATTTCCAAACCTATGAGGGATATGCATACCATGTCAGTATACCGGGGGATCTTCACCATCTAATCAACTTGAAAGCTCTCCCATCTGCACGACAACCACAATCAAAGAGGCAAAGGAAAGATCTCAAATTTTCCCGCATCCACATGCTACACAAGTTGTGATTCCTTATCAAAGATGACTCGTTTGAATTTCACATTTGGTGATGGGTAGATCATTGATATCTACACATCACCCCACGTTCTATCTATGTGAACTCATTATAAGTGAAATATTTCAATGTCTTTACCCAAAGGTAGCAATCAAATAGAATAACATCTCAGGAAATGTGGAACACTCAATAAGAACCATCCTTGAGTAATTTTAAAAAGTGTCAGGACTGATGAGAGAAATCCATCAAGAAGCTTCTAAGGTAGGCAACCAAGAACATCCAGAAGTCTTATCACTTAAGGTAATCCAACCAATGAAAAATGATCATGTCCTTGGAACCAAATAAATCCCATGAAAATCTAGTTCCATACTCAGCTCACACTCATGCAGGAGTGTGTGAAATCAAGAAGGCATCAATAGTAGTAGCTACCACTATGATATGGTAACATCCCTAGACTACAGGGTTGGGGGAATTTTTAACTCAAAATTCCCCCATAAGACCAATGAATCTAGTATATAACACATTAATAGAAGAACGGGAGAAACCCCAACCCGTAGGGCTGGGGTCATTTTTACCTCAAATTCCAATATAGAGGATGTCTATCTTCTCCTATTTAGGAAGAACAATGAGTAGGGAGGTCACCCGTTTTGTACTGTCTTATGGATCATACCCCCTGGATGAAGGCATATTGTGAGTTCAGATCAGGGCTCCCTTCAGGTCACTCTTTTCCAATAAATCCTTATAATACCCTAGAATGGAAGGAGAAAGTCCAAAAATGGACGTAAAAAGCTCTCCTACCATTAAAAACTGGGTAAACTGCCTCCAATGTAGTATGCATCAGTGAACGTGGTGGAATTCAGTCCCACAAACCTCATAGGAAATGATAAAAATGAAGAGAATGCAAGAGAAGATGGTTCCCTCCTAGAGGCAGTCCACACTAAGCTAAGGGTGTGCATACTAAGAAGTTGAGAGTTTCCCTAAATCTTGGCACCCCTATAGTCAATCCACCATTAACTATCGCATGAATCCTCATCACGGAGAATAATAAGAGAAAGTTCTATGAACCACCACCTCCTCCCCATGAAGATGATTCCCCCATGCTTGAGGAGAGATTTTCTAAATAGGAGGAATAAATGAAAGAGTTGAGGTGACTCAATGATGATATATTAAGAGAAAACTATCCTACTAGGTATGTTCCTCTGGTGGAGTGTCAACACACACTTCCGTCAGATGTCTCTCTACCTCATAGGATCATCCTGACAAATGAAGCAAGGCTGGAAGGCTCATCCAGGGCGGTGCTGGGACTATCGGTCAATCTGAACCCAATCAAGGTAGGATATCAATATTTCCCTCCCTTAGGGAAGCAACCATAATAGATTCAGGACAATACACAAAGGATTCATCCGATAGGGTATCTGCGTCAAGGCCTAGTAATGTCGGAACATCCTATCTTTCACCCTACTACACCTATGCATGCTCAAGTCCAATAAGATATGTATTAAGGGATCTTGAATACCGTCAATCAATTGACAGATCTACTAGAAGCCATAAAATGGTGACACACTCCAGTACAATCGGAATGAAGGCCATACCCTGACTGGGTGACCAACTCCCTACCTCCACCAAATTTTTGGAATCCCGTATTTCCAGAGTTAAATGGATCAGGGGACCCAAATCAACATCTAGTGCACTACTCTTCCTACTATAATCCCATGATGTGAACTCTAGAGAAATAAGTGGCTGTGAATCTCAAGTGCTTTGTGTGAAATCTAAAAGGTTAATCCATTTCTTGGTGCACCGGTTTGCAGGATAACTCAATCACATACTGGGAGGATCTTTGACGATAGTTTCTCTTCCAGTTCAGTTTGAAATTGCCTAAAAAAATAGTTAGTGATCTCATGAACTACATACAGTGAGAGAACGAAAGAGTTTCAGACTTCATCACCAGATGTAAAGGTCTGACTTACTCCATAAATCGACCACTCCCCTAGAATGGAATTCTCTCTATGTGCATCAATAATCTCTGTGATTAATTGCGCATGCCACTTATCCTAGTGAAGCACACAAGTGGGTTTCAAGATTTCTCCGCCATTGCCCAAAGGATAGAAGACTCCTTACAAATTAACAATATCAAGTCCTGAGTGATCCCATTGGCCCCAGGAAAAATAATGGGAAAATCTGAAGCGACTTCTGTCACGCTCAAACCACCCCCGACACCAGCTCTAGTTGTGAGGCCTCCACCAAACCGTGCAGGACCCCCTGGATGCCAAAAACCACCCCTACCTTGGAAAGATAATAGAAGGGGTGATAAAAGAAATCAGTTTCAGGAATGGAGAAATAATGTATACTCATTTTGAGATGACCAAGTCTGTGGAAAATTCATACCCTTCATGAATTCAAACTTTCTCTAGCTACTAGATACAAAAGCGATCCAATGAAGTGGGTCTTTATGACCATCCAAATTATTATCCCTACCACCGGATACTGGGAGACACCATCTGGGAGTGCTTTATCTTCAAGAATCTCCTAAAAAAGATGGTATATTCCAGAATATTCAAGCTAGGATCATTGCGAGAACAAGTGGCTTATGTTTCTACCTTAGACCCAAGTGAAGAATGGAAGTGGAAAATAGTCACCAGTAAAAAGGATAATTTTTTTGACAGATGGATGATTCAGAAAATAGTCAACTGAGATCATGGTAACCTCTAGGAATAGTTGAAGCTACTAACTATGACCCCAATAGCTTCTAATGCAACACAACCATCTTCATCATCCCCACAACCCTCCAAGGGTCATCCATCTGGGAGACAGTCTGATCAGAAAGGAAGAAAGCAGGACTAAGAAGATGAACCTACACTAAGACAAAAGTTAACCTTGAAACTTTCGGACATTATACCAGCATAGTTGAAAGCATGAGAACCACCCTACCAAACATGAAAAAGGGAACCGCCCCACCAAACCACACCATCAGAAGAAGATGGACATAAAAAATCATTATCAGAACAAGAACTAATATTTGTCTTTAGTAATTTCATTTACTTAATGGACCCCTTCTCTGAGGCAGACTATGGATATGAACCCAAATTCTCTACATCCAACTATAGATCCAAATGAAGAGGCCCTAGAGGCCAGAGGAATCTAGGAAGTCATGGCCATAACACGAGTCAAATTCCTAGACACACCTTTACTCAAACCATTAATGTTGCAGAAACTCATAGAAGGACCCTCTAGCAGACAGAATGGGAACCAGAGTGTTTCTCTACCCTTTCTGCAAGAAATCCTAGCCTAATCACTTGGGGTATCCTTCAGAGGAAGAACATAAGTCTAATCACCCAAGGTATGCAGGCAGACTAGTTCGACTAGATCCAAAGAGCATGAGAGCACCATCAGTTCTCATCCTAAAGGTCAACTCGTCCACCTCTAGGGCTCAAGTCTCTAAAGCACCTATGAAATAATATCCACAAGACAAGAAGCACCAACCTTTAGTGAATAAATATGATTTTATAAAGAAGATAGCCTCAGTACCGGAGAATCTATTGATCATAGATGCATTGAATCTATCAGTAGACCTTAGAGATGCACTCATAAAATCTTTACTAAGTCCCTAGGAATTCGAAGCCGAAGTAGCAGTTGTCGAAGTATATCAGACAAAGACCAAACCCATAGAATTACATGTTATCACCTCATTCATAGATCAAGATGAAGAGACCATCATGCAGGGACATATAAAATATTATTCTACTAGGAAAAATAAATTTCACACTGATAAATCCCCATTCGAATCCTGCGAGTCACATTACATTGATGCAGGATTCTATGAACCGAAAGAGAAGATGTATTTGGAAAAAAAAATTTATTGGATCGCTGCCCCAAATGGATTTGAAGTGGCTCCCTCCAATCCCCTCAAATCGATTTGGGAAGATTATGTATTAACCATCAATCAGATTGGGTACATATGTTCAAGATCAAACATGGACTCAACCATCTTCATGATCTCTTTTATGGCCACTGAGTCCAAGGACGCTAAAATGCACGCTGCCCCCATGATGATAGTGAGTGCTTAAACAAAAATGGCCCCAACCCATCCTTGGGGCTCCAGACCATTCTCACCTTACTCATTAAGGTAGAATACGATGTCCTATCACTAAAAGAAATAAATGAAACTCTTGAACCCCCATTCCATCCTCTTAAAAAAATTCCCCATAGTCAGTTGGGGAAAAAGGAACTACTTCAGTTTCCAGAAATTAGAGTTGTGATTCCTCTCCCAACACTAGAGAGTTTATCTCAAGAATCCTCTCTCCATTAGAAGAGGAAGAAGATGATAAAGGGTATCACAAAGTGGATGAAGAATAAGAATAAGAATATCTCAAATATTCCCCTACTGTATTCTAAGAAGGCATGTTCCCCACAATTGATGAACTTAGGGAGATAAACTTGGGCACCGAAGATGACCTGAAGCTCATCTAGATTAGTGTGGATATGTCTTTTGAGGAGAAAGATACATAAATCTTCATTCTAAAAAAGAATCCAAATGTTTTTTCCTGGAATTATAGAAAAATTCCAGGCCTCGATCCAGAGGTTATAACTCATCACATTGGTCTTCCAAAAGACCATAGTGGTTACAAGAAGGTTGCCAAAAAGACCCACTCGACACATGCTTCTAAAATAGATGCTGAAGTTGACAATATAATCCAAACTAACTTCATTTGGGAAGTCCAATATCCGATCTGGATGGCAAAAATAGTACCTTTAAAAAAGAATAGTGGACAAATTAGAGTCTGTATTGAATTTAGGGATCTCAATAGACACTATTTGAAAGATGATTTCCTGTCCTGATCACGAAATTGTTGATCGATGTGACAACCATATATGAGGCCCTATATTCCATGGATGAATAATTTGGATACAACTAGATCTGAATGGCCCAAGAAGTTGAAAAATCCACTGCCTTTTGGGCCCCCTAGGGATTATTCTGCTACAAGGTGATTCCCTTCAGTCTAAAAAATGTCGGGCCCACATATTAGTGCTCCATACATGACATTTTCAAGCCCTTCCTAGGAAAATTCATCAAGTGATCCATCCGTCACCTGGTGGTTAAATCCCAACAATGGTCGAACCACCTGGATGTTCTTGAAACTATCTTCAACAAACTATGACATCACAATATAAAGATGAATCCCTTGATGTGTGCTTTTGACATTACCTCTGAGAAATTCATCAGATTTGTATTATTCCATAACGTCATCTAATTCGACCCTAAGAAGATAAAATCCATCCTTGATATGTCACCACCTCACAAATTCAATGAGTTGAAGGGTCTCCAGTGGAATCTAGCCTATATTTGGGGATTCATAGCCAACCTTGCAGTTAAGTATTTTACTTTCACAATGTTGTTGAAGAAAGGGATCACATACAATTGGGATAATGATTGTAAAGAATAATTCAACAACCTTAAAAGGTATCTCCTAAGCCCACTAGTGCTAATGCCGCCAGTCAAGGGAAGACCACTCATTCTATATGTGATCGCTCTGGAATGATCACTGGGTTCTTTCCTCGCATAGAATAATGATGTCGATAGTGATAATTGTCTCTGTTACCTTAGTCAAACAATGATCAATGATGAGAGTCGATATTCAAATACTGAAAAGAGCTTCCTAACCCTAATATTTTTAGTCCAGAGACTCAGGTATTACCTACAGTACCATGAGATCCATCTAGTCTCTTAATGTAACCCGCTCAAGTATATCCTCATTTGTCCTATGTTAACTGGACACCTATCCTGGTGGGAAGTATTTCTATAATATTTTGAAATATGGTAAGTTCCCTATAAATTCATCAAAGGCTAGGTGTTAGTAGATTTTAGGGTAGAGCACACCTCGGCGAAAATGATCCCATTGGATACTAAACTTCCTAATGAAGAAGTATTATCTATCCAAGAAGGCTCTTAGGTGTGGGAAATATAATTCAACAATGCCTCTAGAAGCATGATACAGAAAAATATGGAAGACCCCAAGCTCAACAAAGTGGGGTTGGGATTTATACTCAAATCTCCAGAAAAGGCCATGTTATCGTACTCCTTCCTTCTTTTAGAGGGGTGCAAAAATAATGAGGTTGAATAGCCAGCCCTCATTATAGGACTGGAGCTAGCACTTCAAGCATAATAGAAGTGCCCAAAGATAAAAGGTGATTCAAATCTGGTCATCAAAATGGTCAATGGTTACTATGAAATCAAAAAGGAGGTATTGGTTCCTTTGATGAGCCATGTTAGAGAACTGATATCAAAATTCTCATCAGAACCAACACTGACTTATGTCCCCCATTCACAAAATGCTTGAGCCAATGCATTAGAAAATACAGCCATATCCCTAGGTAATTTGAATCCGGATGAAACAATCATCAACATTTCCCACCATTGGATGGTCATTATGTTCGTTCAAAGAAACATGGAAGAAATCGATGAGATCAACCTCATTCTTGAGCCTCACGGTCACACCACTAGATGGACGACTCCCATTTCAAATTACCTTTGGACGGGGGAACTCCTACTAGATAGTTCTCGAAGAGAATAGATTCAGAGGCGGGTTGTCAATTTTGTTCTGTATAATGGTGCAAACCAAGAAAATGTTCTCTACAAGTGAGGCCTTAACAGAGTCCTTCTCAAGTTCATTGATGGAGAAGAGAACACATCCATCATGAAATTGGTACATGATTGAACTTGTGGAGAACAAAAATTAGAATCCAAGATCTCCCATAAAATTCAAAGTATTGGATACTATTGGCCCACTATGATATAGGATTGTGCCACATTCTCTAAGAAGTGCCATTCCTGGCATGTTCATGAAAATTTCATCCACCAACCCTTGGAGCTGCTTCAAATAGCTATGTACTCTTTGCAATTCACTATATGGGGGATGGATTTCATGGGACCATATCCTCCCACCACATCCAGACAATTCAAGTTCATTCTCACAACAACAAAATTCTTCTCCAAATGGGCTAAAGCTGTACCCCTTAAAGAGGTCAGGGTAAAAAGCATTGTTAGCTTTGTGAAATCCAACATCATTAACATATTTGGTATACATCATAAAATACTAATGCACAATGTAACCCACTTCTTCTCTATTGAGTTAGACAAGCTATACCAAGAATATGGAATCAAATCCAACCGTTCAACCTGCTTACATGAAGAGGCTAACGGACAGATAGAGGCATTCAACAAGACTCTATCCAACATACTTTAGAAGATGGTAGAAAAGGATAAGAAATCATGGCCAGAATAGATCCACCATGATTTATAGGCTTACCAGACCATGACCCACACTACCACCCAAGAGACCCCGTACTCATTGTTATACGGGACAGAGGTAGTTTTTTCCCATCAAAGTTCAAGTTCCATTGCTCTGCGTTGCTTTTTGTGATCAATTGTCTACATATCTGAAATCTCAAAAATAGTTTGATGAGTTTGAGCGACTAGATGACAAAATGTTGAATACCTTTCACCATTTAGAAATATACCAAAATAGGATTGCATAAGACTTCAACAATAAGGTTCTCCTTTGGTCTTTCCTCAAAGGAGTGATGATGTTGGTCCTCAAAACCCCAATGATACTTGGGAAGAAGCCCCAAAAATTTGAGCCAAAATGGGAGGGACCATTTTTCATATACAAGGTAAACTCCAATGAGGCATACACCTTGATTTAAATGGATGGGAGGCTCACCACAACCCCTACCAATGCAAGGTTCTTGAATAAATATTTTATATAGAATGACGAAACCACCCTAGATGCAGGACGTAAAACTGCACAACAACATAAATCATCCGCATCATATGAAGTGAAAAGGAATGATCAATCATCCTCACCACATGACTTTAAAATACAAGGCAAAAACCATCCTAGATACAGGAAATAAAACTACACAGAAACATAAATCATCCTCATCGCATGATGTGAAAAGGCATGATCAATCATCCTCACCGCATGACATTAAACGGTAAGGCCAAAATGATCCTTGCCTCATGAAACTAAACTGAATAACTTCTTCATCCTTACCAAAAGATGTTAAAATTAAGGGTATGTATTGTGTTCTAGCTTGAAATCCTTTTCATGTAAGTCAAATTCATGTGAGGAAAAGATAGCAACACCCTCCCCCTTTCTGTACAGTGGTCAGAATGATATAGGATGGTAATTTCAGAACTACATGTGGCTTGATTCCCATTCACCAGCAGGATATGTAGTGATGAATAGACCCTTGATCTTGGACTAACCATAAAATGAAACATAATTCTCCTATTATATCCTCTATCACCGCATACTAAAAGGGAAATCATTGCCACTCCTTTTTTCCCACATCAAGTATACCTCACATGATCTTAGGATTGGTGGTAAGGGGCCCCTTGTGTAAACAAATCATAGAGGAATATGATAGACCCAAAACACGTAGATGATGAAACCAAAATTCCCCTACTCCTATTCCCAGGTTAGATCGATACAGGGAGCATATCATCTATAGAACTACATATGGATTGATTCCTTACCTTGAAGGATATGTAGTGATGATTGGATTTAACATCATGGACCAACCACTAATCAAAGAAAAATTCCCTCTTGTTTCCCTGCACATGGACTAGACCCCTGTAGGGAACTTATAGAACTACGTATGGCTTGATTCCGACCCTTGTAGGATACGCAGTGATTCCCAAATTTAACATCCTTTTTCATCCACCAATCAAAGAAAAATTCCCTCTCATTTCCCTACACATAGACTAGACCCCTGTTGGGAAATTACAGAACTACGCATGGCTTAATTCTGACCCTTTTAGGATATGTAGTGACACCCAAATTTGACATCCTGGCCCATCCACCAATGAAATAAAAATTCCCTCTCGTTTCCCTGCACATGGACCAGACCCATGTAGGGAACTTATAAAACTACATATGGATTGATTCCAACCCTTGAAGGGTACCTAGTTATTCCTAGATTTAACATCCTGGCCCAACCACCAATCAAAGAAAAACTCCCTATTGTTTCCCTATACATGGACTAGACCCCAACAGGGAACTTAAAGAAATACATAGCGCTTGATTCATGCTTTTTTAGGATACATAGTGACATTGGGACCATCTATCCTATCCCAACCATCAACACTAGATAAAAATGCACCCTTTCTATGAATGAACTGGACCAATATTGGGAGGGAATTTGTATAACTATGTATGAGTTGATCCCTATCCCGGTGGGATAATTCATGACACTAATATCCCATTTTTTGGGCCCAACCTAAATATGGTTACAATTCATGGAGGTTTATCTTTTCCCTTACCACATGATGTTAAACTGAAGGTAACTCGCTATAACTACGTATGGATTGATTCCTATCTTAGTGGGATATGTAGTGATGCCCGAATCTCATGTCCCGGTTTAACCATCATTTAAAATGCCTCCCCCTCCCTATGCATGGAACATGCCTTAACATGGAGTATGTGTTTAGAACTATATGTGTCTTGATTTCTGCCCTTGCAGGATACGTAGTGATGCCCGAATCCTCAATCCTGGTCCAGCCCCCATTCAAAAAAAACCCTTTATCTATTATAGGTTAGAATTTCACAAGGGAATACATGAAAGTTCCTAAATTCATGAAATTAAACTAAAAGGTTCCTTAATAATCACGTGTGGCCTAATTCTCAGTGTTATGAGATCCCTAACATGCCCCCAATTTCCTACATAATAAAATGTAGTGAGATAAAGGAAATTCCATGTCTAAATTCTGATACCCAGAAGGAGTAAAAAGATCATTCTCCCCCTACATATGAGTTAAATCTATGTAGAAGCTTCCATATTTCATGGATCATCACAGTCTGGATATTTCTTACATTCCTAGAAAATTCATTCCTAGTCTCAAAACTCCTTACTATGGGAAATATTGGGTCCCCATAAACATTCACGACCATAAAAAACAGAAGGACAATGTCTGAAAAACACCTTTGTTTGAATATTCACATCATTCCCTAGTGGCTCTGCATATGTTGCCTACAAAAAAGATGACAATCAAAGGAAAATTTTTCCTGATTGGAGGATTTTCCTACTTCTATACACCAAATGGCTTCCAAGTCCCATGTCATTCCTCCTAATCCAAGGCCCCCCCTTAATACTATGGTTTACACCTTCTATCATCACTCATGTATATGGAATTTCATAATATCACCACAATGATCAACCCATAGTTCTTTACGGTCTTTGTGAAAAGTTGTACCCTCAATATGATGATAAACTGTGATTCCAACGTCATTATTGCACAATGTTAAACTACAAGGACAGAAGTCTCCTAATTGCACGACATTAAACTACACCACACAATAGAAATGCTTAGATTCTTATCTTGGCGTGACCTCACGAAAAAAATGCCTTTCCATCCTGCATATGGGCTAGACCTCTGCAAGGAATGTTCATTGGGAATACAATGTGACTCGATTTACCCTTGATGAGATGCATGGTGATAATAGGATCCTATGATCCAAACTCATCTATAGAAAGTATTAAAATGTCGCCTTCTCTGTGTATTAATTGATTCAAATCATAGAATCCCCAAACAAGTTCTATTTATAGGGATACTCAAGGGTAATTATATTTCCCTTCTTTCACATTGGGATTACTCTACATCCACCCCACATGGTGATAAATTTCGTGGAATTATTCCTTACTGGATGATGTTAAACTGTATAATGTTAGTTTAAGAATAAAATTCTCCCTTCCATTGATCATTCCATTCATAAGTGGTGACCCTAAATCCTTGTCATCCCTTGTTTCTCACATGGAGCATAGTTGACGTGATCTTACGAACCTCAGTAGGAAATCCACCATGGAATCATGGAAAATCAGTCTAGGATTTTTGTCTTTGAAGAACAACCCTAAAAGGAATGTTTTGGTTTCCTCCCATAATAAGGAACCCTAGGTCATGCCCATACGATGTTAAACTATAGGGTACTCCAAAGATGTAATAGATGACTCACCCTACATATGATCCATATCCATGTAGGGGATTATTTGGTCCCATGGGAAAAATACAGCCTGGTCATTTATAATGTATCTGGATACACTCCTTCCACACATCAAACTCCATTCTTTGAGTAATCTCAGATCCCCATAATCCTCCATGACCATCTAATATGGAAGGTCAGTGTCCTGCAGACACCTTTGTTTGACTATGCACATCATGCCCTAGTGGATCTGCATATGTTGCCTATAAAATTACCGTCAACCAAAGGAAAATTCCTTAGGATAGTTTTTTCTTACCTCGACAAACCTAAAATCTCCCAAGACCTCTAACATCCCTCCTGATTAAAGAACCCTCTGAGTCATGGTTTACATTCTCTTTCCTACCCATGGCTTGGATATGTCAGAACATCCTGGCTTGATTTAACTTCAGTTACTCAAGGCTTATGCAAAATAAAGATACACTATCCATATACGTGAACTCAATCCATATATGGACAAAGAAAATTCCCTTACATAATTTCAGTTTTACCGATAAAGTTCATCCAAAGAAATGTCCCCTTTCATATTTAGGCACACCCCCATTTTCAAGTCATACTCTGTGATAAGAAAGGTCCTAATCCCCATATTCCTTTATAGATATCAGAGGCAGAAGGCTAGTGTCCTACAGAAACCATTGTTTGTCTATGCACATCATGCTCTGGTGGCTATGCATATGTTCCCTAGAAAATGTCCATCAACCAAATGAAATTTTTTCTTTAGGAGAGTCCTTTCCTATTTAAGCCCATAGGATATTTATGTCCCATCTCACTCCTTTTATTTGGAATCTACATGGATTACAGTCTATGTATTTCCCCTTTCAAATGCCTGAAGATGAAAAGCGTTTCTAGTTGATCTGATGAATCATTTACTCTCTCTTGGTTAGAGTAAAATGATCCCTTATAATAAGTTTCAAGTGTTCCAGTAGTATGATGTTAAATTATACCATTCACCTATCCTCCTTTACAGAAGCCAAATTCGTGTGGGAGAAATTTATCATTCAAAACCGATATAAATTATTTTGTAACATTCATACATTGCTCCCTTAATAGGTCACCATTGGGGTATTCAAGCCATAAAAAAAATCTTTAATTCCAATAAATCACCTAGGCCATCAGAAATGGATGGCCAGTGTCCTACAAAAACCATTTTTTGACTATGCACATCATGCCCTGGTGGCTCTACATATATTGTCTACAAAACAACCATAAACCAAAGGAAAATTCAACCTCATGAGATTCCTTTCCTACCTTAATACACCTAAAATGGATCCCATTCCCCACATATATCCATAACTCTCAAAGTCAGTGTTAAGAAAAATACCTCATTCACATCTGAAATTTATTAGGACATTCCCAGCTAATGAATCCCAAATTGGGGCCCCTAAAATATCAATTTTCGTTAAATCTGTTCAACCTAAAAAATCATTAATAAGTATGATTGAAAAGAATTTAGAACTATACTATGTATAGTTTAGGTATAAATGTCAAACAATAAAATATTCAAAAGAGGCATAAAGCTCATTAGGTCGAAAAACCCGTAAAGGGAGGCCTAAGAAAAAGTCAAGTTATATCTGCTAAACCTGTACCAAATAGTATTAGGTAAAAATTAGGGTAATAATGAAAAACAAACAAAGTTAGTGAGGTTTTACATGTAACCCATTCACCAACCAAACTACGCTCGCTGAGTCCTGCGACTCAAGAAAAAATCAGAGCATGATTTGATTTACTGGTTCCAGTTAAAATTAATACTTGGTTGAAATGATTTTTATATGATCAATTTTTATTGATTGATGTAAAAAAAATAATCACTAGATAATAAGAAAGTTACTATTCCATTAAATTAAAGGGAGGACCATCCTCAATTTTTATTCTCTCCATGATATCAGAAGGGGGGAATGGTACAAAGAATGTTTGGGGAAATCACAATAGAACCTAGTTCACCCTTTCCAACAGATCTATAACCATTTTTCGTGAATCGTTAAGGGCCTTCTCTAAAGTATCCCTATATCTAGCTTAGGCCTCAACCATCAGATGTAATCACTTCATAAAATCTTTTAGGCCTACCCATTATGCTTAAAGGCTTCGTAATTGACATTTGACAATGCCAATTATGCCTTCATCTTGGCCACACAAGCCTCACATTCTCATAGATCCTTTGTCTGGGTGATTACCAAATCATGAGATCTCTTCTCCTCAACCACCAGATGATCCAGTTCCTTAGAAACATCTCATAAGGTCATTTCCTGATGATCTAAATCATTGAATTTTTCAAGTTTTTCTTCACATGAAGTGAGTTCTTCCCGGGCTATGACAACCTGGTGTGTAAGAATGTGTAAATGATGGTGATCGAAGACACATGATCCCAATTTATCAAATAATCTCTAGAAGTTATCCACTTCATCTATGAAGTTAGTCAGAGGAGTTTCTCTAGCAAGGGTGCATATTTGATGCCACACCTATTTTCGCACGACTCCATGCCTCCTCATGGATTCATGACCTTGTTACTCCCCCGTTGCAATGGATATATAGATAGGAAGTATCATTGTGGTAGTTTTAAGGGACCTAAGATAAGTTAACCAGGTAGGGGGGATTTCCCCCCTAATAGATGGTTCAACCCCTAGATCCAGACTCGGGGGACTGGCCGTAACTTCTAGGATATCTGGTGACATTCTATTAGGGATATCCTGATTAGGACCACAAGAAGTGTCCACAGGGGGAGAATAGTCTGAATCACTTTCTACCAAAATCGGATCTGCAGATAAAGGCCCTTTCCAAACACATTTTATGGTGGATGGATTTCTTTCTTACTACATAGAGATATGTAGATGGAACAACTAGTATATTCAGAATAAGATGAGGAACAATTAGTGGCCTCTGAACCCGTCAAACTGGCATTCGCAACACCCTCTCAGGGTAGCAAGTCACCAATAACTATGCATAATCAAATGATATAAATGTTGAATCCACCCCAGGGGGAATAAAAACCACCATGATATAATCATCTTGCATCATTATCATCCATAATTGTTGAAGAATCACGGGATGAGATTCTCCCTTCAACTGGGGTAGTAGGGAGGGGAACGATTTTCTATAGGCATCTGAATTGTCTAGCAAACCAGTAAGGGGTATATAACTCCCAAATTGTCACATTTTATATTTGTGAAACCAATATTCCATCCCGAAGTGCAATAAGGTATGAAATTTTTCCTGGTAACCCCTACTCATATCTACCATTGCTCTGTGGGGCATGAGGTAAGGTGTGAAAGAGAAGTAGAAGAAATCACTCAACAATTTGACCTCATCATTAATAATCAGGGATTGAGGGTAAAAATAATCAATGTTGAGAATATTTGGATGGAAATTAGAATGAGGAACCCATGAATTTTGTTGATATTCATAGTAGGAAAGGTGTTCTACAATCCAACCATATAAAAATTGGAATGGCCCGCTCAGGCGATGAGGGGACCTCCCTCCCTGTATCTTCTCTAGCAGCTCATAAAGTAGGGTGAGAGTGGAGATTTCCAAGTTTATGGGTTGGCCCTCTGCCAATGTGGACACCATCATCAGAGTACAATCTCTAACACCAGTATATACATCTTGGGAGGGGGAAATCCATCCACTCAGAAACATAGAAAAGAATCCTACCAACCTGAGGTCAGGGGGCACATCTTCTCAGATTCTGTAGCCCTAGGTGGTGTATTGGCCTGCGTCAAGGGTAGCACACTATGACCCTAGATTTTTTAATGACTATTGGGTGAGATTATTTTGAATATGGAGGACCATTGGACTTATCCCCTTCAATTAAAAAAACAATACTATCCATGCCTTGAATGAAATGAGGGAACACACATGGAGGGGTTGATCGAGTAATCCCCTAACCATGAATAATAAGTTCATTTCCAATGGAGAGACATGGTTGACATCTCCCTAGGTGTTGGAGATTGGGAGAAATTCATCATACATATTTCTGAGAACAGGGATCCCTCCAAGTTTATGGATGTCCCACAAGATAATCCCTGCCTCTCTATGAGACAGATAGAAGGTGTTGTTTCTCAAACACCAATAACTACGCAATTCAGGAAGTATCTCACCAGGTGAACAGATCGCAAACTGGGAAACCCATGCTTCCTGATACAAGTTTAATACTTCTAATTGGCCAGGGGTTTCCAAGAAAATTTGATACAGCTAGAAGGTCCAGGTCCACTTGTCATAGAAACATCCTCCATATCATAAGTCCCATTTAGTGGACCACCAACCACCAAGGTTGTTTCAAGCAAGATTAGTAATGGATGGATATTCCCATATGACTGATTCCAAAGAAGTTTCATGATGGCAATGATTACTTTGATACCACATAGATCCCATCAGGGTGAATTCATTTTCATGAGTATGAGCAGTTCTAATTTCCCCTGTCAATAAAATATTGGCCCAATCGTGCATCTGGGATGTCTTCAAGAAGAAAATGGGGGTATTGTAGTCAGTTAGTGGAAAATTAACTTCACCAGGAAGGCCAAAGTTTTAAAGCGTTAGTTTCATAGATGATGGATACATTAAGAGCTCTGAAAAAAGAAGATATTTGAGAATACCTTCCTGGGGGAAAATGTAAGAATGAAGGTCCTATTTTATGTTCTCAACCATAGTCACTTGACTTCTATTCACACTCCCCAGGGTCAAAGGAAGATCCATTGCAGTATACACAAAAAGATCCAAAAGGCCACAAAAAAGTCAGTCTAATGAGAAAATTGTTTGACAAGAGATACAAAAATGGCCAATGGACTTTAAAGAAATGTTTTCATGGGGCTCCACATACTTCTCCCGAGAACAGTATGCGAAATCCATTCCCATGTACTACAATGGGGTGTAGAAGAAATATCTTGCATACGATCTCAGTATATGGAAGACCTACAAGTCGCTATCCCGCAGAGCATTGTTCAGTGAACTAAGTGGTTCAGGGAATAAAGAAACCATGAACTGAGGCCCTGCTATGTAGATGTTCCATGTTTTCTAATTGAAATTTTATGTTTTATTTAAAAGAGTTTAAAGTTTACTTCTTCGTTTTAAAGTTTGGTGTGAGGAATGGGAAAACCATGTAAGCATATCACTACACCGAAGGTTGAAATTAGGTTTTAAATTCCACAGCATAGTTCGCGGACTCAAATTTAGTTCATGGGAAAAGGAAACTATGAGGAATTTGGTTCGTGAAATGAAAAAATAGTTTTTGAACACAGATTTCACCGAGGAATCGTTATACAGAAGAGAAGGAGGATGAAGAGAGTTTGAGAGCCCTTTTCTCTGAGAGAAATGGTAAAAGACAAATGACTTGGGCCCCTATAAATAGCCATGGTCCCCCCTACCAGGCCTACCATATCTACCTCAAAAACACTTCAGCTCTTGATCACTTCTGCATCAAAATTGCACCCTCTTCATTCTGATCAGACCCCATTCTGATGGGGGAATTTTTAGGGTCCGAAAAACTTTGCGAAGGGAAGTAAATACTCCCAAAAGCACTTTGAAGAAGGAAGAAACCATTAATATACGACCAGAAAGGAAAATAGATGAAAATTGGAAAACAAATTTAAGAAATAACTTGAAGAAATAAATTTTTTTAAAGGGTTTTAGGCTGACTACATACCATAATTAGGAATGGTTCGCGAGGTGCATAAACCATGAACCATTGGTATAGGAAAGAATCCATGAGGCTCTAGCCTGTAGGGTGATGTCCAGGAAACCCAAAACATCATGAAATGTGTCGATTAGTGAAAAATGGAGAAATTCCACCGTATACCACCCCGAATAACTAAGAAGTTTGTGGGTGAAGCTAGCAGGCAGGTTCTGTGAACCACGTCTCGCGAACCACAACCTCCACAAACCCCGGTTTACTGAGTCTTTTGTGGGTTGGGGAATATCTTCATGGGAATCTGCCAATGGTGCCTCATGCCCACAGATATAATTTCCCCAGTTCTCTATAAATGGATCATAGGAAAAAAACTAAAAATACTGGTGGAAGATATCATGAAGGAGACCCTAGAGACTAGAAGAAAGAATTCAAATATAGAGACGATTTTGACTTTGGTTTTGAATTATCGATGAAGTGAGAACCCACGAACCACTTTTCATGTAGGTATAACCGTCTATAAACAACAAAAAGAAGGAACTTAATAATAATTGGTGAACCATGAACTTAATTGGTGAAATCATGAACCATAAATCCATCACAGATGGATTCACTATGAACTATAGGCTCTGGGACCATTCTTCAATTCGATACTCTGCATAGTGCATCACTATGCGGATCAAACGCTCTGCTGCGTACTACATTGGTACACAGATGAAACCTGAGTTGGCATAGAGAACTACATCTAGATCCACATAACATTCTAGTATGAAGACCATATCTAGGACTATGTGCCTCTTTGATACACAGTGATCCATACCTAGGTCTGTGTACTGCTTTGATACGCAGACGACCCCTCTACCCGCGTAGCAATACGCTACGTGGGGCTACCCCCATCCTATATGAGAAAATAGTATGAGGAATGGGGTTCCATTGGGTGCCATTCCTTCTAGCTCCAACCATGCCTCTCCATTACTGTCCAGTCCTCCATATCTCCTCCATGAACCGATCCACTTACAATAGGCCAAATCCACCTACAAAGACACCAGACCCATATGATCAAATCATCGGGCACACCAACATGCCCCTTTGAGTCTACATACCCATGGTAAGAGGGGTCATGAAATTAATCCCCTCATCAGTATGGGTTCCAGGAAAGTTCATAAGTCTACATTCCCAAGGTAACCGAGAGTCCAACCTTGGGATAATGACATGAAACTCCCCATTCAAGGGATCAAGGAGTATCACTTGGTTTTCTATTCAACAAGGTTCGGTGATCAGTCCAAGGAATAATACTCACTTTTCCTTTTGAAATTCCTTCCCTTTCCCAGAACCTGTTTCAGGGAACTCCTCCTGAGGTAAGCCCCTAGACTTTTGTGAGAGGTGTCACTCTTCACCCTCTTTACCTCAGTTCAGGATGTGTCTAGATATATCACCAAGATTTGACTAACTCGGATATCAACACGGGTGATGGTTACATGTTCAAAGCTCCCCTTTCCCTCTCCCATTGGGATCATAGCCACGACCTCTTCCGCCATTGTCATCCTCCTTTTTCATATATGGAGAAGAGAAAGTGAACCTTTTTTGAATCTTTCACATCCTCTTTTTTCTCACACTGAGTATAACTCACGCGAGCTTAGGGGTTTGTGATGATACAAAATTTTCCAACCCATAAACAAACTATGTGAACTATGATTCCTAATCCAACTAGGATATGTAGGATGCCTTATTGAAAGCCCAAAATCAAAGGGGTTCCCTTCCCAAAGGTTAATCCAATTATACCCCCAACAAAAGGGGATCCTCTTTAAGAATATGTCCTGATTCAGTTCTCCCTGATGGTTATCTCCCATGCATAATCCCCAATCATGTCACAAACCATAAACAAACTACAAGAACTCTGATTCCTACTCCAACCAGGAAATATAGGACACCTTATTGAAGGCCTAAGCTCAAGGGATAGTCTTATGAGTCAGTCCCAATGAAATTCCCACACTAAGGTCTCCTCTATGGTGTAATCCCCAATCATGTCCCCACAAATGGGAATCACCTCTACGTGAGCCCTGAGAAACCATGCCCTCATGATGGGATTCCTTAGAGTATAAGTCCCCATTCGTCTAGAACTCTATGGAATTTGATTCTCCCTTTGACCTGGATACGTGGGAAGCCTCCTTGAGGTCAAAATCCGAACCTTAAATCCACCCTAATTTTCTATGGGCCATATGCTCAGTAGGGTCATGTCCAACCAATAGACCACATATCTTCTAGTCACTTCAGTCTACCTCAGCATGAGTGGCACACCATATCTTGTCTCTACACCTTTGGACTATGTTTCCTCACCACATGACATTGAACTACATGGATGGGTCCTTGTCACATGACCCTAAAAGGTGATGTGTCTAGTTGAGTGGCACTGAACTACATGTATTCTAATTCCTATCATGAGGATACGTAGGAAGAATATATAATGGGTTTGATCCCAACATCAAACCAACTTCCTCCTCTCCTGAATAATGATGAAATCTAGAGCACCTCATCACATGGATCACACTGGCATTGTCTCTATAATTCTTGACCCATGCATATCCATGATTGATTTTTCAAACAATGGGTAACCCATGGATACACTCTTATGTAAGGAACCAAGTATTAATGAACATATGAAAACAAATTAAATCTATAAGAGAGTCCCAGAATATGAAATAATTCCCCCCAAAAGGGTGTGATGAGACCCACCTCCCATCCTATCGAACAATGGAGTCTTGAAGTGTTTTTGGAAAAACTTCATCTAACAAGAAGCTGACTTTGGAAAGAAAGTCCATGAATCATGGATAGAAGGGTCGTTGGGTGTTTCTGGATCCATGAATAAACTCGTTAGAGACTGTATGAGAAAATATTATCCTAAGTACCCTGATTTCATAAATACATAACCCCCTACAATCACCCACCGGGACCATTTGACTATAGAACCTCCTTTGTAATATGAAAAGTGGTATACTACCCATTCCCCATTGGTTCAATACAACCCCCCTAATGGATAATTATGCGGATTGGTCTGAAACTAAAATGGTGATATGAATGTATCTATAATAAAAAACAAATTCTTATCACCCATCAGGCCATTTTTCATTCCCCCAAACGTGTCATCTCAGGACGAAACAATGTTGTTTGGTTTCTTTATGGGAAATCGTCCCACAAAGTTCTCTTAATCCACTAGAATTTATTTCCAAAATTTTGTGTCTTTGGGATATTACCAAATTTTAGTGGCGCGTCTGCCTCCTCTCAATCCAATGATTTAGGGGGGGGGGATGTTACACAAAATTCTTTATCCTTTACCCTATGCAAAGTTTTTGGGTGAAATTATAAAAAATGATCCTAAAACGTTTCCAAGGAGATACCCTAATCCTTATTAGCTTCAGGAATCATTTCCCACTATAGATGTATTACCCATTATAGCATAAAGGTGGATAGCTATTCTTAACGATCCTTAGGGTTTTCAATAATCTCAAATATCTGATAGAGGTGATTAAACCTCTCCTTAGCCTCCTATGGATAAAAATAACCCTAAAACGTGATTGGGGAAATTCAAATATCACATGATATTAGTGTCCTTAGAATACTTTTGTGGATCTCTTTGATTAGATATTTAAATAATTTATGCAAGCCCCTCCCAAAATTGAGGTAAACAGTAGGTTGAGTTGGTGGTTCATACTCACCTACCCATTATTACTCAATTAGAGGTGGTTTTATATGTGTAATAATCAATAATAATGTCGATAATTATATCAACACCCTCTTCCATGAATAAATAACCCTATGAATTTAAATTAACTATATAAGTCACTTATAACCCAATTCCTCTCTATATGTATTTCATTTACTCAAATACATTTAATTTTTATAAATAATTTATAAACCCTTTTAAAACAATTTAACATGACCAAGAAACTATTTAGAAATAAGTAAGGTAATGTTTTCCAAATAAATTTAAAGACACATAAACAATTATTTATATATCATTTATAAGAAACAATTTCAAAATTATTTAGGTTTAGTATAAACGAAGTAGACTATAAAAAATATAAAATTGATCTTATAATCTATGAAACTAATCATTAACTCATATTAATTTAGTTTTTAAAAATAAATATATAGGAAAACACTAATTTTTTATTATTAATGTCTCAAAAAATATGAATCCACAATTGATTCTAATAATAACATAAAAACACAATCACATATAAAATATTCCATAGGTTCCAATTACTGTCAACCTATTGACACCTAGTATGATTCATGTGACTTAACAATAGAGAAAAAAATCAATAAAAAGAGAAAAAGTGATCCCAAACAAACTTTGGAAACTCAATCTCCAATCATAATTATGACTTCCATGTAAATTTATGGGTTAATTACCGAGTCTCGACAATCCTATCTCGTGGATACTCTCGATTACCACACTCAAAAACCCTTAAATAAGGTATGATATGACTTTATAATCATTGTGACCTGAATACCTGAATGGAATTTGATTTATGTTGTCATAACACCTAAGGTACACCTCCTAGTTACTAAAGACAGACCTAAACATAAGGTTGTTGTAATACATATGTGGGAGGTAGTTCCCTCCACTTGAATGATATAATGAATGTTACATGGTATGTACCTAATATTAATAACCTTTTCATGTATTGGGAGATACTAAATATATAATAGGTAGAAATGGAAATAGATGGAATTTAAGAGAATTAAAGATGGGATACCATAATATGTATAAGAATACTTATAGCATAATAGTACACAACCCAAAAACTATATATAAAGTTTGTAAGATAATACATAAACTATATATATAAGTGGTGTAATAAAAATATTTCTTGAAAGGAATAAGTGGTTCTCCCAGTTGTGAATCATGTCTAAAAAGGTAACAAGGAAGGTTCATGTTCTATAGACTAGTTAGTTTAGAGAAAACTAAAAAAATGACATCTGACAATCCATTCTTTATATGTGAGATTAGCTCCAATATATAGGCATTTCCCCTTTCTCATATCATGTATAAAAGAGTATAAACATGCACTGATCGGGCTTTATACAGGTCACGAGTTAAACAACTTAGTAGGCGGTCTTCACCCCACCCCTAAAAACTGGTCATAAGCTAGAGTGTATCTTAGAAAAGTACAAAGATAGAGTTTAAATAAAATTTATAGAAGACAGAATAACAAGGATTCTAGGAATATTCATTGTCATTTAAAAGTAACTCTATATGAGGTGAGGGTCTATACCTACACACCTGCTTCTAACCTCAACATAGTATCTGAGATGATAATCAAGGGATATACCCAATGAGTGGAAATACTAGTACCTCTAGATAGTTCCTAGATGTACATATATGGACCCACACATATGAATAGATGTGTGAAAAATAAGTCAGGGTCTATGTTACCCGTCTCAAGGGAAAATGGATCAAGTATAATGAGTTTGGGAAATCTTATAGACCATTCCAGGGAGTAATGGAATGAGAAAAATGAGTTAGGGTATTGGAATCCCATTGTAAATGATCAATTAGTATAATTAGTTAGGGTCTAACTCCCATCCCAAGTGACAAACTTTTACATTATAAAGTGGTTGACTTATCAAGATCATGTACAAAAATATATACACATGGTCTACAAATCCAACATATCTGATAAATTACATAAAAACATAATTGATAGGCTTAGTAAGTATAATACGAAATAGTATAAAAAATCACTTTAATAAATAATATACAACTACTAATAAAATTAAATAACTATTACATGTTTCATTATCCTTAAATTAAATTATAGGAATTCTTAAAAAACATAAAATGGAAATAAAATAATTAATTCATAATTTCATAATAACCAACTAAATACAATAAATAGTGACATAATAATTCAATTTATACAAATATATGTACATTGAAGAAAAGATTTTTCTAATTTAAAATCTTGGTTTTTATTTGGTTCACTCATCCTCAAACTATTTCTAAGATAAATATCTATGAGTAAGAAATGAAGAAGGGATACACCTTCCAATTTAATTTGCAGACTGCCATGGATGTTCCCAAGGAAGAGGGGGACTCGATAGAAAAGATTAAGTTGACCACCTAATAATGGATTTAGATTAGTTCAATACCACTACAATTTAGGAAGCTCATAAATAGGATGAAAAACCATGGAGTTACCTTTAAATTTCCTATGCTAAGCCTCTACAATTGTAATCATAGAATAAATCCAAGACATTTTTAAGATCACATAAAACCTCTATAGGTGTAATAGAATATTACACCAACTAACATCCATGAAGGAATAAGAAAAGGATTATTAGAGGGGATAAGGCCTCACATCAATAATAGAGAGATCATATGACTGATCAAAGCCACTAAAATCAAGAAATAGGAAGGAGTTACTTGGAGATATTGAAAGGATAGAGAGATATTGATATAGAGTGAAATAGGTGTGAATGAGATAGAAATATGAGTCCCCTTATTTATGAGTATTAATGTTAGTTTTAAAGGAAAAAAATACACTTTTAAAGGGAATTATTTCCTAGAACCAACCTGGTACCTATTATAATGCCATATGGTGTTTGATGGTTTGGATAGAACCACCTAGACCCTTGGGACTCCATGAGTTACCTTTTTTGGGTCTAATGAGTACCTGATAAACTCCTAGACCTTAAGTTATTTTAATTATCTTACCTTTTCACTCCTAATTACTTATACTCTACTTCAAACTCAAAATAAACCCAGAAAAATATAGGATAGTAGAAAAACAAAGGAAAAACTAACCTAAAAGGGTCAGGATCTTTTCACATTAATTAATTAAATATAGATATTGTACGACTAATAAATATGATATAATTTTAAATGGGTACATCATTTTAGTGGGGTAAAATTTAGTAAAAGTACTTATTAATTAAATGTAAGACATTATACTCATCTGAGAAAAAAATATATTGCAGATAAATGGTATCATCATCATAAAATGTGAATTTGAGATCAAACCTTGGGAAGGAGAACCATAATGAAATAAATTTCTATGACTAGTGTATAAATTTAAAAATCATTCTTAAATAAAAAGGATAAATTTTATGTATTATAGAAATACATTCTTGAATAGAAGAATTTAGATGTTATTCTACATGAAATTATAGATTCTTATGGCTCTTGAGGTTCCTCTTCCGCTTTGGAAGCTGAGTTGATGGGTGTCATCCATGCCATCTCCTTTGCCAGATTACACATCTGGAACCATATTTGGATAGGGAGAGACTCCACTACAATCATTTTGGCCATTTGGAATGGTACCATCCACCTTGCTTGGCCTCTCACTGCCCGCTGGATGGACTGTTTGAATTCTCTTGTTGGGATTAACTTCATCACCACTCACACCTTCCGCAAAGCAAACAGGATCGCTGATGGGCTTGACAATCTTGGAGTTACTCACGACTTACATTGGATGGATGATCTCCCTTCTGAATTAATCCCTTTTTATGCTCGAGATGTTAGAAACAAACCTTACTTTAAACTTGTGTAACCTCTTTTTTTATCAATAAAAATTTTCTACCTTAAAAAAAATATGAAACGTAGAAGGATTTAATTAAAATTTTAAAGGCTTTTTAAAAATGAAATATATAAGTTGGAACATCAACATCCACTCACATTCTTAATATTATTGGGCACATCAATTACTTAGAGATGCTAGGGTTATATTTAATACTTTATTGACTATAAAATTCATTCTGAAATTACTATAGGAATGTTTCGAATAGTTTATTATAAATCATAATATGTATGAGTTTTACAAAATTTTAACCAATATATTTAATATGTTAAGGATAAATGATCAAGACATTGAAGGTCCATAATTGAATGATATATTGGGAGTAGTAGTGGGTAATAGTTTAAATAAATTAAAGAAAAATTCATTTGGAAATTGAAACAAATATCCTTTTAGTATCAAATTAAAATATTTTAATCCTAATAGAGTAGTTAGGAAGGAGGGGAATTGATTCTATTATAGAAATATTATTCATCAGAGGTTTCATTACACAAAATAGATGAAGGGGTGAAAGAAACATAGCGGAGAGTCCACATCTATAAAGATGTTATTATAATAAATTCATAGATTGTGAAAGGTATATGAAACCAAATATATGTTTTAAAATTTTTATAAATATATGTGTGTTCAAAAATGATGAATAATCGATGGTTATAACTTAAAATTATGCATTCTGGTGATGGAGAAAGGTGTTAGTACATAGAGGATGTAGATGCATCTAATTACTTTTATGATCTAATTAATCAAGAATAAAGAATGTGTAATTATCATATAGTTTTTCTTTATATGATATATCATGACCTGTCCTCAGGACCCGTGCCGTGACTACCCCATGCCCGCCTTCCATAGGCCAGGGGCTGGCGACTAGTACCAAAGGCGTAAATCCCTAAGCTGGGAAGACATTTCCTTTATAAAAAGAAATCATACACAATCATAGTACACAACTGGAAGCAAAACACTAAGTAAAACTGAATACAATGGTAGTACTGAAAGTAAATGGGCCAGTATACAAACCCAACTGAACAACAAGAACAAGTACCAGTAAAAAGGGAAAACAACTCTTAGATAATCCACCAGGGAATCCTACTTTAAGGGTAGGTACAAAACTCGAACAACTCATTCCTGAGGTACGTCCCATCTAGTCCAGCTCTGAGAATCCACCCATCCATCACCCTCAGCCTCGATCACTGCTGTCCATCATCTGCACAGAACAAAACAAGGTGCGGGTGAATCCCATGCATGGGTGAGTATAATAATACTTAGTAGGGGACCCCAAGACCCCCGAAGGTCTACAAGAATCCACTAAGGATAAACCACAAAATAAATATACAATCACAAAGTATCAAACAACCTTACTTAGGTATATGACCATGCATATACCTAAGTACTAATCGGAGTTCGACTCCAACTCTCGAGCCCAAGAACAACCCACTCCACAACGGAAGTAAAGTCAATCACCACAATGATAATGGTTGAAAGACATAACTTAGCTCACATAGGTATACATCTTTTGTAGAGTGATAGAGATGATCAGATATAGTCACTGATTCATCTAAGTTGTTGGACCCACACAGGATACAGGACCAGCTAAGCTGTCGGACCCACACAGGATACAGTACCAGCTATTCTAGAGTGATAGAGATGATCAGATATAGTCACTGATTCATCTAAGCTGTTAGACCCACACAAGATACATGACCAACTATTCTAGAGTGATAGTGATGATTAGATGTATTCACTGATTCATCTAAGCTGTTGTACCCACATAGGATACATGACCAGTTAAGTTGTCAGACCCACACCGGATACAGGACTAGCTATTCTAGAGTGATAGAGATGGTCAGATTTAGTCACTGATTCATCTAAGCTGTCAGACACACACATGATACATGACCAACTATTCTATCGGACCCACACAGGTTTAAGGAATAGAAGTCAGAACTGTCGGACCCACAGAGGATCCCGGTTCAGTAGTCATCGCTATCGAACCCACAGAGGATTCTGGTACATCTCAGTTGCAACCAGATCTAGGGTTCTCGCACACAGCACGCTCGATTTCGAGAGGGTCCGCTCCTCGAGCCAAGTGTTGATACATCATCTATCACAAAGTCCTGAGTTGTTGTATCCTGCAGTTCCGTCTCATCATAAGGAACCCAACGCGATAGATGGCGCATCAATCGGACATCCGGTTTGAGAGTTATTGGAATTTCCGTTCCAGGGGCCCGGTTGGGTTTTAGGCTCAAACTAACCCGACCGTACTCCAACTGCATCCGAATCTCAAGTGTACTATGCCAAAAGAATCGTCTCGCTCCAAGAATTCCATCACCGAGTTCGTCGATCGGACACCCGTAGCCCAAGATATGGGAGGAATGGTGGAAATGGCCATTGCAGGTCCAGGTCCGGTCCGAACCAGCCGGAGCGACCCGGCCTGACCCGGTCCAGACCGGGGTCCGACCCGATACGAGGGTCTAACCCTATCTGAGGAATCTTCCCGGCCCGGCCTGAAGGGTAGCCCGACCCGAGGGCGGCCCGACCGTGGGCGGCCCAGCCGTGGGCGGCCCGACCGGTGGCAGCCCGGCTGGCCGGCCTGCATGGCCCAACTGGCCACGCGTGGGAGGGGGTGCCACGCCCCCCTCTTTCGCTCCAAAGAAACCGGCGCTAGGAGCCAGTTTTGTTGACCCACGAGACCCGAAGGGTCTCTCCTGTTTGTCCGTCTCCCCAGTATCCGGCCCAGATGGACGCCTCCGCACCTCCACCATGAAGCAATGACGCCACAATCCTACTGCCCTTTGTGCGGCGCGACGGTGCCGAGCCACCACCGCCGCGGCCCGACCTGGCCGCAACCTTCAGCTCCACCGCGCGACATGACGGCGGCACGCTTCTCCATCCACCACAACCCTCCCAGTCACGGTTCCTCTCCGGCGTGGTGTGACGACACTGCACCCCTTCGGCACCGCCATGGCCCGCCTGGCTGCGACTCGGTTCCTCTGCGCGGCATGGCGATGTTGCGCCCTTGCGGCGACCCGGCGGCCTTGCGCCGCCAGATACTTTTTGTAGTCCACCTCCGTCATCATCAAACGAAAACAAACAAAGGGGGGAGGGTCGGGCTGTGTTCATGTGGTCTGAACCCTCCTCGTCAAACGATATCATTTGGCTTTCCAAACCATAAACTTGTTCGACGAATAACGGAGGTTTAAACTCATATTTAAAAATAATTCAAATCCCCCTACTTGTAATCGGTGTTCTCTCGACGGATTCATGGGAAGGCGGAATCGTTTCATTGACGTCGGGAAAGAAGAAGCTGAGGATGGCGTAGGTGTTCTTCATAGGCATCGCTTCACTTTCCTTTCCTCGATTGAATAAGGAAGAAGACGATGTCGTCGTTCTTTGGTGGAGACAGGCATTCTTCGCGTTCTTCATTGAGAGGATGGAGTCCTCTCAATTCTCCCAAAGATCCTCTCACAAAGTTCTCCCTACAAAGGATTATGCCAACCCCCAATAATAAAATACAATACCTTATTATAATGATGGAATAAAGAATACAAAATGATTTAAAAATTTGTGATTAATTAAAGAATAAAACAAACTTAATTAATGAGGGTGGAGGCTCAAAAATTAATAGGAAAAAGGTGAAGAGTTTCACCAAGTTTAATTGGGGGTTCAAGGGGGTTAAAGAGGAGTTAGAGAGGTCAGGTGGGCCCCACCTAATAATCCTCCCAAGGGAGGTTATGTGCAGGTGGGACCCACCACCATAACATCCTCCCAAGGGAAGTTAGGGTGTGGTGACCCCCACCTCCAACCTCCCCTTGGAGGTTTCAACCACCAACATAAAATAAAGTTAAATCTTTAGTTTTATTCAATTTAATTAAAACCCCAAAAAAACGTAACTTCTACTCACAATAAAACGCAACTGCAGTGAAGGTCTCACTAAGAAATTACCAACGCTGCGAGTTCAACGGTGCCCTCAGATTTCAATTCTGAGCACCGATTCAAAATTTATAAACTGTCGCTCACATGTTTACTGAACGTACCCGTAAAAAAGTTCAGAAAATTTTTATCAGCAACCCTCGAACCACTACGGCCGAGGTTAGCCTCTGCCTAGGTGAAATAAACCCCAACGAACCCAATAGTAACCTAGGATTTCAAATCCGAGTTACCATTTAGAAGTTATGAATTTTACAATAAAATAATTGTCACTTAATTATTTTATTTGCGGCCAAAAACTAACATTCTCTAGTGGCCCTCGCCGACCCAAGTTAGTATCTTCTTAAAGAAAGCATCCCATCAAAAGTTTAGCAGTGGTCTCAGATTTTTAATCCGAGTTACCGTTTGTGAGTTATAAGCATTTGAAAAGTAAAATAACTTTTTTTAATTATTTTATTTACGGTTATGCCATTTTTGGGTTTTCTCACAGGAGGTCCGCGCCTACTAAACTTAAGTCACGCCTAGGGTAAACCCACCACCCTGAGCGCAACAGTGGCCTCAAATTTCTAAACTGATTAACAATTTAAGATCTAATCCAATTTTTCAGGAAAACTACATACGCGCAATAATTTAAGTTTAACAAAACTTTGATGGATCATTCCGGGCACTCCGGGCCTCGGAATCGCGCGCCATCAGAAACTACGGACTCGTAAAATTCCCATGTATTTTAAAAAAAAATTCCACGATATTTACAGGTCTTTACATTCTCCCTACCATAGGGCTTTACGTTTTTGTAAGCTACAACACACACTAAGGGAAAAAATGGGGGTACTGAGCACGTATCTGAGCCTCCCACTCCCATGTGCTCTCCTAAAGGTTCCCGTGCTACCAGCGAATGCACACCAGAGGAATCGACCATCCATGCATGACCCACTCCTGTCGATCCCCAATCTCCACTGGAACCTCTGTGAATGTCGCCCTGTCATCATTTTCCAGCTCCCCGTGATCAATGATGTGGGATGGGTCGTTCACGTATATCCTCAGCCGAGATACATGGAAGACGTTGTGAACCAGATTCAACTAAGGTGGAAGAGCCAAGTGGTAGGCCACCTTACCTACCCTGCTGAGGACCTGAAAATATCCGATGAATCGCGGAGATAGATTGTCACCTCGACCAAATTTCCATAGACCTCGTCGAGGTGAGACCCATCAAAAGATGTGGTCGCCATCCTCAAACTCCAGAGGTCTCCGTCTCCTGGATGTACCACTGGAGGAGATGTGTGGAACTCCCTCAACACTTCCTCCTGAAGTGACACTAGAACCATAGCACGTTCTCTAAAGAGGATGATGTGCTCCCCACCTTTATAAAATCCATCAGGTGCCTATCCTGTGGATATCTAAGCATGTCGTGTCTCACAGTCATCATTCCCACACTACGCCTCCCTGACTTGTTGAAGAAGTGGG
Organism: Viscum album; assembly: GCA_963277665.1. NCBI lineage: Eukaryota > Viridiplantae > Streptophyta > Magnoliopsida > Santalales > Viscaceae > Viscum > Viscum album. The sequence continues at coordinate 1,008,008,764 of OY728152.1, read as the reverse complement.
CGAGTGACTGTAAGAGATTGAAGAAAGGCTACTTTATCTCTATCCACAAAGGATATCTGCAACGCGACCAGATGATCTGTCACCTCTCTTAACAGCTGAATGCCTAATCTCCTTCTAAGAGAATTTTCTACAACGTTCCCCTTCCCAATAGTATAGACTATCTCTAAGTCATAGTCCTTGAGGAACTCGAGCCATCGTTGCTGTCTCAGGTTCAGGTCCTTCTGCGACAAGATGTACCTAAGACTCTGGTGGTCAGAGTAGACTGCAAAACGTTCGCCCATAAGATAGTGCTGCCACATCTACAAGGTGAATACCAGTACTGCTAACTCTAGGTCATGGGTAGCGTAGTTCTGCTCATGCTGTCTCAACTGCCATGAACCATAAGTGATCACTAATCACTCCTGAATCAGGACACACCCAAGTCCGGTCCCTGATGCATTGAAATATAATACGTACCCAACACCTTCCTCTGGAAGATTCAATATTTGGGGCACTATTCAGCCTCTGCCTCAGCTCCTGAAAGCTCTGCAGGAATCTCTCCAACCACATAGAGGGTTTCCCCTTCTTCGCCAAAGCTGATAGTGGTGCTGCAAATTTGGATAAGTCTGTCACAAAGGTAAGTCTGGTCGACTCATTAGTGATCGACTGCACCCTCTTATTCATGATTCCATCCCATACTGCCTGGGTTTTCCTTTTCACCGTCCAAGGAAAACCCCATCCGAACGTTTTAGATAAACCACAACCTTTTTTCCTAATACAGACAATCTGTGTATAACTGTTGTTTCCTAGTCCATACCCAAACTAACGTCGTAAGGCCTCGACGCTGCCACCAAGAGGTTCCAACCGAAACTCTCGACTCAAGGTTCAGATCTCACCATCGGCGTAAGTGTGATTATTGTGTCTCCTCCCAAAGGTATCTCTAGACGTGAGGGTCAAGTCAACAGATTAACTGGAAACTCTAGGTCTTGGACAAGATTCGTGGAAGGAAGGAATGATTGGTACCTATGTCTATTGATACGACAGCTATTAGTAGACACATACCATACCTCAAATCATTTTTAAAGCCCTTGGGTCACAATCCTTGACCACATGCGGGTACTCTCTTCCCCTGCCCTCTAGCTCTATGAGCCTAGCAGGGACTACAAAGGCGGGCGGTTGTAACATGTCGAAATGTTCCCCACCTCATGCTTCTCTCCTAGCTCTACTCTCACATATGATGCCCTGCAGATTCATATATCCTTAACACTTCCTCTTCATGAAACATCTCACACGCCCAAGTCTCTGAGACTGACGTTAGTTTCATGATTTCCAACTGCTAATATTCACTGACTGTATCCACTCATCCAATGAACATTCAACCACAAAGGTTATCTCTAGCACCCTAACATAAGTAGTAATGCATAGATGAAAAAGTGATGGATTGAATATCTTTAAACACACCTCACTCATAGGTCTAAGCTCTAAAGCACTGATCGAATCATATTCATCGAGTACCAGGAAAGATCGGTATGCCTCGATGAATACTCAGCTACCGACATGTCATCCTGTCGAAGATGTATAAGCTCTAGAAAACTCTCATCCACCTCCTCAAGATAGTCCTTAGCTACCTGTGGGTCGGTCTCACCTCAGAACTTGAGGGATATCTAGTGTTGAAACACATGTAAGGCACTAAGCCTACAAGTGCTCTCTACCAGTACCATCGGTAGTGTCTGCTGACCAACAAGAAGTGATATAGTTGGCACACTTCCTGAAGGTACCATCTCAGAAAACAGTCCAAGTACCGAAACCTCATCATTATGTGGACTATCCTCATGGTCACTCACTGAAAAATATTAGTAGCTAAGATCATCATTTTCTCTACTAGTGTCTCAACTAGGCGGAAAACTCCAGTAATTGCCTCCATCCAGTCCTCTACTGCATGGGAATCTGTCTCGCCTCGAAACCTCGGAGTCCTCTGCTGCTGGAACTCGTAAAATGCACTCAGTCGGCATGCACCATCCTCTAGTGCAGCTAGGGGTATCTTCTGTCCTACGGGTGGTGGTTATGCAGGTACACCACCCGATGGTGCCAACATAGAAAAAGGGCCTAAACAAGAGCCTCATCACTCGGTGGGTTGTCATTGTATACTCTCTTGGAAACCCTAGATGGCTGTCTACGCAGTGACATCCTGATAAGGAACAGGTGCGCAACAGTAAATAAGTTATACTTGGTGAGATAACTCAAATAGATCACAAATAAGACTCTTGAGAGCACTCTCACAATCAGTGTTTTCGTGCACTGAGTCGGAAATCAGAAGTTAGGGTCCTGGTGTATGGATACGTCGGCCGCCGCACCAACTCTGGACTCCCTGGACTAAAAACCACACTCAATACTCTATACAATATTGCTTCATAGTAAGACAGATTAGAGTCCTAAGTTCTGCGGTAGAACCAACTCCTCTGATACCAATTTTTCACGTCCCGTCCTCGGGACCAATGCTGTGACTACCCCAAGCCCACCTTCCATAGGCCAGGGGCTAGAGACTAGCACCAAAGACATAAATCTCTAAGCTAGGAAGACATTTCCTTTATAAAAATAAATCATACACAATCAGAGTACACAAATGGAAGCAAAACACTAAGTAAAATTGAAAACAAAGGTAGTACTGAAAGTAAATGGGCCAGTATACAAACTCAACTAAAAAACAAGAACAAGTACAAGTAAAGGGGAAAACATCTCCTGGATCGTCCACCGGGGAATCCTACCTGAAGGTTAGGTATAGAACTCGAACAACTCATCCCTGAGGTACGTCCTGTCTAGTCCAGCTCCGAGCAACCACCCGTCCATCACCCTCTGCCACGATCACTACTGTCCGTCGTCTGCACAGAACACAACAAGGTGCGGGCGAAGCCCGTACAAGGGTGAGTATAACAATACTCAGTAGGGGAACCCGAGACCCTAGAAGGTCTCTGAGAATCCAATAAGGATAAACCATAGAAGAAAGATACAATCATGAAGTATCAACAAACCTTACTTAGGTATATTCCCATACATATACCTAAGTATCAATCACAGTTCAGCTCCAACTCTCGATCCCAAGCACAACCCAGTCCACAAAGGAAGTAAATTCAATCACCATGATAATAATGGTTGAAAGACATAACTCAACTCACATAGGTATACATCTTTTGTAGAGTGATAGAGATGATCAGATGTAGTCACTGATTCATCTAAGCTATCAGACCCACCCAGGATATAGGACCAGCTAAGCTGTCGGACCCACAAAGGATATAGGACTAGCTATTCTAGAGTGATAGAGATGATCAGATATAGTCACTAATTCATCTAAGCTGTCGGACCCACATAGGATATCGGACCAACTAAGCTGTCGGACCCACAAAGGATACAAGACTAGCTATTCTAGAGTGATAGAGATGATCAGATGTAGTTACTAATTCATCTAAGCTGTCAGACCCACACAGGATACAGGACCAGCTAAGCTGTCGGACCCACATAGGATACATGACCAGCTATTCTAGAGTGATAGAGATGATCAGATGTAGTAACTGATTCATATAAACTGTTGGACCCACATAGGATACAGGACCAACTATTCTGTCAGACCCACACAGGATACAAGACCAGCTATTCTGTCAGACCCACATAGTTTACAGGAACATAAGTCAAAAATGTCAGACCCACGGAGGATCCTAGTACATTATTCATTGCTGTCAGACCCACAGAGTGTTCCGGTACATCTTAGTCGCATCCAGCTCTAGGGTTCCCGAACACAGCACGCTCGATTCAGGGAGGGTCCACTCCTCAAGCCAAGTTTCGATACATCAACTATCATGAAGTCCTGAGTTGATGTATCCCGCAGTTCCATCTCATCATAAGGAACCCAATGCGATAGACGACACATCAATCAGACGCCCGGTCTGAGAGTTATTAACATTTCCGTTCTAGGGCCTGATTGATTTTTAGGCTCAAACCAACCCGACCATACTCCAAATGCATTCGAACCTCAAGTAGAGTATTAAAAAATAATCTTCTCACTCCAAGAATTCCATCGTCGTAGGCGGTTCGTCGATCGGACACCCGTAGCCCAAGATATTGGCGGAAAGGTGGAAATGGCCATTGTGGGTCCGGGTCCGGTCTGACCCAGTCAGAGCGACCCGGCCCAACCCGGTCCGGACTAGGGTCTGACCCGGTCTGAGGTTCTGACCAAGTTCGAGGAAACGGCCTGGCCTGGCCATGGGCGGCCCGGCTCGAGGGCGGCCAGGCTGAGGGCTAATCGACCGTGGGTGGCCTGGCCGGTGGCGCCCTAGCTGGTCGGCCTACGTGGCCCAACTGGCCATGCGTGGGAGGGGGTGTTGCACCCCCCATAATTTGATCCGAAGAAATTGGTGCTAGGCACCAGTTTTTTTGACCCACAGGACCCGAAGGGTCCTGCCTATTTGTCCGGCTCCACGGTGGCCGGCCGCATCCGCACCTCCACCACGGCGCGACGATGTCGCGCCACCACCGCCACAACCCGACCTGGCCACAACCTTTGACTCCATCGCGCGGCACGACGACGCCACACTTCTCTATCCATCGCGACCCTCCCAGCCGCGGTTCCTCTCCGGTGCGGTGCGACGACACCGTGCCCATTCGGCACCGCTGCGGCCCGCCTCGCCATGGTTGGGTTCCTCTATGCGGTATGGCGGTGTTGCACCCTTGCAGTGACCTAGAGGCCTTGCACCGCCTGCTCCTTTTTGGATTCCACCTCTGTCGTCATCAAACAGAAACAAACAAAGGGGGGAGGGTCGGGCCATGTTTGTGCGGTCCGAACCCTCCTTGTCAAAAGATATCATTTGTTTTTCCAAACCAGAAACTTGTATGACGATGAACAGAGGTTTAAACTCATATTTAAAAATAATTCAAATCCCCCTACTTGTAATCAGTGTTCGCTCGACGGAGTCGCGGGAAGGCGGTGTCGTTTCGTTGATGTCGGGAAAGAAGAATCTGAGGATTGCGTCAGTGTTCTTCATGTGCCTTGCTTACCTTTTCTTGCCTCAATTGAAGAAGGAAGAAGATGGCGTCATCGTTCTTCGGTGGAGACGGGATTTCTTCACGTTCTTCGTTTAGAGGATGAATTCCTCTCAATTCTCCAAATCTCCTCCCACAAAGTTCTCCCAACAAAGGATTATGCCAACCCCCAATAATAAAATATAATAACTTATTATAATAGTGGCATAAAGAATACAAAATTATTCAAAAATTTGATATTAATTGAAGAAGATGGCCCACTTAATTAATGAGGGTGGATGCTCAAAAATTAATGCGAAAAAAGGTGAAGAGTTTCACCAAATTTAATTGGGGGTTCAAGGGGGTTAAAGGGGAGTTAGAGAGGTCGTGTGGGCCTCACCTAATAATCCTCCCAAGGGAGGTTATTTGCGGGTGGGACCCACCACCATAATATCCTCCCAAGGGAGGTTCGGGTGTGGTGGACCCCACCTCCAACCTCCCCTTGGAGGTTTCAACCACCAACATAAAATAATGTTAAATCTTTAACTTTATTCAATTTAATTAAAACCCCCCAAAAAACTAACTTCTACTCATGATAAAACGCAAATGTGGTGAAGGTCTCACTAAGAAATTACCGATACCACGAGTTCAACGGTGCCCTCAGATTTCCAATCTGAGTTACCGTTTAGAAGTTTTGAATTTTACAATAAAATAATTGTCACTTAATTATTTTATTTGCGACCAAAAACTAACTTTCTCTAGTGGCCCTCGCCGGCCCAAGTTAGTATCTTCTTAAAGAAAGTCTGCCCTCACGAGTTTAGCAGTGGTCTCAAATTTTTAATCTGAGTTACTGTTTGTGAGTTATAAGCATTTGAAAAATAAAATAACTTTATTTAATTATTTTATTTACGGTTATGCCATTTTCGGGTTTTCTCACAAGAGGTCCGCACCTACTAAATTTAAGTCACAGCTAGGGTAAAACCGCCATCCTGAGCGCAACGATGGCCTCAGATTTCTGATCTGAGTAACCGTTTAAGAGTTATTCCATTTTTCAGGAAAACTACATACGTGTGATAAAAGTAGGATAACACCATCAAGATGGTGATGTTCGAGTCCCATACAATTCTCCAAGAATCCCTCCCTCTTCTTCTCTATACTTTGAGAGGCACTAAAATGCCATCAATATGAAAGAGGATCAAACCCATGTAATGGAAGATTCACTTATCCTATGGATACACCATGGAGATGGGATTCCACTGGCTTCCCTTAAGAGATCTTTATCAACAACAAGGATGTAGAAAGTAACAAATGCATCTATAGGGGCAAGGTGCACACATAGTTATTTTATTTTTATAGTACATGTTTTCGAGTTATCATACAAGGTAGATCCTAGTTTATAGTTTGTTGATCACTTTTTCTATTTAGTTTAAGTGTCATGATATCCCAGGAATCCTTCTATGGTATCTGAGTAAGCTCTAAGTAATTTGATACTTAAAAATGTATTTTAAATGAAGTATTTATTATTTTCTATGAAAACAGAGCCTCATATCATTTAATATGTCTGAATCAGATAATATTATGTCACTTTATATGATAGGATAGTGTGAATTAATCTTATTCCATGCTAGGTTTAATATCACACTAACCTTATATCCTAAGTTACACACCTTATATGATTATCATATGTTGTTAGTAAGATTTCATCTCACACAAGCAATTGTGGTGCTTTATCATTCTTACATGATACCTAAATGCACCGGGTTAGTCTGACATGGGTGGTTGAATTACCTTACAAGTGATAGCCACCAAATTATATTCCATGAATTTAATCCTATATAAGGAAACCCCAATAGTTTAATGTCACACATTTCTTAATTTTAATCCTTTTTCCACAAAATATTATTTTTACACAACCCCTACACATTGAGTCAACCCTACACAGCTTTCACAACACTTGTGTATCTTATTCTATCTATATTATCTATCATAATAGGTTTTTTTCATGTTGTCAAAAAATGACTAGTAATGATTTTTTTATTATATTTCAATTATGAATCAATGTATACAATTTTTATAATGTTTATGAATTATTGGTAATGGTATTTTGGGATATTTATTTATTTATAAAATTATATATAGATTAATTAACTATAATTTTTTTAAGTTTAATTAGTAAATATTTATGAAACATTTATTAAATAAATATCCAAAAATATTAAATATTAAAATTAAAATACCTTTTTACAAATTATATGTAATACCTTATGACATAGAAATAAAGTGTTTATTTAGAAAACTACTATTAATTTATAAAATGTTTATAAATTAAAAAATAAGGACGAAAAGATTATATATTTTGAATTATGATTTTTTTGATATATAATTTAAATTGCTCAAATTAGAAGGCCTTATTTAGGAAATTATTAAAAACACATAAAAAGTAGTTTTAATGATTGATTAGATCAAATATTAAATAATATAGATATGTGATATTTAGATTATGTAAAATTGTTTACATAATCGAAATTAAAATATAAAATGTTTATATTTTATTAAATATCACATTTTTAAAGCTAAATTAAATATAATAAATAATAAGAAAGTTTTTATATTGAAATGAATATAAAGTTTTTATATTTAAAATTATGGAGTTCCACAAGGTTAGTTAAATTATAAGTTTTTTATTTTTGGAATTATTTAGGAATTTTTCATAAATGTCTATTTTATGTTTAAATACTTGAATTATTCATTTATTAATTATTACTTGTTTATTATTCATGAATATAATTTCTATATTATGAATTTTTATATGAATTATTTAGTTTAAAGTTTTTAAACTACATCTATGTTTTTATACATGTATTTAATGCATTTCATGTCAGGTATAACAATCAGTTTAGTTTTCTTCTACCTTGAAATTGTGTTGTATTGAGTTATGAACTTGAATTAAGTAATTAGTTATTATTTATACATATTAGGTGTCACAATTATGATTTAATTATGATCTATATTGAGTAAAGTATCCTTAGGTAGTGATAATTTTGGCCAAACTACTCATCGGATTGGAGGATTATATACTATTTAGAAAATTAAGGGTTGGTTATTTATGGATCTAGGATTACTCATGTGGATATTATAGAATTCATATAATTATAAAAATTGACATTAAATTATTTCATATACCATATATGTGGGATGAATTTATATATTTATAGATATATTTGGGTTTTAATTTCAGTCAGTATCACAATTTATGAGTTATGAAAAGAGTTTCACGTCAATATAGTTTAAAGATATTGATTTAGTGGAGGGAATAAGATTAAAAAACTAAGTAACTAGAAGAATGAATACATTTAAAGGTAATAAATGAGATATAATGGTGAGATTTTTTGGGGATTAAGGGAAGCACTCAGAAAATTCTGTCTGGTGGACCAGATAGGCTCAACATACATCAGATGGATGTTTATCTGATCATCATAGCCTAAGAAGTGTAAAGATCAAAAATGATACTAGATTCAGGTTCAAATGGTAACTGGAAGCCCTAAGTTTTTTCATTGGAACTATTATGAGAGACCACATAATCACCACAAAAACATCACTAACACACATCACATACAAAAATAAAAGAAAATAGGAAAACAAGATTTTCATGATTCATAAAAATGTCCTACATCCATGGGAGAAAACTAAAAAAATTTCATTATAGGATACACAAGAGAATAAAAGATTCATTTCTAAATTACTCTATATTAACATATTATTAGATTGTTAAGTTAGAAAAAACCACTTTTGAGTATTGAAAATACTCAATAATCATATACTTTAGAGCCGGGACAACACCTTTATATATAGAGGTCTTCGTCTAGTGAATAGGTTGCATCATCCTCTGAGATTCATGGTCGAACTCGAAGATTCATGTTCAACCTACCATTAACCTAGGAAACCTATTATAGACTATTAAACCATGTATTGAAACTGAAAATGGTTGGATACTATGCACACAACCCATGCATTGATTCACTACACCTAGTGAACACCATCTATGAGAGCTCCATCTGATTGACTATATCTGATGAAGTATGTCTGATGATATTTTTCTGATTATCCATAAAAAAATTTACTCTATCCGATGTCACCAAAACCACACTGTATGATTCATTTATCTGACCATCTCTATCTAATGGATTCCATCTGATAAAAGTTTATCTAGTGAAGCATTTCTTCTCTGACCACTTTAAAAAACAATATAATAGTAAACTATCTATATATTAATATTAGTATGATGATATAAATCCTGAAAACTTTATCCAATAAAACTAAAGATTTTTCGAAAACCAAAAAATCTCCCACTTTGAAGTTACTTTAAAATTTTATCCTTCTTTTACCATCCACCTAAGCTCATCCTCTTTCTGATTCATTAGTGTTATCTTATTTTTCTAATTAGCCTGGTATAACTGATGTAAATTGTTTCCTTATAATTTTTTGGATTATAAACTTTTTAAACACATCATTAGGATTCTTCTTCCATGAAGCCTTCAATATCTCCAACAATTTAATTTCTTTAAAAATTTGTAAAAGTGATATTTTATGTCAATGTGTTTCATTATTTCATGAAACAAAGAATTGGGAGAAAGTTGAATGACACTCTAACTAACACAAAATAACATTCCTCTATCTCATACCTTTCTGTGTTCCTTCAGTAAGAACATCAACCATATCAACTATTTCACAACTTATATTGTAGTAACAAACTCAAATTCCATTGTATATAAAGTAACAAATTGATACAACCAAGATATCAAAAAAACCATTGGTCCACTAGAGTTAAATAAAAAGTCTGTAATACTTTTCCATGAGTCCATGTCTCTAACAAAAATAGCATATAAAAAACCTTTCAATTGATCATTATTTCTAAAACATAAAGTCGTTTCCTCTGACCCCTTGAAGCATTGAATGATTTATTTCACAAATTCCCAATGTTTCCTTCTAGGATTTGACATGAAACAACTAATAAATCCCACTAAAAAAGTAATGTATGGTTGAGTAAAAACAAATTCATACATAAAACTTCCTATAACTGATGAAAAAGGAGTCTTACCCATTTTAAAAACTTCTCCATACTTTGATGGTACCTGTGATTTATACATTTTAAAGTGTCTAATAAGGGGGTTGAGACAATTTTACAACTAGTCATTAAAAATCATTAAATTACCTTTTTTATGTATACCTTCAGGGATAAAACCAAAGATCCTTACTTTTTATCCATCTCAATTCTCATTCCTAAGATCTTCTTATCTTGTCAAAAAAAATTCAACTCAAAAAATCTTGATAGCTTCCTCTTCAGTTTCCCAATCTGATGGAACTCTTGACCAATAATCAATATATCATAAACATACATCAATATCATGATATGTGTTTCATAATACCATTTCTTCCTATAACAATAATGGCTAGAAAAAATCAACTAAAACTTTCTTCAAGCATGAATGTGTTGAACTTACGATTCCACCATCTTAGATCTTACTTCAGGCCATAAAGACTTTTTTTCAACTTAAAACCCAAATCCTGCTTCTGATGAAATTCATAATCTTTTTACTGAACCATGTAAATTTCATCTTTCAATTAACCATAAAAAAATATATCTTTACATCCATATTATCTAAGTGTATATCATCAGATGAAATAATTCTTAGAAATGTCTGAATGGTTCTGTGCTTCACCACTGGTGAGAAAATTTCAGAAAATGTGACCCATCCTTTTTATTAAATTCTTTCATTGCCAACCATACTTTGTACCTCTTACTTCTATCCAATTAGACTTTCATGTGAAAATCTAATTTTTTCCAAAGTTATTTTCTACTATATTAATTTATCCAATTCCCAAGTATTATATAAATTAATGTAATCCATTTCTCTTTTAATGGATGACTCCCATTATTTCAAATATTTGAGAGTATATATTTCTTCCAAACATTGTAGTCCCATACATCCATTAGAAGTAAAAAGTTATTTTGAGCTTCAAACCTATGAAATTGTTTTTTGATATGATCATACTTTTCACCATAACCTCATGTTCATATTTTTGATCCTTTTTATTTGACAGTCATATCTATATTATTTCTATGTCCTAAAGAGGAATATTTGATTGTTCTCTATTTGGTATCCTAGATATCAGAGTGCCAACCTTTATATTTTCCCCTAAAGTTCCGACACAAAAAATCTATTGGGTAACCTCTGTCTGATTTCCTTGAACATAAATAGTTGATCCATCCCCAACTTCTATCCCATCCAAGTTCTGATCTTTTTATAGAAGTTATTAATTGAAAAAAATATCGACTTTTATTGAACTATTTATTTTCATTATCCCACATGAAATACCAAAATTTATCATCATATTATTTGATTATAAAACACTCCATGCATTTAACCTCTAACATATCTCTATCTTTAGAATTGATATGAACATAGATGATACATCTAAATATTTTGATATGGTTTAACTTTGGTCTCTTGTCAAACCAAATTTTTTCTAGTATATCTTTTTATATAGATGAATCTGAAATTATATTCACCAAATAAGCTATTGTATTTCTATTTTCTTCCCAAATTTCCTTATGAAGTGTAGAGTGAATCATCATACATTTTTATTTCTCTTACAGAGTTTGATTCATAATTTTAGAAACTCTATTTTGTTGTGGAGTTCTTAGAACTATCATATAAATTCGGATTTCCATTCTTCGACAAAAGTTATGAAATTTTGGTCTGGTTTAATCCCCACCATTATTTATCCTAAGAAATTTAAGCATTTATTCAAAACATTTTTTCATCCAACAACTTTCATTATATAAATGATCAAAACACATAAAATTTATTATTTTATACATAATCCCAAACCTTTTGAGTAGCATAATCAATGAAGCTCACAAAGTATAGTGATCCTCTATTTGAATGAGAAAGGGATGACCCCAAAACATCAGAATGAACATGTTATACCTTCCAATTATTTGTCTTTCTACCATCCAAGTTAAATTAAACTCTTTTATATTTTCCTAGAATACAACTATCGCTTCATCCTAGGTCTGGGTGATATTGTTTAAACATACCCTTCACCACTTGAACAATTAGATTTCTTTCAATGAGGTGATAAAATCGCTAGGGACAATTTTTTAGACTATCTAATAAAGTTCTTATAATCACTAAAAATTCATCCTTGCATTTGATAAATTAAAAGCTTATATTATTTACTCTACTATAAATTACCATGTACCCTCTTTTAATCTTCCAGACTCCATTCAAAAAATTCATTTTGAAAATTACATCATCAAGTTATCTCACTAACAAGAGGTTATTCTATAAATCTAGAACAATTTTACAATTTTTTATTCTCTATACACTTCTGTTTTTTATTCAAATGCTAACATAACCTTTACCAATTGTATCCAAAGCTTCATCATCAGTAAGATGTACTCTTCCCAAGCTTCCTGGTATTTAATAATCCTTGAAACCATGGTCTCCAATTGAATGAAAAGACATACATGATTCAATAAACCACTACTCTTCTGGAATGATCCTACTTAGTGTCAAATTAGATACTATATTAATTAAACTAACTAAGTTTTTAAATATAAATTTTAAGGAATTAGTCTGATTCATACACTCTTTATTAATATATCCCTTATTCCCATAAAGCCAACACTTAGGACCAGAACTAGTCGATTTGCCTTTAATTATTCTCTAGGATTTATATTTTGAAGATTTATTCATCTAACAGTCCTTATATTGAGGTGAACATTTCCATCCTATAGTATTGTGATCACATTCGAATGGATTTTGAACTTCCTTCCACATCAAATCATCATTCAAGATCAAGTTTTGAATATCATCAAACACAAGATATGCATTCCCACTAAATTTTATCACCACTATAACTATATTATTCCAACATGCTTGAAGTGAAAAAATAAGAAGTGAATACCATGAATTATCTATGAAATTTACCTTTACATACTCAAGTTTCCCTCAGATCATATTAAATTCATTCATGTGATTAGCTATAATTATTTCATCTTATAAACTCAAGCTGAAAAATCTTCACATCATGAAATTTTTTAATAGATGTTGGATTCTAATAAATTTAATCCAAATTATTCATAACCTATGAAGTATTTTTATTCTCTCAAATGTTGAAAAAACATTCTGAGTAATACACATCTAGATCAAGGAAAAATCATCCATATCCAACCCACTCCCATACCAATTTTTCCTTTGTTTTATTTCTTTATCTAGAAAAAGGAGCATCCAAATAATTTTGTATCAAAATATCCTCTAGTTTCATTCTCCAAAAGGAAAATTCAATTCTATAAAACGTATCAATATGAATCGTCCCTTCATTTGAATTCATTCTTCCTGATAATAGTAAAAAAACTAGAATAATAAAAATCTTTCAAGAAGGAGAGGAGAAACTTGAATATTACTATGAAGTAATGTCGGCCCTCTGATACCATGTGTTGGGGATAAAAGTAAGAAATACATTAATTCTAATGGAAAACCCTAAAAAACACAACATATGTGATGTCATGACTCAGATTCCATAGAACATTGCCTCAATATGGTGGGCCACATGGCCTAAGGTGCACCTCCTCATATGTCAAAGGCTTCCTACTAGCAGCGAGGGCCTAGGGTGTGTCTAGAGGAGACTATTCCCTTATCACCAAAGTGTATCATAATGGATATATGATATCAAGTAAATAGTGGAAGTATATATAAAAATATTGAAAAAAGGAAACATACACTATAATAACTAGACCAGTATCCCACCATAATAGAAGAAGACATTGTCACAACCCAACCCATGTCAAGGCTCGAGCTGCAACTACCCCAAGCCTACCTCCATAGTATAGGGGGTGGTGATAAGTGCCAAACACCCAACAAACTCAGGGATGCCTTTTCCTAAGAACCTATACTCACACATGCAACTAACTCAATGAAAAAGTGTAGGGAAAAGGAAAAAAAGATGCAACACTACAATAAATAAACCAAATATGCATGAACCACTAAAAAGTACAATTACGATATAGTAAACTGGAAGGGAAAAATAAATAATACAATCCAAACTAGAAAAGTTCCACAACCTGGAAACAACTGACAACTAAAATAGATAAGAGATCCCCTCTCTTAGCACCCAAGATATAACCACTATACAGGGTTCAAGAACTCATATCCCTATGTCCCTCTTAAGTCACGATCAACCTGTTTTCCTTATGCATAAGGAACAACACATGTGGGAAAAGCCCATGTAGAGGTGAGTATAAAAATACCCAGAAAGACACCCAAAAAAGGAGAAGTGGGATCAATAAGAGATAATATGAAAAGTAAAGAAGTAGATAGGACAAGGTATAAAAAAAGGAGAGCACCTCAACCCAACAAAGGAGTGAAGTAAGCTCATCCAAGCATAAGGATCTAGAAACAGAGAGAGTATGAACTTCTCATTGAGTTTTCACTTCCTATAGCAGGAGAGTGGAATCATCCAAAAATGAGATTCTAGACACATAGATCACATGGCATACCCTGTGCATCTTCATCTCTCCTAAAAGGAGAGTAACCAAAACTCAAGGAGTGGGTACTGGAAGTAGAATTTATATATGCCCAATTAAAGAAACCCAAATGCGAGAGAGTAAGGGGATATCCATCTCATATATCATCCCAAGAAAGTGAGTAACCAACCATACCATACGTAACCACCATCGATTCCTAGTATCCCAAAAATCTACCTTGAACTGCAAGTCAAAGGGACTCAATCAATCCACCTTGATACTTTCCATTTTGGGCATCACTGTCTTGCCCACACGGGTTAAGGTTACATCACAAGGATGCGTCTTGGTGGGAAAATCATCCCTCTCCCTTGATATTACAAAGGTATGTCAAAGAACACCTCATCACTATGTCACATAGTTGAGAGGCCATGTATCAAAGTTGAGGACCCATGCCCAACCCGACTGGAGGGTTACACTCTAGTCATCGAGTATCCGTGCCCCAGTACGTCGGGGGGGGGGGGGGGGGGTCATCACCTGAAAGTAGACGGGTACCCACTGCCCAACCCTTCTAAAGGGTAATATACTGATCTACTGGAGGGTACTGATCAGTATGTTTCATCAAATGGGACCCACTTCCTAGCCCCATTTGAGGGAAGACCAGAACTGCCATCGGGGACCACTGCCCAGCCCAACTGGAGGTAAGCCTATTACTGACATCGGGGAACAATACCCTACCCAGATGGAGGTAAGCTTGTAACTTCCATTGGGGACTGCTGCCTAGTCCAGTTGGAGGTAATATCGAACCTTATATGGCCATCCCTGCTAGATTGTACCTCTCAGAATCTAGGATCTATATTGGTCATCCATGTTAGATGGTACCTCTTGAAAAATCACATGGCATCAACTACTCGTTCGCCCAGAATAGATAACCGATGAAAGAGATGCATTTCACTGCAACGCATGTGAACCAGGACTTGTGGGGTCCTCACATTGACATTGGTTTAAACACATGAAATTACTCTTGAAAAGTATACACAGATACCAAGTTCTTTCCACTGATGATGACGGGTCAAACAGACATTCCGTTTAGATGATGGGTCCGATACAAAAACCCCAAATAATAATAATAATTACATTAAACTTAGGAACTTCATGAAACTAAACCCTGATAAAAAGCCTTAAAAGTCCCGTAATGGTCTCAAAAGATCCGTATCAAAGCGAGGGACTCATGGCTATAGACGGTTCCTCAAACAGATGTCCGGTTTAGGAGAAATGACTATTTAAAGGTGTATCGGCCCGATCTACACAATTCCAGCCCATTCTAGTCAGACTGATATGCCTGGGCTGACCCGCTCTAGCTGGCCCAATGCATATCACTGGACTGTGGCCTTTCCATGAAGCCTGGTCATGTCCCTCAGTCCCCTCATCAATGCGGAAACCCATGTCCCATGGGTTGCTGCTTCCTGGGGTCGCGTGTCACGAACCTACCTCGTGCTCTACCCAGGACACTGCCAACCCGACACCACTGAATTCCCCCAACAGTGCCATCCTCACCATCTTAGTCACCTGCCAACCACCTTTCTCATCATCTGCTCACTGGACTCACCTCCAGCTGTGCCCCGCCGTTGTCTGACCGCCAACAGCCTTGATCCATGTGGCCACAGATGCCACTGCCGGCTCTCTTGTGGTCCCTTCCATAGACCACTGAGACTCTTCCGACCATCCTATATTAGCTACAAAAATATTTCGGTGATACCTTCCAAGAGAAATTCATAGATTCAGCCTCTGATTGATGATCCAAAGGTTGATTGATGCATCCAAAAGCTAACGGTGGGTATCTGCAAAGAACTAATGGATTTATAGATAAAATTATGGGTTTAAAGTATGGATCAATTTTTGTGTTAGTGAAGACATCAATGATTTATAATAAAAAGAAGAATAAATTGATAAAAATATTTTTTTTGAAGAAAAGTTCAAACAAAGATCAAAAAGGGAAAGAAATCCTACCTCAATTCGATCTCCCGTCATTAGCGACATACCCATGGTGCTCCCACTTTGATCCGCTATGGTTTTGAAAAATATTTCTCCTTAATTCAATAAAGAACATATAAATAATGGTAGATAGAGAGAGAGAGAGAGAGGCTTTTTTAGAGAGATAAGGGATTTGGGCTAACCCTAATATTGAATCCATATATTTTTATTTATAGGAGCTCCACTCAATATGGAATCCAAAATTCCTCTCCCCATTATTTCATGTCATGATTATGAAAAAAAAAACATTACAAACTCAAAGGAGGTCTATAATTTCAAATAAAAGTCTATGTTATAGAGTTATTTGATTCTGAGTTTGAGATAAAATAACTAATTTTATTTATTTTATTTACGATTTTTTTCCTGGGCGTGTTTCCTCACAGAAGTTCAACGCCAACAAAAGTTATGCCCATGCAAGAGTAAATTTTGAATTACAGACTCAAATGTGGCCTCATATTTATTATCCAAGTTATCATTTAACAGTTATACCATTTCCATCATATGAATAGTATAAAAATACTTCATCTTTTTATAAAATTAATTCTGGGAAAATCGTGTCTCAGAATTGAATGCCTTCTCAATGCCTAGATCAAGATATATTTGTAGAAATATTTTAAAGTATTAAAAATTGAAAAATGGTCCTCTACATCATTCCCTCCAATATTTTCATCCAAAAAAATCAAGACTAGGGAAACAACTTAGGTTACTGAGCTCACACTGGTCACTTTCTCTCCCTAGAAAACCTACACATTTCCATGTCGGTACAACACGAGAACCCAAGAGATGTTCCATCCTTGTAAGCCCTGAAACTTCGGATTATATGTGTCAAAAACTACAAGTATCTACCCAACTACGACTTGTGGGAGACATCATTTACCCACTCCAGCTATTGGAGGTATGAAAATGAGGTTAGAAACCTCACCGTCACTTGGCACGGTCCCGAACAACCTGATGAAACTTAGAGGATAGTTTGTCTCCCCAACGAAACCTCTACACCCCACATCATGATTGGAATCACTGTTTGTCTCTCGAATAGGGTCTCATGATTTCCTCCTTTAGAATATCCATCTGGTGAAACACATAAGGATATGTGGTCACATAAGATTCCACCGTCGATGCATCACAACCAAGACTCTCTTATATGCTCAGGAAGCAAATGAGTCATCACCATTGACTAAATAAAAATTGTACCCTTCTTCTCCACCAGGGTCATCTATAGTGAAACTAACTACTCTAAAACTTCCCACACTAGAAAATCCTATGAATTCTTTCTATGATCATCTACTATAACATTTCCCTTTCCCAGGGTATAGACAATCTCGAAATTTTAGTCCTAC
Organism: Viscum album; assembly: GCA_963277665.1. Taxonomy (NCBI): domain Eukaryota; kingdom Viridiplantae; phylum Streptophyta; class Magnoliopsida; order Santalales; family Viscaceae; genus Viscum; species Viscum album. Next base: position 1,007,990,875 of record OY728152.1, on the reverse strand, counting down.
AAGATGTTAAACCAATGTTGCCACCTTAGGTTCAAGTCTCTCTGGGGGAAGACACACATGAGATTCTGGAGTTCTGAATAAACCACAAATTTCTCTACCAGAAGATAGCAGATCTACATTCTTAGGGTGAATACTTCCACTCTGAGAACCAGGTAGTGATTCACATAGTTATATTCATTGGGTCTCCATCACCTCGACCTATACTTGATAACTATAGTATCAAGACTTGATGTGGATCACATAAGGTACTGATAAACATGGTAGGAGAGTAAAATCATACAACTGTAAGAGGATAGACATGGAAAGCACAAGGAATAACATGCATGTCTTCACTTCCCTTGGAAGGAGAGTAATCTCCAAACTAGATACTCCGCTGCACTCACTAACAGCATTCTGAGAAAAAAGTGTCAAGTAGGAAAACTCCACCAGCAATGCCAAGACCTACTTTGACACTTTATTGTAAAACCATTCCCTGAACACACAAGTCAGAGGGACTCTTACACCACACCTTGATACTATCCACTTTGGTCAGCACTGAATTTCCCTCAAAGTTTTTCTCTAATCACAAAAACACATCTTGGTGGGGGAAAGGTCCTTTGCCTCGTGTATTCAAAGTTACGTCAAACAAAACAGACACATGGCTACACTGATTCCCTGCATCACCCTGGTAAAACCTCAATCAAGGAGTAGGGAGAAAATGGTACTTCACACATAGTTTCTAAAAATTTATACTACAAAAAGTAGAAGAGACACATGGAATACCAATTATCATCTCATGCTCTATAGGGTCATAAACATCAAAATCTTGTGGCTATCCATGGTCCTATATTCCAGCTTCCTAAGCCTAACATGGGCTGCCTAGTGGGGATGGAAAGACCTCATAATTTCACCCCAACATCCATCTCCTCCTACTCCTCTTCCAGCACCACCTCCTTAGGGACCACCCTGAGACCGATTATCGGGAGGCCTCCTTCATTGAGATCTTTTCATCCAAATCCTACTAGCTACGGCAGATGTATCAGCTCTATTGCGCCCACTACCACAAACAATTGTATGTAACCCCTATGATAAAAAGATCTCTATCACTAGTGCCTGCTCCAGCACCCCAAAATAAGTGGGAATTCACAAGGGTACTATGATAGCATAAATCTCTCTATGGAGTCCCTTGTCTAACTTTCGTTCTTAGAAGTAGTTTTCATGGATCATGTTGATAGTGTAGATTGAAAGGTCTATGAACCTAGTCACGTACTCATCCAATGTCATCCCTCCCTACTAAAATTTTAGGAGCTTATGAATCTGAACAGAGTGTACGAAGGATGGGTAACACTCCTTAAGAAACAGCTGCTGGAAGTCATCCCATGAGAGTGCCGACTCATCGTGTATCTAAGTAACCAAGCTCCACCAACATCCTGCCACCCCATGAAAGAGACTGGCTACCAAATCCACCATCTGATATATCAGTGTCCATACAAGCCTGAAGAAGAAGACAACCAACCCTAGCCAAACCTCTACTACCTGAGGGTTTGGCTCACCATGAAACCTCAGCAGTGTTTGGCACTGGAACTCACAGAGTGCGCTCAGACTGCAAACTTCCTCATTATACTCTTATAGGGATTTCTAATTCTAAATAGGTGGTGGTGATTCTAACTTCCCACCTGGAGGAATAGAATCACATGATGGGTCCTAAATTGAGGACACGTCGCTAATAGTATCGTTGTCATGAATCAGAGCTAGTAGATTGGCTGTCTATCCTCATGGAGGCATCCTAAATCCATCAAGGTGTACCATGGTCAAATGGGTGTATATATATATATCAACAACAATAGAAAGATGACTCAATAAGGAAATTTAAATACTCAATACTATATGATTCATATACCATTGTTCCATGCAACACGTGTCTCAGGGTGCTGAGTTGACAAGAGGGTGATCCAGGTCTTGGTGAATGGATACGTCGACCACCCATACCATAACTAGATTCCATGGTCTGAGAGATGTTCTTGAGATAATTCGACATTGATTCCCTAAATACAACCAATACCTTTTTAGGGAAACATCCGAACAACATCCCAAGTGTTGAAACACCTCTGATACCACTTTTTCATGACCCGACCCATTTTGGGGCTCGATCTGTAACTATCCCAAGCCCGCCTCCATAGGCCATGGGGTGGAAACAAGTGCCAAAGGCACAAAAAACTCAGGGAGTCCTTTTTGTAACAACCCAATGTTTTCAATGGAAATTCCCTTCTTATAAATATGTCATAAAATCACATGAAAACACAACATAATGAACTACTAAGTGCTAAGTAAACATAATTTTCCCAGTTCTCTGTTTGGAATTTCAAAAATCTGACATACACGGTTGCAATCAATAAGTAATTTGGAGTCCGATAAGAAAAAATTAATTTTTGGTGAATATTAACCTACCCTTATGAATAGTAACATACCCTTATGAATAGTGATATAACATAATGAATAGTAACCTTACCTATGACAATATTAAAATAATATTCAAGTGAAATTATGATGTACCTGTACTTTAGAATAAGTAAATGAATGTTTTAAAACTGGGTTTTAATAAATAATAATGATTTTAATTAAATATTAAATAAATCATATTTAGATTTTTTTTTCTGAAAAATGGACTTCATTTATGGATTATACATGTCAAAAATGTTTAGGGTTAATTTTTGGGATGTTTCTGAAATACAGGAATTTTTGGTGAATAGTAAAATCTGATAATTCACAATAAATGCTAAATAATGGATTAATTGAGTCATTGATGATGATATACTAATGTAAGACCAATTGGTTATAAGTCAAATGAATTTATTAATGTTCTTGGTCATGGAATACTTACTATTTTTTTCATGTGAAGTAATAATAAACTAATGGTTAAAAAATTATGAAAACTCTCCTCTCCTCCACTATAAATACCACCCATTCTTACCTCTTATATTCACTCCTCTCAAGCCTTGTGACTTGAAAATATTCTGCCCAAATCTATCCCCAATCTCCTCCTCCACGTCCAAAAGCCCCTAGACTCTTAAAAATACCAAAACCTATCCCCTTAAGAGGTTGTCAAAGGAGGAAGTGTCAAGAGGTAAATTCCTCTTTCAATTCATTCTTTTCTTTTATGTTCTTTTGTTTCTATTTCTTTTCTCACCTCCCTTCATCCAAAAAGTATGACAACTCTAGTAACATACATGTACTGGAATGTTTTTATGATAATGGGATATTTCATAATCTTCTCTCCTTTCCCCACCTTTTATTTGAAAGAAATGAAATCACTGTTTGAGAAGTGCAAATTTAGCACATTCAAGGACAACAATTTTTCAATTTCTATTATCATCTTTAAATCTGGTCATGAAACCATTTTTTTTATGGTTGAACCATATTATATATATTTAATATAATATATTTTGATTTTGTAATCTTTTTTTACAAATGGTATTAGGTTATAAATCAAAACATGTTCTTTGTAATCAAACCCACCAATTAACAAAAACAGTTGTCACTTTGGTTTTATATAATAGTTCAACTTCAATCTAAGTAACCAAATTAAATTTAAAACCATTTAATTTCCTGTATGTTCACTAATATAATATAACTTCAATTCTGGCCAACCACTTTCATCTTACATGTTTTTCCAAACTTGAATATAAGTGAACCGATCTTTTAAAACCAAGTAAACAAACGATCCCAAACAATGAAATTGAACCATATAACTAAACAAGAAGGACTTGGATGAACTAAACAGGGTTATAATAAATCAATTAAATATATAAGAGGTTCTGGAATTATTAATTTTTAAACCTAATTTTTTTATTCAGGTCTTTAATAACAAGTGGAGAACACCAACGAAATTAAGGTAAGGGATCCTCCCCATTTCACTTTTATTTCAAAATTGTCCTCTATGTTATTCTATTTAATGCATGATCCCTAATGATGGGGTATTATTTCACACCTTCCCCATACTTCCCTCATGATTTATAATTTATTATAAACCTCATTCTCTCTCAAAAAATCCCTTTTAGGTACACCCGATACCATGCTAATAATCCGTAATGAATTCTACCTGAACCTCCTTTACTCCTTCGGGTTTCTCTATCTTTTTTACCCAAATGAAGTAGTCTTTTATTTTTATGCACAACTTATAAATACTATTTATATTCTACAAACTCATGTTCTATGATCCATCCCTCATTATCTTTTGGAGATATACATGTTTTTTAGTGATTCCCGCCTCGATACCCCCAATAAGAAATCATGTTTAATGGGAACTTCCTGAATTCTTACCTGATTTCAAGTGCACTCTATTCTCTATTTTAAGACACTATTGTCTTTATAAAATCAGTATTTTTATTATTAAAGCCTTCTTGGTTCACTTCGGGTTTTATATAAAATATTTTTCCCATTTCTATTTTAAAAGCTCTATAGTATTTTCTTTAAAACCGCACAAAATGTTTTAATGCTAAAATTTCCCATATACATTTCTTACAAGTTGTCAATCCTTTTTGAAATCACATACCATGATATATTCCTATTGAATTTACATTTATAATTCCTTTCTTTCATGGACACTTTCATGATATGCTCATTGGTTATGCTTTATGTCATGATTTTGGTACCCAATTCTTTCCATGGGAAACCTTATGTTTATGAATGGTTGATTATGTATGATTTTTTATATGGAAAGAGTATTTATGTGGCAAGAATATTCATGTAAATATTGATATGGGTGAACCCAGATGGAACTCCAATTCATTGGGTAAATTTAAGTATCATGAGATGTGATGTGAAATGGGATTGGCGGTTAGCCTTGACCCGTACTAAAATGGGAAACAGGATTGGCCATTAGCCTTGACCCGTACTAAAGAAATGTCTTATGATTCTGCCACATTTATATGATTCCATGTTTATATGATCCCATGCATATATGATATGATTTCATATGTTCCATGCTTTGCTATCATTATGTCATTCCTTCTAACTCATGTGCTTAAGATGTATCCTTATGTTCATTCCCTTACTGGGCTTTTTAGCTCATCCCTTTGTTCATGTGTTTCCCAGGGTACCCTATAAAGATGTAAGGGTTGTAAGGAAGTTAGGATCTCTTTATGTAGATTAAATACTGAAATGTTTTTTTTATCCCCATGTTTTATGTTTTATGTACCTATTCTTCCAAGACACTAGACTTAACAATCCTTGGCTTGTACTCTGATGAGTAATTATGCTTAAAATCATGAAATGTTATATGTAAAAGGATGGGGATGATATTGTAGGTATTAGAGGATGGCCTAGTTATTTTTTTAGATTAGGAATAAAGCACATTAGTGAGAACCTTAAGGATGAGACTATTTATAAGAAAATAGTCCAAAATTTTGGTGAGTATTGAGTAAGTGTTTTATCAAGAAAATACATCCTTGTCTGGATACAAGCAGGTAGAGGTAGCTCTGGAAAATATATACCTAGGAGTGAAAACTCAGACAAGGAGTTTAGGGCTTTACCTGGGGTATTCAAGTACACAACAATGGGCCATGTTTCACTCTTGGTTACGACACTCCCAGGGGATATGTTTTGGTAGATTAATGAGCTTATTACAAACCATTATTAAGGAAAAAAATCCCATAAGAATATAAGTTAAGAAATAGATCAAGGATAATCTAGGTTTAAAATTAAGGAATCACAAGTTATGATATACTTATTCTATATAATTTTATCCTTTTATGTTCAAAGTTTTCTTTTTATTCACAATATCTAAGTATTCAAGACCTCTAATTATAAGTTCTTTTTCTTAGTTAATTGTGGGAAATAGAAGAACACGTTCCAACAACCAATGTGATAGTCAACGTGAAGATTACCCTAATGATATGCCTAATATGATGGGAACGGGTGATAAAAACTTCATGACATTACTTTCTCAGATGGCTCGAGTTATGAATAATAACTTGAATCATGTGGAATACCCTCCTCCTCCAAGGAAAGAGAAAGTTGTCGTGGAATCCTTCATGCGACAAAGGCCTCCCATGTTTAGTGGATCTTCTGATCCCCTCATTGTGGAATAATGGATTAACTCCATTGAAAAGATATTCTCCATCCTCTAGTGCTCAGAAGAAGAGATGGTTGTATTGGAAGTCTATCATTTTAATGGGGAAGCTGATCAGTGGTGGACACTAATCAAGAATACAAAGTCCCAAGAGGAAATTGATTCCATGGATTGGGAGAAATTAAAGAGGATGTTTTTCAACAAATATTTTCCTCGAACTCTCCGTCTCAATATGGAAAAAGAGTTTCTCAGACTCAAGAATATGGAAGATGAGTGCCTCAGGGTGTATAAAGAAAACTTTAAAAGGATTGTAAGGTATGCCTCAGGCTTTGTCATGAACACTGAAAACAAGGTGGGTTTCTTCTTTAGCGGAATAAATCCGAGTCTACGAAAATTGTTGGTGATTTGGGACTTCGACAGTTCTGAGGATATTGTCCATTTTTCCCTCAAGGACGAAATGGAGATTGGAGACTCTCAGTGGTCTCATGGGCCTAGTGACAAGAAGAGGAAAATGGAGAAAAACATGGGTGGTTCATCAAACAAATCCCATGATGGAATGAAGCCTGACTTTTCCCCTTGAAAAAATTGTGGGAAGAAGCATCTTGGTAATTATCTGAAGGGAACCAAGAATTACTTCAAATGTGGAAAGTTTGGTCATCTGGATAAGAACTGTCGAAGGGATATGAAAAATCCTGTTAATGTTGAAGAAGAAAGGAAGGTTCAGATCAACACGCATGCCACAATGCAATATTACAACTATAAGGAGCATGGGAATTATGTGAACAATTTACCAAAGAAGAGGGATGTCGGAGGCAATCAACAACAACCTCCAAGGAAACGAGGAAGGGATTATGCTATAACTATGTTGGAGGTGGAACCAGATAATGATGTGGTGATAGGTATGCTAGTTATTTATTCAAGAATAGCGAACATACTATTTGATTCTGGTTCTACGCATTCTTTCATATCTTACAAGTTTAGTAGAACTATTCAAAAACCACCTAAATATTTGGAGGAAAATTTATCTGTGGGAACAACGAATGGGGAAATTGTTGCATCCATGGTTTATAACTCCTCCCTAGTTAATGTTTTTGGACTGAAACTCCTATCAAATCTAATCATACTTCCTTTAGTATAGTTTGACGCTATCATGGGCATGGATTGGCTATCTTTATACAAAGCCAACATCAACTGTCAGGAAAGGGAGATAACTTTTCACATTCCGAAGCATCCTCCGATTCATTACAAGTGTAATGAGGATGATTAATCTACTTTAGAATATTAATCTCAAATGTGGATATTTTTTCCTTATGAGAAAGAATATCTAGCCCAAATTATTGAGACAAATGAGATAATCATTATTGAAGACATGCCCATTTTGAGGGATTACACTGATGTATTCCCTGAAGAGTTTCCTAGTCTTCCTCATAATTGAGAGGTTGAGTTCTCAATTGAAATTATCCCTAGATCTATACCTATCTCAAAGAAACCTTACAAAATGGACACCATAGAGTTGGAAGAGATAAAGAAGATGTTATAGGAGAATATGGAGAAGGGTTTTATATGCCCGAGTGCCTCACCTTAGGGTGCGCCAGTCCTCTTCGTCAAGAAGAATGATGGATCATTGAACCTCTACATTGATTATCGTGAGCTCAATAAAATCACGATAAGGAACAAGTATCCCCTACCACAAATAGATGACTAGTTCAATCAACTTCGTGGGGCCAATTATTTCTCTAAGGTGGACCTTCGGCCGGGATATCATCAATTAAAGGTGAGGAAGGAAGATATTCCCAAGACTGCCTTTTGAACGAGGTATGGACACTATGAGTTCATAGTGATGCCCTTCAGACTCCCTAATGCTCCAACAATTTTCATGGATTTAATGAATAGAGTCTTTAGATATTACCATGAAATTTTTTTGGTAGTATTTATTGATGATATTCTGATATACTCCAAGATCAAGGAGGAATATGAGGAGCATTTGAATACTGTGTTAAATACTTTGCAAAGGGAGACGTTGTATGAAAAGTACAGTAAATGTGAGTTCTAGATGGGGGAATTATCATTCTTGGGGAATTTTATCACTAGAAAAGGGATATATGTGGACCCTTCCAAGATGAAGGCAATTGAAGTGTGGCCTAGGCCAACTAATGTAACAAAGATCCGTAGCTTTTTGGGTCTAGTTGGGTATTATCGACGATTTGTGAAGAACTTTTCATGATTTTCAAACCCAATGACCAAGATGACATGGATGGGAGTAAAGTTTTTATGGACATAGTAATGTGAAGATTGTTTCAAGGAGTTGAAAAAAAGGCTTATCACTGTGCTCGTACTCATACTCCCTACAAGTGGAGAACTCTTTGTGGTGTACAGTGATGCTTCAAAGAAGGGATTAGGATGTGTACTGATGCAAAATGAAAAAGTGATAGCTTATGCCTCAAGGCAACTGAAAATCCATGAGAAAAACTATCCTACACATTATATGGAGTTGAAGGCTGTGATCTTTGCATTGAAAATCTGGCGGCATTATCTCTATGGGGAGAAGTGTGAGATATATATTGACCACAAGAGTCTCAAATATATATTCACATAGAAAGGATCATGCATCTTTATCAGTGATGAGAATTAAAAAGGTTCTGATCTTCTTAGATTTTCAAAGGATGGACATGGGAATCATTAAGGGAGGAACATCATCAATCCTTTTGTAAATGATTGCCCAATCATCCCTCTTGGAGAAAATAAAGGGTGCTCAAAGAAAAGATGTGGAAATTTAGAAAAGGGTGGAAGCTGTTAAAAATGGGAAATCCTGTGGTTTCAAAATTTATGAGGAAGGAGTTGTAATATTTGGGATATGATTATGTGTACCATCCGATCTAGAGATAAAGAAGGAGATATTGAATGATGCACATAGCTCGACCTTCTCTATCCACCGTGGGAGCACAAAGATGTATCGAGATCTCCAAGAAAACTTTGTGTGGGGCAATATGAAAAGGGATATTGCTTAATATACATCAAAGTGCCTAGCATGCCAGCATGTCAAGGCTGAGAGGGAAAAGTCTAATGGGATGATGCAACCACTACCCATACTGGCATAGAAGTGGGAGAACATTACCATGGACTTTATCACTAGACTTCCAAGGATGTCGAGAGGAAAAAATTCTATATGGGTCGTTGTGGATTGTATTACTAAGACAACTCACTTTATCTCAATTTGAGAGGACTTCTCATTGGATCTAATTATACAGATTTACATCAAAGAAGTGGTAAGGTTGCATAGAGTACCACTATCTATTGTATCTGATCGTAATCCGAGATTCACCTAAAAGTTCTGGAAAAGCCTCCTGCATGCTCTGAGCACTGAACTGAAGTTTTGTACGGCCTATCATCCTCAAACTGATGGCCAGTCTAAGAGAACTATTAAGATGCTAGAAGACATATTGAGAGCATGTTCTATGGAATTAAAAGGAGGATGAGACCAACATCTTCCACTAGTTGAATTCTCTTACAACAACAGTTTCCACTGAAGCATCCGAATGGTACCATATGAATCCCTTTATGGGAAAAGGTGCAGAACACCAGCATGTTAGGATGAAGTCAGTGAGCGTAAGTTGCTAGGACCTGAAATGGTTGAAGAAATGGTGGAGAAGGTGAAACCCATTCAATATCATATCAAGGCAGCCCAAAGTCAACAAAAGAGTTATGCATATAACCGTCGATGAGACCTTGAGTTCAAAGTCGGAGACATGGTATTTCTACACAAATCTCCATGGAAGAAGGTCACGAGGTTTGGAAAGAAAGGGAAGTTATGTCCCAGGTACATTGGCCCCTTAGAGATCCTTGACCGAGTCGGGGATGTGGCCTATCGACTGGAACTTCCACCTAACATGTCAAAATTAAATGATGTCTTTCATGTATCCCTCTTAAGGAAGTACATACCAAACCCTTCACATGTACTCTATTCTGAGGTGGTACAGTTGGAGGATGATCTCTCTTACGAGGAGCTACTAGTGAAGATCATGGTTCGTAGAGACAATGTTCTATGCAAAAAGAATACTCATCTGGTCAAGGTACTATGGAAAAACCATAAGTACGAATAGGCAACATGAGAACTAGAGGAAGCGATGAAGGAAAAATACCCCCACCTGTTTTTGGCCAATAATGTAAAATGAAATTTCTAGGGCCAAATTTCTTAAGGGGGAAGAATGTAACGACCTGATGTTTTTAAATGGAAATTCCCTTCTTATAAATATGTCATAAAATTACATGAAAACACACCATAAAGAACTATTAAGGTCAAAGTAAACATAATTTTGTTACTTCTGTGTTTGGAATTTTGAAAATCTGACATACACGGTTGCAATCTGTAAGTTATTTGGAGTCCGATAAGAAAAAATTAATTTTGGGTGAATAGTAATCTAAAAATATGAATAGTAACATACCCTTATGAATAATGATATACCCTAATGAATAGTAACTTTACCTATGATAGTATTAAAATAATTTTCATGTGAAATTATGGTGTACCTGTATTTTAGAATAAGTAAATGAATGTTTTAAAACTGAGTTTTAATAATAAATTATGATTTTAATTAAATATTAAATTATTTAAATTTAGAAATTTATTTTGAAAAAATGGACTTCATTTTTGGATTCTACATGTCGAAAAATGGTTAGGGTTAATTTTTCAGATTTTTCTGAAATACTGGAATTTTTGGTGAATAGTAAAATCTGATAATTCACAATAAATGCTAAATAATGGATTAATTGAGTCATTGATGATGATCTGCTGATGCAAGACCAATTGTTTCTAAGTCACATGCATTTATTACTATTCTTGGTCATGGAATACTTACTATTCCTTTTCTTTTTAAGAAATATTAAACTAATGATTAATTTTTTTTGAAAACCCTCCTCCCCTCCACTATAAATACCACCCATACTTACCTCTTCTATTCACTCCTCTCAAGTCTTTTTCATTGCCAATATTATGCCCAAATATCTCCCAAGATCCTCCTCCATGTCCAAAATCCCCTATCCTATTTAAAATACCAAAACCTATCCCCTTAAGAGGTTCTCAAAGGAGGAAGTTTCAAGAGGTAAATTCCTCTTTCCAATTCTTCCTTTTCTTTTATGTTCTTTTCTTTTAGTTTCTTTCCTCACCACCCTTCACTCAAATAGTATGGTAACTCTAGTAACATACATGTACTGGAATATTTTTATGCTAATGTGATATTTCATTATCTTATCTCCTTTCCCCACCTTTTATTTGAATGAAATGAAAGCACCGTTTGAGATGTGCTAATTTAGCACATTCAAGGACAACAATTTATCAATTTCTATTATCATATTTAAATATGGTCATGAAACCATTTTTTCTATGGTTGAACCAGATTATATATATTTAATATATCCTATTTTTATTCTTTAATCTTTTTTTACAAATGGCATTAATTTATAAATCAAAACATGTTCTTTGTAATCAAACCCACCAATTAACAAAAACAGTTGTCACTTTGGTTTTATATAATAGTTTGACTTCACTATAAGTAACCAAATTAAAATTAAGACCATTTAATCTCCTGAATGTTTACTAATATAATATAACTTCAATTATAGACAACCACTTTCATCTTACATGTTTATCCGAACTTGAATATAAGTGAACCGATCTTTTAAAACCAAGTAAACAAATGAGCCCAAACAATGAAATTGAACCTTATAACTAATCAAGAAGAAATTAATGAAATAAAAAGGGTTTTAATAAATAAATTACATATATAAGAGGTTTTGGAATTATTAATTAATAAACCTAATTTGTTTATTTAGGTATTTAATAACAAGTGGAGAACACCAACAGAATTAAGGTAAGGGATCCTCCCCATTTCACTTTTATTTCAAGATTGTCCTCTATGTAATTCCATTTAATGTGTGATACCTAATGATGGGGTATTATTTAGAACCTTCCCCATACTTCCCTCATAATTTATAAGTTATTAGAAACCCCATTATCTCTCAAAAAATCCCTTTTAGGTACACCTGATACCATGCCAATAATCCGTAATGAATTCTACCCGAACCTCCTTTACTCCTTCGAGTTTCTCTATCTTTCCTTTTTCCCAAATTAAGTTTTATTTTATTTTTATGTAAAAATTATACATACTTTTTATATTCTCCAAAATCATGTTCCAAGATCCATCCCTCATTCTCTTTTGGGGATATACATGTTTTTTAGTGATTCCCACCTCGATACCCCTCGACAAGCAATCATGTTTTAAGGGAACTTCCCGAATTCTTACCCAATTTCAAGTGAACTCTATCCTCTGTTTTAAGAATACATTTTATTTATAAAATCATTATTTTTATTATGAAAACCTTCTTGGTTAAATTCTGGTTTTATATTAAATATTTTTCCCTTTTCTATTTTAAAAGCTCTATAGTATTTTCTTAAAACCGCACAAAATGTTTTAATGCTAAAATTTCCCAAATATATTTCTTACAAGTTGTCACTCCTTTTTGACATCACGTACCCTGATATATTCCAATTTAATTTCCATGTATAATTCCTTTTTTTTCATGGACACTTTCATATTACACTCATTGGTTATGCTTTATGTTATGATTGTGGTACCCAATTCTTTCCTTGGGTATCCTTATGTTTATGAATGGTTGATTATGTATGATTATTTATGTGGAAATATTATTTATGTGGAAAGAATAATCATGAAAATGTTGAGATCGGTGCACCCAGATATCACTCCAATGCATTGGGTAAAGTTAAGTCTCATGAGATGTGATGTGAAACAGGATTGGCGGTTAGCCTTGACCCATACTAAAATGGGAAATGGGATTGGTGGTTATCCTTGAACCATACTAAAGAAATGTCTTATGATTTTTCCACATTTATATGATTACATGTTTATGTGATCCCATGCTTATATGATATTATTTCATATGTTCCATGCTTTTCTATCATTATTTCATGCCTCCTAACTCATGTGCTTAAGATGAATCCTTATGTTCATTCCCTTACTGGGCTTTTTAGCTCATCCCTTTGTTCATGTGTTCCCCTGGGTACCCTATAAAGATGTAAGGGCTCAAAGGAAGTTAGGATCTATTTATGGAGATTAAATAAATAGTTTTTTTAGCCCCATGTTTTATGTTTTATATACCTAGTATTCCAAGACACTAGACTTACCGATCCTTGGACTGTATTATGATGATTAATTATGCTTAAAATCATGAAATGTTATATGTAAAAGGTTGGGGTAGCTATACTTTTCCTAAGAACCTATACTCACACATGCATCTAACTCAATAAAAAAGTACAGAGGAAAAGGAACAAAAGATGATACACAACTATAAATAAACCAAACATTCATGAACCACTAAAAAGTACAAGTACAGTATAGTAAAATGAAATGGAAAAGGAAAAAATACATGCCCAACCAAAAAAGTGCCACAAAATGGAAGCAACTGAAAAGTAAAATAGCTAAGGGGCCCCCTCTTCTAGAACCCAAGCTATGACCACTATATGTGGTCCAAGTACTCGTATCTATATGTTCCTATGAAATCATGATGAACTTGTTTTTCATCTGCATAAGGCACAACATGTGAGGGAAAATTACATACAGGGGTGAGTATAAAAATACTCAGTATGATGCCCTAAAATAGTGAAGGGGGAGCCGTAAGTGATATATTGAACAAATAAAGCAATAGATATTGAAACGTTGCACCTTTCTTTTTGGGAGCCCACCTGATTAGAACTCCATAATTAAGGATGCTAAAGCTGGAGTAATGATTAGGATGGGTGACCTTCTGGGAAGTTTACTTGGGTGTGTGTGAGTGAAGAAAAAGAACAATAAAAAGAACATGTGTTGGCCTTTGGGGATAGTCATTAGTCTGATAACCCATTCTGGCACGTGGGTGGACCCTAGGGTGGAGACCATGTGTCTGCAGGGAAACTAGTGGTACCCAGTCAGCCAAGACCTGATGAACATGTTAGGGTGGGGTGCCTATGCTATCAGTAGGGCCCAGTTGTCACAAACCGAGCCATGTCAGGGCTCGATCCATAACTATCCCAAGATTGCCTCCATAGGCCAGGGGTGGCGACTAGCACCAAGGGCACAAAAAAATCAGGGAGGCCTTTTACTAAGAACTTGTACTCACACATGCAACTAACTCGATGAAAAGGTGTAGAGGAAAATGAAAAAAAGATGCAACACTTAAATAAATAAACAAATCATGCATGATCCACTAAAAAATACAAGTATAGTATAGTAAACTGAAAGGGAAAAGGGAAAAAATACACACACAACCAGAAAAGTTCCACAACCTAGCAGTAACTGAAAAGTAAAACAGCTAAGAGAGCCCCTCTCAAGGAACCCAAGCTACGATCACTGTACGTGGTCCAATAACCTGTATCTCCATGCTCCTCTGAAGTCACGATCAACATGTTCATCATCTTCATAAGGCACGACATGTGTGGTTAAATACCATGTAGGGGTGATTATAAAAATTCATTGTAAGATGCCCTAAAAAGGTAAAGGGGAGCCATAAGAGATACTCTGAAAAGAAAAGAAGTAGCCAGTGACAAGGTGAACCATTTTTTCGGGAGCCTACCTGATTAGAACTCCATAGTTAAGCATACTAGACCTGGAGTGGTGATCTGAATGTGTGACCTTATTGTAAGTTTATTAGGGTGTGTGTGAGTGAGGAAAAAGAACATTAGAAAGAACATGTGTTGGCCTGTGAGGACGGTCATTAGTCAGATGACCTGTTAGGGCATGTCGGTGGACCCCAGGGTGGAGAACACATGTCTGCAGGGCCACTAGTGGTACCCGGCCTGCTAGAACCCGACGAACATGTTAGGGTGCATTGTCTATGCTGTCAGTGGGGCCCAATTGTCATGAACTGACCCATACCGGGGCTCGAGCCACAACTACCCCATGCTCGCCTCTATAGTTCAGGGGTGGCGATAAGCATCGAAGTCACAAAAAACTTAGGGAGGCATTTGCCTAAGAACCTGCACTCACAGACACATCTAACTCAATGAAATTTTATAGAGGAAAATGAAAAAAAGATGCAACATTTCTATAAATAATCCAAACATGCATGAACCACTTAACAATATAAGTACAGTACAGTACAGTAAACTGAAAGGGAAAAGGGAAAAATACACACCCAACCAGGAAAGTTCCACAACCTGGAAGAAACTGAAAAGTAAAACAGCTATGATAGCCCCACTCATGGAACCCAGTATACTTTCACCATACGCGGTTCAAGAACCCGTATCCCTATGCTCCTCTGAAGTCATGATCAACATGTATATTGTCTACATAAGGCACGACACGTGTGGGAAAAGCCCATGTAGGGGTGAGTATAAAAATACTCAATAGGATGACCTGAAAAGGAAAAGGGGGATCTGTAAGAGATACTCTAAAAATGAAATTAGTATATAGGGTAAGGTACAGTAAAAGGAGTGCTTCTCAACCCAACAAAGGAGTGAAGTAAGCTCATCTAAGAATAAAAAGTTATAAACAATGAGAATATGAACTTTACATCTAGTCTTCACTACATATAGTAAGAGAGTAGACTCTTCCAACCACGATAATCTAGACATGGAAAGCACATGGCATACCCCATGTGTATTCACCCCTACTAGAAGGAGAGTAACAAAAACCCAAGGAGTGGGCACTGGAAATAGATTATATATATATGCTTAATCAAAGAAACCAAAATGATAGAGAGTATGAGGATATATATCTCACAACTCAGCCTAAGAAAGCGAGCATCCAACTGTCCCAAAAGAAACCAGCATCGATGCCCAGTATCCCACACATCTTCCCTAAATTGTAAGTCAAAGGGACACAATCACAACATCTTGATACTATCCACTATGGGCGATACTGTCTCAGCTGTATTGTTTTAGGTCACATCACAAGGATGTGGTTTGGTGGGAAAAGTGTCCCTCTTCCTTGAGATTCTAAAGGTACGTCAAAGTAAACCTCGCCACTATGTCACACAATCAAGAGGTCGTGTCTCAAAGTAAAAGACCAATGCCCAGCCCAGCTGGAGGGTTATAATCTAGTCATCAGGTATCCATGCCCTTGTACCTCAGGGGGGGGGGGTCATCACCCGAAATTCGATGAGGACCCACTGCCTAACCCCACCAAAGTGTAATATTTTGGAGGGTAATGCTCGAAAAATGGCGTTGATGGGACCCACTACCCAACCTTACAGGAGGGAAGCCCGAAACTACCATTGATGACCTCTACCCAGCCCACCTAGAGGTAAGCCCAGAATCGCTATTGGGGACCATTTCCCAGCCCAGCTGGAGGTGAGACCAAAACTTCCTTTGTTTACCATTGCACAACCCAGCTAGATGTAATCCTGGAACTACTCTATCCATCCCTGCTGGATGGTACGCCTTGGAAAAGCATCAAGGAACTACACTGGCCATCCTAGCTGGATGGTACCTCTTAGAAAAGCATCGAGGAACTAAACTGGCCACAACTATTTGATGAGACCTCAAGGAAAATAATTGAGGGACTAAAATGGTCATCCCTTCTGGATGATACCTCTTGGAAAAGCACTTGGGATCAACTAATAATTCATCCAGAACGGATACCTGGTGAAAAAGATGTATTTCACCGCAAAATATGTGAACCAGGACTCGTGGGGCCCACACTTCGACTTTGGTTTGAACACCCAAATGTATTCTTTAAAATTCCATATAGAGACCATGGTCTCACTGCAACTAATGGTATATCAAATGGATGTTTTGTTTAGAAGATAGGTTCGATATAAAAACCCCAAATAATAATAATAATAATAATAATAATATTATTATTATTATTATTATTATTATTATTATTATCATTATTAAACTTAGGTGTTTCATTCAATCGAACCCCGAAACCAAGTATTAAAATTCCTAAACTAGTCTAAAAAGATCTACCTTGAAGATAGGGACTTGTGGATTTAGAAGACCCCTAAAACAAACACTTGGTTTATGAGAAACGACTATTTAATGGCGTATTAGACCGATCCACACTGGTCTGGCCCATTTTGGCCGAACCGATCTGCCTGGGCCGGCCCGCTCTGGTCAGCCTAGCCCCCTTTGCTGCTAGTTTGTCCCACTCTTCCATTGGCCCCACCAACTTTGCTGCTAGTACGACCTACACTTCCGCCGGTTTGTCCATCTTTCCACCAGTTGGGTCCCCTCATCAACACGGCGACCCACATCATGCAGGTCACTACCACCTGGGTTCACACGCCGCTACCCCGCATTGTGCTCTGCCTAACACACTACCAGCCCGATGCTACTAAGTTCGCCAATCTGCACTATCCTTGATGTCCTGGTCACCTACTGACTTCCCTTCTTAACATCCAATATCCATTCTCACCACCAACCATGCCCCACCACTATCTGACAGCCAACCGCCTCACCCGGCTGCCCTGCTCCATGTGGCCACTGCTGTTAGCGACTCTCCTGTGGTCCCTTCTATGAACCATCAAGACTTTTATGACCGCCTGATCTAAAATATGAAAACCGATCAGCAGTTCCTGCAATAATAACTTCATAGCTCCAGCCTCCGATCAATGATCCGAACGTCGATTGAAGTGTCTGAAAGTTTATGGCGGGCATCTGTGAAGAACAGAAAAAAATTTCGAATAAAATTATTGGTTTAAAGTATGGATTGGTTACCATATTATTGCATCCATTGGTGATTGATAATCAAAAGAATAATCAACTATTAAAATATTATTTCTTGATGAAAATTTAAAATAGAGATAAGAAAGGGGAAGAAATCCAACATCGATTTGATCTCCTGTTGTTGGCGATGCATCCACGATGCTCTCGCTTGGATTCGTCGATGTTTCAATGAATATTTATCCTCGATTTGATGAATAATGAATAAATAATGGTAGATAGAGAGAGTATTTTTAGAGTGATAAGGTATTAGGGCTAACCATAAACCTGAATCCGTAAGTTTCTATTTATAGGATCTCCGCTCAACACAAAATCCAAAACTCCTGCACCCCCTCCTTTTATGTTGCGCCTAGGAAAAAACCCCATTCCAAACTCAACATCAGTCTCATATTTCCTATCCAAGTCCCCATTAGAAATTTATTTTATTTGGAGTTTGAGATAAAATAATTAAGTTTAATTATTTTATTTATGATTTTCCCCTAAGTGACTTTCTTCACAAAAGTCCCATGTTGGAAAAAGTTATGCCCCACCTAGGCTAAATTCCACATTATAGACTCAACCATGGCCTCATATTTCTGAACTGAGTTACCATTTTATAGTTATCCCTTTTCTATCATGTGCATAGTATAAAAATAATAATTTTTTTTTATAAAATTAATTTCGGGAAAACCGAGTCTCAGAATTGCATGTTGTCTCAGCACCTACCTCTGGAAATATATGTATAAATATTTAAAAGTATTACAAGGTGAAAACTGGGTCTCTATAGACATAAAAATACAATCTAATATAGTCAACTAAAAACTAGAAACTAAGTCAAATAAAAAATGATTACAATATATGTCATGTATCTATAATGTAGGAAAACATAGATACAAGCTTCTTGAAGTTGTACTGTACATGATATACAAAATGAAACCAAAAAGGGAAAATATATCCCAGCATCTTGAGATCTAATCTGGTCATATTCTACAAAGATCCATTATAATTCATGTAAGATTTCCTTCATCCATAAGAGGATTATTCCCTTATCAACTACTGCAAGAATGTAATCTTCTTAGGAACCATCGACGACCAAGATAATGTTTGAGATAAACTCCGTAGGCCATCACCAACAACAACTATAAATATCCAGTCTGTGTCTATAAAAAGGAAGTGCACATATATAGTAATGTAAAATAGTAATAAAAATTGTAAAAAGGTCAGCTCTGGATCCTAAAGGAAACTGGACTGACACTACCTGCTTCAGCCCGAACCAGAATATATCTGAACGAGTAACATGGGACACATTTCCTAATATCACATTTATAAGGGATTCCATGGATAATATCATAGTATTAAAGGAGAAACCATGACCGATATCACATTTATAAGTGAAACGATGCCCAATGTCATAGAATGGGGTCTCCATGCCCAGCATCAAAGAATAGGGTCACCATTACCAATCTCACAGAATAGGGTCCCTTGCCCAGTATTACAATATAGAGAAGACATACCCAATATTACAGTATAAGGTCATCATGCATGGTATCAAATTTATATAAAGGGATTACATGATTGTATATATGTAACAAACACTAGGTTCACCATGCCCATTTAGTATTAATAAGAAGGGTTGACATGCCCATTTATTTTTAGCATTCATAAGGGTCACCATGCCCAATTACCATAATTTAAGGATGGTCTCCATTCCCACACATTATTAGAGATGCGTATCCATTGGATTTAAAACAATCAAAGGTATAATCCATAAATCATTATCAGTTAATATCAAAAATGGCGTAACCATTATTCCATTTAAAAGGGTGACACTATTTTACAACTCAAAATAAAATCTATTCATAAAAAATTGTAAGGAATTAATCATGATATGATAGTACATTAAATCCATTATCAATATGATATCACCATTTATGAGTTGAAAAAACACACCAAATGTGTTTTGGGTATAATATCTTGAGGGCCAATTAAGTACATGGAGGGAAAACCTAAAGGTATGGCTCACACTAAAGTTTAAAAACTCAAAAAAAATTTGTTGTAGCAACCTGACCCCAGTAAACCAGGTTATGGTGTATACTACCATTATATTGGAATGATTACAAGGAAGAAAATCCTAAAATGGAAGATTTTAGGTTTCTTGGTAAACTACATACATACATGAGTCTTGTATTATAAATTAATGCACTAATTATAACATAATTTTTTCTTTCTTGGATAATCACTTTATTCCATCAATATTATCTGTGAATATATTTTTTAGTATGATTTTTTGGATTCCTGGGGAAAGGTAAAAAAATAAGGGTGAGATAAAATACTTAGTAAGGTTAAGTATAGAGTAAGAAATAATGAATCAATGAGAATAGTCAATATATAAAGGTAATAACTGAACACACATGCAATATAATAAATAAAATGAATAGATAAACAATATGGCAAGGTAATAACTGAAAAAATAGTCCATGTAATCAATAAATATAGAAGGAAGTGCATAAAAATATGGAAAGGTAAATAATTGGTAACACATTCCATGTATTCTATAAAATGAGAATGAAAGTATATCCATAGATAATGTCAATGAAATAATCTCATGGATAATAATAATAAATGAATTCTCAATAAATGAAATTATTTAGTATTGGAATTCTTATTTCCCAAGCACATGATACCTTTAGCATCAAGATATATCCTTAAAACAATTTAGATCTATGCGTAGAAACCCATCTATTCCACCTGGAAGAAAACTCAAAGGTTTTTTTCATCAACTAATTTCAACTCATGAGACTATTGATGCATTATGGGGAACACTTTTTAAATGGTCCCCAACCCATAAGGCTTTCATTAAACAGTACTCAATCCATATAGTGCATGTTCAAAGCATTCCTCATATATTTAATAATCGATTTAAATAAACCAAGTGCGTTATCAAATATCCATATTGAGTAAAGGGTATGTATTTATCAATATTTCCATAGTTAATCAAATAATTTTCAAAGTAAAAACCATATGTAAAAATGATATATAGTTTAGGCAATAAACATATCCATGATAAATGATATGGATAATTAGGGGAAATTATATGTTTAATGATCATAGGAATTTGAATATTTCAAGGGGACTAAAAGGAATCAAGGTATTGAATGTTAATACTATCCTTCATAAATGGAATCATAAACCATACAAAGGAAGAATAAAGACGGTATCTATACAATATATCCCAAGTGGTGGGAAAATAAATTTTTGTTGTAGTTGATGAATGGAAATACTATGAAAGATATTTTAAAAACATTCTTGAGTAAAATATAATTTTTTATTTTGTTTTTTTTAAAATGTTTTCTTTGAAGTAATGTTTGGAAATATTTTCTTTAAAAATTAACCTTTTAAAATTGAAAAAGTTCTTTAAAGATATGATGGTGGGTAAATCTATACATGTCGTACAAGGTAAAAAAATTCCTTTTTCAAGGTAAAAGGTAAGAATATTTCATTGTTTGTAAAGTGACAAGAATATTCCTTTTCAAAACTTTAAAAAATATAAAATGGTAAAAATTTATTTAACAAATAATTTTTGAAAGGTTAAATTGTTTTGAATTTTTTTTTAAACTGGATTTTTTTAGAAGAAAACAAGTTCTCTGGCTAAAGAGATAAATGAATTTAGGTTTTCTTAAAAACATTTTCCTAAAAATTTTGAGTACTAAAGAGTGAAAAAATGTATATAATACCTGAAATATTTCATGAATAAATAAATTATAATAAAATTAAAGGGTTTATTGAAAAATGGTCCTTTAAATTCCTTGACTGGAAATTCCAGTGTAAATAGTCGTGAATAAAATGTGATTGTGAAGTAAACCCTTGAAAAAACAAAAACATTGAAGTGAAACTCAATACATGAATAGATTATGTGTTTCAAATTTAAATCCACATAAAACAAGTGTAAATACAACTATATATAGTAAATATTTATTACACACATAATCTTAGAATATTAACGATAATGAGGAAGGTAATATAACCCAATGAAAAGGAATCAGGTTATGAAATTCTTTACCACTTGGTTAATTTTAATTGAAATAAACTTAGATGAAATAAATAAAATTGAATCTAAAAATATCATGAAAAATATTTCATGATATAATATATCAATATGGTCAGTAGATACACCACAAAAAATAAGTAAGTGGTGAAAGTGGCGTATGCCTCACAGAAAGAAAAGTGAGACAAAAATATCTTACCATGTGTTTACTTTCAGGTGAATATCCATTAATATCATATATAATTGTTTTAAACATGTTAATAACTTATAATATAACAATAATAATATTTATAATATCATATATTTGCTTCCTATAGTATCTTATTACCTATTTTTTAATAATCTTTCATAATTTTCACTATTTCACATGTTAATTGCTGAGTTTGTTGGGTTTGTTTTAACTTATTATTATTTTCATATTAAATAGATAATTATTTAATAATATAAATAATTTAAAATTTTATTTAAATATAATAAATATCTATTATACATGTGATTATAATATTCCATAAATTTTGGACATAATAAAAGAAATTCACCATTCATGGAGACGGTAGGCTGTACGTATGCATGAATTCTACTTCCATTTATCTGTCATATTTTAAAAGAATGAAATGTAAATTAAATATATATGTATATTATAATTAAAATATCATATTTATATCATATATTTCACATTTTTTAATTAAATATATCCCCTAATAAATTCCATGTATAGTGTGAACGAATCACATCTCTTTGAGAAGGTGGTAGTCCAAACGTCCAAAAATGATGTTACTGTATCCCCAAAAAATGGAACATATGAAGTTATGTGTTATATAATAATTAAAGATCTATAAAGGCATTATAAATATCATATATATCATATATAAATAGATTTTCCATCATAATGCCCACCCTGAGAGGTGGTAAAGGAAGAATGTTGTGAGGTGATAGTTCATCATACACATAAACAATAAGTTCATTACCCATTTGATAGAAGTGTGTATAATAGTAGGTAGGAACGTTGGAATAAAAAATTATCAGTATATTTATGATACTTAGGTTATTATATAATTATGGACTAATAATAAATTAAGGGGTGGAGAAACAAATATAACATAAATTCACATTGAAGAATATCACCACATTTTCAAGTAACTCCTTTTGGTTTATACCAAAAGTACTCATTGATTGGAATTATGCATAATTTATTGATTTCAGTATGAGGTTAGGGATTTTTGGAGATTATTTTATCTAATTTTGGTCTATATAAATGTAATTAGTGGCATGAATAAGTGGGAGGGGTGAGTGCCTTTTTATAGTGGAGGAGGAATGATATTCTTACAAATTTTGAAAAAGGAATTCCACCCACATTTTTACCATGTTATGTGGATATACTAATGGAATAGATTATTTAAAATGGATTATATGGTTGAAATAGGAATATAAAATTGCTTTTGTAAAAGTTTCTAGGTCATTTTTACCCTTAAGTTTAGGGTTTAGTTCCCTATTAAGCTAGTTTTTCTCTTCATCATTGTAATTAATATTAATTACTTTCACTAATATTTTTGGTAAAAAACCAATTTTGTATTATTATAAAATATTAATTATTCTAATTAAAAAAATATATATCATTTTTCCAAATTCCTATCACAGAAGTGGTGGAAATTAATTTCAATTCAATCCTGTAGACGGGACAACAAAGCAGGTTTTTAAAGTAAAAATGTTCAAAAGTTTGCTATGTTTTTATATTCAATTTCGAAGTGAAATTGATACTAATGAATTGAATTGTATTAAACAATATATAATTTTTCTAATTAAACATTGATAAAAATAAAAAATATAATTTAACCTTATAAATGACTTATACAAAAAAGAAGTTTTTGAATTAAAATTCAGTATTTTCACTATTCATCAAAAAATGAAACCTCCTAGAAAAATACCAAACATTCACCCAAAAATAATTTTTATGTTCTTATTTAAAAATAAAGTTTATTTTGGAATATTAATTTATAAAATTTTCAAAAATTTGATTCAAAATAGGTTCTCCATTAAAAGGCGGTAAAATTTCCTTTTTAGAAAAATATAAATTTTAAGCATAAAACTGGATTTATTATTATCTTATGCTTATAAAACCTATTGGATGAAAATAAAAAATATTTTATTGAATATATAATATATATTTTTCATTAATATCATTCAATAATATTAATTCAAATTATTTATTAGGATAAAACACATTTTTAAGTAAAAAACATTTCGCTTGTATTTAATTGGATTTTATATTCGTTTATAATTAATTGGTAACCTATGAATTCAACTTTTATTTTTTTAAACCATATATTTTAATAAGTTATTTAATAATATTCATAAATTACATTTTAATTTCTAGGAAATATTATATTATATTAAACAATAACATTTTATTAATATATTTTTGTTTGGTAAAACTCGGTCTTGCGTATAATGCAAGTCATTGAAGATAGTTTTTGTTCCATAAAAAGAAATATAAATCAGTATTTTGTGATTTGAAATCTATATAATAGATATAATTCATTTAAAATATTAAATATATTTTAATTTCTTGGGATATTATATTCCCTTATGCTCTTGGTGTAGTGTGTCATACACACTATTGAATACAATGTTCTCACTTTAGAATTTCAGGACATTACATTCTCCCCACCTAAATTAA
The DNA here is from genome assembly GCA_963277665.1 of Viscum album. Classification (NCBI taxonomy): domain Eukaryota; kingdom Viridiplantae; phylum Streptophyta; class Magnoliopsida; order Santalales; family Viscaceae; genus Viscum; species Viscum album. Next base: position 1,007,966,409 of record OY728152.1, on the reverse strand, counting down.
ATTGTGTCCTCACAATTTAAACTCAGCCTTGGAAATAAATTATTTGATATTTCATATGTTTAAATCATACATCATGAGAATGGTTTGTAAAACATCCTTTATAAAATAGATAATGGGAAGTACAAAGGTCACATGGAGTAAAATATAACTAGGTCTCTAAGCAGGAGAACATTAACGGAAAGTATAGATACATACATGGAATAAAAGAGTACATACTTATTGGTACTGATTGAGGACATCAATAAGAAACAATTGAATGATAAATATAAAGTTGAGGGCCTCAAAACCACAAATCTATGATGTTTTAAAAGTCCATCAGTTCAACAAAAATTAAGGTATTAGGATTTTTTTGTTTTACGATACTCTTCCTAATGTTGAAAAATTATTTTATTAACTAAGAATTTAAGTAAATATATTTAATTGATAGGTTTCAATTTCAAATTAATGATTCCATATTTTGGTTTTTCTTTGATCAAATTCTAGTTCATACATTCCTTCATGAAATGGATATCATAGAATGACCCCTGTTTTTAAGCACTAAAATTTTATTTTAACAGATCATAAGTCCAATAAAAGAGTGAAACATCTTTCCATTTGTATCTAAATATTCTCCAAAGAAAATATGGTTAATAAATTAGTCTATAAAACTTAATATTAACACTATGGGTTAATCCTTAATATTTTATAATCAAATTATTTAAAAAAAATAAATTAAATATTAATCAGGACATTGTGTAGGTTAGTAGTTGTCATTAAACCATTATCGTCCTTTGGTCATGGGTTCAAGTATTGCAGCCTTACTAGAAATTATGAGTTTCCACCAGGAATACAATTTTTCTTTTTCTAAAACCATATTAATATAATTTTCAAAATAAATATGTTAGACATCCTTGAAATTTAATCATTTAATATCCTTTTAACTATTGTTTTCCAGACAACCTCAATACATAAATAATTCAACCATTTATTTCCATATATGTCCCTCATTATTATAATGTTTAACCATAATATTATTTTTAGGATTTATAAATCATGAAACCTTATCTTCAATCAAAAACACCTTAGGTTTAACCTATGTTATTTATTTTCATTATATATTCCGATACTTCATAATGGTTTGTAAAGAAAATTAAATTATCCTATGAATATCCCTTGGGAGTGTCAAACCAGATGCGTAGTAATTCTCATTGTGGTTTACCCAGTTATGCTCGAGTTAGGCCCAACCCACCTTTTTAGTGTTAATATCCCTATGTACATTTGTGTCAGAACCACGTCCACTTCTAGTATCCTGATAGGGATGTATTACTAGAAATACTCACATAATTTATACCGTACCGAAATTCTATTATATTTTATATACTTATCCTCAATTATAGCTTAAGGTTATTTGTTCTAATATATGTTTTCCTAAATCTAGTTCCCAAGGTTTTTACCAAACCACCTTGGATACCAACTGTAGTGACCCGACCCTAGTAGTCCCAGAGTTGGTGTCTACTACCATTACATTGTAATGATTACAAGGAATCAAATCATGAATGATAAAAGAGTTTAGTAGTCTTGGTAATCCAGATATATACATGAGTCTTGTATTACAAAATAATACACTAATTACAACATAATTTTGTTCCTTTCTTGGATAATAAATTTATGCAATATAGTTTATCCTTGAATATATTTATTGATACACTTCCTGGATTCCTAGGGAATGTAAACAAAATAAGGGTGAGCTCAAATGATCTGTAAGGTAAAGTATAGTATAAGAAATACCAAATCAATGAGAATAGTAAATATTAAAATGTGATAACTAAACAAACATTCCATATAATCAATTAATTGAATGGATAAACAATATGGGAAGGTAATAAATGAAATCAAATTCCATGTAATCAATAAATTGAGAAGGAAGTGCATAAAAATGGTAAGGTAAATAATTGGAAACACATGCTATGTATTCAATAAAATGAGAATAAAATTTAATACATTGATAATGTCAAAGAAATAATCCCATGGATAATAATAATAAATGAATTCTCAATAAAGTTAAATCTTAACTATTGGACATCATATTTCCCAGGCACATGATACCTTTACCATCAAGATATATTATCAATAAATTTTAATTTTATGCATAGAAACCCATCTATTATGCTTGGAAACAAACTAAAAGGGTTTTTAGCTAACTAATTTCATCTCATGAGACAATTTATTCATTTTGGGCATTACTTTTAATGGTCACCAACCTGTAGGTCTTGCATTAACTGCTCCCCAAACCCATATAGTGCATTTACAAAGCATTCCTCATATATGGAATAATAGATGTAAATAAAAAAGTGCCTTATAAAATATCCGTATTGAGTAAAGGATATAGATTTATCAATATTTCCCCAGTCAATCAAATAATTTTCATAGTAAATATCATATGTAAAAATGATATACGTTTTAGGAAATAAAAATATCTATGATAAATGATATGGATAATTAGGGGGAATTCCGTGTTCAATGATCATAGGAAATTGAATATTTCAAGGGGACTAAAAGTAATCAAGGAAATGAATTTAAATACAATCCTTGGTCAAATAAATCATAAACCATCAAAACAAAGAATAAGAATGGTATCAATAAAACATATCCCAAGTGTTGTAAAAATAAAGGGTTGTTGTCTTTGATGAATGAAAATACTATGAAAAGATATTTTAAAAACATTATTATGGAAAATATCTTTTTTATTTTGAAAAACATTTTGAAAAACATTTTAATTGAAAATAAATTTGGAAAAAAATTTCCCTAAAAAGTAACATTTTAAAATTGCAATGTAAGATTCTAAGACAGGATAACGGGCAAATCTGTACATACCGTACAAGGTAAAAATAACATTCTTTTGGTATGGTAAAAGGTTAGAAAAGTTCCTTTTTAGAAATCAATAAGAAGATTCCTTTGAAAATTTTTGTAAAATATGAAAAGGGTAAAAATGACAATAATAAATCAGTTTTTAAGGTTAAAATATTTTTGAAAACCTTTTTAGAAAACATTGTTTTTATAAGAAAACAGGTTCTCTGACTAAAGAGAGGAATTAAGTTAGTTTTTCTTAAAAAAAATTTCTAAAACATTTTGAGTACCAAAGAGTGTAAATAAGGTACTAATACTTGAAAAAGGTCGTGAATAACCAATGAAGAAAACAATTAAAGGATTTTTTTAGAAAAGGTCATATAATTTCTTTTAAATGGAAATTCATGTGTAAACATTCCCGAATAAAATGAGAGTGTGAAGTAAACCCTTGAAAATACCATAAAGTTGAATTGAGACTCAACCCACTAATATATTATGTGTATGAAATTTAAATCCACATAAAACCAGTTTAAATACAACAATATATAGTAAATATTTATTACACACATAATCATATAATATTAACGGTAATGAGTAAGTAAAATAACCCAATGAAAATGAATCAGGTTACGAAATTCTTTGCCACTTGGGAATTTTTAATTCAAACACAATTAGATGAAATAAATAAAATTGAAAATAAAAAATAACATGAAAAATAATTATTGAAATTATAAATTAATATAGGTAGTAGATACACCACACAAAATAAGTAAGTGGTGAAAGTGGCATATGCCTCATAGAAAGAAAAGTGAGACAAGAATCCCTTACCTTGTGTTTCTTTTCGGGTGAACATAATTTAAAATCCATTATAGTGGTTTTAAAAAATTTAATAACTTATAAAATAACCATTATAGTATTTATAATATCATATATTAACTTCTTTGAATATCTTATTACCCATTTGTTAATAATCTTTCACTATTTTCACTATTTCGGATGTTAATTGCCTAGTTTATCAGGGATGTTTTAACTTGTTATTTTTGTTCCTATTACTTATATCATGATTTAATTATCTAAAGAATGTAAAAATGATTTAAATATCTTATATATACAGAATAAATTTATTTATAATAATCCATAAATTTTGGAGATAAGAAATTAAATGCACCGTTCACTAAGACGATAGGTCGTACATATGCATAAACACTACTTCCATTTCTTTGTCGTATTTTAAATGAAAAAAAAGTAAATGATATATATATATATATGTATATTATAATTTAAGTATCATATTTATTTCATATATTTAAAATTATTTTATTAAAACCATCCCCTAGTAAATTTAATGGATAATGTGAACGAATCACATCGCACTGAGGAGGCAGTAGTCCACATGTACATAAAAGATGTAATAATATCCCCAAAAAATGGAACACATGAAGGTATGTACTATATAAGAATTAAATAAGTATAAAATAATTATAAATATCATATATATCATATATAAACAGTTTTCCCATCATAATTACCACCATGAGAGGTGGTAAAGAAGAATGAGTAATCATCGTTTTGCGAGGCTATAGTTCACCATACTCATAAATGATAAGTTAATTGACCATTATATGGAAGTGTATGTAAGTTTTGGTAGAACCATTTGAATAAAAATATGACAGTATATTGAGGATATTTTGGTTATTATGTAGTCATGACATAATAATAAATGAAGGGGTGGAAAAACAAATAGGACATAAATTCACATTGAATAATGTTACCTCATTTTTAAGTAACTCTTTTTGGTTTATACCAAAATTCCCCATTTTTGGGATTTATGACCAAGGTAATGCTTCTAATATGAGTTAAGGTATGTTTGGATATTATTTTAGTTGTATGTTTTTGATAAAAAGGTCTTGAGAGGTGTGGATAATTAGGAGGGATGAGTGCCTTTTTATAGTGGAGGGGGAGTGGCATTCTAGTAAATTTTTGAAAAGAGAATTCCATCCATTTTTTTCTCAAGTAAAGAGGATCCAATAATGGAAAAAATTAGATAAAATGGATTATAATTTTTAAATATTAACAAAAATTGCCTTTTAGAAAAAAAATTAGATCATTTTGACCCTTAAGTTTAAGGTGTTGTCCCTTGTGAAGCTAATTTTTATCTTAATTGCTGTAACTAATTTTAAGTACTTTCACTAATATTTTTTTAAAAAAATTAATTTGACCATGTAATAAATTATAAATTATTCTGATTTCAATTATTTAATCTATTTTTCCAAATTCTAATCAAATAAGTGGAAGAAATTAATTTATATTTAATCCTGCAGACGGGGTGAAGAAGCGGATTTTTAAAGTAAAAATGTTCAAAAGTTTGCCATATTTTTTATATTCAATTTCAAAGGTAATTTGATTCCAATGAGATAGATTTTATTAATTTATATAAAATTGATCTAATTAAACTTTAAATAAATAAAAAATATTTTTTTAACTTATAAATAAATTATATGAAAAATCCGTTTTAAATTAAAATTCAGTATTTTTTCACTATTCATCAAGAAATAAAACCACACAGAAAAATACCAAAAAATCAAACTAAGTTAATTTTTATGATACTATTTAAAAAATTAATTGTTTTTATATATAAATTTGATAAAAGTTAAAAAAATTTGATTTAAATAGTTTTTACATTAATAGGCGATAAAATTTATTTTTTAGAAAAATACAATTTCTAAGAATAAAACTTGATTTATTCTTATCTTATGATTATAAAACATATTGTAGGAATATAAAAAATATTTTATTGAATATATAATATATATTTATTTCATTAATATCATTCAATTATAGTAATTAGTTTAATCTATTTGGATAAAACACCTTTTTAAGAATAAAAACATTTCCTTTATATTCAATTGGTACTTATACTCATTTCTAATTAATTAGTAACCTATGAATTCCTATTATATTTTTTTAAACTATATATTTTCATAAGTTATTTAATATTATTCATAACCTCTAATTTAATGGCAAGGTTATATCTTATTATAATAAATAATAATGTTTTATTAATATATTGTTGTTCAATAAAACTCAGTCTTACATGTAACACAAGTCATTAAAGAAACTTTTTGTGTGTGAAAAAAGATAACTCAGTATTTCATACATTGAAATCTATATCATAGATTGAATTTATTTAAAATATTAACCATATTATGAAGTATCGGGATATTATATTCCCTTACATTCATGGTGTTGTGTGTCATACATGCTATTGAATACAATGTTCTTACTTTAGAATTTCAGGGTGTCACATTTGGGTTCATACAAGTCACTTGGTTCCATGTGTGACAACCAATTCATAATGGATAAAAATTAAGGGAAACATGTGGTGAAACCTATGTGTGTTACACATCGCATATTATAAAACATCAAGACATGAAGGGAAAATTAGTACACCACCCACCACATGCACATAGTGGAGTAATCATCCAGCATTGACCTTTGATTTGATCCAGATCGAGAGAAAACAGATGAACGGACAAAGAGACTAGAAATAGGGAATATTATCAAGCACCTAAATAGAATCTTCGAGGGAAATAAAAATGAAACATATCTCAATATGAATATATTACTTACTAATACACATCCAAAGAGACTAATGAGGATAAAATCAAACTTCAAATGACAAACCGGGATCAAAACCTATGGAAGAGGGAACTTGGGAGCATAAAAAGGAGAGGGAGGAGACTTATGTCCATTGGAATGAAAAATAAGGAAAATGGGAAATCTTTTAAATCATTTAGGGAATTATGTTATTTTTACCCAACAAAAAAAGGGGTACATGGTTTGGTCTCACGGTAAGCCAAGATGTGCACTAACCATGCTTGGATCACTTTATAAGGGGGATAGGCACATGGATGGGCCATATGTTTAGGGAAACTTCATTCCAACTATGTAATTTATCTCAATTTAAAACTAAAGACACCCATCATGAGTGTGTGTCCAACTCTACATAGTTTCCTCAAACCTTGTAGCCCCTTGAAACTCTCTTCAAATCCCCGTATGGTTAGGGAAATCATTCAAACTGACCTGCACAGTTTCTACTAACTGTGTGACCAATGCATTTTTTTCCACCAGATGAGGTTCTAAGCTGAGAACAAGCCTCAGACACCCCTGTAACCTCCATGAAATCTTTAATCATCCATATTAGGTCTATAATGAATAATTAGACCAAAATTTAAAGGATCCATACTTGAGATAGAAACCTGGTTCTTATTGTCTTCCCCCTTAAAAGAACTCATCCTATATTTCACCTTCCAAGGGAAACGAATTCATCTAAGAATAACTACAGTCACTAAGCACATACGTTGGCCTCAGTCTCCCACGTCTCATCTTATACCCGACTTTGCTTCTATAGCACCCGTACTAAAGGGATAGACCCACCTCAAATAGCATTCATGATCTGATCAACAATGCATACATGATACTCCTCAAAATAAGCATCATCATCTAGCTCAACATCCTCAGGATCAAAAGTATGAGATGGGTCGACATGAAAATGGTGAAGTTGTGAAACATGGACAGTGTCATGCCTAGAAAAGTACCTATGAGGTAACAAAAACTAATAGACTACCATTCCAACTCTCTCTAACATCTCATATGACCCAATAAAGTGTGACAACAACTACCATTGCCTCTATATCCATCTATTCCCAAGTCTGGGTGATACTCAAAAGAAAATATGATCCCTGAATATCGAACTCCAGAGGTCATTGATGGTGATCAACATAAGATTTCTATCTAGACCAAGTAGTATACATATAAATAATAATAATATGAACATACTTTGAAGTTTCCTAAACAATAATAGAACCCAGCAGCGCTGCGTATCCTGCCTCAAATCAGCAAAGGGGTGATCAGCACAACCTACCATATAGGGCCTCATAAAGACTCATTTGTATTATTACATGATAACTGTTATTGTATAAGAACTCGATGAGAGGAAAATGATTCACTTAATAACCAAAAAATTAAAGATACATGCTAGGATCATGTCCTCTAACACTTGTATAGTTCGTTATGACTGGCCATCGATCTGGGGGTTAAAGGATATACTCAAAAGCACCTGCATACCCATAACATTCTATAACCCCTGCCAGAACGTTGACATAAAACTTGAATCCCTATCATAAATTATAGTATGAGGAACCCCATGTTGTTGTATGTTATCACATACATACAATCTTCCCAGCTCATCAAATGAGAAATTATCTCGGATAAGAAGGAAATACGATGCATTATTTAGTAGATCCACGACAACCCAAACTACGTTGATACGTCGATGTGACCATGGTAAGCTTGTGACAACATCCATCACAAAATCTCCCCATTTACATTATAGTAATGGTAACAGTTGTAATAAGCTAGAAGGAAACATGTTTTCTACCTTCACTTTCTGACAAGTGGAACACCTGGTGATAAAACCTTCTATTTGACATTTCAACCATGGTCGGCAACACTATCAGTATTACTAACATCTTGAAATGTCTGTTTCAGAGTTCTTTTTCTTAGAGCATCAGCAAAAATATTTCCATTAATAAGCATATAGGCTAGCCCAAATTATAAGGATTATAGATATTAAACCCATATTTGTAGCTTAAGGTTCAAGTCTCACTATGTTAAAATAAACCTAAGGATTTTGTTGTCCATGAACACCATAAAATTATATTATAGTAGGTAATTCCCCCAAAAACATAAGGCATGAACAATAGATGCCAAGTCGAGATCGTGTGTCAGGTAATTCCACTCTTGAGGCCTCAAACGTGTTGAAAAGTACACAATAAATCAATCTTCTATCATTGAAATGGATTTTATCCCGATAATTATTGCACCACAATACACTGTATAGCTTCTTCCATGCTTTGGAAAATTAGGATTAACACTGAAGTCAATCTCCCATTCATCTCCTGAAAGTAAATATCATAGGGTTCAAATCATATAAACTTCAAAACCTTCTAAGTCAATCCTATAAGTGGTTATTCTAATCATGATTAATTATGTATAAAATTACTCAAGTAACCTGCTAAACCTAAGAAAATTTGAATTTCACAGACATTCTTAGGCTGATCCCAGGTAACCAAAACTCTCTCATTATCTGTGTTAATTGAAACTCCTTCCCCTAAGATAATATGACTCAGGAAGTACACATTTTCGATCAAGAAGTGACATAAACTGAGGTTAGTATACAAATGATGCTCACTCATTTTATTAAAAATGATCTCAAGATGAGTGGAATGGTCACTCTGAGTATGAGAATACACCAAGATACTCATATAATCCATAGTGAATACGAAAATTTGTACATGGAATATATGATTTCCTTACTCAAACCCGATGATCGCTTGATCTCAGGTCGATCTTCAAGAATACCCTCACTCCTATGATCTGGTTAAAAAGATATTCAATATGTGGTAAAGGATATTATTTTTTCATTATAAGTTAATTCAACTTCTATTAATCCATGTATAGACTAAGGGTTATGTCTAACTACTTAGAAACAAGGATCGGTGAACCCTAGGGAGAAATTCTAGGCTGTATAAAACCCTTGGCCTCTAAATCTTCTAGCTGCCTTTTAATCTCCTACTACTTGGTAGTAGTCATCCTGTAAGGAGGAATGAACACTGATGCAGCTCCAGGAACAAGATCAATAGTAAACTATACCTCTATCTAAGGATGTATTTTTGAAAAGTCATCAGGGAAAAAATCCCTGAACTGAATGACTATAGGAGGGAACTCAGTATGATGTAATCCCTGATCTTCCATGTAGAGGCTAGAAATATGTGTGGTCACTCCACCTATCCCAAGATGTTCTGGTCTATATCTACCTTCATGGAAATCCCATTCACCCTTTTGGAGATATGTACCGCTCTTGGTGATGTAAATTAAACCCTCTGATGATAACAATCAATATAGGCATGATATGAAACCAACCCATCCTTCTTGAGAATGACATCAAAACTAGTCATCTCAAGGAAAAAAGAGGTTCCATAAGAAATTATGGATGCCTAACTCAAGAGTACAGTTCTTGCACTGGTTTACACTCTTTGATCGTATAACTAAAGGTTTATCAAGCAACACCATGACATAGTTGTACTCAATATGAAATCCAAGTCTCTCCACAATATGCACAAATATAAAGTAACGTGATGAAAATGTATCGAATAAGGAAGAAACTATTATAGAATCTACTGTAATAGTTCCTTGAGTATTAGACTGTTCAGTTTCCTTCACCTCTGGTATAGGTTGCACTGAATAAACCTTGTCTAATCTGTCACCCTGTACTAAAAACTAACTACCTAGAGTAGGTTTGTTCAATTGGTATTATGAATATGAAGCCTAGATACCATGACCATGACCTCATCCTTTTCCTATATGGATAATAGAACTCTAAATACCTACCTGGAGAGGTGATACTAAACCTTCCCCTGAAGGTGGAGCTAACATGGATCCTCTCCTACTTAGAAAAGATGGGATGATCCTATTGAAATGCTATAAATCCCCCTGTCTACCGCAACCTCAGCACTCAACAGGGTATTTGGAACATTGGGGCCTCTTATACCCAGGATCCCCCCATTGTTGACTTAACATGTAACCATATTTTGGTGTAATCTAATTTCCACTTCTCACACGCACAATCTCGAGGCATTACTTCTGACTTCTAGTTGAACTACTACCTTGTCTAGGTTCTGAACCACCCTAGCTCACACCATCAGCTTCCCTATGGTTTCACTCAGTGATAAGGGCCTGATTCACTATATCAGATATATTAGTCAACTATAAAGAGGCAAGACACACAAAATTGATAACGGAGTTCGGCCAAAACCCGACCTACGTCTCCGCTCCCAACTCAACCGTTGAGAGATTCCTACCGCTTTCTTTTCAATGGTTTTAGCAAGAAACCCACTAGGCTTTGAGGTAGAACTAGGACCTATTACAGCTTGCTTTTTGTGGTTAAGCAAGAACCCACTTGCTTTTGATGGAATAGCAAGAACCCACTAGCCTTTTTAACGGGTGAAGGCTAGCTCACCGAAAACTCAAGCCTTATAAAAGGAAAGGCTTGAAGAAACCTCTTCACACCTTAGTGGTGGTGTGAGAACCCAAAGAAAGGGAGATGAGAAAAGAGTTTGGGGTTTGTAGGCACAAACCCAAAATGAAGCTCAAAATAAATAAAACTATAAAAACCGTAATTGAGGAAGACTTGGGCGCCAAGGTATGATGGAGTTGATGTAGCGTGGTCTCCCAAGCTTCTTGAGGTGCTCCTTGGATTGGGAATTGGATTGGAGCACTTGAGGATCCTTGAAGGTGGAGCGCCGGAGGTTCGCCAAATGTGCAACAAAATGTACGGGCGCTTGGTATATGATCCGATTGGGTTCCGGGGCTTCCTTGGCCTTTATTTATAGGCATGGAACCCATTGGGGGCCTTCGGAGCCGTTGGAGAAGTCCTCGGAGCCGTTGGAGGCCAAAAGATGGTTGACTGGTCAAACCCAACGGCTAGTTTGACTGGGCTACCGGCTGGCCGGTGCAGGGCCACCGGCTGGCCGGTGCAGGGCCACCGGCTGGCCGGTGCCTTGGCAGAGGAGAGGGGATTTGGTCCAGGCTCTACCGGTCGACCGGTGGCGGAGCCACCGGCTGACCGGTGGTGATCCAGTAGCAAACACTATTGACTGGATGCCACCGGCTGGCCGGTGGTCAAGCCACCGGCTGACCGGTGGATCCTGGCAGTGGGCAATGCCTCTGCCAGGTCCACCGGCTGGCCGGTGCTATCACACCGGTTGGCCGGTGGACTGAGTTTCAGTCCACTCCTTGTCCTTTCTTGGGCCATTCCTTTGGCAATCTTTTGCCTATCAACAAAAACACTTAGAACACAAAGTTAGATAAAAAGAAAGGTGATTGTGATCATGAGAATCAAACAACGAGGGGAACGAGATGTACAACAATCTCCCCCTATTTTGATGATCACAATCACCAAAACAATTAAAGTAAAAACATAAATGAAAGGCATGCTTTAAGAAAGTAAATGCTAAGAACGATCAAAAGGATTCTCCCCCAATCAATCAAGAAATTCTCCCCCTTTGTGATTATCAAAATAGAATGGGGCATAAAACTTGATTGAGGGAAGAGGTTTGAAAAACTAGATATGAGAATTGAAAAATCAATTGAGATTTTTGAAATTGAAATGAAAATTTTGAATCAAAAATTGAATAACAGTTTGAATTGAAAGTTTTGAATCAAAAATTGAATTTTGAAATGAAAATTTTGATACCAAGTGTTGAAATTGAATGTTGGAATCAAAAATTTTGAAATCACAAAAAAAAACTTAAAAGATCCTAACTCCCCCTAAATAAAAACAAAAAGTCACCGGGGAGAGGGATTTTGAAAAGAGACAATTTTGGGCCCGGAGAGACTCGCTAAGAGGGATTTTTCAATCCACACTTGCCTTGTAGCGGGTCTTCTCCTATAGAATTCATCCGAATAAAAAATCGATTTGGGCCTACCGTACCGGGCGTTTTTGCAATTACATTCATATATCATGTGCCCGAGTTTCTTGCAATAGTTACAAAATTTATAACAAGAGCTCCCCCTTACAAAAACAGTTGGAGCATGGGAGGAGGAAGCTATATTGGTGTAGCCTAGCCCTTGGGTGGTTCGGGAAACGCGTTGGGAACCAAGTAAATTGTTCAAATTTTGTTCCCCTTGGGTGAACTTCGCTAGAGTTTCTCTAAGGTCCTTGATGGTTGATTCCAAAGAATCAACATTGGGAAAATTTTGGATTTTTAGGGAGAGTTCCTCCTTCTCTTTAAGAAGTTGTTCTTTTTCGGAGGAGAGTTTTTTGAAATTCTTTTTCAAAGCGACAAATTTTGATAAAAGCTCATGAAAACCATTTTCTAATTGATCTATAACGTGTTGGAGTTCTTCATATGATAAATGATTGAAAGAATTTGAAGAACTAGAAGACGAGGAAGAAGAGTCGGAAAATGATACCTCATGATTTTCCATTAGGCATTTTTTACCTTGGTCGCTCGAGGAGAAGGAGGAGAATGAAGAGGTGGAGCTATCACTCCATGTTGCCTTTGAAGCCTTCTTCTTTTTCTTCTTGGCCCTTTTCTTGTGAGGTGGGCAAACGGGCTTGATCTTTTCGTCGGGTTCTTGCTTTTGATCGGATTTTTTCTTTGGAGCCTCGCTAGTACCTTCATAGGTTAGTTCTAAAAATTTCCAAAGTTCGTAAGAAGTAGTGCAAGAAGAAATACAATCAAAGACATTACGGTCAAGACCACAATGAAGAGCGTTCATGGCTTTGCTATCAAGCTCAAAAAAAGCAATGTCATTGGGGGTCCATTTAGACTCATCGGGAGAGGAGAGGGAAAATCCTTGCATAACAATTTTAAAAATTGGATAACCAATGCTTTTAAGAAAAGTTGACATGCGGGTTTTCCAAAAAAAATAATCGGCTCCATCAAAGAATGGAGCACGATCCAAAGAATGTCCTTCGGGGGATTGAGAGGAAGAAGCGGTAGAAGCCATCAAAAAAAGGATCTTTAATTTGAAACCGGTTAAGGAATTATTCAAATACGTCCTCTGATACCAATTGTTGGAGCGGAAGAAAACACGGGAAAAGATGGCAAGAGGGGGGGTGAATTGCCTTTTAAAAAATTGATTAACAAATTAAAAATCAAAGTAAAGTGCAGCGGAAATAAAGAGGCAAGACACACAAAATTGATAACGGAGTTCGGCCAAAACCCGGCCTACGTCTCCGCTCCCAACTCAACCGTTGAGAGATTCCTACCGCTTGCTTTTCAATGGTTTTAGCAAGAAACCCACTAGGCTTTGAGGTAGCACTAGGACCTATTACAGCTTGCTTTTTGTGGTTAAGCAAGAACCCACTTGCTTTTGATGGAATAGCAAGAACCCACTAGCCTTTTTAACGGGTGAAGGCTAGCTCACCGAAAACTCAAGCCTTTTAAAAGGAAAGGCTTGAAGAAACCTCTTCACACCTTAGTGGTGGTGTGAGAACCCAAAGAAAGGGAGATGAGAAAAGAGTTTGGGGTTTGTAGGCACAAACCCAAAATGAAGCTCAAAATAAATAAAACTATAAAAACCGTAATTGAGGAAGACTTGGGCGCCAAGGTATGATGGAGTTGATGTAGCGTGCTCTCCCAAGCTTCTTGAGGTGCTCCTTGGATTGGGAATTGGATTGGAGCACTTGAGGATCCTTGAAGGTGGAGCGCCGGAGGTTCGCCAAATGTGCAACAAAATGTCCCGGCGCTTGGTATATGATCCGATTGGGTTCTGGGGCTTCCTTGGCCTTTATTTATAGGCATGGAACCCATTGGGGGCCTTCGGAGCCGTTGGAGAAGTCCTCGGAGCCGTTGGAGGCCAAAAGATGGTTGAATGGTCAAACCCAACGGCTAGTTTGACTGGGCTACCGGCTGGCCGGTGCAGGGCCACCGGCTGGCCGGTGCAGGGCCACCGGCTGGCCGGTGCCTTGGCAGAGGAGAGGGGATTTGGTCCAGGCTCTACCGGTCGACCGGTGGCGGAGCCACCGGCTGACCGGTGGTGATCCAGTAGCAAAAACTATTGACTGGATGCCACTGGCTGGCTGGTGGTCAAGCCACCGGCTGACCGGTGGATCCTGGCAGTGGGCAATGCCTCTGCCAGGTCCACCGGCTGGCCGGTGCTATCACACCGGTTGGCCGGTGGACTGAGTTTCAGTCCACTCCTTGTCCTTTCTTGGGCCATTCCTTTGGAAATCTTTTGCCTATCAACAAAAACACTTAGAACACAAAGTTAGATAAAAAGAAAGGTGATTGTGATCATGAAAATCAAACAACGAGGGGAACGAGATGTACAACACTAAAGCTCTATAAAATGAGTTGAATAGTACATAACTACCATAGAAACCTATTTCTGGATTATGAATTACCAAGAACGGTCGAACCTCACGTCTTATTAGAATAAATAATCAAATAATCTTGACTGCAAATCCCTCTAAGTCAATTCTCAATAACGACTAGCCTGATTTAGAATATCCCACCAGAATATAGTGGATCCTCGATGCTTTTAAGTAGAAAGTATCACTATCCTCTCATGAGGTGTCTCTAGATGATCAAATATATACATGAGTATATCGAGCCATAAATCTGTAGCCTTTGTTCTTCCATCCATCAAAAACATGGGAGAATGCTACTGCTGGAACACCTAAGTGAACTCTCACATAGAAGGGGTAGATCATGGAGCTCTATGTAAAGTTTGCATAATCCATAGAAAATATTATAAAAAATAGGAATCATATCCCATGTCAGTAACTTGAAGTGGTTCCACAGGAGGCACTACTGGAGGTATCACTAGCAGCTCATGGCCCACCACCTTTGGGGTATGGTCATCACCACCCTCCTAGCATATGACCAGAGGACGTTGTGGTGGAATTTATCTACAATTTACAAACACACACCATAAATAATGTTCGATAATGACATAATCCATAGATATAGAAATAGAATAGGTACATAGACTTTCTATGTAATATTTTCACCCATATTCCAGCTCAAAGTGTCAGGTCTGGGTCATTGAGATACTTATATAAAACAAAAGAGGTGCTACCTACTACCCACTACTAAGGACGAGACTAGGTAAAGCTATATGTTTTGTAATTTAAATTTCTTTTTAAATTCATAATTACATTTCAATATTATTTATAGGGGTGAATCAAATGTTTCACCACTTCTGATCTATTAAGGCCTATACACCTTATGAACTGATGTGTGGTTTCCATTTAATCCACACCATAACATGTTCCAGTCCAAGAGACCAATGGTCCATGACTCAATATGTCATAGTTGACTAATTAGGGTGTTTTATATAAATGATGTATGAAAACATTATTATGATATGGAAGCAATTCTAAGTACCATCTATTTTTTCTCAATTCCATGCAATAATTATTATCCAATATCCAATCTGTTTATAATAGTCAAATCACTCATGGAAATCCTAGGAAATTAAATAAACCTAATGCTCCAATTGTTAGGTTAGATAGGGTAATGGAATATGGTCTAGGGGGGCTGAATAGACCAAATTATTATTTTTTTAAAAAACATTATTAATTAAAATAATTATAAATGTTAATTATTGATGTTAATTAGAAGATGAAAAAGTAAAGAATGCAAGGATGTTTTTATAGTAGTTCAGTCCAAAGTGGGCCTACTTTTACTCTTATACTTATCTACTCAGAAATATATATGTGTGAACTAAAAATGATTTTTATGGGGAAATCATAAACTAATTACAGAATCATTTTCTAGTGGAGGGATAACCATGACACTGAATTTTGTTTGGGGTGTCACAACCCTTACAACCCGACTTTAGACAGAGGGAGTCACAACCCAAATAGTACTAACTTTAGATATTGGGAGTCACAAAACTTAGATCCAGACATTAGAATCCAAGAGTCACAACCTAGGAAAACAAGAATAAAAAATAATGATTTTGTGATAAAAACATAAACAAAAAATAGAGTGTGTGTGAATGGTGGGAAATAGTGTTACAGACTCACAACTAGACGAATGAGAAGATAAAATATTAAAGCACATGTATTGGTTATTGAGAATTAGATAATCTCATCTCATAAAGACAATTTTAGTTGAAGCATAAGTAATTCATCCCTTGAGATATCTTCAAGTGATGAAATAGAGTGTTGCAAGATGTTGTAAATGCACCAATGGTTCAAGTTCACTACACTTTCTTTGTGAAAAACAGAGTATAAAAAATGTTAGCCCGTGTATTTTTCATATTTCTATTTTTTATAATCTTTCATACAAGAGAGAATGATATATATATATATATAATAAATATTCATCAACTTTAGCATCTCCACTTCCTTTGGATATTCAAATTAAATTGAATCAAGAGCTATCATAAATATCTCCATAAAAATCACAGCACCATTGCCTCTTTATTCTTATAGAATAAATCTCTAATAAAAGCATTAAAAATAATTTGAATTAGTCTTCCAATAAAACCTCTTGAATAATAATAAAATTTAATGATTTAAAAGACCAATTTAAATTAATTTAAACTTTATCGATACGGTTCTTGAAAAATAGCAGCACAAGTCAAATATAAATTAAAATATTTAAAAACAAATAACACTAAAATCAAAGCATTTATTGGAAAAAGACGTTGAAATAATTTATTAATTTTTTTCTTTAAATGTTCCACCAAAAATATTAAAAACTCTTTGATCATAATCCTTAGATTTAATGTGAATTAATCTAGTAGAAAAACCTTTGAAAATAATCCATATATATGCAGAAAATAAATTTTCTTTAAAAACACATAGAATGAAATGTAACTTTGAAAATTAACAGTAATTTAGGGTTGATAAACCATACTTTTCAGTATTAGTGAACAATAATATGGCATATGGATGATGAACTATAATGTAGGGTTGATGAACAATACTTTTCACTATTCATGAACAGTAATGTAGGGTTGATGAACCATACTTTGAACTATTCGTGATTAATAACATAGTATATGGATGATGAACAATACGTAGGTTTGATAAACCATGCTTTTCACTATTTATGAACAGTAACGTAGGGTTGATGAACCATACTTTGCACTATTCATGAATAATAACATAGGGATGATGAACCATACTTCACAATATTCATGAACAGTAACATAACATTTGGCTAATGAATAGTACATAGGGTTGATGAACCATAATTTTCACTATTTATAAACAATACGTAGAGTATGGATGATGAACAGTAATGTAGGATTAATGAACCGTACTTTAAAAAAAAATGGGATTGCAAACTTTAATAAACTTCATCAAAATTTTAAGGGCTCTAAACAACAGATCCAGACTTTGGTTAAAAATACTTATTTGTAGAAAAACTTATTATATTTCCAATTAATCAAGAATAAAGTAAAATTATCACCTAATGTTCCAAATATCATCAAAAAATATAAGCAACAACGTTCTGGAAAACAACAGTTCTGAAAAATCAAAGCATAACATCAAACAATTTATTCACCATCAAAGCGACCTTTTTAGACTTTGATGTAAACTAATGAAATCAAGATAAACATGTTTTTTTCCTATAAAATCAATTTTCATGAAAATATGATATATATATATATATATATGTTTCAATAAAATAAATAAATAAATTTTTTTAAAACTAAAAAATGTAGAGTAACTAAAACTGTAGTAGCAATTTAATTGAATTTTTTTAGCATTAAAAATGAATATTTAGACATCCTACTAAAATAATGAAATGTAGATAAATATATATTATATAAAATTTGATAAGAATCATAAAAATACATGCATATGAGGTTAATAAATCATCAAAACACATAAATTTTTTTAATAAAAAAATCACATGTAATCAAACAAATAATAAAAAAAAGAGTGCACATGAATAAACAAACTCCCCCTTTTGTTTGATTAAAAAACTAAAGATTTTGAACAATTAAAAACTAATTTAAATGTAACGCCCCGACCCCAGTTACCCAAAGTCGGTGCATTACTTCGTAACATTGGCATGATCACAAGAAAGATCATATCTCGAAAGACCGATTGGTTTAGTAGCCTTGGAAACACTAGATATATTCATTAGTTTTACATTACATCATAAAATCAAAAACTACTACAACAACATAATGTTTCCACAGTCCACACTAAAATCCCCTCATAATATCCCTGCAGGTCATTCATAACTTACATCTTCACTTCCTGGGAAAAATAAAACATAGAAAAGGGGTGAGCTCAAATGCCCAGTAAGGATAACAATATAGCGGAAACTTTCATCAATAAGAATAAACATTTAAGGCAATATATAACTAAAACAAAAGCCTTTTAAACATGAACTTTCAACATGGTATGGCATAAATAAAATTAAATAATGCCATTTACTTATTCACATGGATATTCCACTAATCGAATAATCACATGCAAAAATAAATAACCACTTTCATAATGTTGGAATGCATAATGCCAGACTATCATAACCACATAGCCAAGGCCTCGTGCCAAGACTACAAATAAGATTTTGTCAAGGCCTTGTGCCAAGACACTAGTTTGTCTCATGAGACCTACCGATGCATCGAGGAGCTATAGCGGGCTCCACCCGTCACTTATTAAGTCCAATGCATTCCCATATGAAAAGGTTTAAACATAACATAAACATTCGTATTAAAACTAGCATACGAAATGTCAATACTTTCACAATAAACTATGAATGGTATAAAAATAGCACATCCACAGTCAAACATATCACAAAACCTTCAATACAATATAGAAGTTTTGTATCATAATAAATCAACTTCAAATAATCTTAAAATCCATCAAAGGATGTTGACATAGATGAAATCAAAATTCTTTTTAAAGAAATATCTCCTTTTATTTTGAAATCATTTAAGATCCATATAAAATAAAACATTTTCTTTGAAAATATTCTTATAAGCTTGTAAGGAAAGCTTTGAAGATTTTATAACGGCGTAAAATAACCGCACCCGCCGTATAAGTTAAAAAAAAACATTCTTACCTCAATTCTGTCGAAAAGGTTAAAAAGGACCTTGTTTTGAAAACGACGGAAAGATTCCTTTATAAACCTCTTATAAAAAGTCAAAAAAAGGTATAAATGACTTTAACCCATATTCTTGTAAATAGTAAAAATGTTTTGAAATACATTTCGAAGAAACATGGATGTGGATGATAAAGAGATCCCAGTAGATTATTACGTATAATACAACCTCGGATAATGAAGAGATTGTGAAATAACCCTTACCTTGTACTTTTCCTTGGTTGGGGTAGGTTAACCTCCTGTATAATGGTGAAATATTTGTTATTAAATTATACAAGAATCATATATATTAATATGATATCATATATGATCTTTTAACATTGATTTGTTAATAATATCTTAGAATTATCGTCGTTTCGGGAGTTAACTTACTCATTTTCTTTTATATGTTTTGTTACATAAGCCATGGTTGTTGTATCTTATTCATATCCAGAATGATATACAGTCCTTAAACATCATTTTTAAATCATCAAATGATAATTATACTTGAATGGATACGATGGAGAATGAATCTCATCGCGTTCGTGGAGACGGTAGTCCGTACGTACGCACGAGCGACAATATCATTCTTTTGATATTAAAATAATATATAAATGGATGGTATATCATATATACAGAATCATTAACATGTTATATTTATTATTTACATGAGTTACACATCATTATTATACCCATCCAAATAATATTATATTGAATAACAATTACACCACGACGTGGAGACGGTAAGCCGTACGTACGCACGTATGGTGACATGTTATTCAAAGGGTGGATAGAATACTGAATATGATTGTACCATATTTATAATAACATCACAGTATATGTGAGATACTGGAGTTATTATTTCAGAATGGTAAGAACAAAGGAAGAAGAAGTGGAAGAAGAAATGAACTTAGAAAAGGGTGGTGAAATCATTACCTCTTCTTCGGGTTCTTCCTTTTGATTTGATCAAAAGGGCTCCTTAGGTTGGCTTTCTGATCAAACTAAGGCCTCTAGGTTGTATTGAGGGATGTTGGGAGAGTATTTGGGCAGAGTTTGGCCGAACCAAAAGGCTTTGAAGGTGTGAAGAAATGAGAAGGAGGAGTGCCCTTTTATAAGAGGGGTGAGGGGCACCTTTGGAAAAGTTAGAAATATTAATTTATAATAAATTCATATTCGGTTTACAAAGGCTCCAAAGTTGACTATTCAAAGGATGAGGTGTGGATAGGTCGAAAACAACTCATCCAATAGAATTTAGACAGGTTTGGGTACTTATATTAACCTTATCTTTAAGTATTAACTCTAAGTTAATTAGTTTTACTTTTACAATGTCTCTTTGTATTTTTATATAATATGATTAATAAACTTACTATATACATCCAAGCGACCCCCAAGTGGTCCATTAATGAGGAACCTATCATAATATAAGTCTCTTGGCCGAACCTTAGATTTTTAGGAATTTAATATCAATTAATAATATAATATTTGTTTTAAGAACTCTTTTATGTCAATTTTGACACTATTCAATAGTTGATTTTTGTGAAACTCCTAACAGATTGATTACTTCGAAAAAAGTCAATTAAATCAATCCTAATATATCATATTATCATATAAAATTAGTTTAATTCATTAAAAGTTTCATATTATAATTATTTGGGTATTTATAAGATCAATTATTTTTATTTTTCACTATTTTAGTAATTACTGCATCATCATTGTGTCATAAATAAAATAAATTATTTAATGTCTAAAAATTATAAATAAAACATCATTATGTAGGAAATCTTTTTAGCTTTCTAATGAATATTTATAATCGAAAATCCAACATGTATAACCCTATGTAAAAATTGTTCTTATAAAAGATGTAAGCTTATGCCATTTTTATTTTTATTTTAACTTTATTAATATAATGTGTCCCTACCACATACAAGTGGCTCCAAGGGGTCCCCAAATTGACCCAAGGATGCCCATGGTCGGGTATGTGTCCACCAATAAGGTTAGGACACGTTTTAGGGTAATTTTGTATTATTATAATATTATTTTTTTAACCCTTATTTACCGGATTTACCCTTTAACCATGGTAAATAAAATATTTACCGCAGTAATTATTCAAAATGTCTAAAAATAAAAGTTAACTATTTACACAATTTGAACATCCTGATTCCAAATATGGAATCCATTTTCCTAAATTCTAAACACAGAAGTGGCAGAAATTAATTTAAAATTAATTCCCGCTGTCAAAACAAAAAGCGTGTTTTTAAGAGATAATAACTATCAAAAGATTGACACTTGTTTATGTTCGGTTTAATTGTAAAATTTTGTCTAATGACCAACATTATATTAAATTGTAAAAATATATTCTAAATATACTTTAAAACCACTCAAATTCATAATTTATCACTATTAATTATTTTGATTAAAAAAGTTGTTTTTAATTAAAATTTAGTAATTTTCACTATTCATCAAAATATGAAAGTTATCTGAAATGTACCAAAATTTCACCTTAGGCTAAATTCGATATTCTGAAACCAAAAATGAAGTCCATTTTAAAATATAAAATATATATAATTTCAAAAAGTAGGTATTACTATTCATAACGGCTAGTTTGATTGGTTGTGGTGTGTGTTAAAACTCAAGGTTGCGTACAACACACGCTACTATATTATTCAAAGAAAGTGTACCGTGGAATCTTGGGATGTTTCATTTTAAATTTTTGATGTCCCCATTTAGTCAAAAAGTTTAAAATATTGTATTTAAAAAGGGTTCACTATTAAATTTGATAATACTGAAAATGAATTTGTTCTTGCATTATATCTAAGAAACTCATAATATGGATTCTAAAATTATAAGGATTATATAAACATTAAAATTTATCTAATACTATTCATAACCTCTTTTGAATGGCTTGTTTGGTAAGTCATGGTGTGCTTGAACTTGGTGTTGCATGTAGTGAAAGTTATTGAATTATTTTGAAGAACTAACACACTATGAAATCTTGGGGTGTTACATTCTCCCCTCCTTCAATAAATTGCGTCCTCGCAATTTGAAATTATTCTTCGAAAATAAAAGGTTGAAAATAGATAATATATTTGTGGGAAACCCCACATCGGAAATTGGGTTACTAAAATTTAGTCTTAATATTAGGAAAAGAGAAATGAAAGTGTCACCACCAAATTATGATCTCGATTAGGAGAACATTGGTGGCAATTTGAGACATATAATTGGAGGAAAAACGTAAATATTTATAGGGAGTGATTGAGGTCATCAATCACAAACAAGTATAAAATTGAGTTCCTTAAATTCATCAATCTATGATGAATTGAAATACCATCGGTTCAACAAAACATAGGGTATTAGGATAATACATTTTTGACGTTTCAAAATATCCTAGTTGAAATCCCACATCGAAAAATGAATTAATGAGGCCTCTATTTAAAATAAAGAGTCGAAAGTATGAAGATTACCAAAAATAACACATACTAGGGTTCCATGTAGGAAAATATGGATATGGAAGAAAAATATAACCATCAATTATCTGATGGAGAGTGGTAGAGAACATGGCTATAAAAAGGCCAACAATCCCAAAGCCATAAATTAGTGATGATTTAAGGTACCATCTAGGAAAACATTTTTGTTCAAAGTTGCTTTTCTTAATATTGAGGAATTTATTTATGAGATTGGCTAAGATCATAAGGAGATATACTTACTTTATAATTAGAGTTTTATCCATTAATAAATTTCTACCACAAACTCATCTTTCACTCTAAAAGATAATAGAATGTAAAAAAATTCTATTTACACTATTCGTATAGGGTTCCAAAATAAACGAATTTATAATTCATCTACATGATCTTTTAATAAAAACTACATTATTTAATCCAGGACATCTCATGGTCCAGTGGTAGGTGATACACCCTTGTCGCCCTTCGGTTGCGGGTTCAAGTCTCGCAGCCTTGCCGGACGCGACGGGTTGCCGCCCGACCTCCGGGTTGTCCTTTTATGGCAATCCAAAATAATCCAAACTAGAACTATCCAATATACTTCTGTCCAAACTCACAGTCTAACATTTATAAGGAAGGTAAACATAATATAGATCCTTTTTACCCCGTAATAGCATATGAATACCTTCATCATGTATTACCATATTCCTTATTGATTACATTCATGCTCCCTTATTCCATATAGAATACTGGATATACTTCATCAATCCAAAAATGTTTTAAACCCCAAAAATGATGGAATATACAAATCATTAATCAGTTCCAAGGTAGTCAAGAATATCCAATATATTTTTTTCCAAAATAATCATGTATTATTCGAAAATCACTACCTCGGTATCAGAACTATATTATGGTTTATCATTCTCTCAACCATATATTTTCCAAAAATCTATCCTGCTAATGAGTCACTTTTCTTTGTTCCACACAATCTCAAGTCCTTAATGAAATAGTACTGCAGTACAATCCTTACATACTCCATAATTATTATAACAAGTACATTGTTGATACAACACTCAATTGACATAATCAACATAAGAACTCTAATCATTCCTCTTAATCTGTGGTAGTATCATAACTTGATTATTATCCAATAGCATCATTTGCGTCATAGTCTGATGACTGGGACATAGGTTCGCGTAGTGTCCAAACTCCTTGCAAATGAAGCATTGTACATTTGAAACCATTTTCTTACCCTTGCAGTCATGTACTTTGTGCCCTTTTTCTCCACACTTATAACAAACTCCCATTCCTTTCAGGCAAGTTCCAGGGTGTTTCTTTCCACAGTTACCACATATGGGAAAATTCTTCTTTTCCCTCTTCCCTTTATCCATCTTTCTCTCTTCTATCCTTTTCTTCTCTTGCTTCCCTTCAAAGCCATAGGACTTAGTAATCTCTTTACTTATCTTATCAATACATGATATTATTTCTTTATATGATGAAAATTCATGGGATACTATTTCTCTTATAAATTCTAGCTTAATACCATGAAAGATATGATCCTTCCTTCTCTTTGTATCATGTGCATTTCTGGAGTTCTCATTCCTTCTACTGGGCGCCATTTCTAAACAATGGCATAAACTAGATCAGTTTATGAATCAAAATACATAATCCCATACTTATAAAACACTTAACATAAATTGAACTATTTATGGATATAATCCATAATCATAAGAATGTCTCCTTTGAGGATGTATATACACATAAACCCTTCATAATGATTTGTAAAGAAAATGAGAGTTATCTTAAGCATATCCCCCGGGAGTGTCGTAACCAAGAGTGCAGCAAGGCCCGTTGTCGTGCACCAGTTCCCGTTCGAGTCTAGCTCAAAGCGGTGTTTTCGGGTTTTACCCCTAGGTACATCTGTGCCAGAGCCGCCTCTACCTGCTCGTATCCAGACAGGGATGTATTGCTCGGAAAACTCACAAAATCTCTACAATACCAAAATTCTAGGAAGTTCTTCTATACTAATCCTCAAAGTTCATCTTAGGTCTACGTGCTCTAATCAGAGTTTATCTAAATCTAGCTTCCAAGGTTTGTACTAAACTTCCTCTGATACCAACTGTAACGCCCCGACCCCAGTTACCCAAAGTCGGTGCATTACTTCGTAACATTGGCATGATCACAAGAAAGATCATATCTCGAAAGACCGATTGGTTTAGTAGCCTTGGAAACACTAGATATATTCATTAGTTTTACATTACATCATAAAATCAAAAACTACTACAACAACATAATGTTTCCACAGTCCACACTACAATCCCCTCATAATATCCCTGCAGGTCATTCATAACTTACATCTTCACTTCCTGGGAAAAATAAAACATAGAAAAGGGGTGAGCTCAAATGCCCAGTAAGGATAACAATATAGCGGAAACTTTCATCAATAAGAATAAACATTTAAGGCAATGTATAACTAAAACAAAAGCCTTTTAAACATGAACTTTCAACATGGTATGGCATAAATAAAATTAAATAATGCCATTTACTTATTCACATGGATATTCCACTAATCGAATAATCACATGCAAAAATAAATAACCACTTTCATAATGTTGGAATGCATAATGCCAGACTATCATAACCACATAGCCAAGGCCTCGTGCCAAGACTACAAATAAGATTTTGTCAAGGCCTTGTGCCAAGACACTAGTTTGTCTCATGAGACCTACCGATGCATCGAGGAGCTATAGCGGGCTCCACCCGTCACTTATTAAGTCCAATGCATTCCCATATGAAAAGGTTTAAACATAACATAAACATTCGTATTAAAACTAGCATACGAAATGTCAATACTTTCACAATAAACTATGAATGGTATAAAAATAGCACATCCACAGTCAAACATATCACAAAACCTTCAATACAATATAGAAGTTTTGTATCATAATAAATCAACTTCAAATAATCTTAAAATCCATCAAAGGATGTTGACATAGATGAAATCAAAATTCTTTTTAAAGAAATATCTCCTTTTATTTTGAAATCATTTAAGATCCATATAAAATAAAACATTTTCTTTGAAAATATTCTTATAAGCTTGTAAGGAAAGCTTTGAAGATTTTATAACGGCGTAAAATAACCGCACCCGCCGTATAAGTTAAAAAAAAACATTCTTACCTCAATTCTGTCGAAAAGGTTAAAAAGGACCTTGTTTTGAAAACGACGGAAAGATTCCTTTATAAACCTCTTATAAAAAGTCAAAAAAAGGTATAAATGACTTTAACCCATATTCTTGTAAATAGTAAAAATGTTTTGAAATACATTTCGAAGAAACATGGATGTGGATGATAAAGAGATCCCAGTAGATTATTACGTATAATACAACCTCGGATAATGAAGAGATTGTGAAATAACCCTTACCTTGTACTTTTCCTTGGTTGGGGTAGGTTAACCTCCTGTATAATGGTGAAATAGTTGTTATTAAATTATACAAGAATCATATATATTAATATGATATCATATATGATCTTTTAACATTGATTTGTTAATAATATCTTAGAATTATCGTCGTTTCGGGAGTTAACTTACTCATTTTCTTTTATATGTTTTGTTACATAAGCCATGGTTGTTGTATCTTATTCATATCCAGAATGATATACAGTCCTTAAACATCATTTTTAAATCATCAAATGATAATTATACTTGAATGGATACGATGGAGAATGAATCTCATCGCGTTCGTGGAGACGGTAGTCCGTACGTACGCACGAGCGACAATATCATTCTTTTGATATTAAAATAATATATAAATGGATGGTATATCATATATACAGAATCATTAACATGTTATATTTATTATTTACATGAGTTACACATCATTATTATACCCATCCAAATAATATTATATTGAATAACAATTACACCACGACGTGGAGACGGTAAGCCGTACGTACGCACGTATGGTGACATGTTATTCAAAGGGTGGATAGAATACTGAATATGATTGTACCATATTTATAATAACATCACAGTATATGTGAGATACTGGAGTTATTATTTCAGAATGGTAAGAACAAAGGAAGAAGAAGTGGAAGAAGAAATGAACTTAGAAAAGGGTGGTGAAATCATTACCTCTTCTTCGGGTTCTTCCTTTTGATTTGATCAAAAGGGCTCCTTAGGTTGGCTTTCTGATCAAAATAAGGCCTCTAGGTTGTATTGAGGGATGTTGGGAGAGTATTTGGGCAGAGTTTGGCCGAACCAAAAGGCTTTGAAGGTGTGAAGAAATGAGAAGGAGGAGTTCCCTTTTATAAGAGGGGTGAGGGGCACCTTTGGAAAAGTTAGAAATATTAATTTATAATAAATTCATATTCGGTTTACAAAGGCTCCAAAGTTGACTATTCAAAGGATGAGGTGTGGATAGGTCGAAAACAACTCATCCAATAGAATTTAGACAGGTTTGGGTACTTATATTAACCTTATCTTTAAGTATTAACTCTAAGTTAATTAGTTTCACTTTTACAATGTCTCTTTGTATTTTTATATAATATGATTAATAAACTTACTATATACATCCAAGCGACCCCCAAGTGGTCCATTAATGAGGAACCTATCATAATATAAGTCTCTTGGCCGAACCTTAGATTTTTAGGAATTTAATATCAATTAATAATATAATATTTGTTTTAAGTACTCTTTTATGTCAATTTTGACACTATTCAATAGTTGATTTTTGTGAAACTCCTAACAGATTGATTACTTCGAACAAAGTCAATTAAATCAATCCTAATATATCATATTATCATAGAAAATTAGTTTAATTCATTAAAAGTTTCATATTATAATTATTTGGGTATTTATAAGATCAATTATTTTTATTTTTCACTATTTTAGTAATTACTGCATCATCATTGTGTCATAAATAAAATAAATTATTTAATGTCTAAAAATTATAAATAAAACATCATTATGTAGGAAATCTTTTTAGCTTTCTAATGAATATTTATAATCGAAAATCCAACATGTATAACCCTATGTAAAAATTGTTCTTATAAAAGATGTAAGCTTATGCCATTTTTATTTTTATTTTAACTTTATTAATATAATGTGTCCCTACCACATACAAGTGGCTCCAAGGGGTCCCCAAATTGACCCAAGGATGCCCATGGTCGGGTATGTGTCCACCAATAAGGTTAGGACACGTTTTAGGGTAATTTTGTATTATTATAATATTATTTTTTTAACCCTTATTTACCGGATTTACCCTTTAACCATGGTAAATAAAATATTTACCGCAGTAATTATTCAAAATGTCTAAAAATAAAAGTTAACTATTTACACAATTTGAACATCCTGATTCCAAATATGGAATCCATTTTCCTAAATTCTAAACACAGAAGTGGCAGAAATTAATTTAAAATTAATTCCCGCTGTCAAAACAAAAAGCGTGTTTTTAAGAGATAATAACTATCAAAAGATTGACACTTGTTTATGTTCGGTTTAATTGTAAAATTTTGTCTAATGACCAACATTATATTAAATTGTAAAAATATATTCTAAATATACTTTAAAACCACTCAAATTCATAATTTATCACTATTAATTATTTTGATTAAAAAAGTTGTTTTTAATTAAAATTTAGTAATTTTCACTATTCATCAAAATATGAAAGTTATCTGAAATGTACCAAAATTTCACCTTAGGCTAAATTCGATATTCCGAAACCAAAAATGAAGTCCATTTTAAAATATAAAATATATATAATTTCAAAAAGTAGGTATTACTATTCATAACGGCTAGTTTGATTGGTTGTGGTGTGTGTTAAAACTCAAGGTTGCGTACAACACACGCTACTATATTATTCAAAGAAAGTGTACCGTGGAAGCTTGGGATGTTTCATTTTAAATTTTTGATGTCCCCATTTAGTCAAAAAGTTTAAAATATTGTATTTAAAAAGGGTTCACTATTAAATTTGATAATACTGAAAATGAATTTGTTCTTGCATTATATCTAAGAAACTCATAATATGGATTCTAAAATTATAAGGATTATATAAACATTAAAATTTATCTAATACTATTCATAACCTCTTTTGAATGGCTTGTTTGGCAAGTCATGGTGTGCTTGAACTTGGTGTTGCATGTAGTGAAAGTTATTGAATTATTTTGAAGAACTAACACACTATGAAATCTTGGGGTGTTACATTAAAAACATTTAAAACAAAATTTATTTCTCCTTATTTTATCCCATAATATCTCTCCCACTTTTTTTAAATAAACAAAAAGTAAAAACAAAATCCACCTAAATAAATGACGTAATAAAAAAAATTAAAATTCCAAAATACCAAGTTCAAATTTAATTTTCTCAAAATGAGAAGAGTATGAAGGTTTTGTAAAAATATATGATTTCTGATTTTCAGTTTGTATAAATTGTAAAACAATATCACCCATCTTTACATGATCTTTAATAAAATGAAATCTAGGATTAATATGATTTCTTCTATAATGTTGTAAGGGGTTTTAGAAACATAAATTGTAGATGTATTATCACAATAAATAGATAATTTATCAAGATAAAAACCAAATTCACATAATGATTTCTTAATACATAAAATTTGATCACAACTACAAGAATTAGAGATATAATCAGATTCTATAGTAGATAAAGTAACTGATAGTTGTTTCTTTGAAGAACATGAAATTAAACTTTTTCCCAGAAAATGATACATACCTAATGTTCTCTTTCTATCAATTCTAAATCCTCAAAACTCAGAATCATAATAAGGTGTTAAACCAAAATAGTTATATTTTGGATAAAATAAACTAGAAGAAATAGTTCCTTTAACATATTTAATTATTCTTTTGACAACTTTAATATGACTTTATTTTGGGTCTTCTTGAAATATAGCACATAAAAACACTAAAAATGATGTTGGGTCTATATATAGTTAAATATAGAAATATACCTATCATTCCTATATAAACTTTAAAATAAAAATATTTACCAAAATCACCAATATCTAATTTATAATTAGTACCCATATAAGTTTTCATAGATTTCAAATAATCAAGACCAAATCTTTTAACTAACTCTTTAGTGTACTTATATTTATTAACAAAATTTTTTTCTTTTATTTGAAAAATTTTATGTCCAAGAAAGAATATTAATTCTACCATTAAACTCACATAAACTTCAAAATACATCAAAGAAGAAAATTCATTGCATATTATTTCTCTATATGATCTATAAACTATATCATCAAAATAAATTTGAACAACTAAAATATCATCAAAAGTTATTTTAATAAAAAGTGTTGGATCAACATTTCCTTTATTGAAATCATTATTTAACTAAAACAAATAAAGTCTTTCATACCAAGTATGAGGTTCTTGTTTATGTCCATAAAATTCTTTAGAAAATTTAAAAACATGGTTAGGAAATGTTTCACTTTCAAAACCTGGGGGTTGAGAAACATAAACTTCTTCAGTTATAAAACCAATTTAGAAATCTCTTTTTTATATCCATTTGATATAATTTAAAACCTTGAAAATAAGAAAAAAGATAATAAAATTCTAATTTCCTCTAACCTAGAAATAGGTGAAAATTAATCTTCAAAGTCTATTCCTTTTGGTTGAGAGTATCCTTGAGCAACAATCCTTGCTTTATTTTTGACAATTTTTCCAGATTTATCCATCTTATTTCTAAATATCCACATAGTTTCAATCACCTATTTATACTTAAGAAATTCTAATAAAGTCCAAAAATTAGAACCAATACATTTTGTATCTTTCAAAGAATCATTAACATTAAATAGAACAAAATCAGAAATAAAATCAAAATTGGCACAAAAATTTAATATAGGATTTCTAGTTTTAACACCAGAATAACATTGCCAATTAGATTTTCAATATTATGATCTTTGTAAATCTTACATGATTTTGTATCTGGTTGAGAATGAGTATGGTCCCCCTCAATCGATCCATTCTTATAGTGATGAATTTCTTCACTAAAATTAAATTCTCTAAACTCTTCATCAATGGAATTAGAATCAGAATTTATTTTAACATTATTTTCATCAAACATAATATGAACAGATTCTTCAAGAATCCTAGTTATTTTATTACAAACTCTATATGATTTACTATTAGTAGAATAAACAATAAAAATACCTTCATCACTATTATCATCAAATTTATCTAAATAATCCTTTTAATTTGAAATAAAAACATTACAAACAAAAACTCTAAATTAACAAACTTTAGGAATTTTATTTTTGAATAATTCATAAGGAGTTTTCTTTAATAATGGTCAAATAAGAATTATATTTGAAATATAACATGAATAAAAAATATCTTCAACCAAAAAATATCTAGGTAAATTATATTCCCTTAATATAGAAGTTATAATAAGAGTTCTATTTTTCTGTTCTACAACACAATTCTTTTGTGGTGTTCTAGGAGAAGAAAAATTATTATAATAGCCATTCTTTTCAAAAAATATTTCAAAATATAAATTATGAAATTAACCTGCTTAATCATTGTGAATAGAAATTATCATACCCCATTTTTCATATTGAACTAACTTAAAAAAAGATGAAAATCTAGATAAAGTATCATTTTTATTAGAAAGAAAGTATACCCAAGTAAATCTACTATAATAGTCAACAGTAACAATGGTATATTTCTTTTCACCAAGGCTATAAATTTAAGTGGGGACAAATAAATCAAGATGTACTAACTGTAAAGTTATATTAGTACTTATCAGATTGATTGGTCTAAAAGAAATTCAATGTTTCTTCCCTTTCATGCAAGTGTCACATACATGAAGGCGTTATTTCTTCAAAGAAGGAAGTTGTAAAAAAATCTCATATTTTAAGAGCTTATGCAACATTATGAAATTGACATGGAATAAATTTACATACCAAAGAATGATTTTATTCTTTAAAACATTCAAACATTTTACATGTTGAATAATTAATTCAGAAAAAACCAATAGTATAAATATTATCTTTTGAATTAGCATAAAATAATAAAGAATCATCTTTATTTTTTTTATCATTTTTAAATATAACTTATATTCCATTATCACATAATTGTGTTATACTAATTAAATTATGTTTTAATCCTTTAACTAATAAACCTTTATAAATAAAAGTAGAATTTGAAATACCAACTTTACTAAAACCTTTTACTTTTGCTTTGGAATTATCTCTAAAAGTAACAGTGCCTCCATAACAAGTTTTGTAAGAGGTGAAATTTGATAGGTCTCTGGTCATATTACTAGATCATCCACTTCCCATGTACTATATGTCATTTTTGATACATCCAATTCATTTTTTCTACAAAAATCAATTACATGACAATTTTGGTACTCATGCAACTTTGGGTCCAATAGGATTCATAATAAATTCTTTAGGTGCCCATATAGCATTTAAACATGTATTGTAAGGTACTCTAGATAATAAATATTTTGAAATATTTGTTTTTCTAAATCCAAAGGATTGTTTAAATATACGAGAACAATCATTTTCATAGTGAGCTTTCATGCCACAATTAAAACAAGTAATAGTAGAAGTATAACAATTTTTACTCTAAAAAAATGAGTTTTATACATTTGAGGTAATCTCCTATCATAACCAGAACCATCTATATTTTTATTAGTTTTTGTCAAAGCCATCATCTAATTATATTTTTCAAGACCTTGAATAAAAGCAGATAAACTTTGTTTAAGACATTCAAATTCCTTTTTCAAAATTTCCTTCAAATCTTGAGAATATTTCTAATTTTCATAGTCTTTTGAATGAGAATAAGAATAAGTAGTGTTACATAGTTTTTCATTCTACTATAAAATTATTTTATTTTCAAAAACAATTTTCTCATTGTTTTCTTTAAGCATAATATATAAATCAACATCTCTGAAAATAACTTTTCTTAGTCTTTCAATTTCTTTATTTATTTCAAAAAACATTTGGGTTTTCAGAATCATATTCAGAAACAGAATCTTCAAATTAAAAACAAGAATTACTAACCTTATCTAGTGATGCCAAAAATAAAATGTTAGAATATTATTTCTCATTTTCAAAATTGTTCAGTAGAATCAAATTATTATGTATAACTTCAACTAGTATCCAATGCTTTTTTTCCTTCTTTTTTTATTTATATTTAATTATTAGTTTAGGAAAATCAGGTTTGATATTCCCTTTGTTCTTGAAATAATTACAAGTTATATCTAAAGCATCATAATTCATATCACCTTTCTTATTTCACTTATATTTTTCTTTTTGAGGGTTTCTTCTAAACCAATTCTTGAATCCTTTATTTTTCATTTTTTTAAACTCCAGTCACAATATGAGCCATATTATCTTTTTCACAATCCCATTGATTAGAATCTGAAGAGTTAGTAGAAACAACATTCACATATTTAAAATCTATACCTTTTTTTGTCTCCTTAGTCTCTAAGTTATTTTATTAAAGTTCATATTGGAGTAGTGATCTAATCAACTCATCTAGGGTGTACTCTATGAAATTATTTCTTTTATCAATAGAAACCTTCTTAACATGCCATTTATTTTCTAAGGATCATAGGATTCATTCAACTAGTACTGGATTTTCCAAAACATCCCTAAGTGAATTCATTCCATTCAAAATTCTTGTGAATCTAAGGAAAATTTGGTTTATGATTTCATATTCACTCATCTTAATGTCCTGGTACTCAACATGAAGCATTCCATGTTTGGTACAGATTTTCTTCTCAGAACCAAGGTGAGTGACTGGTAGAATCTTCCAAATTTCATGAGTTATCTTACAGGCATACACATGACTAAAAACACTTCTGTTAATAGAACAATATTAAATATTAACAACTTTGTAATTTAAAACATATATAGTATCATCAATTCTATTAAGAGTATCTAGGCCATCTTCAGGCACTATGTAATATTTTGACATGATAGACCAATACTCAATACTCAACTATTTGAGGTAAGCCTCCATTAAAGATCTCTTATATCCATAATCATTTACATCAAAGTGAGGTGGCTTTGGAGGTATCCAATAATCATTCTGGTGCAATCCTGCCATCTTATAAGATCTTGTCTTTAGAAAGTTAGGTTTAAGATTTTTTTAGAACAAATAAAATCAAATTAGACTCTAGAGAGGGATTTGAAAATTCCAAAAGGAAAAATATCTTAATATAGATTGAAGGATATTAGAAAGATAATAATATAGACAATCAGTTCTATAAAGTATTTCCATCTAATACCAATTGTTAAGTCAGATGGGGGCATGAAATATGGTCTAGAGGGGGGGGGGGGGCGGGTGAATAGACCAGATTGAATTTTTAAACAAATAAATATATTAAATAAAATAATTATCACAGTTAATCATTAAGGTTAATTAGTAGTGAAAAAATTAAATAACACAAGGATTTTTTTATAGTGGTTCGGTCCTATGTGGGCATACTTCTACTCTTATACCTCTCTATACAGCGAGATCTAAATTTTAAATAAAAATGATTTTAATGGGGGAATTACAACCTAATCCCATAATCCTTTTATAGTGGAGGGATATCCATGACACAAAATTTTGTATGGGGAGTCACAACCCTTACAACCTAACTTTAGACAAAGGGAGTCACAAATTGAATAGTATTGACTTTATATATAGGGAGTCACAACCCTTAGATCTTGAATTTATAATTCTAGAGTTACAACCTGAAAAAATAGAATAAAAAATAATGCTTTTGTGAGAAAAATAATAAATAGAAAAATAGAGTGTGTGTGAAATATGGGAAATAGTGTTATAGACTCACAACCAGATGAATGAGATGATAAAATATTAAAGCACATATAATGGTTGTTGAGGATTAGATCAACTCATCTCTTCAAGACAATTTTAATTTAAGTATATGTAATTTGTCCCTTGAGAGAATGTATAGGTGATGAAATGGAGTATCGCAGGATGTTGAAAATGCACAATAGGTTCAAAGTTCACAACACTTTCTTTATGAAAAATAGAGTATCAAAAATGTTAGCTCATGTATTTTTCTTATTGTTATCATGTATATTTATTCCAGTATGAGAGAATGATGTATATATAGAGAATAAAAATTCAACAGTTGCAACAGCTCTGCTTCCTTCGGATATTCAAAATAAATTGAATCGAGATCTGTCATAAATATCTCCATAAAAATTACAGCACCATTGTCACTTTATTCCTATAGAATTAATCTCTAATAAAAGAATTCAAAATAATTTGAATAAGTATTCCACTAAAATATCCATAGTAATAATATCATTTAATGATTTAAAATACCAATTTTAATTCACTTAAACTTAGTCAATATGGTTCTTGAAAACTAGCAGTACATGTCAAATGTAAATTTAAATATTTAAAAATAAATAAAATTGAAACCAAAGAAATTATTGGAAAAAGATATTTAAATAATTTATTAATTTTTCTCTTTAAATATTCCACCAACAAAATTAAAAATTCTTCGATCATAATCCTTAGATATAATGGGAATTAACCAAGAGGAAAACCTTTTAAAATAATCCATATATATGCAGAAAATAAATTTTTAGCAAAAACACACAGAAAGAACACTAACTTTAAAAATGAACAGTAACGTTCATGAACCATAATTTAAACTATTTGTGAATAGTAATGTAGTGTATGGATAATGAATAGTAATGTAGGGTTGATAAACCATACTTTTTACTATTCATGACCTGTAACGTAGCATATGGATGATGAAAAGTAATGTAGGGTTGATGAACCATACTTTACACTATTCATGAATAGTAACACATCGTATGGATGATGAATAGTAACACAGGGTTGATGAACCATACTTTTTACTATTCATGAATAGTCGTAGCATATGGATGATGAACAATAATTTAGGGTTAATGTTCCATACTTTGTGAAAAAATTGGATATCAAACTTTAAAAAACATCAAAGAATTTTTAAGGGATCTAAAAAGTAGATTCAGACTATAGGAAAACAGAATTATTTGTTTAAAAAATTATTATCTTTTAAAATAATCATGAATAAAAAAACTATCATCTATTGGTCCAAATATTATAAAAAAACTAAAGCAACAACATTCTGGAAAACATCAGTTTCAAAAAAAACAGAACTTCAAACAATTTCTTCACCATCAAAATAACTTTTTTAGAATTTGATGTAAACTAATTAAATCAAGATAAACATGTTGTATTTCTATAAAATATAGTTTCATGTAAATATGATATATTTATAAGTTTTATTAAAATAAATACTTAACGTTTTTTAAAACTGAAAGCTGTTGAGTAACTAAAAATGCAGCAACAACTTAATTTAATTTTTAGAGTAATAAAAATGTATTTTTAGACTTCCTCATAAACTAATAAAATGTGAATAAATATCTTATCTATAAAACGTGATAAGAATCATAGAAATTTTTACACTGTAGTTTAATAAATCATCAAAAGAAAAAAAGGGTTTTAAATGAAAAATCACATGTAATCAAACAAGTAATCAAACAAAAGAGAATGTATATGCACAAACACTTATATGGCATGGAATTTTATTGGCATGCAGATTCCATAAAAGTATCCTAAAATGATTCATTCTCAATGATTCCTTTCCCTCATCTCATCATACCAAATATAGTAGATAATTATCAATTATATCATTAGTAATATCATAATTCAAGTGCACTAACCAAGGGTGGAATCAAATCAAATACAATAAGTAAAATGAAGAAAATAACAATTTCCATTCAATACAATTTGAATTTTCTCTGTAAATGGGTTAGATACTCCTAGGTACATCTCATTACCAAATCCCATAGTGTTCTTAACCTCCTATCTATTGTTTCAAAATATGAAGGTAGGAAAATAAATCCTTTGATACCACTTTGTGACATCCTGACCCGGATGCCACACAACGGTGCCCCGAGCCGGTGGGCACATGGACTCAAGCAGCCCTCCGAATATACCATAGGTTTCCAACAAGAAATGAGGATCTAGGGTATGTTTGTGGAGATACTATTCCCTCATTACCATAGTGTAACTCAATTTATATATGATATAAATTAAATATCATAAGAATATATAAAAATATGGAACAATAGAAATAGAAACTATAATGATTGGATTAGTAACCCACCATAGTGGAAGAAAACATATTACATCCATGAAACAATAAAAAAATAACTGGAAACTAAATCTTATAAAAAATTATGATAATGTACTTCACATATCTATAAATCAAGGAAACATGGATACAAGCAATAGGAAGCAGTACTATATAGGCTATACAAAAAGAAACTAAAAAGGGAAAAATCTATCCCATCATCCTAAGCTCCAGCACATTCATCTGCACCAAGATCTATTATAAGTCATGACATAAATAAAGCATCTATAAGAGGATTATTCCCCTTATCTACACCTGTAAGAATATAGTCTTCCCTAGTACCATCAGCGGCTCAGATAGGGTGTGTTATAAACTTAGTAGGCCACCACCAATGGTGTATATATATATATATCCAATATATGTGTATAATATGGAAGTGTGCATATATATTAATGTAAAGTAGTAATAAAAATTGTAAAAGGGTCGGATCTGGTTCCTAAAGGAAACCAGGTTGATACTACCTAATTCAACCCGTGTTGGAATATCCCTGAATGATTAACAGGAGAGGCATTGCCTGGTATCAAATTTTTAAGGGATTCCATGCCTAGTATCCTAGTATTTAAAGGGACACCATTCCCAGTATCACATTTATAAGGGATACCATGCCCAATATCATAGAATGGGGTCTCCATGCCCAGTATCTTAGAATGGGGATGCCATGCCCAGTCTAACAGAATAGGGTCTCCATGCCCAGTATCATAGTATAGGGACACCATGACTAGAATCATTGTAAAGGTCTACCATTCATGATATCACATTTATATAAAGGGACTCTATGATCACATAAATATAAAAAACTCAAGGGTAGTCATTCCTATTTAGTGTTAAGCAGAAGGGACATCATGCCCATTTATATTTAACATGCATAAGGGTCACCATGCCCAATTACTATAATCTTAAGAGGGTTGACATGACCACACATCATAAGATTTGAGTATCCATTTTCTTTAATATGAGACAATATATAATCCATAACACATTATCACTTAATACCAGCAAGGGTGTAACCATTGTTCCATTTAGAAGTGTGACATGGTCATACCACTCAAAATCAAATCTATTCATCATAATTCTTGATGTGTTAGTCGAGCTATTCCACTACATTCAATCCATTATCAATATGATATTTACATTTAGGAGTAGAGCCAAACAAACCTAATGTTTTTTGGGTATATGATCTTAAAGGAAAATTATGCATATAGAGGGCACACCCAAAGGGATGAATCAATCTAAGGTTGATAAACTCAACAAATATTTGGGATATAATAAGTAATTTGTTTCAAAGTATGATAACCAATTCAAGTAAGATATAATTTAGGGGAAATTTTTAGTGATACCAGCATGTGGCACAGATCTGATATTATAAAATATCGAGACTTGAAGGGTTAATTAGTAATCCATCTACCTCAAACTCGTAGTTGATTACTCATCTAGTATCAACCATTAATTTAGTCTAGATAAATAGAAAATGGAATAATAGATGAAGAACCTTAAACTAGGGCCTATTATATTTCACCTAAATAGCATCTTCGAGGGAAAGACAAATGAAAAGTGGATCAAGATGAATATAGTACTTAGTGATGCACATCTAATGAGATGACTGAGGATCGAATTAGACTTTTGATGTTGAACCATGATCAAAACCGATAGAAGAGGTCACTTGGGAGCTCAAAAAGGAGAACTAGGAGACCTCTATCTATTGGAATAAGAAAACTGGGAGGAGGGGTGTGATTTTAACTCATTGATGTAATTTTGGTATTTTTACTAAATAAAAATAGGGGCGCACGGTTTGGATGCACGATTGGAAAAAATTTCCACTAACAATACTTGGATCACTATCTAAAAAGGATACCCACATGGTTAGGTTGTACGGTTAGGGAAATTGTGTTCCAACCGTGAAACTCAACTATGCTAAAAACTACAGATATACCATAGAGGTATGAAGATCACTCTGCATGGTTTCCTCAAACCACACATCCCCATGCTGCTTTGGGTGAAGCCCCAAATAGTTTGGGAAACCATATGGACTTGTTCCACATTTTCTACTAACCTTCTGGCCACTGTATTTTTTCCACAGGCTAGGGTCTCGAGCTCCGAACATTCCCCAGACACCGCCATAAACTCCATGAACTCCTTAACATCCATATTAGGGTTTTAATAAAGAATTGGAACAAAATTTAACGGATCCATACCTGATAAAGAAATTTGGTTCTTATAACCTATATCAAATAAATTTTCATCTGATCACCATAGACTATGTGGTATAATTCTCCACAATGCTACTAGAAAGTGGTTCATTCATGAAAAACTTCACCCAAGAATGTAAAAAACAACTAGGATTATATCCTATATAATCACCAAAAAAACTTCATAAAAAAATTCATTAAAAAATAGAAAATCAAAAAGAAAAACAAGATTTACATGGTTTGGACAAATTTTCGACATCCATATGAAAAATATGAAAAT
Source organism: Viscum album (assembly GCA_963277665.1). Taxonomy (NCBI): domain Eukaryota; kingdom Viridiplantae; phylum Streptophyta; class Magnoliopsida; order Santalales; family Viscaceae; genus Viscum; species Viscum album. The sequence goes on along the minus strand of OY728152.1, from coordinate 1,007,926,877 downwards.
AGTTTCACTATAGGAGATGCATAAGAGTACAAAACTCCACACTCAATTTAACTTTATTTACAATGTCCCAAAGAGTTATTTTATAAATTACCATTGTTCAATATAATAAATACTTAAGAAACATATACATCTGAGATTGGATACCACCTCAATATATGGATGTCTTCATCTGGTGAACAGGTTTCATCGATCTTCAAGATTCACATTCAATATCCTGTTGATCTAAAAAACCATTTATAGATTGTTGACCAATCCATTGAAACATATTATAGCTGATCAGTATGAAAACAACCCATTCATTGAGTCTCCACCCTCTATGAACACAATTTGTTAGAACTCTATCTGATGGAATCCAATCGATGGACTCTATTTGATGATCTCTATATGATCATCTCTACACAATGGACTCTATCCTATGAACTATTTCCAAAGAAACCAAAAAATCACCACAATATTCCTCTATCCAATCATCTTTATTTGATGAAATTCTACCATGTGAAACCATTCTTCCCCTAGAACACTGAGAAACAAAAAAATTGGAAAACATCTATTTGGTGATCTCTATTCAATGATCATCATATAGAAAAATATGTATTTTAAAACTAAAGATTTTACACCAACCCAACAATCTCCCACTTGGAAATAGATTTAGGATTTTAGACTTCTTCAGCCATCCACCTAAGCTCATCCTTTATCTAATACATATATTGTGTCCACCCATATCCGACTGGCCTCATCTAACTTAGGTATAATGTTGCCTCAAAATTTCTTAGAATATAATCTTTATAATAATATCAGTAAGATTATGATTCACTATAACTTTATATATATCCAACACTTTATCTTCTAGAAAGATTCATATAAAGTGATATTTGAGGACAATTTGTTTTTATCTTGCTTGAAACACTAGATTGAGAGAAACATGAATGTTAATATGGTTATCATCAAATAATATTCCTATATATAATCCATTTTTTAGTTCCTTTTTATAACAAATAAATTATATAAAATATTTTCTTGATTTAGTAGTAGAAACATACTCTGATTTTATTATAGATAAAGTAACCACTGGATGTAAAAAAGAAATTCAGCTAACCACTATTCCACTAAAAGAAAATACAAAACTTTTATTACTTTTCTATGATTCTATGTATCTAGAATATATATATATATATATAACCTTTTAACTAATCATCATCTTGGACACATAAATTAGTATCCTTTAACCGATTCAAGTATTTAATAATCTATTTCAAATCTTTGTAATGTTTCATTCTAAGATTTTATAGGAAACATGTAACAACTCCCAATATAAAATAAATGTATGGATAAGTAAAAACCATTTAATACATCAAAATTATTACATTTGAAGAATAAGGAACCTTCCCCATTTCATGAACTTCTTCATAAATTGATGGTTCTCATACTTTAGAAAGTTTTAAGTGTTAAATGGGGGGTTGTGATAGGGTTACAATTGATAATTCCAAATATTTCAATGACCTTTCTTATGTATTATTTTTAGGATAAAACCAAAGATACAAATTTCCAATCCCTATTAATCCTCATCCCCAAGATCTACTTAGCTTGTTCAAGGTTTTTCATATAAAAACTTCATGAAAGCTTCCTATTTATTTCCTCAATCTGAAGAAACTTCAGACCAGAAATCAATAAATAATCCACACACAATAATAATATTATATATGTTTCATCATCCTATTTTTTTTCCTATAACAAAACTAATGAGAATAAAATTATCTAAAAATTTATTTAATAATGAAATCATTAAACATCAGATTCCACTGTCTTGGATCCTATTTCAACCTATAAGGAATTCATTTTAAATTTAAAACCAAATCCTCCTTCTTATGAACATTATAAACCCTGTGCTGAATCATTTAAATTTATTCTCCAACATTTTTAGGAAGAAAAGGTTCCTTTAAATCAATCATCTCCAATTTTATATCATCATACACAACAATGATGAGAAATATGTGAATGGTTTTATGCTTCACCACTAGTGAGATAATTTTAGAAATGTAGGTCCATTCATTTCTCTTAAATCCTTTCACCACCAACCATACTTTGTACCTCTTACTTCCATCATCTTTGTAATACTAGAGACCCTGATATAATTAGTAAACACTATATCCTAAAGTATCACACTATGTGAACCATAAAGAGACTTTATTTAGGACCTTATTAAAAGGATCAATTTTATAATTTTGAATTGACCAAAATAACTTCATTTTATAATTCATCATTTTAAAATTAGCTTTATATGAAATTTTGATCATTTTTTGAAAAGGTTGGGTTTTAGTAAAAAAATATGATTTTCACAAAACTTGTATTTTGAATGACTTTATCATTATATAAGAATGAATTAAAATCTAAAAAAACATTTTATTAATAAAATATGAAAATAATGAATAAAAATATTCATTTTAAAATAATTTTTGAACCTAGAAATCCCATTTACAATACTTTTAAAACTAATTAAAATGTTACTTTAATAAAAAAATATTTTTATTTGTTTATTTTAATCAAATATTTTCATGTGATATTATTTTTTGGAATTAATTTGAAGCCTCATTCTATTTTTTATAATAAATCAATTTATGTCACTAAAATCAGTTTCCAAGATAATTGTTTTCTTATATGTAAATTTAATGATTAAAAACATTAGTTTTCTAAAACTATTTTCGCATTACTAAGTTTGTTTATTTTAAAATTAAAAATTCAAATATTTATAATTATTATTTGATTAATTTATTTTTAATTTTGAAATAATAATTATCAAATTTGGTAATATTTTCAATCATAATCTTAGTAATTAAAATTAATTACCAGGGATATAAATTAATTACCAAGGTAAAAGTAAATTAGAGTAAAAGTTAAAAGAAATTTCCCAAAAACACTCACAATTATATAAAAAAGTAGAAGATGGGGTCATTTTAGACCCACACTTAATATAACCACCACTTATTAATGATGAAATTTGGATGAATAATGAATATGAACACTACTATTAGGAAACTAGTTCTATGGATCAAAACTATAAACACCCGATATGGAAAATCAAAAGAATTCATGTTGAGAATGATTATTTATTAAGAGTATAAATGAAAATGGATATGAGTAAGGTTATTAAATAAGTGATTTGGATATATATTTTTATGAGACTGGCGGTTGAAGTATGTTCATGGAAGCCAGGATAAGAGTTAAGGGTTTTTCTTCTCAAATTTTTTTACTTGGGATATGTTTTGTATTATTCACCTAACATACTTTATGTGGTGTATATACTACATACTGGAGATGTTTTCTCATTAAATGAATTTATTTATTTAATTTAAATGTAAATATTATGAACTCTATTTAAAGTGGTTTTGATTAAATTTCTACCACTATATTTTGGGTTTCTATCTCTCAATTTTCATTCTTTAAGACTCTTGTTATATTTTCCACCTATTTTATATTATGTGGTGAAGAAATTAACATGAAAGATGTTTTTCCATATTACTCTTAGAATTTATGGGATTTATAAGTCTACATTTTTATCCATATCTCATATTTTTTTATTCAATAGTTTCCAAAATCATCATAAAACTCAATATTTTCCATGATGGAAAACTATCCTATGTTTTGTTAAAGTAAATTTGTGTGTAATTTAATAGAAAATATATCCCTATATAGATAATGGAAAGTGGATATCACTTTAGCATAGATGAACCTAGGGGTAATAACCTCGAAAATGTTTGGTTGAGCATTAACTCAATCATCACCCAAATTCATGATGTGTGGTCCTAAGACAACACAGCTGGAGAGACACTCTCAGGGGATATGATTTGGAATATTCATTGACTTTTAAGGAACCATGATAAATGGGTTTAACTTCCATTTATTATTTCATCTTCCAATGAAAACTATTGATCCAAATTACTATCTTCCATGGATAACTCAACACATTGAATATACCCTCGCAACTATATTTATTTTATAAAGGTACTTCATGTTAATTTAATCATATCCACAAATTTTAAGTATATTAAGGAATGTTCTACTAAAAATCCAAATTATCCCATTAAATGGGGTTGTATTTGATTTGTGTTACTCTAATTATATGTATAACAATTTTTTATTCAATAAGAGGTTCCTTAGAGAATGATAATAAAGGTCTTGATGACGACTATGGGTAATGAATTGGGCATAATCATGTGATAGGTAGGGCCCAAAACCATATATCCCCTCAATGGATCAATAGGTATCATGAGATAAGAAGTTGGGTTTCAGTGTATACCTCTGCCCATGATAGGATAGTGTCTTGGCACAAGGACTTGATGATAATTGTTGATGTCTAGTATTATACATTACGTCAATATGAGATGAATTATTATTTTTATCCATGTTTTAATTTATATTCATGGATATATAATGACTTTAGTTTTAATTAATTATGACTTCATTTTGTTCATTTATTCATGCCATTTCACTTATTCCAAGGTTATGCTATAAAATCCTCCACTATATTCTACTTCTTACTAAGAATCTAAGCTCACCCATATTTTTTTTCCTTTCCCTTAGAAACATTGTGGAGGTATATGTATAATTTTTAGGGACATTATAGAATAGATAATAATTTTCTCAAAATGTGTTCATGTTGTATCTTATGTTTTCAACTATAACGTATGTATGTATCTATTATTTTGAGGATACTAACATATTCAATCCTATGAGAACTATTTTATTATATACTTATATTTTAATATAACTACCTACTTCAAGTTTCTAGATTATGAGATGTTATAGATGGTATCAAAAAATGTTTAGTAGAAACATTGGGGGTTAGATTTACGGAAACCGAGTTAGATAAATCAATTTCTATGAAAAATTATCAAGATATCTAGGGAAAACTCTAGAGAAAATAATATGAATTATATTTTACAATTCAATATCACAAGATAATCATTTGTATTCCATTGTATAAAGATAGTGACTAATATGTGAAATGGTAATTGTATCAATACTCATAGAAAATGTAAGGATAATCCCCCTAAATAGTTCAATGAATTTAGAGTTTCTACTAATAAAATCATAACTATATTAAGAAATTTGAACCTGGATATGAAAAATAATGTTACCCATAAAGAGAGACCATATGATCTAAAACGAGTTGTAACTATTTTTGACTGCTTCATGTGTAAACAACATTTATAATTTAGTGGAACTACTAATCTATTTGTATCTCAAAAATGGACCAAGTACCTAGATAATATATTTAGAACTTTGGAAAGTAGTGAAAAGGAAAAATTCCTCATGTAGGTCTATATTTTGATGTGATATGCAGACCAATGGAGGTCACTAATTAAAAATATTAAAAAGGAAGATGAGATAAATCACATAGAATGAGGAAATGTTATAGAGGTATTACATGAAAAAATATTTCATCATGATCAAAAAGATGAAATGGAAAGAAAATTCATTAATATTAGATTAAAGGAGGAGTAAAATGTTTCTAATTATGATTCTAACATTAAAAGGATAGCTAGATATGATGTGGACTATTTATGTAGACAAAAAAACAAGATTGATCATTTATTTGAGGGTTTGAAGTCAAGCCATTGAAGGGTATTGGTATCTTAGAACTTTTTATTATATGAGGATATAGTCTTAGGTGATATAAATAAATAAAAAGTCCTCATGGATGTTTATATTTAGGGGAAATTAAGAGAATAAGAGAATGACTAAGTATCAGGGGAAGAACAATGTAGAAACGATGAAAAAAAGAAGCATGGCATTTCCCATATATGGTAAATTTGGGAAGAAAAAAAGTGGGGCTTACAGGAAGGGAATAAGATTTTATTATAAGTGTGGATAAAATTTCCATGAATATCACAAGTTCACAGGAAATGAAAAATATATTGATGTTAAATGATTTAATTGAAGGGAGAAGGGACATTATGCGAACCAATTACATAAATTTCAAGGGAATTTACCTTAGAAATGGAAAATAGATAAAGGAAAATATTATGTGATTATCATAGATGATTTCAAAGTTTCTAAGGACGTAGTGGTAGGTACCTTGATCATAGATACAAAGTATGATACTTTTATATTTTATTTTGGATCTTCACACTCTTTTATATCTTACTTTTTTCCAAAAACATTAAATATTTTACTATAACACTAGTAAGGTAATTATCAATTAAGGAAGTGAGCTTAAGTCTTATTACAAAAAATATATGATAGAATGTTCAAATTATGATTCATAGGAGTACCAAATTTGAAAAACTAGTTATTATACCTAGGTTTGAATTTGATATGATCCTTGTTATGGATTTTCTTTAAAAGTATAATGAAAAAATTTATTTCCAAGAGAAGGATATTAAAATTTGAAAAGGTGAGGTGGATCCTCCCCCAGTAGCTCTTTTTAATGAAATTATAGGAATAGAGGAAGATCAAAATTGATTTATGGATAAGGAATTTATCCTAAAAATAGAGGATGTACCTAGGGTACAAAATTTCAATTATGTTTTTCTTAAATAATTACATGGTCATCCACTAGAGCATGAAGTTGAGTTCCCCATTGAACTCATTCCTGATGCAGGGATTATTTATAAAACTCATTATATAATGAAACTAGTGGAATTGGTGGAGTTGAAGAAATAGATGCCAAACTTGAGTTATAAGGGATTTATATTCCCTAGTGTTTCACCATGGGGATCCCCTATTTTATTAATGGAAAACAAGGATTGCTCTTTGAGGCTATTAATTTATTATATAATGATCAATAACATTACTATATACAATATTTATACTTTACCACACATTGATGACTTGTTATATCAACCTCAATAATCCCAATACTTTTCAAAGATCTATCTTATCCTTGATTATAATCAATTAAGGATGAATAAGGATGAAATATAGAAGATGGTATTTCAAACAAGGTATGAACATTATGAGTTTATGGTAATGACGTTTGGATTGACTAATAAACCTTAAATCTTTATGGATATGATGAATATAATATTCAAGTAATATCTTGATAACTTTATTGTTTTATTCATTTTTTTATATATTGATATACTCTAGGTTCTATAAATATTATGATATTCATTTGAAAACAATGTTGGAGACACTCTAAAAAAGGAATTATATAGGAAATATATTAAGTGTGGATTTTGGCTCAATGAATTTCCCTTTCATGGATATATTGTATATAAGGATGGAATATATTTTGACCCTTCAAAGATAAAGGTAGTAAAATAATGTCCTATATTGGGAAACATAACTAAGATCCAAATTTTCCTCAGCTTTTTAATTTATTATCAAAACAATTTAATGATTTTTTTTCTACTTGGACAACACATTGACAAAGTTAAAATGTAAAGGGTTCAAATTCACATGGAAAAGGGAATATGAGGAAAGTTAGTAAGATTTGAATATGAGACTAATTAATTCCTTAGTAATAACTCGACCATCATGTAAGGAAATATTTATAATACATAGGGATACATTGAAGAAAGGACATGGTTTTGTACTTATAAAAAATAACATAGTGATTTCCTATACATCAAGACAATTGAATATACATGAAAAAACTATATAAATCATGAACTTAAGTTGGAATATACAAAATCTTCTTTGAAAATAAGGAGACACTGCCTATATAGTGATAGATGTGATATATATATAGATTATAAGATTTTTATGTATATCCTTTCTCAGAAAGAGATAAACCTGAGGAAAATAAGTTGGTTAGAATTAATCAAGGATTATAATTTCTTAAAACAATACCATCCAAGGAAGGAAAACAAGGTGGATGATGAATTGATTAGGAGATACTATGGAGTTATGACCATGATAAGGGTCAATAAAGATTATATAAATAGATCTAGAAAATATAGAAATTGTTATTTTTAGGAAAGTGGAGCTATTTTTCTTATCCAAGAAATTGATAAAAAATCCTTACTAGAAAATATATATAGGTCCATGAAAGATGGTGAGGATTTAGTATTGAATAATAAAGTAGTAAATAATGGGAAATTGAGAGACCTTATTAAAAGATAAGTATTTTGAGGTTTAGGAATGTGTTTTGTGTTCTATCCATAATGAAAATGAATAGGTAAATGATAGATGAAGAAAATATCTCCAATTTCTCTATAAAAATTGGTAGCATAATGATGTATAGGGATTTAGTAGAACATTTTTGGTGGGATGGTATAAAGATGAAAATTGTAGACATTGTGTCTAGATTCTTTGTATGTCAGCTGGTAAAGGATTAAAGACAACATCCAAAGGGAGTCATGAAACATTTTCCTATACCTATATAGAAGTGGAATAATATTATAATAGACTTTGTCACTATAATCCCAAATAATCAAAGGAATAATGATGTTATATGGGTCATCATTAATCATCTTACTAAGTTTTATCATTTCATAGTGATAAGAGAGGATCTATCCATTGTAATCCTTTCTCAAATCTTTATCAATGAAATTATAAGGATTCATGGGGAACCTCTATCGATTATATATGACCATGAACCTTGGTTCACATAAAAATGATAAAAGTGTCTTCAAAAGGATCTCAACACAGAGATACATTTAAAAACATCCTATCATCCCTAAACTAATGGGAAATCTAAATTGACTATCCATAAATTGAAAGATATTCTAAGATCTAGTTCTCTTGAATTCCAATATATGTTGAATTAGTATCTATATTTGGTGTAATTTTAATACATTAATAGCTTCTATTTAAGAATCCAAATGGAACCATACAAATCATTGTATAGTAAGAGGTTTCACACTCAAACCTATTGGGATGATTTTGTATTAATAAAGTTATTTGTCCCAAATATTTTAGAGGAAATTACTATCTATGTAAAAACTATCCAGGATCATATTAAAGAATCCATGATCAGAAAAAATATCTATGTAGATAAAAGAAGGAAAGGCATGGAATTTCAAAATTGGGGATCATGTATTATTAAAGGTCTCACCATGGAATAAAGTTATAATATTTTGTAAAATGGGAAGTTAACCCCTTGGTACATTGGGCCATTTTAAATACTAGAATGAATTAGATCTAGAGATTACTGATTGGTTATGCTGCCCAAACTTTATAAAGTACAGGTTGTATTCTATGTTTCATTACAAAAGAAATACATTCTAGATACAGTTAATTTGATGAAATCTATAGGAAAAGAGTTGGATACTAAATTTTATAATAATAAAGAACCTATCCAGATTCATGACACTAGAGAGAAAGTGTTGTTGAATCAGAAAACATGATTTTTGAAATTACTTTAGAGAAATCATAAGTTATAAAAGGAAACCTGGGAGCGTAAAATAGTTATGAGGAAATAGTATCCACAATTTTTTAATAGAAATTATATATTCCAATCCCAAAGATGAAATTATTTAAGAATGGGATAATGTAATAAATGAGACCTTATTATAATAGGTAAACACACTATCTTGAACTATCACTCGAGGCATAATTTAAAGATATTTTGTTCATGACATTCAAATATAAATTTTAAGCCCTCTCTTTTTAGTGGTTTTGGCTGAATTTCTACCCAATCCAAATGTGGGTTTTTTTGCATATCAATTTTCATTATTTTGGAAACATGTTATATTCACCACCTATTTTTTGTTTGTGGTGAATATATTTTCATAGAATAAAATTTTCTATATTTATCATAAAATTTATGAGATTTAAATCACATATTTAACCACACTCTCGTATTCCTTTGATTCAAGGGTTTCAAAAACCATTTCAAAACTCAATATTTTCCATGGTGTAAAATCCTTCCTAAGTTTTGGTAAAGTAAAAGTGTTTTTAATTGTCAATAAAATAAATCATAGTATGGATTCTAAAAAGTGGATGCTTCTATGGAAAAAATTCACCTAGGGGTAATCACCACAAAAAGGGTCAGTTGAGCATTGAATCAATCATCACCCTAATTCATGATGAGTGAAACTAAGACTACAAAACTATAGAGACACTACCATGAGATATAATTCAGAATATTCACACAATCTTAATAAACCATGATAAATTATTTTTCCTACAATTTATTTGTTCTCCTACCAATGTAAACTATTAAACCCAATTTCCATCTTCTATAGATAAATTAACACATTAAAAGTACCCTAACCCCTATATTTATTTGATATCAGATATTCTATGGTGATTAAGTGATGTTCTCTAAGATATCCATATAATTATATTAAATGTGGAAGTGTTTTATTTCTATATTTATCATTATATAGATAGTCATGTTTTATTCATTAAGTGATTTCTTAAGGAATGGTATGAAAGGACTTGATGAATCTTATTTGGAATGAATTGGACTTAATCATGTGATGAGTGAGAAAAAAATTATATACCCCCTCAATGAATTGATAATTCTTATTAAACAAAAGATGTTGGGTTTTGGTTTATACCTCTTCCAATGATAGGATAGTATCTTTTAATAAGGCCTTGGCTGTAATTTTTGATGACTGAAATTATGAATTCCATCAGTATGAGATCAATAATTATTGTCATCCATGTTTTTAATTATTTTCATTGATATAACATCCCTTAGTTTCAGTTTATTATGTCTTCATGTTGTTTATTTATTCATAAAATATAACTTAAATCATGTTTATGTTATAATATATTCCATTATATGCTACTCCTTACTGGGTATCTAAGTTATTCATTATTTTTTCCTTTCCATAGGAAACCATTGGGATGTCTATGTGTAATTTTTAGGGACATAATAGAAGGGATAATAATGTTCTCACAATGTTCTCATATTGTATTCTAAGTTTTCAATTGTAATGTATGTATGTATCTAGTCTTCCAATATTACTAATTTATTCAATCCTACGAGAAATTTTTTATTCTATACCAATGATGCAATATAACTATTGAATTTGGGTTTCTATAGTTCGAGATATTATAAGCTTTCTATTTCAAGAAAAAACCCACTTTTCTTATAAATCTCTTTCCCATATTTTAAATTAGCCAACTCCCAAGTATTATTGAGATTCTAGGTATTTATTTCCTCTTCTGAGGATGGATCCCACTATTTCAAGTCTCTAAGAGTAGATTTCTCATCCGACATTCTAGTTTTACCATATCCATTAGAAGTATAAAGATCATATTAGCTCCAAACATCCAAAATGGTTTTCTAATATGAGCGGACCTCCATTGCACATCCCGAGGTTCATCTATTTGATACTCCCTGTATGATAATCATCCATATAGTATTTATCCATATAGTATTTATCCATATAGTAGTGGTCTATCCAATCATAATCCAAATGTTATCTTGATTATTGGTGTGACAACCTCTGAAATTTTCCCTAATGTTTTTGGATTGAGATTATATCATGTAACCTCAGTCCAATCCCCTTTAACTTTAGCAGTTGATCTATCCCCAATTTGCATCTCATCTGATTTTTGATCTTTCCAAAAAAAAATCTCATTAAAAAAATCATCTTGAATTAAGATGAATTGTTTCTTTTCCTTATCCCATATGTGATATATAATGTTATCATCACCATACTTGATAAGAAAACACACCTTGTTTTTCACCTCTAACATATCTCTATCTCTAGCTTCAATATGAACATACACAATACTTCTAAATACATTGATATTGATATCCTATGGTCTCTTAATGGAAAAAAGTTATTTCATTACATATTTTCTTAATGTTGAATCCTAACTTATATTCACCAAACACACTACTTTATTTATAGCCTCTTCCCAAATTCACTTTGGAATTATAGAGTGATGTCTCATAATTTGAGAATTCTATTCTATATTCTGATTCATCTTTTCATGTAATCCATTTTTTAGTTCCTAAAATTTTATTCTCTTGTTTTATTCCTTTTATTCGACAAAATTTATGAAATTTATGTCTAGTGTAATCACCACCATTGTGTATCTAGTGACATTTCAACTTTCATTCACATTATTTTTCAACCAACACTTTAAACTGAATAAATTCTAAAAACACATAAAATTTATTATTTTGGAAATAACAAAGAACTTTGATATAGAATCATCAATGAAGTTCATAATGTGAAGTGATACTCTATTAGGGTGAATAGGTTATAGTCCCCAAATATTGGAATGAAAACGTTCTAGCTTTAGATCCCTTGGATTTCTATGATCCATGTTAAAGTAAACTCTTTTATATTATCCTAGAACACATATCTCACACCTTCTAAGGTCTTTGTGATTGAGTTTAAGTATTCCATTTAGTACTAGATCATTCATATTCTTTTTTCTGAGGTGACCAAACCTATAGTGACACATTCTTAAACTATTCAATTAAGTTCTTTTGATCACTAAAACTTCATCCTTTCATTTGGCCAAATACAATGTTCCATTATTTACTCTGTGTGAAATTACCATGGAACCTAAGTCTATGTTACATACTCCATTTGAAAAATTCATTCTAAAACCTACATTATCTAGTTTTCCCAATGATATGAGATTCTTACAATGACCTAGAATATGTCTAACGTCATTCATTCTCAAGACACTTCAATTTTTCATTCGAATATTTACATCACCATTCCTAAAGATATCTCGCACTTCATTTTCAAAAAATATACTATACCCAAGCATTCTGGTACATAATCAACCATGAACCTATGCTCACTAATTGAATGAAAAGATGCCCATGAATCAATAACTTATGACTCATTTAGAATGATTTTACTTGGTGGAAAATTAGAGCCTCTGTCTATTAAACTTACTGAGTTCTTCTCTCTGGATATTGAATCCTTAGTCTAATTCATAAAACTATACTTGATATACCCATTATTCCCACAAATCCAATATTTATGATAAGAACCCTCCAATTTCCCAAGATTCTTATAGATACCCATAGTTTTAATACATTAATATTACATAATTTTAGATGAATAATTAAATATATTTTACAATAAAATCACCTGAGGACCATTGAGGTTTAGTGTATTTGGATAAAAGGATACATAATAAACTACTACATAAAGTAATTACATAATTTCCTATTATGTTCTTCACAAATATCACCCTTCTTAGAAATATCATTATTTAAACCTTTCTTCATAACATGGTGGAGGGAAACACAAGAAAGGGAGAGCTCAAATTCTCATTAAGGGTAAAACATAAGGGATATCAACAAATAATCATAAGTGAGAATTAGATAAGCATAAGGGTATGCGAAAATGATCAAGATTTACATTAATAATTCAGAATCATAAAAATATATTTAATCATAAAAAATATTGTATTTTTTTCAAAAAAATAAGGTAAAACATTAGAGTGAATAATCATCAATAATAAACCATGAGCTATGAAAACATATAATAAAAATAAGAAAAATGTTTGGGTCATGAAAATAACCATAGAAAAATATTTTCCTTGTCAAGGATTACTTCTAATACAATCATATTGCATTGGGTTCACTCCCTGTTCCACTATTTCCTTTGTCAATGTTCACTCCCAAGACTATCTTATTATAAAACTTCCCTCACTAAACTTAGTTCACTCCCCATTATAATTATTATTATCTCTTGAGATATTCATCTTTACCCAATGAATTAGAGGGCTATAACAGACCCACTAAACCATGGTTTATAAACTAACCATATGTCTTTCGTTTATAACAGAACCACCTATCACATAATTAAAACCATACATATATGTTCTACAAGATCATATAACATTCACTATATCATTGTATCATAACCAATGGAGTGGATTTGGATTTCATAAAAATTTCATAACAAAAATAACAAACCATACATATAAATAATAAATATGGAAACATTGGATCATATCCCTAGTAAATCATAAGAAAAATCAGTCAATATTTTTATAAATGAAAATGACTTTAAAATATCTCTAGAACATTTATTGAGGATAAAAACCTTTTTATTTGAAAACACTTATTTAAAATATAAAAGTTTCCAAAATATTAAGGAAAAAAATTTCTTTAAAAATAAAATATGAAAATTATAAAAGGAAGCTTTAAATAAAAGAGTGCTCGTGATGGTGGGGAAAGTTGTTTATGTGGTGTATGTTAAAAAACCCCTTTCACATTTTCAGTTAAAATTTTAAAGTACATTGTTTGGAAAATGATAAGGATATTCTTTTAGAACATTGGTAATAAAAGAAAATATATTTAAAATAATTAATTCAAATAATATATGAATAATTATTAAAAATCTAGATTTTTTAATGAAAATATGGACATGGAAGAAAACAATTTCGACTGAAGAGAGAAATGGAGTCAGTTTTCCGTAAAAACAACATTTCAGTATTTTATGTAATTAAAGAGTGGAAAAATAAATGAAAAAAATATAATCTATAGGAATAATCATAAAATAATTAAAAACATAAATTATGGAAGATAAAAATCATATAATTTCATCATCATAAATTCATGCATAAATAATCCCAGTAAAAATGAGAATTTAACATAAATCCATTACCTTAAGCTTGTATTGATTTGTAAGATCTATAAAATTATATTAAATAAATTTAAATTTATTATAATTATATAATAAAATAATTATATTACCTATAATACAATACATATTTTACTTATACCATCTTATCACCTGTTCATTAAAAATCACTATAAGAAAAGCACCTCATAGTGGCGGTTTTTTTAATATGGCGGTGGTTTAAACTGCCACCATATGATTATGCGACGGTTTCATAAAACCACCAATAAATTGGGTGTCTACATCCAACATGTGGATATTTCTTCAATTTAGTGGCGGTTTTTGGGAAGTGTTGTAGTAAACATATTTAACAGCGATTTTGGTGGTTTTAGCAGCGGTTTCATGTGAAAAAATGGCGTATTTAGTGGCAGTTTAAACTGACGCTAAACAATAACACATGTTTATTTAGTATTAGGTTTAACAGTCTCTTATAAGAGAATATCAAACTATTGAGGTGGTTTAAACCAATACTAAATGTTGATTTACATGTAAAAAAATGTAGTAGATTCTGCATCCCCAGTACGAGTACCCTGGAAAAAAACAATATGAAAAAACATATAAAAAAATAATATAAACCATCTAAAAATGTTTATTAGTCAACAATATAACAATGTTTCATAAAAAACATGTATAAAGAACTTATAACAAAATAATATAAACCATAGTATCTCAACCATCTAATAATGTTTCATAAATCTAAATTTAAGACTTTAAACTGTATAGAACCAACATCTAAGTTGTAAGAAATCAAACTACATAGCATGAACTTATAAGGTGTATCCTTAAGCCATCATAATAAGGATGATTTATCCTAGTTATTAGGATAACATTGTAAAAATAATTGGGTCTGACAACACTACTGATTAGTTTTATTTGGGACTTTATGTTTGATATAGATGAGGTGCTTAAACATGACTCGGTAAGAGAATTATGCATGTGTCTACGAGAAATATTATACTATAACACTAGTAATAGGATGGTGTTTTTTCAATTTAGGTTTCTGATTAATATAAGTGTGTTATCCTAGTTTGGGAACCACATTCAGTGGTGGATGAAGCATGCGACATGGAATGTTTTTTATTTTAATAAAATGTTTCCCAGGAAATTCCTAAGGTGGGGAGAATGATGAGTATTATATAAACTGTGTCCTTTCATGTATAGAGACACAACTATAATGGAACAATTGGAAATAGTTAGAATGACTTCTTGAATATGATGATTTGGTATATTCAATATTTCATATCTCAAACAAGACAATGACTTTTAAAATATAGGATTAAGTTTAAACTAATTCTAGATGATAGATTCATGCACAAGATAAATAAGTGATCCATGATATTTACCAGTTATTAGTGTGTTTATGAATTCATAGAAACACAATGGAAAGGTGGTTGGTTGATTACCCAACCATTTATGAATGATGAGATTCATTATTGTAATTTTTTGGTTATGCATGAAATAACATGGTATCATTGGGATCTAAGGCTGTGTGATAAATACCTTAATTAAAACATCAACTATTAATATGGGAATCTCTTAAACAAGTAATTATAGAGTTGATTGATTTATTCTTTAGTGATCAAATTTTGAAGGGAAGCTGAGCCTTAAATCTATGCTTCGTGTTAAATATTATGTGAAATTTTTGGGGTGTAACCCTTTAAAGATATACCATAGAAGTACAATGAGGGTTTTAGGCTGTGATGAGGTGGTTGAACCATTTTTGGTCCTAGTCACACATCATCTGGAGACATGGCATCAAGAGTTGTTTTAAGGCACGTATAACATGTTTTGATGGAGCATGTATCGGAAGATCTAAAAATTCCTATTAATATAATTTCTAAAAAATGTCAGGATGTTTTTATTTTTGGACTAGGAATGGGTAATGTTTAGAAACTTGGTGTACTCCTATTCTAGATTCAGTCATTCCCAATATATTGAAACCATCCTAAGTATGTTGGGAGAAAGTATATATACCAAGATAAATAATTAAAACGAATTCCTTTTTGTTTGGATGGAAGGAATCCATAGGAGGTTTACACAAGGATTGATTTATAGACAACCTTAAGATATGGATTAAAAATGTCAAATATTAGAGGGTAACACTCATGTGAGTGTTGGACCAGTCGTTGGATGGTTGTTTTAGTTTTTGAGTTTCTTGACAACTGGAACTGGGTACTATTGTATTGCATGGTGAATTTTAGGTACTGGTTCAAATACATACTTAAGAGAAGTTAGACTCCAGGAATTAGGCTTGAGATATCTTTTGATTAACTTGGAGTATTGGAATGGGAATTCACTAGATTTATTGGAATTGTGACATAAATGGGTAAGATTTTGTAAGATCCAGAGATATCACCGGAATTTGGTTACAAGTAGTGGTGAGCATGCTCAATGTGATATTGGGGTACCTTGGATAAAAGGTGTAAAAATATGGATTTGGAGATATTGAATATTAAATTTGAGTGTTCTCAAAAAATAATCAACCAAAACTAGTTGGATATGAGTTATTTCTAAAAGTAGTATCTGGTTAGTAAAGAACCACTTCAGGCACATGATGGGTTGAGACAGGTGCATTTTAATGGTTTCTGAGAGATTTTAAATGAAATACAGTGTAAACTGTATGAGATTAGTCAATTGGATTTCAACCATTTCAAAAAAATTGAGGACCAGTGATAATATCATCCTAAGTAACATATTATATGTGTTGGGAGCACCGTCAGGACATTGAGGTCTTGCATAAATAGGAAATTGTGATAGTGGGAGTATCGCGACTCAGAATTTACCATTAAAATTTAAATTTTTTTGTGGATATATCTATATAATAGTTGATAATAAGATTATTGCAATATCATATCTCTTATATATAGGCTCACTCAATGTGCTCAAGCACATATTAGTGCATCTCCCAATTAGGATATCCATCATCCTCCAAGTATTATTCTCCCCTATAGTGACGGTTCGTGGCCAAAATAGTCTCACCTACCATCTAGGACACACCTCAAAGTATATCTTGTGATAAGTTATCATTCCCATGTTTTGAATGTGGTCAATGGTCTAACCAACATTTTTTGGGCCCATCCTTGAATAACATGGCTGTGTGGCATGTGTCTCTAACATGAATAAAATGAATCAAATAAAAAACATAATTATTAGTCCAAAATACTAATATACACATGCTAACATAACTCAAATGAAACTATTAAATATCTCTATGTTCTATATGAAACATAGATTACTTCATACTACACCGACTTCATACTTCACCAATTCTAGACTCACTACCTTACTAAATCATCAAGCCATATCAAAATCCAATGCCTTTATCAAACATCGGGAATCATGAAAATGTTAGGTCATGAAAATGTTAGGTGAATAATCTGTTCCACACACGATACATGATACATGATACATGATAGATGATACATGATACATGATACATGATACATGATACATGATACATGATACATGATACATGATACATGATACATGATACATGATACATGATACATGATACTTGAACAAACCCTCTGTTTCCATATTTTTCCAACATATCAACAGGACCACTAATCTCTATCTAATGGTGAACACTGCTTGTCAACCTCTCTACCTACATCTCTACTTCCTTCTACGGGCACCTGTAAGACAATTATATTGAAAATTAAATAATCTTGTATATTTATAATTAAACTTAAAACCAATAAATATTTGAAAACTAAATAATTTTGAATTTGTGTGATTTACCTTCTCACCACCTGTAATCGTTTCAATATCACCGGGGATAGATCCGACCATCTTTTGATATAAATCGACCAATGATTTCTACAAAGCACATATCTGAGACCACTTTTCTTGAATTGTGTTTTTATAGAAAAATAATATCTCTTAGCATCTCAACTACAACCAGGAGTAGATGCATCTTCAATCCATGATGGACTGCTAAAGATCTCAGATGGTAAGGGTCCCAAACCCATCCCACACACTCGACCAGGATGCTCTATCCCAAACACTTTACCAACCGGGTTATCCTGGGTGACTGAGTAGGACTGCACGGGATTGGTATCCCATAGTTTTTAATTTTTACCTATAAATCAAATATCAGTCATATTATAAGAAATATATATTAAAATAGTGAAACATGATAATAAGTTATTATAATAAAAAATTAATTCATACCCCAAATTCATTGGTAGGCTCATTAACAAAACTACCATCAGATGTTTTATGAACATCCAACCACACTTCTGTTCGGGATGATTGGTGCCCTAGACATTGTGATTGCATTAAACAAAGATAAATCAAAAATTTAATATATTAAATAGATAATATTTTCTTATAAATATTTAAACTATTGAAAATAATACCAGAGTCGATCAGCTTCTAGAAAAACACTTTGACCCCGCAGTGTGAGGGATGATTTGCTTAGCCCATCTTGATGCATTCTTCCTTTAAAGATACTGAAATAAATAAAATGTAATTTAATAGTAATGTATGTAATTTCATATAATTTTCATATACATGTATAAATGTAAAATGATATTAATATATTAATATATATTTAAATACCACGTGATTCTCAACACGATGTCTATCAATAAAAACTTTCCATTTCTCTCTAGGTACCCCATTCAGTACCTTGTCATATATCTGTTGGGTGTTGAACAAAGTATTGTTGACATGACCCCATAATCTCCATTTAAATTCTTCACATTTCTTGCCCATATTTTTAAATGTCCACTTTCGTGGTAGCACATCAGTAACCATAAAGTGGAAAACATCTGTACACAAAAAATCATTTTGAAAATATTAGAATTTAATAACATACTGACATTCAATTACACTATAATGTATTAAAATTACATTTATTTTTTAATCAAAAACGTCATTCTTCCAAGAGTAAGGCATATGCCTCCAATCATCATATGTAATCGGAAGGGAAACCTACTCCAATGGTAGCTGACCCAGAATCAGGCCAAGTAATCCTACGTCGTCATCTATAGGGACCCCATAAGAATCAAATGGGACAAATATATTTAGTCTGGTCAGATTCCATACATATGAAATTTTTCATATCTTTCTACATAGTTGATTTGTTTAAATATTTTATAAAAAAAGGGTTTTTAGAAAAAAGTGTAATAAATTTATTTATATTAAAATTTGTACCTATAATAGTAACCCTCCAGTATCCCCATGAAGAACTAGGAGTGGCGCCCTACTCCCTCACTACTGAGGCTGCTGAATAGGAAGGCGTCAACTGCGCTACTGATGGGATGCTCACGAAGGGTGTGAGAGACGGTGTAGGGAGGAAATAGATGGTGTCTCAGATTCTATAGGGAGGGAGACTGATGGATCGTCATCTATCGGTGTGGTCGATGGAACAATATAACACTTCCTCCTTAGAATTACTATCATTTAATCAAATAAAATTAAATTCAGAATACATAAATCAAAAAAATATTTAAAAAAAAACTATAAATGATAATAGATTCTCAGTACTAATAAAAAAAATATACATAATAATGATAAATAATGAAGCATTTTTAAGAAGGTTTTCTATTACCTTCTTACTACAACCGGTTGTATAGAATTATCTTGAGGATGCCATCCAAATATTTGTTATGTTTATAAAATATACACAAATGACATAAAATGTTTTCTAGGTCTAAAATGAAGCATCCAAGAAGGTTGTGTGCAACATGTTTATATATAGTTTAAAAAGACTAAAAAATACATGACACCCGTGGTAAATGATGAAATGGTTAATAGGTGGAGTATCATATAAAAATGGTAAAATCCCAAAGGACTATTCACATGGTGTGAGAAACATTGAAGGCCCAATAGTCAGTTAGGCTATATATTGTATACATAGTGGTGTGAGTGTTTCATTCTTGGTTGGGGGGATTTGAGAGTTTCTCAATGGTTATTCCATATGGTAAGTGATATCTATAATTTCATAAAAACACCAAATTTGTCTTGTATTGTGGAATGAGTTGTTTTGGAAATGGTATGAACCATAATAAGTTACATGAAGGTATTATAAGGGATTATAATTGAGAAATATACTAATTAGTGTATGGACATATGAATTATATAGGATAAGATATGGAAATAGACTCAAAATCTTGAAACTCCTTGAGATAGAAGATTGGTGTGTGGTAATGGGTCGAATGGTCCATGATAAGTCATTGGTCTTGGGGTATCTATGTTGGTGGATCATAGGAGAGAATACTCACTCTCTTTAGGTGTGTATAGTGTATATAGGTGATTTTAATTAGGGGAATAGTCTCTCTTGAGTGTGGGGATCCTGAGAGAGTGAGGAGAAATCATTATATAAGTAATAATTCCTAGTGAAAGGTCATGCAAGACTTATATTGTGTTTAAAGGGGTACACCTAGGAGGAACTAAGTGGATTTTGGTTAGTTCATATATGGACTTGGTTCTTAGGAAGTGATGGGAAGGGGAAAAAAAATCTTGTGATATCAGGATAGTGAAAAACCAATGAGGTTCCTAATGAGTGGTATGATCATAAGGTCAAGTTGTGATGTAAGTGCAATATAAGGGCATGAGATTATTATTAATTCTATGTAGTAGATGTTTATATTTGAGATGAGGCTGAGTACTGGAGACATAAGGATCAGAGTTTAGAGTTTCATCTCCTAGGTTTTTATCTTTTATTTAGTTATATATATGTGTTTATCTATGGTATATACCTCATGTTAGTGTGGTTTAGCTCATAAGGTAGGTCAAATATTAATATTTTCTCCTCACACAACTTCTAATAATGACTGATCTGTATGTAACTAGACATGTGACTTACCTTATAATGATATGGTTTGTCTTGTGTAAGAGTTTGGAATTTGAGATACCCTCCTCAAACTACTTCTGATGTTGACTAGTGGATATGAGATGTGTCCATGGGGCCCTAACTAGAGGGAATGATTCAACTTGTGAGAGAGTTTGAATATTGAGATTCTATGCTTAAATATAATGTTATATGTGATTGATTTTCTATATGATTTTCATTGTATATTGTGATGACCTTCCCTTATGATTTTTATTGTGGTTAGTACTAGATATTAAGATTCCATTCTATGATGGAACTATAATGACTTTGTGGCTAGAATAGATGTATCACTGAAATTGATCGAAATAGGTGAGGTTAGGTGTTGGGGTAACCTAGTTCTCACCTAATGAACCAACATGGATTCTAGTAGGCAATGTTTATATGAAACCTATAAGATAATTCTCAAATTTTTCATATGATATTTATACCAAAACTAAGGTTAAACATGTGAAATTTAAAATAAATAAATATAAGGTAATCACATTGAAATAAATTAATGATAAAGAAACACAAAGTTTTCCATATTTACACACTAAACATTCTCTACATCATAACCATAGACATGATTCATATCAAAACAATAAAAATACTCGATATTAAATGATTTTACACATTTAATATTAAAAAAAAATATTATTATAATTTATTCCTATAAAAAAATAAACATGCTGTAGAGGAAAACATAATGCACCTTCAGCATGCACAATATAATTTATTCTATCATCCATTTATTTCCATCCCCAATAAACTCAATACATGTGAAGTTCATTTAATTTGAAAATGAGGGTTTTTAATTAATCTACAACTACTAGGAAACAACAAAGACAATAGAAAACCCCATGAATAATTCACAACCCAACATCATGCTCCTACATCACACATCACTACCATAACCATGATCATTACCTAACTATATCACACATCATCCAATGTCAAATCTCATTCCAACCAACTATTTTTTCATTGAACAAAAGACTCTAACTCAAACCCAATTACCACCACTAATGGTAAAATACCCATAGGGACCACCTAAAGTAAAAAAAATGCATCAATAACATAAACTTATAAATTATATTTTAGCATGCACAATACCATATTTCAAATTGAAAAAAATGTAATTCATTACATTTCATCATTATTATGGTTTTTATTTTGATGTAATTCTAGATTTCCATCGAAACAAATAGAGGGGTTGACATAAATAAACATCCAAACAAA
The DNA here is from genome assembly GCA_963277665.1 of Viscum album. Taxonomy (NCBI): domain Eukaryota; kingdom Viridiplantae; phylum Streptophyta; class Magnoliopsida; order Santalales; family Viscaceae; genus Viscum; species Viscum album. The sequence continues at coordinate 1,007,904,311 of OY728152.1, read as the reverse complement.
ATATCGGGATTCACATTATTGAACATCCAAACAAAAATAGAAAATTATATAAAAAACTGGCAGAAGAGGGTACCTTGATTAATGGGTATTTTTTTTTTGATGATCCAAGTGGTTAGAAGCCACAATATACCGCTTCCTTCAGAGACCTCCTTTGGCATGATCCTTAAGCCTGAAAGGACTGGTATTAGGATAATAAAAGAATATATAGTATTATGGAAGGATTATAGGAATTTTTTGGATTAGGTTTTTTCCAATATAGAAGTCTTACATGGTGTGAATAATGGAGGAGAGGAGGTTACCTTTTATAAGTGAGGGGAGGGGAACACATGGAATTTCATGAAATATTTCAATGATTTAAGGTCACATTCATTGGAAAGTGGATAAAATGGATAAGGATTCAAAGCTAAGATAAGTTATGGTCAAAAGATCTTCAAATAATAATAATTTTATATGAATTCGTGGCAATCCTACACTTATCTCATGGTTTAATTCCATGATAAAAAAATTTAAACTTAACCATGGTAATAAAATTTTACAGTTTTTACTATGCACTATGGCCAGAAATTACATTGAGCATATTAAATTATATTAATTATGATCATTTAAATTACATAATAAATTTTAACATATTCAATTTCTAAAAGTGGAATAATTTAATTTTAATTAATCACAAAAATCGTAACAAAAACCTATTTTTGAAAAATGAATTTTGTTGGGTAAAAGTTAATTTATTTCTATTTATTTCCTTATAAAAACCATAAAATGAATGTTAAAAATATAATATTTCATATGTAATATACACATTTAATTAAAAATATTAATCAATAGATATTATATATCAACCCAAACTTTTTATACATAGATATTACATAATTTTTTATTAATATTCATTACATTAAACAAACACACACCTGAGGACCATAATAGTTTTGTATCATTAAAAACATGGAAAAAATAGTCCATAGATAAATTACATAATCTCACACTATTATCTTTAGAACTATAACCCTTCCTAGAAATATCATACATAATAAATTTCTTCATAACCTTGGAAAAGGATATATAAAAATGGTGAGCTTAGATGCTCAGTAATTCAAAATAAGGGAGATTTGTAAGAATAACATGAACATAAGTGTATGAGAAAACAAGAATAACATTTTAAAACCATACCCTGCATATTAAAGATCATAATATTGTGTAATTAAAAAAATATTGACAATTCATAAGACATTAATCATAAGGTAATCAAAGAACATCATCCATTAGAGAATAACATTAGCATATGACATATATTTTTGGTATAAAAATAAGCATAGAAATTTAATTAAATAATAGTAAATTCTTACTGTCAAGGCTATAATAGTAGAATGGGTTTAATCCCCAAACCATTATAGTCAATTGGGTTTTCTCCCAAGACCATCATAGAAGACAAAGTCCCTTATTGAAGTAGTTTCACTCCCCATTCAAGTCCTATCTATCTCATGAGATATAAATATTTAACAAATAAATAAGAGGGGGATATAGGTCCCAAAAATCTCATAATGATAACTATATTTATGTTTTCCACAATATCATAAAATATTTATCATATAATAACTCAAGAAATGAAATGGGTTTCATATACATTTCATCATATCATAACATGTATAAAATAGACACGTTCTATAATTATTTCATAATTTCTTCATAGAAAAACCCATGGAAAAAGAAGTAGGTTTCCTAAAACATTTATCATGGTATAAACTATGGAATAGAAATTGGTTTCATCTTGGAGGGAAAATGATTTTCAAAGATCACATGGATCATTTCTTAATGTAAATAAATTTTATTTTAAAATATTTTTTTATAAAATAAAACATTTTAAGAGACCTTTTCTTTTAAAATATAATTTTAAACTTATAATGGAATATTTAAAAATCATTTTGAACATTTCTTGAGGAAAATACCCTTTCCAATTTGAAAAAAAACATTCTAAAACACAAAACATTTTGAAAATATTTTTCTTAAAAAACAAAATTGAAAAAATATAAAATAATATTCAATGAAAATAATGATCATGATTATGAGAAGATTAATTCTTGTCGTATATGTTAAAACAAAAATTCCTTTTATATTTTTGGTAAAAGTAAAATGAACATTGTTTGGAAAATAAAAGGAAGTTTCCTTTAATTTTTTTTGTAAAAGTGTAAAATATGGGTAAAAATGACTTTTAAAAAAAATTATAATATTAAAACATTTTTGAAAACATTTTTTTGAAAAAAAAATTTGGAAGAAAATTGATTTTCCAACCGAAGAGTGAAATAAAGCATGATTTTATTAAAACAAATTCCCAATTATTTTAAGTTAAAAGAGTGAAAAAATGGTACTATTACTTGAAAACATCATGAATAACTATAGGATAATAAAATTAATGTGTTTTTTGAGATATGGATTATAATATTTTTATAGTTTAAACATAATCACAAACAATCCCGATAAATGATGAGATTGTAACATAAAATCATTACCTATTTGGTATCTTTAAATCATAATCCCCATGAAGGAATAACATAAAAATTGACCATAAAATATCATGAGAATAAATAAATTCATAAAAGTATATTTCCAAGGGGATGTATATACACCTCATCAAATAATATAGGTTCATAACATAAGGAACGTCTCAAAGATGGCAGTATGATACAAAATACCTTATCACTTTGGTAACTTTTAAACCATAAACCCCATAAAAGAGAGATCCATAAATTGATACATAAGTAAAAAAAAATTAATGATAAAAATAATAAAATAAATTCATGGATATTATATACACCACATAAAATAAATTGGTGGTAAATATGGCATGTGTCTCACAAAAGTAAAAAGTCAGACGAAAATCTCTTACCTTAAGTCTTAACTTCCACCACACACATTAAAAAATCACATTTAATAAATATATTTTTATTATAAATATATTTAAGAACCATAAATATATATATCATACCATATATGATTTAATTATGACAATTTAATACCTTTTTATTGGCTATTCCATATTAATGTTATGTTTTAGGTAATAACTGCTTGGTTTTCATATAATTTTTGATTTGTTATTATTGGTCCTATTACTTAAATCATGGTATAATAATTTCCATAATTTTAATAATTACATAAATATCATATATATTCAGTATATATTCATTTATAATAATCTATAAAATTTGGTGATAAAAAATGAAATACACCATTCATGGAGACGGTAGGTCATACGTACGCATTGACGTTGTTTCCATTTTTTTTGATGAATTGAATGAAAGAAAGGTAAATTATATATTATAATTATAAAATCAATTTTATGTAATATATATCACATTGTTTCATTAAAACCATCCTTATTACCTTCCATTTAAAGCGTGAACGAATCACAATGCTTTATGAGGTGGTAGTTCACCGTACACACGGGCCACGTAATCATATTCACAAATAATTGAAATCAAAAAGGTATGTGTGATATAATTGTTAAATAATCTTAATAATATCATAAATATCATATATAAAAAACAAATCCATCATTATAAGCATCCTTGAGAGGTGGTAATGGAAAAAAATGACATCTGTTTACGAGGCGGTAGTCCACCATACACGTGAACAAAAACTTCATAACCCATTTGATGGAAATGGAGAAGGATGTAGGTAAAACCATTAATATAAAAAATATATGTAAATTAAAAATAATTTTTTTATTATATCATTATTTTATAATAATAATTTTAGGGGTTGGTGGGTGAAATAATAAAAAAATGCTTGTTGATGAAGGTTAACTCTTCTTCAGGCATCCTTCTTGGATTTGCAACAAAATCCTTCCTAGGTTGGATTTATGTCAAAAATAATACTTCTAATATGTGATAAGGGAGGTTTTAAATATATTTGGGAATGTAATGGCTGAAATTTTTTAACGTGTTAGTTGAGAGGATAATGGGTGACCATTTATAAGTGATATGAGTGTCACACTTGTCATTTTTGGATAGAAAGAATTACACCCACATTTACTTCATGTCCCAAGGCTCCAATAATGGATGATTATTAATAATAGAATGTATATGGTCAAAATATTTCAATTAAATGGGCGTTTTAAATGTTTTTTTATTTTTTAACCTTATCCTTTTAGTTTAACCCATAGTAAACCCTTTTTTACCTTAACCACAATAAATATTTTTTACTAATTTTACATTTCATTTTGGTCAAAAAATATGATGAGATTATTAGATAATTGAAATAATTATTATTCTAAATATAGAATCCATTTTTACAAATTCTATTCTTATATTTGTAAAAAGTTAATTTATAATTAATCCCACAAACACAATGAGAAATTGGGTTTCTAAAGAGAAAATGTTAAAAATTTAACAATGTTTTTATTATAAATTTTAATATAAAATTAAATAAATTTAAATTAATTGGATTAATATATATATATTATATATAATGGAACTAATTCTTATTTAAAACAAAATTAAAATAAAATATAAATTTATAAGTAATTTAAATGAAAAGGTAGTTTTGAATTTAAATCCAACATTTTCCCTATTCATAAAAAATTTAATCTTTTCAGAAAATTCTAAAAAATTCACCATAAAATAATTTGTATACTATGATTTAAAAAATGAATTTTATTTTTTAAAATAAATTTTCTAAAAGTGTAAAAATTAAATTTATAAAAAACCCACATACACAATGAAAAAGTGAGTTTTTGAGATGTGTATTTTTTTCAAGAACAAGATGATTTTATATTAAATCTATATCTAATAATAATCATTGTATAAATAAAAATTAAAATATAGTGATATATAATATTTAAATTTAATTTAAAATATTCCTCATTATTTATTATTTTAATTAATTATTATGAAGAAATATTATGCACTTTAAAACAGTTTTCAGGAAAAACCTTTTTTTGAACCAAAGAATAAACTTATACTAAAACCAAATATAAAGTTGATTTAAAAGTAATAAAGTGGATTAAATATAAATAAATATGTTAATTTCAATATGATGATTTTAAAAAATAATTTAATTTTATCAAATAAATTTTCTAAAATCACTATAAATTAATTATAGTATTATTTCCTAAAAATCAATTAAAATAATTTTTGAAGAAAACATATTTTTGAAGAATACAATTACATTATTAAAAATGATTAATTATTTACAAAGAATTTATAAATAAATTTATATTGATTAGGAATTTTTTTATATTTCTTAAAGTAGTTAATAATATTCATACCAACCTATTTTACGGGAGGGTTATAATAGTATTATAACATTATTTCATGGTTCACTGAAGCTTGGGGTCGTGTGTCATGCATGATATCGAAGAAACTCATTGTTGCATGTAACACACACTAAACTCAGTATTGTTTGTAATAAAAAATATAGTATAGATTAAATTTATTTGAATTTGTTTTCACAAATTCTCAGGTTGTTACATTCTACCCCCTATAAAATGAATTTTTCCCACAAAATTCCTCACATTGGTACAATAAAATGAGGAAATTCTACTTCATCAAGTCCTCAGGTTCCAACATAGCTTCCTCAAGCTAATGGTTTCACCAAAAAATATTGTACATGTGAGTAATCTTCTTCCATATACCTTTTTATATTCGATCTAGAATCTCTACTAGTTGTTCATCATAAGAAAAATCATGATCCAATTGTATGACCTCTAAGTTCAGTATATGTGATAGATCAGGTATGTAGTTCCTTAGGAGCGATATACGGAACACATCATGAACATGAGATAAATTCTATAGAAGTTACAAATGATATGATACTTTCCTAATACGATCAGTTATTTTAATGGGACTGTTATATATAGGGATTAGATTTCCCATATTCATTCATGGATAAGTTTCTAGAAATACCATCTCACCAACATGAAATTCTAGATTTAATTGATGATTATCAGCATAAAATTTCATTCAACATTATGCAGTCCATGAAAATTTGTCACTATATAACCTTAATTTCTATATAGATAATATCTTTCCCTCTATTTGAGGAATTATTCTAGGTTCTTCTTCCCACCTTATTGACACATGGGAAGTTGAATTTTATTACCTCTTTATTCATTACCACATGACCTTTCATAAAATCTCATCTTCCTCTTATTTGATTATTTAGGAATCTAATTAAATTTCATGTTGTTAATCGTATATCACGATAGATGATTAGGAATGATCATGATATCTATATATTATATAATAATCCAAATTGTTTTCTCATGTTCAATAAAATTTTCCACAAATTCAATTTTAATATGATTCTTTCTGATTCCATCCATTGATTAAAACCAAAAATCATAGTGAGAGAAACTATAATGATAGTGGGAAAACTAAAGAATCATGAAAAATCAATTATAGGATGTCTAAATCATGAAAAATTATTTTTAATTTGTGAATCCTTATTTGATCATATTTCATTCACAGTAATCGTCTATTTAATCCTTCATGATTTTTTGTAAAGAGTTTATGTATTTTCAATAAATATCTCCCAAGAGTTCCAAACTAAGTGTGTATCAAGGCCCGTTTTCATTCATCAGGTGATGATTGAGTCAAAAAAAATGTTTCATTTTCAAAGTTATTACCCCTAGGTACCTCTGTTCTAGAGCCACATCAATTTATCATATTCAGACATGGATTTAATTTCTTTGAAACCATTTTCTCTATACTTTACAAAAATTCCAAGACATTTTCCTATACTTTGACTCATCCTTAGACTTGTTCGTAGACATGTACTTAGGGATATCACAAAGGTTTTATCATCCTAGTATCTAATGGATAACTAAACCTATCATATGATACCAATTACAACAACCCAATATTTTAATAAATAGTCATTATATAATTTTTTGATGAATATTCATTACATTTCACAAACTCACACATTTGGACCATAATATTTTAGTATATTTGGAAACTTAGAAACATAAACAACTGGTCCATAGATAAATTAAACCATCTCCTACTATGATCTTCACAACTAAAACCATTATTATACATATCATATGTAATACATTTCTTCATAACATGGGGAATGAAAACATAAGAAAGGGTAAACTCAGACACTCAATAAGGGTAAACAAGAGAGATACATAAGCATAACATGAACATAAGGGTATGCTAACATGATCATAACATTTAAAAACAATTACCAATATATCAAATATCATAATATTTATTCATGGAATTAATATTATATGTTCATAAGACTTGAATCATAAGGGAATCAATGAACATGATCAATAAGAGCATAACATTGGCATGGGAAATAGATTTTTTTAATTCACATAATAATATAAAAGAATTTCCATAGTATACAAGGCTCACTTACAAGGATATCATAGTGGAATGGTCTCAATCCCCAAACCATCATAGTATTCATGTTTTACTCCAAATACCATCATATCGCAAATAATTCCTTACTAAATTGGCTTCACTCCCCATTAAAGTCTTATTTATCTCATGAGATCTAAATATTTACCCAATGCATTGGAGGGAGGTATAGGTACCACACTATCATAATTAAAACCATATTTATGTGTTCCACAAGATTATAAAACATTAATCATATCATAACCCGTGAAATGAAATCGGTTTTATAAACATTTAATCAAACCATAACCTATAGAAAAGAGACATGATTCAAAAGCATAAAACATAGAAAAAGAAACGGGTTTAATAATAATTATATCATGGTATAAACCTTATAAGATAAATGAGTTTCATAAAAATCATTCTATAATAAATATAAATATTTAGAGAAAGAATAATAATTGAATCTTTAGAACATATTACCAGTAATTCATAGGTAATTTCAAAGAAATCATCTTGTATAGAAAATGATTTTTGAAGATCACTTAGATAATTACTTGAGTAAAATAGATTTTCATTGAAAATATTTTTTTTAAAACATAAAATATTTTGAATATACATTTCTTTGAAAATAAACTTTTAAACTCATAAAGAAATCATTGTAAATCATTTAAAACATATCTTGAGGAAAATATCCGTTCCACTTTGAGAAAAAAACAATATAAAAATAAAATATTTTGAAAATAATTTTATTTCATAATAAAAAAAACTATAAATGAAGCTTAAAAAAATAAGGGTCATGATAATGGGATGTTTCGTTCATTCTGTACATGTTAAACAAATATTCCATTCACATTTTTGGTAAAATTCAAATGGGAATTATTTGTAAGATGACATGAATATTCCTTAAAAAATTTGTAAGAAAATAAAGCATGGGAAAAATATATTTTAAAAATAAAAAGATAACAATAAAACATTTTTGAAAACATTTTTTTGGAAACATGGTTTTGGAAGAAAATGGGTTTTCCAACCGAAGAGAGAAATAATGATGGATTTTCTTAAAAACACTTTCAAAAATATTTTAAGTACCGAAGAGTGGAAAAATTGTACTATTAATTGAAAATATCATAAATAAAAATTATATAAGAAAATTTAAGAATTTTTGTGATATTGATCATGGGATTTTACCATTTGAAACATAATTATAAATAATACCAATAAATGACGAGATTGCAACATAAAATCATTATGATGTTGGTATCTATAAATAGTAATCCCCAAGAATAAATAACATAAATTGAGACTAGAAATATAATGAGGATAAATAAATTACTGATATTACATGTCAAAGGGTCTATATAAACACTTCATAAAATAATATAGGTTCATAACATAACATACATCTCAAAGAAGGGAAATTGAGATAAAAATCCCTTATCACTTGGGTAACTTTTGAACAAAAAACCATTTAAATAGTGATACTAAAATTGATAAATAAATCCCCATAATTTAAAGTATAATAATGAAGAAATGAATTCATGAGAATTATACACACCACATAAATTAAATATGTGGTGAATATGGCATCTGTCTCACTATAGTAAAAATTGAGACAAAAATCTGTTACCTTAATTATTGACTTCCTTCGTACACATTAAAAACTCCTTTATAATAAATATAAGTTTCTTATACACTAATTTCTTAAACCTAAAAACATTTATCATAACATATATGGTTTACTAATGACCTTTTACTACCAGTTTACTAATAATTCCTTCTTAAAGTTATGTTTGGGGTAATAACCACTTTGTTTTTAATAGATGATTTGATTTGTTATTTTTAGTTATATTAATTAAAAAATGGGATCATCATATAATTTTTTCCATGATATTAATAACATATATATTCCAAAAATATTTTTTATAATAATCTATAAAATTTAGTGGTAGAAAATGAAATAGATGTTCATGGAGATAGTAGGTTGTACGTACACATGAAAATTGTTTCCATTTTCTAGTCTAATTAAAATAAAGTAAGGTAAATTATATATTATAATTAAAGAATAAATTTTATGTCATATATATCACATTTTTCAATAAAAACATCTTTATTACCTTACATATAAAGTATGAATGAATCACATCGCTCCACAAGGAGGTAGTCCGCCGTACACACGAACGATGTTATTGTATTCCCAAAAAATGGATTGAATAAAGGTTTGTGTGATATAATAATTCCAAAATCATAATAATATAATAAATATCATATATAAATAATAAATCCATAATTATAACTAGCCTTGATAGGTGGTAATAGAAAAAATAATGACATCGGTTGGTGAGATGATAATTTTCTATACAGACGAATGATGATTTTGTAACGCATTTGATGGAAGTGGAGATGGTTGTAAGTCATTACCTTAACATAAAAAATCTTAAAATATTAAAGATAATTATTTTATTATATCATAATGTTATAATAATAATTTAATGGTGAGGAGGAAGAAATTAAACAAAAACGCTCATTAATGAATGATACATCTTCTTTAGGTATCCTCCTTGGGTTTGCACCAAGATCCTTCCTAGGTTGTATTTATGCACACCAAAATTCTTATATAATGATAGGATGGAATTTTTTAATTTATTTTATCAGGTATTTTCTTAAAAAATGTTTTGAAGGTGTGAAGAGTATAGGAGAATGGGTGATCATTTATAAGTGAGGTGAGTAACACATTTGTTATTTTTTGGAAGAAAGAATTCTACCAATGTATTTTTCAGATAAAAAGGATCCAATAAGGGAAAACTATCAATAATATATGTCATAAGGTCTTCATATGTCTATCCAGTGGGTTTCTTAAATGTTTTCGGATAATTTTAACCCATATATTTTTAGTTTAGACCCCTGTAAACTCATTTTTACCTTAACCCTGAAAAATAATTTTTACTATTTTTACTATTAAAGTTGGTAAAAAATTAAATTCAAATTATTATATAATATAAATTAAGTTTATTAAAAATATTTTACCCATTTGTAAAAAACATATTGATAGAAGTGGAAAATTTTAATTAAAAATTAATCCCACAGACGTGATGAGAAAACAAGTTTTTAATGATAAAATGTTCAAAAGTAAACAATGATTTTATAACCAAATTCATTATGAAATTGATTAAAATGACCTAAATAAGATTAATAGATATATAATTTAACTAATATTTTTTTAAACTTTATTAGAAATATATTTTAACTTTATAAAAATTTGAATAAAAAGGCGGGTTTCAATTAAAATCTAATATTGTTACTATTTATCAAAAAATTAATCTTTTCAGAAAATTATCTAAAATAAACCATAATATAATTTTCAAATAATGATTTAAAAAATAAATATATTTTAGAAATAAATTTTCTAAAAGTGTAAAAAATTAAATATAAAACAAAACCCGTAGACACAATGAAAAGCAAGTTTTCGAGAAGTGTATTTTCATTAAAGTATAAGATGATTTTATATTAGTTATATTTTTAAAAATAATAATTGTATAAATATTAATTAAAATTTTATGTTATGAAATATATAAATATCATTTAAATATTCCTTATTAGGTATTATTTTAACTAATTAAAATGGATAAACATTATGCACTTTAAAATAGTTTTTATAAAAATCTCTTTTTTAAATCCAAAAAATAAACGTTTTCTAAAATCCAATATAAATTTGATAAAAATAAATTAAGTGAATTAAATATAAATAAATAATTATTATGTCACATTAAAAAATAATTAATAATTTAAATTACTTAAAATATTGAAAATAAAAGATATTTTAAAAAAAAATCGATATTTTTCATTATTCACTGAAAAATAAATATTTTCCGAAAAGTCCCAGAATTTCACCATATGTTAATTTTGATATGATGATTTAAAAAATGAATTTAATTTTATCAAATAAATTTTCTAAAATATTTATAAGTTAATTATATTATTTTTCCTAAAAATAAATAAGAATCATTTTTTAAGAGAACATCTTTTTAAAGAATTCAAATACTTTACAAAAAATTAATTAATTATTTATTAAGATTTTATAAATAAAATTATATTGAGTTGGAAATCTATTTTTATATTTTATAAATTAATTATTAATATTAATACCAACCTATTCAATGGCTAGGTTATAACTAACATATAATATTATTTCAGGGTTCACTAAAGCTTGGTGTCTCATGTCATGCAAGCTATCGAAGAAACTCATCGTTGTTTGTAACACATGATAAAATCAGTATTGTGTGTAATGAAAAATAAATTAGAGATTAAATTTATTTTTTAAAAAAATAACAAAATCTTGTTTTGTTACTGATTATATTAATTTATTATGATAAAAACATGTTGCATGTATAAAAAACAATGTTTTAGAAAAATTTGTTATTAAACCCAAAAATTAACTTATAAAAAAAAGTATAATGATTATTATTATGTAATTAATTAGATTAATTATAATTAATGGGTACATAGGTTAATTTTTGATAAAATTCAAAACATAAAGTGACATTTACTTAAAAATAAATTATAATTTTAAAAAAATCGGTATTTTTCACTATTCACTAAAAAATAAATCTTTTTAGAAAAACCCTAAATATTTACCTTAATATAATATTATCATGATGATATTAAAAAAGGATATTAATTTCATAATATAAAATTTCTAAAATTGTTAGGAAATAATTATAAATTTTTCGTGTAAAATGTAATAAAACCCATTTTTAAAGAAAACATATTTATGAAGCATAAAATAACTTAACTAAAAAGTGAGTAATTATTTATCACGAATTAATCAATAAATTTTCATTAAAAAAATTTTTATACATATTTTTTCTTAACTTATTTACTATTCATACATACCAATTTAATTTCTAGGTTATAACAATTTACTATATCATAGTTGATATAGTCTCGGGATTGCATGTAAGGCGTACTATCAAATACTAAAATTATTATTTCAAATAAAATACATATAAAATATTTTGGTGTTAAACATATTATTTGGAAGTTATTTTATGAATTTTTATTCTTCTGATTGTCCTTCCATTAAGATGGCCATTCCCATCCGGATGTATTGATAGAACTTTTGGATGGATTATGAACTTTCTTCCACCTCAACTCATCATTCAAGATCAGGTTTTGAATATCATGAAATGAAAGATAATCCTTCCCACTAGAGTTTCTCACCACTTTCACTATGTAATATTATCTCTATAGAAGTGGGGAATGAAAAAGAAATGCTAAAACATTGTCTGTGAATGCTACCTTCATCGATTCAAGCTACCCTTAGATCATATTTATGTCATTCATGTGATCAGATACAAGTATTTCATTTGATAACCTCAGGGTGAAAAACAATCAAATCATAAAAACTTTATTAATAGATATTTGATTCTCAAAAATTTCATACAAATATTTGACAAAGTATTTAGTAGTTTTTATCTCTCTAATATTGAAAGAAACATTCTGAGAAAAAAGCATCTTGGTCAAGGATAAATACTTTCTATCCAAGTACTCCCATTCAATTATGTCCATTGTTTCAAGAAATTTTTCAGGGAAAGAGGAATCCAAATATTTTTAAATTAAAATATTATCATGATATATTCTCTAAAATAAAAATACTATTCCATAAAAATTTTCAATGCAAATGTTCCCTTCTATTTAATTCATTCTTCATGATAAGAGTAAAAATAACTGAAATAAAAAAGCTTGGAAGACAATGAGACGAGATTCCAAAATTATATTTTCATGTAGATACAACCCTCTAATATGAATTATAGGGGATTAAAGGAATTACTCAATTTATTCTATTTTATAGATCTAACAAACACAATGTACACTGGACTGATGTTCATCTAATCATCACAATCTATATAGTGGAAATATGCAAAATGATATCAGATAAAGGTTTATCTGATAACTACCTCTCCCAATTTTTTTCACTGTAACTAGGATGATATCCCAGCTAATCACCACAAAAAATTCATTAACACACTTCATATATAAATGGAAAATAAAATTAATAAAAATAATTTACACAGTTCAAAAAATGTCATACATCCATAAGTGAACATATAATTTTTTTTATCATAGTATATTCAATAAAAAACAAAACTCCTCACTCATTTAATCTATATTTACAATGTCTCATTTCATTACTTGACCCATTACGGGGCTCAAGATGCAACTCCCCAAGCCCACCTTCATAGGCCATGGGTTGGCAACAAACGCCCAAGGCATAACTAAACTCGAGGAGGCCATTGACTGAAGTACCTATATACATGCACCCACAAACACCTCAATAAAATAGTGTATAGATATAAAAAAGTGTAACTGAAATGAATACATACATCTATCCCAAACTAGAGTATATTTGAAGTACTAAAGTAAAAAAGGAAAAAATAAGCACCCACCAAAAGAAAACTATAAAAGCATATGACCTAATCAGAAGGAGGGGATCACTATCAAAAGTAACAACTCGAAAGATCCTTGGCCAAGATCTAGTAAAAACCTCAATCGATCTAGATTACTAAGTTCCGCCTACCTTGGGTTCTCCATAGACTCCATCAAAAGGTCTATGTTCTACACAAGACACAAAACATGTGCGGGTAAAGCCTGTACATGGGTGAGTTTAAAAATACTTAGTAGGTGCCCAAAAAAAACAAAAATAATGTGTAGAACTGAAAGGTAAAGGTCTAATCGACCTAGCTAGAGGGAACCCCATCGATAGAGAAACTACATCTCAAATAATCCTCTATTGTACATGACCACTCATCCAAGTCAAATAAGAAGCCCCAACAAGAGAGTAAGAAAGACTCCATCCCAAAACTTAACCCAACAAGATAGTGAAAGTAAACTCATCCAAACAAAAGGAGATCAACAAAGTGAGAAGATAAACTTCTCATCAAGTCGTTGCTGCCTATAGTAGGAGAGTGGACTCATCCTACCATGGGAATCTAAACATGGAAATAATGTGGAATACCCCGTACATCTTTACCTCCCATTGAAGGAGAGAAAACAATATGATTTTAATTGAGGGTACAAAGGTAAAAAAACTAGGATAATGAACTCCACAAGCTCTGGCATTCTGAATGGTACATCCGAGAGAATGTGTTCCATCAGGAACAACCTATACAGTCCAACTATAGTGCCCAACACTAGATTTTATTCCATCGCTAACCTACGCCCTGTACAAGGCTAAAGAAACCAAGTTGGGAGGCCCTCTCCTCATCACTGACCTAAAGTTGAGGGAGCACTACTCTAAAGCTTGAACTATATGCATATTCTAGATGAGAGGGAATGGAGGGACCCACATATCACCACTACCCCACAATCGAGGGAGTACTAGCTCCTATGTAATCCATGAAACCTCTATCAACCCTGCTTGGAGAGGCCCACACCTCAGTCTATCCAGGGAGAACTAACTCCTAACCAGGTATCACACATATCAAGTGGAGGGCCCCACTCCTCAGATCTATACACAAAATTCAAGGGAGCTCACACTCTAATAGAGGACCTTCAACTTGATATGATAGGGGAGTACAACATCGAAGATCAAGGACCCACTTCCTAACCCGATAGGGGAGTACCACTCTGTGGCTAGAGGACCCACACCCTAGTACGACATGGGAGTACTAACTCTTCCATCTAGTTTACGATGGGGTACCCGCACCCTAGTACAATAAGGGAGTATTGACCAAAGGCTATAGTACCCTCTCCCAAGCATGGTAAGAGAGTATTGAATCTGTCAACTCATTTACTATGGGGGATCGCACCCTAATACGATAGGAGCGTACCAACCCCAGGCTAGAGGACCCGCTCCTTGGCATTGAAGGAATTTATCGACTCTATCATGACATTACATTTGGAGGACTTTCTCCATGGAATGATAGGGGAGTTCTGACTCCAATGATAGAGGACATGAACCCTAACATGGTAGGGGTGTTCCCACTATACCTATACATCACATATGGTGGACCCATGATCTAGTATGTCAGGGGAGTACCAAATCCATGGATAGAGGACCCACACCCTTTTCCAACAGGGGAATTCCTACCCTATCTGGATAACAAGTGTAGAGGTACTACTCCCTATCATGATAGGGGAGCTTTGTCCAAATTTATGAATGATATAGGGAACCTATGCCCTAACCCATTATGGGAGTACCAATAGTTCTGAATGTCCATCAACGATTCCTAGCATCCCACGTGTTTACACTGAATACCCAAGTCTAGGGAACTCAATCACCACACCTTGATACTATCTGCTTTGGCAGGCACTGACTCACATGCATGGTTTTAGGTCACGTCATAAGGACATGCCATAATGGGGAAAGTGTTCCTCTTCCTCATGACTCCAAGGAAATTCCAAACCATGTATCATCCCAAAGATCTACCTAGAGGTAAAATAACTTGCACCCAAGATGTGTGGATTCCCATCTATAATAAAGAAATGAGGTAAGGGTAATTCTATAGGGAAGTACTAGTCCCACCATCTCTCTTCAAGAACCACACCGATCTACATCATTAGTCAAGCACTGCTAATAGGAACATCACACTTATTATACTTCATATAGTAGCACCATTGAGAGTAAGGGACCCACACCCTATTCCAATAGGGGATCACCACCTCACTGGACTAAAGATTCTAGGGGACCCACATCCTAAATTCTAAGGGAAGGGTATCAACCTTAATGTCAGCCTAGTGATTTTCCCCGACCACTGCCCATGATTTTCACCATTACACAATCATCTTGATCGAAACACACCACATCATACCTCATAGGAAAAAAATGAGGACACCATCACATTCTACGCATAACAAACCTAGGATAGGATACTCATATACCTGAATCCGAGTCTGAGGAAAGGAGATATAAATGTAGGAAGATCTCAAATAGATCTATTAGGAATACATGACGTGCACTAAGGCACACACAACATGCAATCCTACTTGAGCACCAGGTTATGCATCCATTAAACATAGTTTCCATCCCATGTAGGGGTACACAATGTGTAAAGGAGGTACATAGTGTGTTCTGCTTCATCGGGCCCCTGGCCATGTAGTTTACCAATGTCCGTGTACCGGAATCCGTGTCTATTTACTTTGGTTGTGTGTTAGTATATGACCATTTTTTTCACCTGGATTCCTAAGAAATTTCCCATATCGACATATATTGGGGTACTAATTTGCATGTAACACATGTAAATGGTGTGGATCCCCCAAATATCATCTTCCTAGAATAGTAAGGACTACATGGTTTGTGTCTCTGGACTACATGACATGCAGATAGTAATTCTAGTCAGGAATTTCCTGCAAAAACACTTGATTCACCTCGATTCTACCCCAAATTCTAAGATCTACTCAGCAGGGATAGTAATTAATTGAAATAGTTCTATATAACTTTAGAATATAAAAAAATGAATGGGATCAAAACTAGAACTCAAAACCACCTACCTCGAGGGTTAAACTATGAAGATTCAGTTCAAGAATGATGCCTAGATTATGCTACGTCTCAATATAATGATGATATATTTTAGAAATGTAGATTAGTATCACCTTGCTTCATTGATTTGGATTTGTTTCCACTCATCACCAAAGAGAGAATAGAAGGGGGGGAGGAGGGGGAGAGGATGATCTCCTCTCAGTTTGGTCTTACGCCAAATATAAGGGGGGATTTAGCTTTAGGTTTATTTAATAAATTAAATTATTAATTAATCCACCACTTAACAACCTACAAACTCACCTCCATCCAAAACTCCCTGTGCGGAAAATTTTATGTCGTTACTAGGGTAAACATGAAGTTCTAGACTCAACCACAGCCTCAGAAATCCATTATATGACCCCATATAGGATTTTTACCCATTTGTAGAGAAACATTATGTGCATCAAAAAACATATTTACTATTTTCTTAAAATAACCACATCGTGGATCTTGTGGCCCCAGATTCTTGTTTCAAATCAGTGGTTGGATTCAGAAATATTCCAAAGTCTTCTAGGTCAAAACATTTCTCTCTGTATCACTGCCACCATCAAATATTTTCATCCTTGAAAAGAAAAAAATCTAGGCATAGGGAAAAGAGAATTGAGATCTACACCAGAAATCCCATGCTAGTAAGCTCTCTAAGGGTTCTCGTGTTACTTTCAAGAATGTACTCAAGGGAAACATCAAGGACACACTACTCTTACATCTAGATTTTACCAGGAAAACATCATGAAAAAAAGGAGGACATGTCTCCCCAGCTGAGACAGGTGAGAAAGCACTAAGCACCACGGTCCATCTCTGGTGATGGAGTCTAGTGGTACACCACCTCGCTAACCTAATATAGATGCTGGTCAACCCCACAATTTATATCCACCCATGGATGAAATATCTCATGACCTCCTCAAGCATCTTACATTAAAGGTTGATGCTGGGCATGCAAGGGTACAAAAAAAGAGAGGAGGGTAAACTCATCCAACCTTGAGAACCCAGACATGGAAAGCATGTGGCATACCTCGCATGTCTTTTCCCATCTTGTAAGGAGAGTAACCTAAACTAGAAAACACCACAATCCAAACTAGTGTCATCTTAGCTAAGTACAGATGGTTGGAAACTAGTCCATACTTCATAATCATCGTTGGGTCTAAATCTTTCACTATAGAATGATACTAATAAATTCTCTCCATTTCTCAACATTTCCCTAAACACACAAGTCATAGGGACTCATCCACCACACCATGATACTTTATTATTTGGGAAGAACTATCTCACCCACACGGTTTTAGCTGCATCACATACATGAATCTTAGTGTGGGAAGGACCTCTCTTTATTTTTAATTCAAAGATATGTTGAACAACACCAACCTAGGGTTCTACCGACTCCCCGTATCACCCTAGTTTAAAATTTGGGAAAGTAGAAGAAAGAAAAGAGTACCCACCACAGTGTCTAAAAAATTTTACTATAGAAAGTAAAAAGGAACCAA
This sequence comes from Viscum album, assembly GCA_963277665.1. Taxonomy (NCBI): domain Eukaryota; kingdom Viridiplantae; phylum Streptophyta; class Magnoliopsida; order Santalales; family Viscaceae; genus Viscum; species Viscum album. Next base: position 1,007,885,967 of record OY728152.1, on the reverse strand, counting down.
GGAATACCTCTACTCATCCTCGTAGCCTCAAGTTAAAAGGCCTATATGGCATATAGCTATACTCTTCCACATCTTCCATCTCCCTGAGCCTGGCATGGACCACCTGGGGGTGGTAGTGAAAACACCTTGAACCGCCTTCCACCTCTTGCTGCTATCCCATCTCCTCAACCTCGTCTTCCACCTTGCAGAACTCTATGCTCCAAGAATTTCCTCTGCCAGGGTATCCCGTCATCTGTATACATGTCAACAACACATTTGGTTGGAAAATATATTGTAGGATGTCCCCAAGTGTCATATAGATAACACCACCTCTCATATGGTTGACCTGATCCGCGACACTGCTCCTCCACTACATGCAGATATGTCTTAGTCTGGGCATGGGTATGCCTCATGCACCATGATCCTATCACCTGTCATCTTCTAGTTGTTAGAAACAACTCATCCTCATGACTACCACCTTGGTCCATATCCACCTGTTCCTATGACAGGAAGATCTCTACTACTAGAGCTCACTCTAGAACTCCAGTACTCCAGCACTCCAGTATAGGTGGCAATGCACATTATAATCACATATTTCATGATATCTCAACACAATCCCTTATAAAAAGTTGGTTCTTAGAAAAATAGATCCAAAACCATATCAAGGGAGCATTACAATAGGTCTATGAACCTTGCTGAAAACTCTGCCAGAGTCATCTTTCCCTACTAAAACTGTAAAAGATCCCAAATGCGTACTGATCTCAGCATGGTTGGGTAGATCTATTCCTTGAAGAGTATCTCAAACTCTACCCTAGTGAGTGTTTCCTCATTGTGGGACTACGTCACTAAAAATCTATAATTTCGAGGCCAAACCATGCAGAAAGATCACCGATTGAACCACCATATGACCAAGAGGTGTCCTCACTAGGAAGAAAACTAGCATAACTAGATCAATCCAGTCATCTACTACTTGGGGTTTTGGATCACCCCAGTACCTCATAGGTCACTACCTATTTAACTCATGTAATGAACTCATACTACGTGCATATTAGATCTGAACTACTGACACAACCAGCTGCTCAATGGGTGGTGGATCTATCGGTGGACCACCCATATGTAAAGCCTCAGAATCAGTGACCTACATTGAAGCCTCATCATGGGGTAGATTTTCATCATAATAATTCCATATAATCCTATATGTTTTTCAATGTGGAGGCATCCTAAAATAGAATCAAGACTTTCCACAGTCAAAGACTATTTATGGGGAGCTGACTTAATAAGGACATGAAAAATCAAAAACCTTAGCCTATATGATGCATGTACCATTTATTATCCCTTGAAACTAGTGTCCTAATGTACTGAGTCAAAAAGAAAGTTGTTAAAGTCTTAGTGAATAGATACATCAGCCACTGCACCAACACTATATCCTCTATTCTGTGAGTCAAACTGAAAACTTCCTAAAACAATATCTATACAACCCAACCAAATCTTTTTTAAGGGTAAATTTCTGAAAAAATTCTCAAGGAATGAACTTGTTATGATACCATTCTGTCAGAACCTGAACCATTCTAGGGCTCAAGCTACAACTCCCACATGCCCTCCTTCATAGGCCAGGGGTTGATGAAAAGTGCTGAAGGAATAACTTAACTTGGGGAGGCCTTTTCCTAAAGTACATATACACATGCACCCACAAAAACTAAATGAAACAATGTAGAGATTTTAAAAAACTGAAATTGAAATGTATGAATACATATATCCCAAACCAAAGAACAAAAGAAGTACTAAAGTAAAAAAGGTAAAAACAAACACTGACCAAAAGAAAAATATAAAAGCATCTGACCTGCTTAGAAGGAGATGATCACTTTCAAAAGTAACTACCAGAAGGCTCCTGAGCTGAGCTCTATTAGACAACTTGTTTGATCATTCTCGCTAAGATCTACCTTCCTTGGGTCCTCTGTGGAATCCATAAAAAGTTTTTTGGTCTACATAAAATACAAAACATGTGTGGGAAATTATTGTGTAAGGATGAGTATAAAGAAACATAGTTGTTTCCACAAAAACCTAAAAAGAATGGGAATAACTGAAAGACGACAGTTTACTCAACCTATTCAGAGGGAGAACCATAGAGAGAGAACCGCTATCACAAATCATCCTCAGTTGTACAAGACTATATAGTTATGTAAAATAATAAGACCCAATAAGAGAGTAAGAAAAAGACTTTGTCCCATAGCTCATACCAACAAGAGAGTGAAAGTAAACTCATCTAAACACAAGGATCTTGACATAGTGAGAAGATGAACATCTCATGTAGTCTCTAGAATCTAAACATGGAAAGAACATGGAGTATCCTATGTGTATTAACCTCCCATTGAAGGAGAGTAATCGAAAGTAATGTATGGTTACATAAGTGGTAAGTTTTCTTAGTCCTCATGGGGTGCTAACCTAGAATGTGACAACACCGTGAGGGATCTGAGACTTCACCCAGATATAATCATATCAGACTCCAAGTCTAATGAGGTTATGACCTCATAACTAGCAACCAGATTATATTCAACTCTCTAAAGGTAAACAAAAAAACAAGAGAACACACTCGAGGATCTCTTCCATTTAGAAGGTATGTCCAAGAGAATGTGTTCCATTAGGAACAACCTATACAGTCCAACTCTAGTTCTCAACACCAGTGGTTCTTCCATCACTAACATTCACCATTTTTAAGGCTAAAGAAACCAAGTGGAGGGGACCACTCCTCCTCATTTCCCAACAGTTGATGGATCACTACTCTAAATCATGCACCGTGTACATCTTTTTGATGAGAGGGAACAAAGGGACCCACACCTCACCAATACCCCATTGTCGATGGAGTACTAGCTCTTAACTAACCCGAGAAACCTCTGTCAACCCTGTTTGGATGGGCCCATGCCTCATTCCATCAAGGGATAACTAACTGTTAACCAAGTATCAAGTATATCAAGTATTGGGGATCGCTCCTTAGATCTATAATCAAAAGCTTATGGAGCTCCAACTCCAATGGAGGACCCATACTCTGATATGATAGGGGAGTACAACTCTGTAGATTGAGGACCCACACCCTAACTCGGTTGGGGAGTACCAATCTATGTCTAGAGGACTGACAACCTGGTATAATAGGGGAGTACCTACTCTAACAGATAGTTTCTGATGGGGGACACATACCTTGGTATGACATGGGAGTACCAACCCTGGGCTAGAGGAACCGCTCCCTAGCACGGAAGGGAGTACCGACTCTGCTGGCTTATTTACTATGGGGGACCTACATACTAATAAAATAGGGGAGTACCGACTCCATACTGAAGGACCCACTCCCTAGCATGACAGGGGAGTACCAAATCTATTAAAACATCACGTATGGAGGATCTGCACCATAGAACGTGAGGGGAGTTCTAAATCCAATGATAGAGGACCCCCACCCTATCATGGTAAAGGAGTAACCAATATACCGATACGTCGCATATGGAGGACCCATGCTCTGTTACATCATGGGAGTACCAACTCCAGGGATAGATGAATTACACCCTAGAACAAAGGGGAGTTCCTACCCTATCTGGATAACAAGTGTGGAGGGACCATACCCTAGCATGACATGGGAGCTCTGTCCAAATTTATGAATGATATGGGGAAACCACTACCTAACCCATTAGGGGAGTACCGATAGTTCCATAAGTCCATCAACAATCCCCAACATCCCACGTGTCTACCCTGAACACCCAAGTCTAAGGATCTCAATCACCACACCTTAATACTATCCACTTTAGAAGACACTGAATCACCCACACATTGTTAGGTCGCATCACAAGGATGCATATCAGTGGGGGAAGAAATCATATTCCCCATGATTCCAAGGAAATTCCAAAACACATCTTGTCCTAAATATTTACCCAGAGGTAAAAGAGCTGGAACCCACAACATTGGGAGTCCTATCTCTACATAAGTAAATAGGTAAGGGAAACTCACACCCTAATTCCATAGGGGAGTACCAGTCCCAACATCTCTCTTAAAGAACCACATTGATCTCTAGGATCATTCTAGAACTGTTAAGAGGATTTTCATGATTATTATACTTCGTGTAGTAACACCATTGCAGGTAGGGGATTCGTTCCCTATTCAATTAGGAGAGTACCACTTAACCAGTATAAAGAGTCTAGGGACCCACATCCTGAAGTTGAAGGGAAGGGTACATACCCCAATGTCAAGATAGTGATTTACCCTGACTAATAGCCAATATTTTCTCCATCACGCAAGCCTCTTGTTCGAAACACACCACCTCATTCCTCGTAGGCCAAAACCAAGGCCACCATCAGGTTCTACGTAGAAAAAATTCAAGATAGGATACTCATAGGCTTGAATCTGAGTCGTAGGGAATGAGATACCGATGGAGGAAAATCTCAAGGAGATCCCTTAGGAATACATGTCATCCACTATGGCAGACACAATGTATGATCCCACTTGAGCACTTGGCCATGTATCTGGTAATACGGTTTCTAACCCTTGTAGGGGTGCTCGATGGGCATAGAAGGTACATGACATGTTCTAATTCACCTGGCACCTATCCATGTAGTTTACCCTTTTCCATGTATCAGACTCCATGTCTGTATACTTTGGTTACATGTTAGTACACAACCAAGTGTTTTTAAATGGATTCCAAAGACATGTTCCGTAGCCACATGGATTGGGGGCACTACATGGCGTGTAACACATGTACATGGCATGTAGTCCCCAAAGACCATATTCCTAGAATAGGAAGGGATACCTGATGTGTGTCTCTGGACTGCACTCCATGTAGATATTAATTCCAGTCTAGAATTACCTGCGAAACACATGATTCATCCCGATTCAACCCAAAATTCTCACGCCTACTTGGTAGGGATCGAAAGGAATTGAAATAGGGCTCTGGAACATTAGAATAATGAAAAAATTGGATCAGAACTAGAAATAAAAACTACCTACCTTGAGGGATAAATTCTAAATATTAAGTTCAATAATGATGCCCAGATCATGCTGCTTCTCAATCTAATGATGTCCTTTTTCAAAAATAGTGATCGACAACACCTTGCTTCGTTGATTTGGATTTATTTATGCTCATCACCAGAGGGAGGAGAGGTGGGGGAGAGGAGGAGGTCCTCCAGGTTTTTCATGCACTAAAGAAAAGGGGGGATTTAGGTTTAGGTTTATTTGATTAATTAAATTATTATTTAATACACCACTTATCGCCCTGTCAACAGACCTCCATCCAAAACTCCTAGTGCGGGCAATTTTATGTCAGGACTAGGGTAAACACAACATTCAAGACTCAACCATAGCATCAAAAATCCATTACAAGACTCCATATTGGAATTATTCCTCATTTAAAGTGAAAATTAATGAACGTGAAAAAATATATTTAAATATTTTTAAAAATAACCACACCAAGGATCTCCTATCCCCAGATTCCCATTCGAACTCAGCACATGGCTTTAAAAATATCCCAAAGCCTTATAGGTCAAAACATGGGTATATACATCTTAGATAGTTAAGTTATAAATTACCACTATTCACCATTGAAAATAATCAAGAATAACATACTTTAGAGCTAGACCACAACCTCTATATATAGAGATATTTTTCTATTGAATAGGTTTCACTAACCCTTGAGATCCACAATCAACTATATGTTGACCTGGGAAACCTCTGATAGACTATTGAACCATCCATTAAAATTTCCAATATATGGTCACCATGCACACAACCCATGAATTGAGTCACCTCCCCCTGTGAACACCATTTGGGAGAACATATTTTGATGGACTATTTATAATGATCTCTATATAATAATTCCTTTCTACTGGACTCTGTATAAGGGTTCCCAAACCACAATTCGTGGTTCCTATATCATGTCATCTCTGTTCGATATACTTCATCCAATGGAAGTCTATCTGTTGAAACCATTCTACCCTAACCATTCTAAAAAACAATACAATTGGGAAACATCCATCTGGTGATCTCTTTTTGATTATCTCTATCCAGGAAACTCTTTCCTTTGAAATTTAGTATTTTCTATAAATCCAACAAGATTAAATATCCTTTAAAATTTTATGTGTTAGATTCTTTAAAAAGAATCACATTTTAAGACCTTGATCATATAACTGGGCAGTTCATGTGAAATTAGGATTTCCTTTATTTTTTTTAATGAAAACACATAATTATGTGACCCTAACCATTATGTTCCTTGTTCTTATAATTTTCATTGGGTTACACTTAGTTAGTTAACCCAAACTATTAGGATACCATTCAAATCATGTTGAGTGAATTCACATTATGGATTTGGTTAATTATTTACTCACTTATATATCCAAGATTCATATATGATATGATTTACAGTAGTTTTCTACTTGATATAGTCATTTATTTTTTATGTGATAACTAATTTAAGTCATGATGACAAATGTATCTTAGACCATTAGTGGATATAATTATTTCAAAATGGTTCATCAATTTAGTGGGATAAAATTTAACAAAAGTACTTATAAATGGATGTAAAAGATGATATTCATTTGATAAAAGAATCCATTATAGATAAATGATATCATAATAATCACCATTAACTATGAGATCAATCCCTGAAAAGGAGAATTTTAAATATATGTAACTCCTAAGAAAAACAACTTAAGAAAAGTTTATAAGTTAATAGAAACTTTGTTTTAAGTAAATCCTTACTACATAACCAATTGTTTAAGTTGTTAAATAAGTGAATCTAGATGCATATGAGAAGTATATAATTATTCAATTAAGGTTTAAATGGAATTATATTCAAAGTGAATTAAGTCCAAAATGACATTATAATAAGATGGCTTAGGTCTACCTGACATGCCACCTCACCTGACCCTCTACAAGGCTCTAAGAATGTTCCCAATCACTTTAATATTAATGGTATAAAAATAAAGCCATGTAGTAATGCTTTCACCCTTGAAATTAAAATTACCACATCATGAAGTCCACCCATAAATCCAGTATAACCCCTCCATATATCGTATTACCATGCACAAAAATAAATAGTACCACTAATGAAGAAACAAAAAATAATTTAGAGTTTTTTGATATTTGTTTATATCTTATGTCTTGAATATTAAGATTCCTCACAATATTTTAGTTATTATATGTTTATCATAATTTCAAGAAACTAGTTTTATTAGATTAATTTATTTTGTTAATATATTGAGATGCATTACTTGGAATTTTACAAATACTATCCATGTGAAAGATGTGAATATTATCTAGAATTTATTCAACTATAAAGATGGAAGAATATATCACTTGATATTTTTATTTTTATCCTGAAGTTGTTGCAGCTTTATGTTAAACAAAATTTTTCATATTATAGTTACTTCTGTTTTTGAATAATAACTTGAGATAAAGTTATCAAAATTAGATGTCGGTTTTTTCATTGGAAATATGATAATGTTATATATATTTAATTAAACTTTAATGAAGTATTACATGTTTTCTTTTGTACTCTAAAAAATATGTAAATTTGTATAATTATTCCTACCTTACTATATATTTCAAAAGAATTTTTGTTCCTATTTATCAATGATCTATCGAGCTATAGAAGTGAGAATAATGATTTTTTATACTATTTTAAATAATATATAATTATTTAAATATAATTAAAAAAATTAATTTCTATTATATTATTTAATCCCTCAAAAAAAAATTGGATTTACTGATGTCAAGCAAGTATCATTTTCCATTTTGCTGTAGTTTTCAGCAGGTTATTTTTTTTGTGAAGATTGTATACATATATTTTTTAATCTACCATATGAGTACTCTCATTCTACCATGCCTATTTTTTTGACCTACCACATGTGTGAATATTAATCTTACCTCAAACAAAATCAATCAACCACAAGTTGATCATCCACTATAGCTTTCCAGACTGATCGTGCTTCATATAGTAACTCGACTGACCAAAAGTTATTTTCTCATGGTATGTTTAAATCTACTCCTATTGTCACTCAATATACCACATTATATATGAATTGAAAACTTCTTATACCAATCAACTTCAAGTTACCTTCACGGTAAGTCATGAAACCGTATGTTGTGATGGCAAGGTAAGTGAAGTGACCACACCTTATACCAATTAACCACACATCATACAAAGATACCCCAAGATTAAATGACTGAACACATGTTAAGATTACATGATAAGTCAATTGAACACAAGGTATATACCTCATAGTCACTCGGAAATTAGGAACAGTTCAAAAATTTGTTTATTTTTTCAAAAATATTTAATTTTTCAATAATATTTATTTTTCATTTTTTTTGGAATTTTGAATTACTTAATTAATATATTAAGAATTTAAAATGATTTATTTGTTTTATTAATTAATTTTAATGATATATAAGTCGTATAATTTTTTGAATATTTTAGTCAGTTCTAAATAATGATTTAATTTATTCTCTATTTTTACAAATACGTACAACATATATTTCCCAATATTCAAATTTATATATTTTGAGTTGATTTATTTAATTTATTCATTTCTAAATTAATAATCAGTTAAATAAAACTTATTCAATTTTTTTATAATATTTAATGTAGTTCCATTATTATTTTTGAATGATTACATATCTACATTAATAAAGAATGTTTTTGAGAACTTAAATATGAATTTTTCAAAATTAAATATGTGATATTTATGTGAATTTCTTGACCAATTATTATAGATATATTATGGTTTGTTTAAAGATGAATTAAAATATGTTTGAATTAGTCTTTAGTATTTCAATATTGATGATAATTGTTGAATGATAAGTTTCCATCTCTTTGAAAATTGTTTATTTGAATTATTTAATGAATTTATTTGTTTTGTTTTGTAATTATCTTATTTAAATTATTCGAGAAACATTCAAATAACATTGTTTATGAGATACAATACTAATATAATTAATTACATTTATTTGAATTTTCAAATTCTTGAAGTGCTATGTGATTAAATTGATACTTTGTGAAAAAAGTTACATCTGATGGAAGATCTCTCAATTGAACCATATATTATTTAACTAATATTACTTCTAACACTACTCCAAAGATACATACATAACCCCTAATCAAGGTCCAATGCTTGTGCTTTATCAGTATTCTAAAACTTCATCTACATGGTTTTGTTTGAGTCTACTCTATTTATTTTTATCTATCTTACTTGTTCTCTAATATTTTGTTTATGATTTTATGAATATAAGATTTTTCTATTTCCAGGTCATTACTCCCAAATTCTAAATCTAGGTTATTTTAGGTTGTGACTCTCACTATCTAAGTCGGGTTGTAGGGGTTTTATATAACCACAAAAAACTCAACTATTTTGGTTATACTTCCACCAGAAAAAGTAGGTTGTAATTAGGTTATGGTTCCCCATAAAGTACTAGGTAGTGAATAATGTATCTCTAAAAGTGTAGAGATGTGTTAGATTATAGTATGTCCACTTTATACTAAACTACTATAAAAATCACATGTATTCCTTTTTAATTTAAACTAACTAATAACTCTAATAATTAAATTTAACTTTAATTTTGATAATTAATTTATAAAATCAATCCATGTCTTAATTTTTTTAATATTTTCAATTCATCCCCCCTCTAGAGTATCTATCATCACCATAACTAAACTAAAATCAAACATATTATAATGTAACAAATGTAATAAAAAAAACTCGTAAACCACACCATCATATATATTAAACACAAAAATAATAATAATAATCCCATATATAAGATAAATCATAATTAAGGGTTGGTCTGATAAGGAAAATACATATTCATACTCAAAAATAAAATTAAACTTGAATAAATACCAAACATATCCATGTAACCCATGGTCACCCTCTACATCTCATAATTACCATAACTGGACTAACTCTAACATCAATAAATAATGAAATCATATCCTAAGAACATAAAATAAAACATGAGTGTTGTATGCACATGTCAGTGTGCATGAATGGTGTGAGTTAGACATGCCCTATAGGATTTCACCAAATATTTTGTGAAATTCCTTTCAAAATAAATTTCATTAATTATATTTTTGAGCCATAAATAGTAAATAAATTTTCATAATTATATAAGAACAAATATCATGCCATATCCCCTTTAAAAAATCTCCTCCTTTTTCTTTTCAAAAAACAATGGTGGAATCAACCACTTATAAATGACCACTCAAAACTTGAATAAAGTATCATTTAATATCTTCAAAATCTAATCAATTATTTTTCCACTTATCAAATTTTTCTCAAAAAACACACACATAAATCAAACCATTTTCTTTGTTTGAAACACCATTTGCAAATCTAATTTTCAAATTAATTTTGATAAATGAGATAAATTAATAGAATAAAAACACAACACAAGAAGGAACCATTCCATAAATGGAGAAAACATAATAAAACAACCATAACCACACAATGGTTCCATATAATCCAACTAAACTATGGGATGCAGTACAGAAAAGGGTAATAGTCCCCTATAATATCATTGAAAATCAATAGGTATTATAAGAAACACACTAGGTCATAAGGTGAGATGTTCTAAGACCATACTAAATATAGGATCAACTATTGGCCTATATTGCATATAAAATAACACAAACCACCAAATTTTCCCACACTGGCCTCATCAGAGGCACTCCCTTAGCTAGGAAGAAGAGTAAAACTATGGGATAATAGCTAGTGTGTGATCTAACTAGTGTATCAAGAATCTAGAGCTCTCTCATAGCCTCAGGTTCCCATGAAAGCAATAAAATAAAGGTGAGAACCAAATGTATCACTTAATTAACATATCAATCCACAATAATAATATAATAATAAATCTCATATCACATCCAATGCCCTCAAAATAAATAGCCCCTTTCCACATCATCCATATAAAAAATAATATACAACATACCACTCTAGGGATACTATCCATCTCAAGAATTACAAAAAAACAAAGGGGTATAACTGAGGGTCACATTCTCATCAAGAAAATTATTTTATAAAGTTCTAAAAGGGACTTAAAAAACCAACTCAGAATGCCAAGTCATTATACACAATTGAGAAAAAACCACCTTATACACTTTTTAAAACTATGCTAAGGAAACCCACACTTAAAATCATTAAAAGGAAAACTATATATCTATTTTAAATAATTTTAAATCATCAATTCCTCTTATGCATTCTAAAAACACCTGGCACTCAAAAAATCACTTTAGAAATTAGAAAACCATTAAACATACTTTATGCCATGTATTAAAATTACATAAAACACTTTATAATCCACCATGCATATCACATAAAGTTATAATTTGGAAAATAAGGTACATAGAAAACATAAAACACTCAATGATTTTTAAGTTAAATTAAATTAGAAAAATGCCTTACTCATTCCAGAAAAATCATGTTGCAAACACATTACCTTCAATAGTGAAGTCCCAACTAAGAAATGAGGCACCCTTTAGAAACCCTAGACACACAACATTCCATTTTGGAACAAAACCAAACCTTATTTTTAAAAATCATAGAACGTAGGGTTTATGGAAGAAGACCAATCATGAGGAAAATGGGTGTAGGGGAATGAGGAGGGGAAGAAAAAGTCAAAAATAATGATTTACCTAAAAAAATTCCTAAAATAAATGATTATGGGTAATCAAAATAATGGTGGATGGAGAGGTGATTAACTTGGATCAATCGTCTCAGTTGGGTCAAATGAATGGGGAGGAATGGACCCCCCCCAAAGGGTAAACTTTTATATGAGAAAGAAGATAAAATACAACAATTAAAATCTAGTAATATGCTATTTGTGGTGTGACAATCCATTATTGTGGAAAAAAACCTCTTCAGATGAGCATCACATCATGATTTCCCCAAGTCTTATTGAAAATAATCTCCCTAAAACCAAGATAGAATCAATTACCATAGCCCAGTTCACATCATGGAGCGATCCTACATTTTTGATGTTTCCTACCTCTCAGGGTAAAAACATCATGGTGTGACACTTGGTCATGTAACCATCAATGTGGAATAAATCCCCCAGGTATGGAGAAACAAAAATTTGGCTATAACTATGAAAAAATAGAGTTATTTGTCATGAAAAAACACACTTAGGTGAAGGCATGACTTGGTAGAGACTAAATATGTAGACCTCCAAAAATATAAATGCACCAAAAAACCCTAAAGAACCAAAAAACATTAAAATACCCTAAAATATTATAATATAACCTACACTAGTGACATGGTGGTATCACAATTATCCAACATATTCCACTTTCTACCTAATGAAGTTTTTAGTAAAATTAGTGTGTAACAAAAATAAATCCACAATGACACCACCTGATAAGATATGGGTAGACATGAGATCAATTTGATAGGTTCTAAGGAAAGTATTAATCAAAAACAGAAAAATATCTCAAAATCAATAAGATATATTCAAAATTATCAAAAAAGTCTCTAAGAATAACCCACCCTAAGTAGGATTCACTATATAAGAGGAATGTATAACTACCATATGTATCCCCACCATTTATAATTCATATAGAATGGTTAATCTAAAGATAAGAAAATATCTATGAAAATATTCGACAACACCCAAGGAGTTAATGTTTCTATACAAACCACTATGATTGCTCAAGAAACCATATCCAAATACCAAAGTAAAAAAACAAAACCATATAACATCTAAATGTCCATAATATAAAGTCTATTCACTATCCCATCAATAAATTCATACCAATAATGAAAATAATAAAAAATACAAGCATGACTCATCAAGAAACAACTCGGTCTCTATCCCTCATCTAGAAAACAAGAAAAGTGAGTTACATAGTACCTCAATCTAGGAACAACATCTCACAAAAATCCCAATAAAATCATAATGAATTACAAAAAATTTCCCAAATATATTGATGTGACAATCATCCTAGTTACCCTAGAACATACTCAAGGGCTTCCCATGTTTAACCCACCAGAAACCAGGCCTCAATGAATATAACATCATAAATAAATAAACTCAAAGAAAAATAATCAAAATAATAATTCATGTTCACAACTAATAAAAATCATAATACACAATGAAAAACTAATTAAATATCCAAGAATACTTTAAATAAGTATTAAATCTAACTCAATCATTCATACATTCACTAAATATAAATCCCAAAATGAATAGTCAACCAAAACCAAATTACTCCCAGAATTATCCTTCAAGTATTTTATCTTATAGAACTAATAAATATGTCCCAAGTAGTGATATTGACGATATATTCTAGTAAATTTCATAAAAAAGGGCTTATAGTGACCATATTTTCTACAACAGAAGCATAAGAGAGATATATTTTTCTTATAAGAAGTAACAACACTCTTAGAAGACTGACCTCCACTAGCCTGACTTCAAAGTTCAAGTCCACTGATATTACTTTATCATATTCCACCACTAAATTCCTATCAACTATTTCATTATATGATTCCAAAAAATATTTAAAAAAAGATCCAAGGTGAGGGAAAAACCCTTTTCGAAGAAGATAACTTTTAAATAATCATTAATAATTGGATCAAGAGAAAAGAATACTATATCTTAGGAATAATAAATATATTCCTTCATCCTTTTCTCACCAAGATGAAGGATCATGAATTTAATGGCCTTCTATAATTTTATATCCTCGGGAAAATAGAACTGAATAAATATAGTCTTATAGAATTTCTAAGACATGTCCTAAAACAACTAAGGTGGATTTTTTTTTTCAAAACTTGACCTTGAATTTAAATATTATTTTATTTACATATTAGTTTTTATACTTGTTCTTGATTACTATTCATAATTTCATTAAATTTTTATGGTTTTGGAGTTTTAGATTAGGTTTTATGGTTGGAACATATTTTATACAAACTTTTTATAAATAGTACAAGAGGCCTATAGTTTTTAGCAGATCCATTTTTCGAGGTAGGTGCATTATTTGTATAACTATATGAAAAAACCATGTGGGTTCCTAGGTGATCCCATAATGAGGATCATAGTTGGTGGATGGTTTGGTGAATTGTGAGACCAAACTATGCAGCTTTATTAGAATTTTAAAAGAGGTAAATTACCTTTCTAACATCATTTTATTTTTTCACTAAGCATTCCCATCTCCTCCCATTCAAAACCTATGACCCATGAACCCCATTCTCTATATTCATCCTCCCATAAATTGATAATTCTTTTCATTTATTCAAGTTCTATGGATTATTTTTCATGATAATCCCCTATATACCTATTATCCTTTTATTTTCCTCCTATTTTCTTCTTATTATTTCTTTGTAGAGGATACAATGACCTTAGTAATCCCTTGGATAAATTTTTATTTGATGGTTTATTGATTTTAGGTTCTTTTTGGTTTTATATAAGTTCTTATTACTTCCAAGTAATTTTTTAACACTTATCTTGGTGGAAGTGATGATTCAAGGTTGGTTTTCCCCGTGTATTGATGATTAGTTCAAGAATCATTGATTACTCTCTTTTCTAAATTCTTGTTCATGGTATATAATCTTATTATTAAATGAAATTATAGATATTCCAACTAGAAAAAAATGTTTCTGCTTTATTTTCATGGAATGAGATGGTCTTACCCTTATTTTCACAAAATTTTAATATCTATGTCACTTAACCATGAACAATAAATTTTTGAAAAAGTGACCAAATGGCTGTTACAAATGAATTATAAATATTCAATATATTTTTTGGTCTTCAAAAGTATTTATTAATGTTCACTTGAATTTTAGAAGGTTTGTTTGGTTCTTTAAAAAGGATGTTTCAAACTAAAAAAATGTTTTATATATTTTTTAATGTTATTTGAATGGTTTTATTAGTTGTTTTAATAACTCCTATGTTTTAAAGAATATCCTTGAGGCCTAGTTGGAACATTTGAAAAAAAGTTATTGGTAAAAAAATTACCTTGGAATATTCCCCTCACCTAGTTTATTTTAAAATGTATAAAACTACCTTTGGTATATGATACACTTATTATTATGGTTATTATTATAAGTAAGGGGATGTTCTATGGAGGGTTCTCAGGAATAAGTCTTGATTATAGTTTCTGATTTGGGTATATAGATATATACTTACATCCATATTTTTTTATGATTACCTATTCAATCACCTACACTTTTATATATCATATAAAATAGAGAGTAGCTAGTGGAATATCTAATAGCACTTGCTACACCAGTTATGACTATGATTTAGCTAGTGGCCCTTAGAATAGATTTTTAGCTTTAATGGGAGTTTTTGCATCATTTAGGCTAGGTAGGGTATAATCTAGCATTAAGGCAGTTTTATTACATCAGATATTCCATTTTTAATGGATATTATTCTAGTTCATTTTAGATTTTTCTTAGAACTCCTAGGTTCCAATGATTCCTAATACTTGGCTCTATTATATTTGTTACTTTTCTATTATTTCATGGCTAATAGAAAATATATGGTTTTATGTTTCCATTGAATTATTATCACTAACATTATTTTTATTATCATACCTCCAATTTTTTATCATACACCACTTATTCTAAGAGAAACTACTTGTTTAATGTTTGATGAAATAAGATTTGGGTGACTCCCGTTATCTTTTTATATGTGAGAACTATTCAAGGTAATTCTTGAAAAATTACACTTTTCCTTAATTAAATTTTTAAGGATTAACTCTTCTATGTGTTGAGTTTTAATTTTTAGATGAAAATATTTTAGAAATGGGGAAATGAACTGTTATTGGTTTTAAAATTAATAGTGAAAATTCTATGTTTATAAATTTTAGTTCAAACTAGCATGAAATATATCTTTAATTTTAAATTATGCATGGGGTTTGGTTTTTGGAATACCTACTGGGAAATCTTTTTCATGACTATTATCTATTTTTGGTTCAAGGTTAGTCCTAGTCACTCATAGAGCATTTTTGGTATTAGGATTGAAGGGTGGTATATAGAGTAACTTGGAGATCTAATTATGTTTTTGGTTTCTTTAATACCTTGAGATTTTAGAATATATTTGTCTTTAATAATTTTTTTGTGTTTGATATCTAGTGATGCATGAAACATAAATCTTAGGTGAATAATGGTTAGTTAAAATATAAAATTAAAGAAATTATTTGAAAGTAAAATTATGTTGATAAAATAAATTACTTGGAAAAAAGTGTCAAATTAATCGAAGGAAATACCGTTAATTATTGAGAAATTACTTTAAACAATTTTATTGAATTATAAATTTTTGTTAAATATAATACATTTAAGGAATGATATCAACAAAATTTGATAATATAATTAATTTAATAATAATTAAAATCAATCATGGATATCCATATAATGAGTAAGTGATAATAAAGACTACTAGACTAATTTTTTCTGTTAAATAGAAATTTTTGGTTTACAAACTTGGTTTTATTACATGTTTTTTATTTAAAAGTATATTTCCCTTATTTAGAGTATTAAAATTATTTAACATTATTTAGTATACATTTTTAAAAATTAATGATCCATCTTACATGTTTTTCTTCTCCCCTTATTTAATATTTTAATGTTTCTGAAGACTCTTTAAAGTGTTGAATGATTATAATTAAGTGGGTGGCCGTTAGAGAATTGTTCTTCACAACATCAACACATTAAAAACTATGCAACATGCTAAAAAAAGTCCTAGAGCGTGAATTACGATGCAGTGAGAAGGACCATGACATAGTGAAGATCGAAAAAACTTCCTCTTAGAACATCACCGAGAGAATTCTGATGTTCATGCCATATCCCAAAAACTAAATGCTACAAACTATTGAAATGTTTTCCCATAAGGTAAATATCTATGGCAAAAAATTATTTTATATAGAATTCATCCATTTTAAAACATAATTTCTAAACCATAACTACATAAAAATTGGAAGGACCTCCAAAATAGTCCTACAAGACTCCATGCTATATATCTAATCACAACATTACAAATACCACCTCCATGAAAAATAGAAGTCGACCATGCTACAAGAGGCTATGATCCAAAAAATATAAAAGAATTAATTTATTTATTTAAATTAGTTTAATTGGATCATTAAAGTGTTTGTTTGACCCAAAACCTCACCTATAATCCTAAAGGCTATAAATAGGTTCTTAGGTGCATTGGAAACACACTCTGTAACATTTTCATCCAATCTATAACGCTAAAATTCTATGATTGAAAAATATATATCAAGTTCCCTTATTTATATATCCTCTTTAATCTAATATAGAGTGTGTAAAAGTTGTATTATCTTCTCAATCTTATAATTTTCTAAATATATCATAGTGATTCTTCATATTCTTTAGATTTAATCATGACTAATCTAAAAAATGATTGCATATAGGAAATCCACTCTCTAATATTGTTTATTTTATATTTTGTTCTCACAAACACTTAAGTGAGGGACTCGAGTTTACATTCCATAACCATTAAAAGACAATGGAATATTTTATTTTAGGTTTCTAGGTATAATCATTAAAAATATAATATCGTTTATAATTCTAGTTTCATACTAAAACCTAAAAAATGGATTTTTTGTATCTTGGATACTTCTAAATCAAAGGGACTAGTTATTTGGGTTGTATCCTAGTGGAAATCAAACCTATAATCCTATATAAATTTCTGAGATTGTGCCTTGGATACACCATAATTTTGGGGGAAATAGAAGGTGACCCAAACATGCGGGTCAGGTGCTGGTAGGTCGTTGGGCTCCTCAGTGATGGTGGGTGATGGAGGAAGAGGCATGGCCCATTGGTCTTTAATAAGGAATATGGGAAAGATCATTGATGAGAATCCCTGAGGGTGTGAAAGAAACATGTTAGAGGTGGGGTGATCAGGCACTGGAAGGCGATAAAGGTAGGTGGGATAAGCATCAAGCAAGACAAATGGGAGGGGGTTCTTGATTGACATCAATAGCGGGGTATCAAATGAGAATCATCGATGGATCTCTAGGAAGTATGGGGTATTCCGTATGATGAAAATAAAACGATAAGGTAAACCTGGTGGCGATGAATTATTCTCCAGCAACATAGGATGGATTCCAAAACAACAACGGACAAAGATATTTAGGTTCTTCTTTAATGGAATGGAAAATAGTAAAAATGAGGGGTAGATTCCCAGAGAGTCCCATATGAGGTCAGAGCAGGAAGAAACCACCAGCAATGCACTCATATTGGATTAATGAGAGGGTATGGGTTTTCCCTTAGTACCAGGCCCCATGTAGTCCTACATGGAGATTTATTATTGAGCAACATTGTAGGTCGATCGATTTGGAGAAAGATAATTTTATTAGCATGGGTTGGGATTTTAGTTGGGTGTCTACTCTCTAGGCCATCATTGGCCATTTATTGGGCCATGTTCCTTGGTCTTATAGGAAATTTAAGGTTCCCTCTCAACATAATTAAAAATGTGATTATTCAAAAATTTATAAAAAATATATAATGTCCTTCAGGATTTTAGGCAAGGGAATAATGCATTAAATCCTCAGTAAATTAGGGTGGTAAAATTAAGGGCTTTTTTAGAGATATTAATAAACATCCTTTCCAAATATTATGCCTTATTTTATTTCTTTATTTTTATTTATTTAACAATTTCATTAATTCAATAAATAAATTCTTTAAAATAATCAATAACACCTGATAATTTATTTCAAAAACTGATCTTCCATTTATTCTTCCACTTTTACAATCTTATATATAATTATGTTGTTGTTCTTTATATTTTTTTATCTCTTTAAAATGTTTTAATCATTCAAAAAGAGGTTTTAAGTCAATGAAAATTTTACGATTTACTTTTTAAAGGTATATTCAACCACATCCTAAAATTTTACCCTAATATGACATAAAATAAATTTATCATCAAATTTTTATAAATGATGATAAAATCATTTGAAGGTAGAAAAGATGTTTTTGATAAAACTATTTTTATGTGTGCATTGTAATTTATCTTAATAACTTAAATTAATTAATATTGATAAATTATTTTAATCAAATTTTTAGATAATACAGTCAATAAAATAAATTAACATTCATATAATTATTTTTACTAGGAATGAAATGAGAATAAAATATTTTTAATTCTCAAATATACATTTTTTCTAAAAAAGGGTTTTATGTGTTTTGTGTGCATATTTTAGAATTAATTTTATTCCACCTTTAGAAATTTAATCTGAAATTATGTATTTAATGTTTGTAATTATCATATCTAAATTTTATTATATGTTCAATTTCATTTTGGGTCATAAAAATAAGTTACCAAGGTAAAAAATTTATGTTATCAGAGTAAAGGTTAAAACAGATTAAAAGGGGTCAAACGAAGGGACAAGTATTCTAATATCACAAAACCTTAAATTTATCTGATTGGTTGAGTAGATTTTAACCTAACATAACCATATATTATATATTGGGATTATTTGAATTATTTTTATTTACTTTACTATGATACTGAATTTATATTATTTTAAAATTAAGGGAATTTATAAGGATGCCACTCCCCTCACTTGTAAAAGGGAACCTTATCTCCTCACTTTTCTACAAACTTTTAGCACGTTATATTGACCAATAAATTAACAGGACACTTAAAAAATATCATATCCATATCCTATAGGTTTTTTTCTCAAAAAAAAATCCAACCTAATAATATATACCGTGTAATCCATTAGAGGAAACCCGAGGAAAAGGTAATTGCCTTAACTGAGCTCTTTCAAGTTTACTTCTTCTTGCACTTCCTCTGAATCTATTATATCCATCCTAAAATGATGAAATAATTATCATAAATAGGCTTAAATGTTATTATATTAATGGAACAACCATTTTATACTTCCCATATATCCAATGGAAAATGAAAGCGTTGGTCATGCATATGTACATATTACCTCCGTTAAGATATGTATTTCATTTTTCATCACTAACTCTCATGGATGGTTATATAGATAGATTTTTTGAATATATATGATATTTATAAAATAATTATGACTCTATAAAGATAATTTAATTTTTTATATTCCTTTTTTTAAATCTATTGAAATGTGAAACCATCGTCTATGCATACATAAGAACTATTATCTCCATAAAGTGATATAATTCATTTTTCATCACTACCATACATGGATAGTGAAAAATATGTATATAATGAAAAAATATGATTTTTATGAAATTATTTAGATTTTATAGATGATAAATCCATGGATAAAGTTCAAATATTATAATCTCTAAACCTAAACATATGTGGAAAATAGAACTATTAACACCCAAATATTGATTTTAACGAAGAATTATTAATAAATGGATAATTGGAAATTATAAGGGATTAAAATAGGAAAATAAATATTTGAATATGGTTTTTATATAGATTTATAATAATTATAAATTCATTATTCATGAGTTTATAGTGAGTACAAACCATGTTAGTACTTTAGGTAACTGTTTATGTTACAATCTCACTTTTTATCGGGATTTTTTGTAATCCAATTTACATTATGGGATATAGGATGTTATTTATCATATAAACCAATATATTTTCTAATAATATGGTAATTTATAGGGTTTTCATGTAATTTTTCTATTTTCCTCTTTTTTTTATTCAAAAATACCAAAAGAATGTTTTAATAACAGCCAACCTTATTCTTTCTTTTGGTTCAGGCTTCTTATTATTCTATATCTATATTCTTCAAAAACATTATATAAGTTATTATATACTTTTAAATGATTTATAACAATATTTTAAACTATACTTGACTTAGTTTACAAAGTTTTTAAAGGAATATTCATGTCATTTTCTAAACGGATCATTTTTTTACTTTCCTTATAAAAGTATAAAAATAAAGTCTTTTAAATATTTACAATATGAATATAATTTCCTAACATATTATATATAATGTACCAGATTCCTAAAACCCTTAATTTTTATTTTTATAAGTCCATGAGGTGTTATGGGGGTTCTCATTGAATTTTTTCCTCTTAAATTTTTAAATTTATTCTCACAGTCACTAGACTAACTTTATAGTCTCTTGTTTCATCATACAATCTTTCAAAGTTCTTCATACATTCTATCGATTAATTTATACAATTGATCATTTTCTTCCCAAACTCATTTTTTCCCTTTATGTAGTTACATGCTTTAGTCATTTAATTAGTTTATTTATTCATTTTATGGGCCAGTTGTTATTTTAGTTGATGGATTCCTTCTTGCAAATGATATGTTCTGTCATGATTTATATCGACTAGTTATGTATTCAATACCTTTATACAGTCTCTCTAGCTTTTTATCATAATCCTGAATTTTCAAAATACCTCCATTTTCCCAATTTGACATAACTAAACCCTATTAACATAAAAAATGTAAATCATGACTTAAATAACTTTCTTTTAAAATTAAAATTCTGTACATACTAATATATTTGAATTCCTTATTGTAAGGGAGTTTAAATGGGTAAATATGTGGGGTTTTAATGAATCCAAACTAAATATAGAAGAATAAGAATGTTTTCAACATTAATCTTTCAAAGATATTAGGTGATATGAATTTGAAATTCTAAAATACTAGATTTCATTAGATTCAATTATTCCTTGTATCCTTCAAATTTTAATAATTCAGAAAATCATTTTTGGGCCTTGGGAGTCATTTTCTCTAACTCGGTCCCTTCCTGCTCATGATTCTAGGTGTTCTCAAAAATCCCTATTCATCCATCTTTTTCTATAGCACTATGTCATGTTTGAGGTAAAAGTTGTCCACTTTCTCCTATATTCATTTTTACCTATGTTGTAAAATTGATCAAGACCTTACCTTTTCAATATCTAAGTCATGAAATAATTACCCTTTACCAATTTTTTGGTATATTATTATTTGAAGCTTCAATCCAGGTAAGGTATTATCATTTTCTCTTTATTTTGTGCATATTTACAATTAGCATGATTTTTTTTCTAATGTATGGGAAGTACAAATTAACTAATGAAGATAATGAACAATATTATATTAAATTTAATGAGATGAGGTGTACTCATATATACTTTACCAATATTTCATGTTATTTCTATTGATGATCCTTACCCAAACATGGAAGTTGTTTTTATGTTCAAGTCGTGGATTTTAAAAATTTTATACCCCAACCATGCATTTTTAGCCCTTTTTTTGAATCATTGTTTAAATAAACCATTCATAATAGGATATGACCTTTTATGTGCCTAATTAACTAGTTTTGTGTAAATATAGAAACTGTATAGGAACTTCCCTATAATAGATGATAATGTATGGTGAAATCCCGTTTAAATGAATTGTGGAAGTTATTGGATTGGTAAATATATGGTTTAATTCTACTGGTATGTATAATATTTTTCTTATATTTGTGTCGGCTTTTTGGGTTTGAATAATGATCGTAGTGACTAGTTCAAATTTAGGATGTGTTGAGGTCTAGAAGTGTAGAGGTTGATATGCCCTTATTTTGGTGAGATGGTTGTGTTGCAATGTTTTTTTGGCAGGATATGTGATGATAAATATTATGGGGAGAATTTTCTATTAGGTTTTTTGGTTCCTTTTCTATAGTTTCCTAGTAGCGATGAGATATGTATAGATTAATAATGAATTTTAAACGGTGGGTCAATAATTAAATTCCCATGGGATGGAAATAAATGTGTAGTAATTAAAATAATGAATTTAATGTTTACAAAGGAGAAACAATTTAATATTAAGTAATTTAGATGTTAGATAGAGTGGTTTTTAATTAAATATGAGATTAAATGACATAATAATTGAATGGTGTTAGAAAATTGAGGATTTGGAAAAAGAAGTTGAATCTATAAAATAAATAAGGGAAGTTATAGGATATGTGTATCGTTGTTTCATGTGGTGAAGTTGCATTTAGTAGTGGTAGTATTGGTAATGGTAGTATACTAAATATTTTTTATGAGGGTGATGTAATATTGCTGTAAATATTTTTGGTCAGGGTGTAAAGATATATATATATATATATATATAATCTTCCATGTCACTTATATATATACCCCACCTATATAGATTATTATATACTAACATTCATATGTTTCAGAGGGTGTTTTATCAGACATCCAGTATGGTGAGGGAGTAGATGGTTGATTTCCCCCTCTTCCCTACTCTTCATTTGAAATTAGTGCATGGTTGAAGTACTAAGTTTTTTGAAATTACTAACTGAGTATGGCATAGTTGGTGGTGATTCATGTAATTAAGAGGATAAGATATGTGATGGGAGGCATGCGTGGTAGGGTGAGGGCATGAAGATTATGTATTTCTCATTCATGATTCCCTACTGCCTTGGTTATAAGAGTCAGTTGGTTATAAAATGATGAATATGATGATATGGAATTATATTATGATATGTGGATAAAGAACGATGCCATTATAAATTTTTTGGCTCTACAAGAGGCTGTAATAGGTAGGGTTGTGACCTAACCAACATCAAATAAAACATTTTATATGATGACTGATATACATGGAAGTGATAGGAGAACAAGATGTTTGACATAGTTACATGAGAGAAATAACTCAAAAAGGAAGTGTGTGTGGGGTAACTTTATTTATGATTCTTGATTTAACTTTATGACTTCAGATGTATTATTTGTAATGTGGTACTTATTGTGGTTTGGATAGATTATGGACCTATTTAGGTGATGTTGGTTCCTCTATTTATTAACAGGAGAATTAGTATGCTCTTTTTACATTTACATGATAGAACTTAGGTATGATCCGACCTAGTATACATTTTATTCTCACCCTATGTATATAAACTATTTTTTAGGTTTCCAAGAGGGTTTCAGATATTGATCTAGTTGTTACTATCATAGAAGTTGGGGTTATTGTTAGGTTTTTTTATTTTAGAGACTTCTATTTTCATTTCTTTACATACATTATGGGATAATGGTTTACTTTATATTATATAATTGAATGGTTTTATTTCTTTTTATCTTATCTCTTTAACCTTTTCTCTATATATTGGTTAATTCCCCACATTTGAGTGATTTAAGCCCTCTGTACTAGTCACCAACATTAGGATTACTAGATGTGGGAATCATGGTTCACTCCTCTTCACTACCAGACTAGGAGGGTTACTATTGGGGGGGGGGGGGGTTTGATATAGTAGTCTTAAAGGTGGTGGTTAAGAGGGATAGAATATGGAGTTAGGAACTTGAGAGTTCTGTATAGGAATGGTGGGGAATCATTATTAGTTGGATTAAGTTTGTAATATAGAAAGGGAGGCTAGCTATGATATAGGTGTTTAGACTATACTATGATATGATACATGGACTATAATCTTACTGAACACCTTAGGTGAGATTATTCTAATTGTGAGTTAAATACCTAGGAGAGGTACATGAATCATGCTTGTTTTCATTTTAGATTTATTAGGGCAATCTCAAAAAATTAAAATGAATTTAATTAAATAAAACATGATCAATTTCATGCTATGAGTCTTAGGTTTTTTACTCATGTTTTTAGAGATAGTTCATAGTCATCATTCGCATGTAGTTCATAAAGTAAATGTTCAACAGGAGAATCTAGTTGATCATTGGATGGTCTATTTGATATATGAGGATGAGATGTATTATATCACATTTCATGCTTTCCAACATCAAGATTTGGAAAATTATGAGGGGATCATCAATAACCAAGAGTCTGAGTATTGGATGGAGGAGCTTGAGATCACCTTCAGTTTGATTCAAGTGCAATATGAGTAATTTATTTTTTTGGTGATCATTATAATGTAAGGAATGGGGTGTCAATTCTGGATTCTATTATATTGGAGATAAAGAAGAGGAAACTATTTCTAGGACTAAATTCCACAAGGAGTTTCATCTAGCATTCTTATCATTGATGATGAAGGTGACAAAGAGGTATAATTTATTTTCCTTAGGTATGGGAGCCTAATCAAGTTGGAGGTTAGGATTAGGTTAATGGATTATATGAATTTCACTTTTGATATCATTCTATAAATTATTCTAGAACACACCATCATGAGGAGGAAATATATCTAGTGATCATATATATAGTCTCCCCATTTATAATTAGTAAGTAATTGGGGGTGAAAAAGAATGGGGATGTGATCATGAATATTTAATTATAGGGAGGAGTTCCTTAAGTTGGATGTTGAAAGAGCTTCTTCTAGATCAAAAATTTAGGTGGGGTCATGGATATTAGGGTAGTCACGTTTCTGATTAGCAAGGAGTCAGTCGTAGTAGTATGCTTTCTGTTTTCTTGGGCCCAACAGTTCTCAAGTGTCTAATAGGGGCATCTTGTTTGTGTGATATGTTTGTGGGGTTATTGAAACAACCAGTATTAGTTCTTCACATATCAAGGAGGTTAGTTTTGTATATGCATTCATTCAATTTTTGATCCATAATAGCAGCAGAGGATACCAATTTTTGTTTAACTATCAGGTCAGTAGGCCTATGCTTAGCTAGGGTGAGATAGAGATGGTAGAGGTTGTCCCTAAAATGGTAATTTTCCTTATATAACTAGGATGTAGTGTGGATAGGGAGATATTTAGAAGTTAGGTAGAGGATATTTCCATGGGAAGGTGTATGTTATGGATGTTCCAGTGATGGAGGGACCATACATTATTCTTGGTAAGATTATTTTATCATCTACTTTAGTTTATTATTGATTCTAGCGATTCAAAATCCTCTATTTCACCCACTTTTTTAAAAAAATTAGGAATGTAGGTGGACATGATTCCAGTTTCCCTAGTGTTATCCACTCCAGTTGGAGGTCATGATTGTGTGTTTGATGTTTGTTATGGATATATACTGATTATGGTGCATCATCAATCGATGGGTGGCTTCTTTGTATTATAGATACAACCATACAATGTCATCCTAAACATGGATTAGTTCAACTATGTGCAAGCAGTTATTTATTACTTCAAAAGAATAGTTTCATTTTTAGACATGAAAGGATGAAGGGCAGTATTATTTGGTGTGTGAAGTTATCTGATGGGTGGTAGGCATGAAAATCATCTTCTAACTCAATTGGTAGAGTTGTTAGTGAAATATCAGGTGGGTTAGGTTCCCAAATTTATTTATGAGTTCCTCCTTATCTTTTTAGATGAGGTTGTGATACTACTACTCAAAGAAAAATTGAGTTTTGTATAAATTTTCCTCCATGTTACTCTTTGATTTTGATGGCTCCTTATCATATAACACCCATATAACTATATGAGGTGAGATTATAGACTGGATATTTTCAGTATAAGGGATTTATCCATACTAGTGTATCTTCTTAGGTGGATTTAGTGTTGTTCACCAAAAAGGAGGATGATAGTTTGAAGTTTTTCATGGACTATAGGAAGTTGAATTAGGTGATGTCCATTAATTTTTACACTTTTCTAAGGATAGATGATCTGTTCAACTAGTTGAATAATCCAATTGGTTTTTAAAGATTGATTTTTAGCCAGGATATCACTAGTTGAGGGTGAATGAGGAGGACATCCTGAATACTACCTTTTGATGTAGTTATGGGTACTTGGAGATTGGTTTTATACTATTACTTATAAAAAATAAACCAACTATATTCATGGGGATCATAAAATCTATGCCTCATGAGTTCAAGGATGATTTTTTAGTTTTTTTCATTGATGAAATCATTATATACTCGAGGTCGTATGAGGAGAACTCCAGGTATCTCAGATTATTCTTGTGGGTTTTTTTATAACATAAAATATATGTAAAGTTTTTTAGGTTAAAATTTGGGATATGGTATCCATATTTCCCTATATATTTGGTGTCTTAGTACGGTGTTGTCATATAATAGTCAAATATAGAGGCAATTATTTCTTGGGAAACACTTAAGACTATGGAATATGTTCACATCTTCCTTAGTCTTCTAGGCTATTAATAGAAGGTTGTATTTGATTTCTCTTGATTTCTTTCCCATTAAAATATTTAACCGATAAGGACCATGAATTTATATAAAATAATCAATTTCAACAAGCTTCCAACTACCTAAAGGTGGGATTGTTCAATTACCTAATGCTTTGGTTTCCTAAAGAATGGGTGATGTTTGAGGTTTTTTTTGACACAAACCGTATAGTCTTAGGGTGTGTCTTGATGTAGAAATGTGTGGTAATTTATTATTGGTATAGGAATTTTTGTAGACATGATCATGACTATGCAACCCGAGACCTGGAGCTAGTAGCATTGGTGTTTTACCAGAATTTTTCATGACATTAGCTCATAAGATAGTGTTTTTTTATCTTTACTGAACAAAAATCCTGAGGTAATTTTTATTTCAGTGGGATATAAACCTACATTAGAAGAGGTGGATGGAGTTTTTACAAGATTACAATTTTCAGATCAATTTTACTCTTGTAAATGGGAATGTGGTTTCTATAATTCTGATCTGAAAGTCATGGGATGATTTTTTTAGGAGTTAAAACATTTTTAGGAAGTGATGAAAGAGAATTTTGTGATGCATTTTTATGTGGGGAAAGCTAGTGGTATAGGTTGTCTTTATCAAATAATAGTGTAATCATCTCTTATGTGGTATGCAGATGAGTCATAATAGAGAGGAATGATGGTAGAGGTGATTCAAGACTGTGTCAGTCATAATGATGATCTAGAGGGGTGGTTTGGGGATGGTGAGAATCAAATACAATTTCAAGGTAGGTTGTTTATTCTATTGGATGTACATGATGGAGTTATCTTTGAGTTTCATAGATCACTCTTAGTAGTGTATTCGGGTCGGTCTAAGATGTACCGGGGTTTTAGGAGTTAACTTTTGGTGGCTCTTGATAAAGTGATCAATGGTGGAGTTTCTATCGTGATGTTTGGATTTTCAGTAAGTGAAAGTACAACACCGTGTTCATAGAGGTTTTTTACAGCCCTTGAATATCCCAAGTGTAAGTATTATGAAATATTGATGGATTTCGTCACTAGGTTACCCTAGGATCAGGGAGGTTGTGATTACATTTGGGTAATCATCGTCCCATTTTCTAGTGATGATATATTCGAGTGTGGTAGATGTGCTAGTGAGGTAGTACGTTGGTAAGGTAGTGAGACTCCCCAAGGTTACATAGTCTATTTAATCTGATTAGGAGGATCATTTTACCTCATGAGTTTAAAGAGGATTACAAAATGCTTTCAACTCTCAGTCACGCCTTAGCACAACATTCCATCCCTAGAGAGATGGGAAAATAGAGTGAACCATCCAAACATTAGAGGATATGTTGTGGGATTGCATCTTATATTTTTTATGGATTTATGGTGAAACACGTATCATTGGTTGAGTTTTCTAATAACAATCGATATCACTCATCCATCAGTATGTATCTTTTTGAGGCATTTTAAAGGAGTTCGTGTCATTCTCCATTGTGTTAAACCATGGTTGGGGAGTCAATAGTCATTGTCCTAGATGTGGTGTAGAGAAAGATAGAGAATTTCCAAATGGTTAAAAAGGGATTAAAGGAAATTAATGGTTGTTATAATTCCTATACATATCAATGGAATAGGCCATGAGGGTTTGAGGTTCGAGACCATGTGTTGTTTAAGGTTTACCCTAGTATGATTCAATAGAGTTTCTAACATGGGAGTAATTTTTCTCCATGTTTTTTCATTCCATTCATGGTGTTGGATAATGTTCAAAAGGTGGATTATCAATTGGACCTCCCACTATGGATAGACAGAGTTGTCAATGTCTTAAATGTGTCTTAGATTCATTACTATCCTCATGGAGACTCCCGTGTCTTTGATTGGGTAGAGTTACATATCTAGGATGAAACAAATTTGATAGTGTGGCCATTTGAGATCAAGGATAATCTGGAGAATGTGTTTCATGGGTGATTTATCTCCTTTGTTCTTGGTCTATGAAGTCATGGTGGATTAGAGGAGATAACATAGGAACCAGAGTCACATATGTGTGTTCAATATCCTAAAGTATTTTGATACTTTTCATAATTTATTTTTATATAGATAGTGTGTTTTATATTTTGTTGATATACGTGTTTGAATAATTTATTTTTCGATGACGTTTCCTTGTCATGCACTTTTCTCCTATCATTGGTTTCATATGTTTTTGAGATAGGGAGATCCTTGAGGGGTATCTCATTAGGTAGTTATTTAAACCCCTTCCTCTTTTCAAGGTCTTATTTTATATTCTTTAGGATTATAATTTTTTGAGAGGAATCTACTAAAATCTACTAGATTCCTCAAACCCTTCATTTTCATTTTTCTAAGTACTAGAGGTTTCAGTAGGGTCCTCAGTGTCTTTTTTCCATTTGATATTTCTATGTTTTTTTTACATGGCCACTTGGGTGACAATGCAGTTGTTTTTTCCTTCATAAGGTCGGTTGAAGTTCTTCATGTGGTTGGTTAGTTATTTTTATGTTTGAACATTTTATTCATCTGTTTGATCAATTACTTTATGTTGTATCTTGGTTTAGTTGTGTGGTTGATTAGTTTTTTCTTAAAGTTATTCAGTTGTTCTTATGGTCGATCGATTCCTTAGGGTTGACCTATTACTTCATGATGTTGGTTGATTTTTCATGCAGCTAGTCTATGTGGTTTCTTATTCATTCACATGGTTGATCCATTAATATGGTTTCTCCAATAGTTTTCAAAAATCCCCCATTTTCATAATTCCCATATTTTCCCAATTTTATGTTACTAAACCCTTTTAAAGTAAAAAAGTTGAAATAATATCTTAAATAAATGTTTTTAAATATGTTAATCTTGGATATAATCATATAGTTGAATTTTTAAATATAAGGGAGTTTAAATGGGGAGTTCTATAAGGTTTTAATGAATCCAAATTATATATTGAAGAAAAGGAAATTTTACCATGTTAGTTATTTATAATTATTTATGGATATGTATATGTAATTCTAAAATATTAGATTCCAGTGATTTGAGTCTTCCTTATTTCGTTTGAGTTTAGATGATTCCAAACCTCATTGTTGAGCCTTGGAAGTCATTTTCTTTGACCAAAGTTCTTTCTCCTCATGATTAAAAGTGTGTTCAATAGTACTTATTATTCCCTCTATTTCTACAGTTTCATGTCACATTTTTTGTAGAAGTTTTCCTCACTCTCCCATTTTATTTTGACTCTATGTTGGAAAACTAATCAATCCCATACCTTTGGGATATCCAGGCCATGATACAATCTACATTTTCCTCTATTTTTATTATAAAAATTTTTCAATATTATCTCAATGAAGAGGGTCCTTTTCCTCTATTTCTATTATGAATTTTTGAAATTAGAATTCTTTTTTTCTAGTTGGTGGGTTGTGTAGATTAACTACTGAAGACAATGAACTAGATTAATTTGAATTAAGGAGGATGTAAATTTAAGGGGATGTGGGGTACTCATATATACTTTACCATTTTTTCTTGTTAATACTATTGATGATCCTTTATCAAACATTGATTCTATTTTTATGTTCATTTTTTGGATCTTAGGAATTGTAAACCCCTACTCTAGATTATTAAACCTTATTATTAATTGTTTTTTAAACCTGTATGCAGCTAACAAACCAATTCTGTGTCATATGAAAACTATTTGGATACATTTATACAAGATATGATGAAGTATTGTAAAATCCACTTAAAATGAATTGTAGAAGTTATGCGATTGATAAATCTATGGCTATATTCTGTTGGTGTGTCACTTGTTGTTCTTATGGATATGTGGGGTTTGTGGGGTTCAATAATTATGGTGGTGATTAGTTCATATGCGGGATATATTGAGGGATGAAAGTGTAGAAATTGATATGAGGCTATTTTAGTGAGATGGTTGTGTTATAGTGTGGTTTTAGTAGGGTATGTGATGGTTTATATTATAGGACGAATGGGACATCAGTCCATCTAATACCATTGTTTTAGTTTCTTGTTAGCAATTGGATTTGTAGCAATTAATAATGAATTTGAAAAGTAAGGTATGGAATTAAACGAACGTGGGTTAGAAATCAATTTCCAATAATTTAATTAATAAATTGGATGTTATAAAAGGTTATAAACATAAATGATAATTAAAATTAATTTTTTCTAGATTTTTTTATCATTAAATATGAGATTGAATGGATTAATAATTTAATGGTGGTTAGTAATTTGGTTATCTAGAAAATAAGGTTGAATTTATAAAATAAAGAAGGGTAAATTTGGGATATGTGCATGGGATGTTGTTGAGTAAATAAGGTTTTCCTTATGACTTTTCCATTCCTTCTTGTTTTGAAAATCACAAACACCTTATACTTAAGCAAATGTATGTTTTACCTCCATAAGGAAAATTTTCTTCCATAAGGAAATTTACCCTAACCTAGATTTTCTTATACATAGCAATATTTTTTCTTAAGTACAAAAATTGGATTCTTAACCAAAATCCCGGAATCATATAATGACAAGTATTGGAGTATTTTGTTTCTAGGATCTGAATTCTGGATGTGAACTATAATGAAGTTCCACTCTAAATTTTGGATATGAACTTTCATGTGTTCGACTCCGAACTCTTAAGCAGTTCAACTCCGAACTGTTAAGTCGTTCGACTCCTAACTCTTATGAAGTTCAACTCCGAACTCTTAAGTAGTTCAACTCCGAACTGTTAAGTAGTTTGACTCTGAACTCTTATAAAGTTCGACTCCAAACTCTTAAGTAGTTCGACTCCGAACTCTTAAGTAGTTCGACTCCGAACTCTTATGTAGTTTGACTCTGAACTCTTATGAAGTTCGACTCCGAACTTTTATGAGTTTGACTCCGAACTCTTAAGTAGTTCGACTCTGAACTTTTACCAGTTCGACTTTGAACTCTGCATGTTCAGATTCCGAACTCTGGTGAAACCAGACTCTGAATTTCCTTAGAAATTCAGACTCCGGACTTCTACAGATTTCAGGTTCCAAATTCCTATAAAACAGAATCTGATCATTTATTTTTATAGACTCCGAATTTCATATTTGTTTAGACTCTGAAATTTTAATTTGCTTACACTCAGAACTTAGTATGGATTTTCCTTACAAATGCTCCTTTACCAAATGATGTCGTGCATTCAGTTATACATAGTTTGTTATTAAATGATGTCGTCTAGTCTATTTCAAACTAACCTTTGGTTGAGTTACATGTATACAGGTCCCTCCGAATTTTAAGGAAAATATGACCGTTGGAGAGGGGGCTGACCGAGCCTATAAATAGGATCTCATTTGAAAGAGCTCAGATATGAAACGAGTTAATCGATCTAGAGACCACACGCTGTTAAGGTGATTTCTAGAGAGAGAAGCTTTTCATGCTTTGTGCATACTAAACCGCTCGTTCAGATTGCATCAAGCGACTTCGAATGTTGGTGATTACATTTGAGGGCTTCTAGGGATAGGAAGACAGAGGTTCTGACTTCCTTGAAGTTAGAGGGCTTCCTTGCTGAGGAAGATATAGGTTCCAACTACCTTGATGTTTAGGTATTGTGGGGATAGCAAGATAGAGACTCCGATCTTCATAGCGAGGGCTTACCCTGGTGTGGGTAAGACAGACTTTCTTGAAAGTATAAATCAAGGGACCTTTATCCAAGGTTGTTGGATACCCTTCTCTTTGGGTTAAAAGAGTTATTGTTTGTTACTTGTAGTTGTACTACTTGTTTTTCCGCTGCATATTGTATTATAAGGAAAGTTTAATCTTCTTATATTTCCTTACACTTTTACTCTGATTCATTTATATTCTATACGCTTTAAAGTAGAATCTCATATTGTAAACTTAGGATAAGTTTCAATTTCCAGATCCATATTTCCAGAACCTGTTATTATGAATCACTTCCTAGATTCAAGCAAGTGTGACGAATTAAAATTTTCTAACTTCATTCCTTATTCCAATTTCCAATTGGAGTTAGAGGTATTGTGAATCTTCTTAGTTTAACATTGTTAAACTTATATCTTTCCTTGCTTAAGGAAATTTTTAAAGTGTAAAATTCACCCCCCCCCCTTGTAAATTGAGCATCTACATCACTATTTCGATACTATAATTGGTATCAGAGTAGGTTAACTCAAACCACAAGGGTTTGGTTCAATTTCATTCAATCTCATGATTAGATTCAGAAGGAAATTATCAGATTCATATTTTTCGGACTCATAAAGTTCGGATTCATCTTTTTCTTACATCTACTCAAGTTTTTTTGTTACACATAATATTCGGAGTTAATTTTCCGGAGTCATATTATTCTCTCATATTCATATGTTTTCCTTCATTTCGAACTCTTGTTACTAACAAGTTTGTGTGCCAAAAGATATTTTAAGAATGGAAGGAATCAATGTTGGTTCTATTGACAATCTAAATCCTACAAGACCACCAATTTTTGATGGGAACGATTATGAGTACTGGAGAGATCGAATGAAGACTTTCGTTATCAATACTGGAGTGGATAATTTTGTTATGCTTACTGGTGATTATAAAATTCCTGATAAGGAAGTTAGAACTTTCACTAACCAGGAAAAGAAAGAATATCAACTCAATTATAAGGTACGTAATACCTTACTATTTTCAATGACTAGAAATATATATAGCCAAATTTCTTATTGTGAATCAGTTAATTGTATCTGGAAGAAGTTAGAGGTTACACACTTTGGAACTTCTAAAGTGATTGAGACTAGGAGAGCTATGCTTAGAGCTGAATACCATGGCTTCAATTTTCCTTATGGTGAACCAATTTGTAAAGTTCAACAGAGATTTATGACTATAGTGAACAGTCTTCAGTCTATGGGAGAGAAAGGTCTGGATGATGAAGCTCTTGTGGATAAGATAATTTATATTATGCCTAATGAGTGGGAATCCAAAAGAACAACTATTTATGAGAATAGGAAGGTCACTAAAATTTTGTTAGATGAGATATTTAGAACTCTTCTCCAACATGAAACAAGAATGAAGAGAGATGCTGACAACATCAAGAAGAAGAATTGAAATGGTATTGTTACTTTTACAACAACATCAAATCATATGGAAGCTAAGACTCTTGAGAGAGTAACCAGGTCCAAGTCTAAGATAGTTATTATCCAATATGAATCTAGTGAGAGTTAAGTCTCTGAAAATGATTTAGCAAATCTTTCTCAAAGAATGAACAAGATAGCTGGCCAAAGAAATTTCCAATCCAAGTATAAGAAAAAAGGAATGGAAAGATAGGAAAGATGAATAAGTTACTTGTTATGAATGCAAGAGATCTGGACATATTAGACCGTATTTCCCTTTGCTCAAAAAGAAAGAAAGGAAAGAAAGGAATTCTGACAGAAACAGAAAGAAGTATTATAAATCCAAAGCTAAGAAAGTTCTGAAAGTTAATGACACTTGGAGTGCCATTGGTGGTGACTCTTCAGATGAATCTTATGATTATGAATCTTCAAGACAGAAGAATCTTGGTCTTATAGCCAGAATACCTATAAATAATCATTGTTTTATGGCTAAGGTACGAAATTATAAATTATTGACCAATGTTTCTTTAAATTCTAATGATAGAGAATATTATAACTCTTCAAATGAAGAATCCTCTTTTGATGAAGAATATACTTTACCTACCTATGAAGAAGTTTCTAGGTTTGCAGAACTCCTTGAAATTGAGAATTCTAAACTCAATAAAAAACTTGATAAGGAAAAATATAGGAATAATATTCTTACGAAAGAAATATCAGATCTTACTAAAGATCTTGGTAGTAAAAATGCTGATTTTATAAATATTTCAAAAAATCTTGAGGAAGTAAGTTCTGAGAAGAACAAACTTTCTAAAGAGTTAGAAAAAGTAATTTCTAAGAAAAGTGTCTTCGAGCCTAGCTCTGGTTCTAAATCTAATGATTTTAAAGATAAAAACTTGGTTATAAAACTCAAGTCTGAAATTTTATCCTTAAAGAAGTGTTTATCAAACATTACCCATGGTAAAGAAAATTTCGATAAAATGTATTCTCAAATACGACCTTTAAGAAACAAATCCGGATTTGGTTATACCCATGTTAAACCAACTTTTAGTAACAATTACTTTGTTATAAAAAGTTCCCAATTTTGTAACAAGTGTCAATGTGGTGGTCACTGGGCAAAGAACTATTCTTTAAACAAAACCCAATCATTATGTTTTCATAAGGCATATTTTTCTAAGAAGATGTGGGTGCCCAAAATTTTTGTTATCTGGAAATCTCGAATCCAAACAAGTTTGGATTCCGAAAGTCTAATTCTTTTCTTGATTTCTGGAAGATAAAGGAAGTACCAACAATAATACATGGTACATGGATAGTGTATGTTCCCAGAACATGACTGGTAACAAAATCTATTTTGAAAATATTATCAAGATGAAAGGAGGAAAAGTAACTTTCGGAGATAATGCTCCGGGAAAATTTTTTGGTATAGGTAATATTGTTCTTCTTGGTAAAACTTTGATTTCAAATGTTTTATTTGTTAAGGGTCTTAAGAACAACCTCATTATCATAATTCAGTTATGTGATGAAGGATACCTTGTCAATTTTAGGAATGATAAGTTCTTAGTTCACAATTCCAAGGAAGAATTTATTCTCTCATCCAATAGGCAAGAGAATGTTTACACTTTGAACTTAGAAGACCTTATAAGCCAAGATTTACCTTGCCTTAGTGAAATGGAAGATCATTCTTGGTTATGGCATAGAATATTAGGTCACTGTAACCTTAGGAACTTATGTAAACTCTTTAATAAGAAACTAGTTAAGGATCTACTGGAGCCTAGATTTGATTCTTCTAAAGTTTGTGATCCTTGTCAATATGGCAAGAAACATAAATATAGTTTTAAATCAATCAGTGAAGTCTCAACAACTGATGCATTACAGTTGGTACACATGGATATTTTTGGTCCAACACAAACCATAAGCATTGGAGGAAAATACTACTAGTTTGTTCTAGTTGATGATTACACTAGATTTACATGGGTCTATTTTCTAGAAAAAAAGTCTGAAGATTTCTCTTATTTCAAATGTTTTAGAGCCCAAGTTAAAAATGAGAAAAATCTTCCACTGAAAACTTTTCATAGTGATCATGGAGGATAATTAAAAAATTCTGATTTTGAAACCTTTTGTAGTAGAAAAGGTATTACTCACATTTTTTCAGCACCTATAACTCCTCAACAAAATGGTGTAGTTGAAAGAAGAAATAGAATTCTTCAAGAAATAACTAGAACCATGTTGAGTGAATATTCTATAGCTAGAGATTTCTGTGCTGAAGCTGTTAGTACTGCTTGTTATACTATAAATCAAGTTTTGATTAGACCTTTTCTTAATAAAACTCCTTATGAGTTATGGAATGATAGAAAACCTAGACTTTCCTACTTCAATGTTTTTGGTTGAAAAGTATTCATTCTGAACACTAAAGATAATTTATATAAATTCGCACCAAAATCTGATGAAGGAATTTTCTTAGGCTACTCCATAACTTATAAGGCTTATAGAGTTTTCAATAAAAATACTTGTACTGTTGAAGAAACAGTGCATGTAAAATTTGATGAATCTGATCCTTTTATTTTTAAACCGTCCCAAACTACATCCTCCGATGTGATTTCAAAAATTGATTATCAACCTTTGATAGAAGATCCTTCTGATAAGGAAAATTTTCAAGAAGATACTTCTGAAACATTTACCCCAGAAGACTTTCTACCCTATGTTGATGAACATGTTTTACAAAACCCAAATCAGGTGTTTCTTAAGAATCACCCCAGTGATAGCATCATTGGTGATGTAAATAAACCTGTAAGGACTAGGAGTTCCTTGAGAAATGAATTAGAACATCTAGCATTTCTTTCCCAATTAGAACCAAAAAGCACTGATGAAGCTTTAGGTGATGATGATTGGATGAAAGCCATGCAAGATGAACTAAATGAATTTGAAAGGAATAAAGTCTGGAACTTGGTTGAAAGACCTAAGGAAACTTCTGTTATTGGAGTAAAGTGGGTCTTTAGAAACAAGTGTGATGAAAATGGAGTCACTGTAAGAAATAAAGCTAGACTAGTTACTAAAGGCTATAATCAGCAAAAGGGGATAGATTATGAAGAAACCTATGCTCCAGTAGCTAGACTTGAATCTATTTGTATTTTACTTGCCTTTTCAGCATTATTCAATTTTAAACCTTTTCAAATGGATGTGGAATGTGTGTTTATTAATGGTTATGTTCACAAGGAAGTTTTTGTTGAACAAACTCCTGGATTTGAAGATACAAAACATCCTGATCATGTTTTTAGACTTACCAAATCTTTGTATGGCCTTAAACAAGCCCCACGAGCTTGGTAAGATAGACTTACAGGATTTTTGATTCAAAATAACTATGTTAAGGGAAATTAATATCCAACTCTCTTTATAAGGAAAGATAAGAAAAATGTTTTGATTGTTCAAATATATGTTGATGGCATTATATTTGGTTCAACTCAGCAATCTTTAACTGATTATTTTGCAAGTCTAATGAAATCTGAGTTTGAAATGAGTATGATGGGTGAGTTAACATTTTTCCTTGGTTTTCAAATTTCTCAAAGACCAGAAGGAACCTATATATCTCAACATAAGTAAATTAAAGATCTTCTCAAAAAGTATGGTTATGACAACACTAAGAGTATAAGTACTCCCATCGGTACCTCAAACTCCTTAGATCTTGATGAAGCTGGGAAACCAGTAGATCAAACATCTTTTAGAGGTTTGATAGGAAGTTTACTTTACTTAATAGCTGGTCGACCAGACTTAATGTTCTCATTATGCTTATTTGAAAGATATCAATCCAATCCTAAGGAATCTCACTTAAAGGTGGTAAAAAGAATTTTTCGCTACCTAAAGGGAACCATGGATCTAGGATTATTTTATACTTCTGGAAATTATTTTGTTTTAAAATTTTTTTCAGATGCTGACTTTGGTGGAAGTAGAATGGATCGAAAAAGTACATCCATAACTTGTCATTTCTCATGAGATTCATTATTTTCTTGGTCATGAAAGAAGCAACATTCTGTAGCACTTTTCACTACTGAAGCTGAATATGTAGCAGCTGGAAGTTGTTGTGCTCAAGTGTTATGGATGCAACACACACTCACAGACTATGGCCTGAGTTTTACTAAGACCCAAATTCTGTGTGATAACACAAGTGCCATTTCCCTATGTAAGAACCCTTCACATCAATCTTGTGCAAAACACATAGATATTAGGCATCACTTTCTTAGGGATCACACACTTAAAGGAGATATCATTCTTCAGTTTATCGGAATGAAAGATCAACTTGCTGATATTTTCACAAAATCTTTACCCTCCGATAGATTTTAATACATTAAACAAAAGTTAGGAATGATAACTGTAAGGTAATCATTCTTCATTAACTTCTTGTTGAACAATTCTCCTAACAGTGATAAACTCCTTTTCATAGGGAGAGTACATTTGATTGTTAATATAAATAACATTTTCATAATCTTTTTTTCAAACTTTGTGTAACTAAAATTTTCGTAATCTATTTTTCAAACTTTGTGTAACTAAAATTTTCGTAATCTGTTTTTCAAACTCTATGTAACTAAAATTTTAGTAATCTGTTTTTCAAACTTTTTGTAACTATTATTTTCGTAGTCAGTTTATTTTTAAACTTTCCGGAATGATAATTTCAGGAATGGAATTTCCGGAATGGAAATTTCTGGGTGCTAGAACTTTCGTAGTGGGTTTTTCATACTGGAACTTTCGTAACAGGTTTTTTTCATAATGGTCTTTCAAAATAAGTTTTTTTTGAACAATATTAACAATTACGAACAATATTTCTAGCCAATCCGAAAGGTATGATTTCCTTACTTAAGTTATCATAATCATATTTTTCTTGGTGGCATTTTCCCGTTTTAAAAAAAATAGGATTCTAGTTTTCCTTAAATCTGAATGTTTTCTTTAAAACATCAAAAGATCGGAGTCATGTTTTCCTTGCGGGAATGTTCTCAATTGTCAGATCAGATAGAAATGTTTTTCAACCGTTAGATGGCTTTTGGAAGACCAAAGGTAACATCCATCTCCTATATAAAGGGGACCCCAAGACTCATCCCACATCAGGTTTTCAAAGATTTCGTGCCTCGAAGCCCTGCTGCTCTTCTTAAGATAGGTTCCGATCTTTGCAAAGCCGTTCTGAATCCTTCAGGTCTCTCTGTTCCGAATGTCTGTTGAAGCAACATCTCAAGATATGTCAACTTCAAATCCAATCTCAAAGTGGTTAATCTTCAGGGAAAGTTTGGTGCATCCAAATTTCTATAAGTTTGATTCCCTTATTTAAAAGAATATTAGAATGAATGGATGGGAGGATGTTTTCATAGAAAAGTCAGATAAACAGGATCTGGTTTATACTGATTTGCTGATTGAGTTCTACGAGTATGTTTCCTTCCAGATAGAAGATGGCAGAGAGTGGTTTTATTTCAAGTTTTATGGGAAGACTTATAAGCTATCATACACCAAGGCCACGAGCTTGGTTGGTTTATCCTACGAAGGAGAAGTTGAGTTCTTCTCACACAAACTTCCAGATGTGAAAGGAAGTTTCAACAAGGAGAAGGCACTGAAGTGTCTTGGACTTAAGGATGCTTCAACCATTAAGATTTCTCTTCTCACTCCGAACAATATAATTCTTCATCTTTGGGTGGAAGGCTTTCTGGTTCCAAGAATAGGTGAAAAAGATAATTTAAAGAAAATTGATATCTATGTCTTAGATTTCTTGGTAAATTTAATAAAGATAAATTTGATGAGGCATGTCTTGGTTACGATCAATAACATCAAAGAAGGCAATTTGAGAGCTCAGATAATCATGTTTCCTGCCTTACTATCTAAGCCGATAGTTCGGTGCTTATAATCTTTCAAGGTTGCATGAAAATCAATAGTCTGGAATTGTAAGATTATGCTAGTGAGTGATGATACTTTTAAGAGGTTGAAGATGGGTTTTTCTAGTGAATTCGGAGAATTATACTCTATTTCTAAGGAAGAAGTCGAGGCACTTCAGAAAGTTACACAGACTCTAGAACCATCCAAAAAGAAA
The DNA here is from genome assembly GCA_963277665.1 of Viscum album. Taxonomy (NCBI): domain Eukaryota; kingdom Viridiplantae; phylum Streptophyta; class Magnoliopsida; order Santalales; family Viscaceae; genus Viscum; species Viscum album. The sequence goes on along the minus strand of OY728152.1, from coordinate 1,007,845,990 downwards.
AGGAAGAAGAGAAAGCTTAAGGAAGTGGCTGCTGAGGAAGAAATTCCTAAATCTAAGGAAACTCAATCTGCTCCCCCCAAGCTGAAAAACAAAAAACTTATCCTGATAAAGTTTTTGTGAAGTGGAGGTAAGATAAGTAGAAGAGGAAGGAAGGGGATCCACAATTCGGATTGGACCCTGCAGAGGCAAAGGCCATAAAAGAAAGAGATGCGGAAGAGTTAGAGAAGCAGGCGAAAGAGAAGAAAATAAAAAATAAAGTGTCTGAAGTTGAAGTGGTGTAATCTTTGTTGAGAGCTACAGAGTGAGCTTCTGAGATGATTCCAGTTCCGAAATCTTTTCTTACAGAGCCTTCTTTACTAGAAACTCCAGCTAAGAACTATGCCACTCCGGAAAAATACAAGGGTAAAGAATTAGTTGAAGAAGCTGAAAAATAACCGGTTGAACAAGTAGAGGAAGAGGTTGAAGAAGAAGAAGAAGAGGGATGTGAAGATTTAGATGTCTTGATCAAGCAAGTAAAGGATTATCAAGATAAGGCAGAATCTGCAAAGTTGGTAACTCTAGGAAAGGAAGGTGAAGAAGGTAGTAAGAATGATAATAAGCAACAGGAAGAAGAAGAAAATGTCTTGTATGATGAGGAAGAATCCTATGAGAGGAATTTCCTTGAAGAAGGAAAAGAAAAACAGAAACCAGATGAAGACCAGATTATTCATGTTTTTGAATCTGAGGAAGTATCTCCTAATGAGGAACCAGTTCCAAAATTTGATAAGGGGAAGCAATTTCTCATGGATACTCCTATAAAAGATGTCATCAGGAAGAAAGAGGTTGGTGGTACCTCTAGAAGGAAGCTAGTGCAAGTTGAAGAAGAGCAATCTCAAAGAGATTTATCTGATTCGGAATCATCATCTCATGGCCATGATTTTATTGTTGAGTCTTTGAAAAAGTTGGTGGACGTCATTCCAATCTTTCCCACCATTGACACTAGATGTCAAATGCTTCAGCTAAACCAAAACCAAAAATTAGAGACACGATCCATGCTAATGGAAAAGTGTGTGAATATAGAAGCGGAACAAAAAAGTTTCTTTATCGATTATGATGTGCATAGAAAGTCCTGTAGTAAGGTAACAACGTGGTCTAATAGAGTTGAAGAAGACTTGGCTGTGTATGATAATTTTCAAAATCATGTGAAAGAATCTTTTGACACAGAAGATAAAAAGATTAATAATCTTCAAGATGAGCTGATTATTGAGCAGAGTTCCCGGATTCAAAAAGTGAAGGAACTAAATGAAAAGGAAAATTCTCTGGCTTAAAATCTTATAAATGATAGAAATATCTGGATTGATCTTGAGAAAATACTCGTTCAGCAAGATGAATTGTTAAAGATGTAGAAAGAAGCTATCGAGGCTCAGGAAGAGACTTTGAAATCCTAAGAATAAAAGACAAAAGCCTTGGATAGGCAAGTCGAGGAAGACCAAAGAGACCTAAAGAAGCTCAAAACTTTGTTAAAGAAGCTGATTCCAAAGGAAAAGGAAGACAAATTAACCCACTCCGATCTTTTGTTATAGTTGTCTTTCTTTGTAAAATTTTCCCAACTCTAATGAAATGTTATTTGGTTGGTTGTATCTTTTCATATAATAATGTTTTAGGTACCATATTTTCTTTTCCATACCCTTTAATGCTTTTTTAAAATCAAAAAGGGGGAGAAGGAAAAAAACTTCTCCTAAGGAGGAGAAAGAAAAATTTCTAAGTGAAATATTCTTAATGTAAGGGGGAGTTTCTCACTTCGAAGTTTTTCATTCCCATGATAATGAAAACTCCACTCCAGAAATTCAGAATACAATCCTTAGAGTTTCAATGCCTAAGGGGGAGTTAGTTTTATTCACTCTCATTCATGAACAAAGGGAGATAAGTTTTTATTTTAAGGCCTAATGAAAATTTTCAAAGTCCTTATATTCTTTTTCGTAAGGATGTTTGTGCTTTCCAAAAGGGGGAGATTGTTGAGTCAATAAGTTTTTTCTTATGACTTTTCAATTCCTTCTTGTTTTGAAAATCACAAACACCTTATACATAAGAAAATGTATGTTTTACCTCCATAAGGAAAATTTTCTACCATAAGGAAATTTACCCTAACCTAGATTTTCTTATACATAGAAATATTTTTTCTTAAGTACAAAAACTGGATTCTTAACCAAAATCACAGAATCATATAATGAAAAGTATTGGAGTATTCTATTTCTAGGATCCGAATTCTGGATGTGAACTATAATGAAGTTCCACTTCGAATCTTGGATACGAACTTTCATGAGTTTGACTCCTAACTCTTACGTAGTTCAACTCCGAACTGTTAAGTCGTTCGACTCCGAACTCTTATGAAGTTCGACTCTGAACTCTTAAGTAGTTCGACTCTGAATTGTTATGTAGTTTGACTCCGAACTCTTATGAAGTTTGACTCCAAAATCTTAAGTAGTTCAACTCCAAACTCTTAAGTAGTTCAACTCCGAACTCTTATGTAGTTCGACTCCGAACTCTTATGAAGTTCGACTTCAAACTTTCATGAGTTCGACTCCAAACTCTTAAGTAGTTCGACTCTATACTTTTACCAGTTCGAATTCTAACTCTGTAAGTTCATGTTCCGAACTCTGGTGAAACTAGACTCTGAATTACCTTAGAAATTTAGACTCTGGACTTCTACAGATTTCAGGTTCTGAATTCCTATAAAATATAATTTGATCATTTCTTTTTATAGAATCCGAATTTCATTTTTGGTTAGACTCCGAACTTTTAATTTTATTACACTCCGAACTTAGTATGGATTTTTCTTACAAATTCTCTATTACAAAATGATGATGTTCATTCAGTTATACATAGTTTTTTATTAAACGATGTCATCTATTATGTTTCAAACTTACCATTGGTTAAGTTACACATGTACAGGTCCCTCTGAATTTTAAGGAAAATATGACCGTTGGAGAGGGGGCCGACCGAGCCTATAAATAGGAGCTCATTTCAAAGAGATCATATATGAAACAAGTTGATCTATCTAGAGACCACACACTGTCAAGGTGATTTCTAGAGAGAGAATCTTGTCATGCTTTGTGCATACTGAACTGCTCATTCAGATTGCTTCATGCGACTCCGAATGTTGGTGATTACATTCGAGGGCTTCCGGGGATAGGAAGACAGAGGTGCCGAATTCCTTGAAGTTTGAGGGCATCCTTGCTGAGGAAGACAGAGGTTCCAACTACCTTGAAGTTGAGGGATTGCAGGGATAGCAAGACAGAGACTTGGATCTTCGTATCGAGGGATTACCCTAGTGTGGGTAAGACAGACTTTCTTGAAAGTATAAATCAAGGGACCTTTATCCAAGGTTTTTGGATACCCTTCTCTTTGTGTTAAAAGAGTTATTTTTTGTTACTTGTAGTTATACTAATTGTTTTTCCGCTGCATATTGTATTGTAAGGAAATTATAATATTCTTATATTTCATTACACTTGTACTCTGATTCATTTAGATTCTATACGCTTTATGGTAGAATCTCATATTGTAAACTTAGGATAAGTTTCAATTTCTGGATCTATATTTCTGGAACCTATTATTCAGAATCACTTTCCTGATTCAAGAAAGTGTGTAGAATTAGAAGTTTGTAACTTCATTCCTTATTCCAATTTCCAATTGGACTTAGAGGTGTTGTGAATCTTCTTAGTTTAACATTGTTAAACATAGATATTTCCTTGCTTAATGCGATTTTTAAAGTGTACAATTCACCCCCCTATTGTAAATTGAGTATCTACATCACTATTTAAATCCTATAGATGTTTCATGAGTTGAAGTTTTATTTAATGGGGTAAAATAATGATAGTGGTATTATAGTGATTTTTGTGTATGAATGTGATGAAGTGTTGATATAAATCCAATAGGTTGGTCTTGTGTGAAGATAGAAATATATATTTGTGTGTGTGTGTGTGTGTATATATATATAAATTGTATTTTATATGTTAATTCTATAAGAACACCACCTTTTCCAGGTACTATTTATTGACACCCAAATTATTTGGGGTGTGTTTTCCCCAACATCAAGGATAGAGAGGAAACATGTCGCTTATTAAACCATCTTCCCCACTATTACTTTGGAAATAGTTTGTGGTAAAGGTACCCAATTTGTGAAATGAACTGACTGAGGATGTCATAGTTGGTGGCGATGCATGGATATGAGAGGATGAGATATGGGATTGGGGTTATGCGTGGTAGGAGGATGGAATAAGTTTTATGTCATTCACATTCATGATACCCTAATACCCTATTTATGAGGATACAGTTGTATGTGTGATGATTAGGATGACGATGTGGTAGTGACATGTGATATGTGGATGATGATGGATTTTGGAATAGGATGTTTAACCCTACATGAGGCTGGGGGAGGTAGGGTTGTGACCCAAAACACATTTGATAAAACTTATTACATGATAAATGGTATACATATAATATATGGAAGAATTATATGTTTATAGTTGTGGTGTGAGAGCAGTGAAAGGACCCCAGAACACCCTAAGAGGGGAGGGGTGAATAAAGGTGTCAACGTTTTCATAAAAAGTGACAGATCTTGTTCCCGCATTGGAAGGAACCAATTAAACCTATCTAAAGGGAATGTGTAGAAAATAAACAACCATATTCAAAGAGATCACACAACAATTTTACTTGGTTCACCACTATAGGCTATTACAAGGATCATATGCCAAAAGTATGTCACTTGTCGAAAAATCTACTAATCTTCACTAGTTTTGGAATACAAGTGTTCAGATGCCATCACTATGTGCTAAGCACAATGCCTTTACAAGATTTTAGGGATAACATATTGCATCCCTCAAAACACTTCAGTCAAATCTCCCTAGCTCACTGCTTTGAGATAAGTCTAACTTATTTTATCAACTTGAAGGTTTATTCTATAGATTTGCATTAAAGTCTTTGTCCCTATCTAGCATGAGTATCTTGGTTCACTGTAGACATGAGTTTATGCAATTTTAAATCCCTATTCCCTGAAAAACTGATATTCAAAACTACGTTTGAGGAAGCTTTCCACCTTCCCAAAGAACCCTACCTTCCCAGAACAAAATACCTTCATGAATCTCACTGAGTCAATGAAGAATAACCCATTATCCTGAATCATCCTTCAATCAGAAGCATTGGCATCATTCAAGACTAAACTAGCATTTTCACAATGCTCAAACTCTCATAGAATTCTAGATTTACGGAGCTCACCCAGCTTCACAAAATCAGAGAAATTTCAGATTTTTCTTAGATAATTTCATGTTAAATGAAGTAGAGGTAGCCTTATATTTATAGGCTCACCCATTCACAATGGTTCATTGCCTCTAACATGTTTTCCAAATCCTTCAAAAACCATTTTGTAGTGATCCTTCATTAACAATTCTTCAATATGATTTGTAATAGTCGTGAAGATCACCATCAACACATCGCCCAATCGCAATGATCTACTTATCATAATCTCAAAGATCACCATCTCCATTCATGATGCTCCACATCTTCATGAACATTATCCCAGTCTTCAAAAAACCCATGACTTTACCATTTTCATGATGAGTTGATTTCAGAAAACAACACTTCGCGATGATATCCCTTCCTATGGATTTTTGACCCCAAAAATTTGGAAACAATAGGAAACGATGCCACCTTAAATGTTGTTATTATCTTGTACTCTAAGATAACTTGTCTTAAAAACTCATTGATCAACCATGTGAGTATTAACAATAAACACAACCCATACCCCATTTCCAGAAAAGAACAGCCTTGGTTCTAACAAATAGTAATTCAATAGGGAAGTATATATAGGGAACCATTATATATGATTCTTAATTTAAATTTATTACTTTGGATGTATTATTTAATGAGAGGTACTAGGTTAATTTTGGAAGGATTTTTGACCTTTTTAGGTTCTATTGGTTCAGCTATTTGTTCTATGAGGCATTAGTATTGTCTTTTCACATTTACATGGGAGGCCTTGGGTAAGATCCAATTGAGTTTACATTTTATTCTCACCCTATGTATATAATCTATTTTTCATGTTTCTAGGAGGGTTTTAGAGACTATGTTGTTATGGATTTGTTTCTCTATGTTTTCCTTTTGGTTTTTAATTTAGAGCCTTCTATTTTTATTTCATGAGATACATTGTGGGATGTTGGTTTCTTTTATATTATTTGTTTTATTTGTATATGATTTTTTATTTACCACTCAATATTTTTCTCTATATAGAGGTAAATGGCTCTCATTTGAGTGTTTTACACCCTCAATGCAAGTCTCTAACCTAGGTCCAACCATATGAGGGACTTATGCATCACTCAATCTATTAATTAGAAACCTAGGGGGGATAAAAATATCCTTTCTTCATCAAGAATATTTCAATACAATTTTTCATGGTTTTAAAAATAAAATAATATTCTCATTCTTCTTGAAATTTTTTATTTTAAATTTTATAAAAATAAAATAACATTTCTTCTTATTTATTCAATTTATCTTTATATTGCTTTTATAGGGTTATTTTTCATCTACTTCAAAATCCTTTAGGGATTTTTTTGATTCAATAGGGATATGATCTTAGGATACCATCCAATTCCTTTCCATGGATGGATTTTTTTATTATATTTTAATGATTTCTTGTGAAGCCCATTTATTTTTAATAGGTTAATTGAACTATAAAGGAATGATGAATGATATTTTGTTCATGTGGCAGACATATAAATGGTTTATTATTATATGATGGGTAGGCCCATTATATCGAACAAATTCATTAGTTAATGTTTTATAACTCATGATCTCAAAGGGTATAAGGGTGGTTATCTAAATCCCCAGAGGATATACAGAAGATTATCCCAATCCTAAGAGGGTAAAAGGGTGGTTAACCCAAGCCTAAGGGGGTACATGGATGATTATCACAAGCCCAATAATGTATATGCGTGGTTACCTAGGCCTGGTATGTGACGAATGTCTTGGTAGGTAGAATTGACATATGATTTTTAACACCCCAAGAATTTACAAATAGATTTATTATAGAATGCATGTAACACTGAATCTCTACAAACACCACTTTGTTATAACCTAGCCAATAAAACATAATTTTTCCAACTCTGTGATTTGAATTTTGAAAAACTAACATACACAGTTGTGTTTAGTAATATATTTAGAGTCTGATAGGACAAACATAATTTTTGGTGAATAGTACCATACCCTTATGAATAGTAACATACCCTTATGAATAGTAAATTGGCCAAAAAAATAGAAACTGCACCCATGAATGTATAAATACAATTTGGACATCTTAAAAGTGAAAAAACTATCATAGTATAATTATTAGTATTTTTGTATGTCATAAATATTTTAATAACAATTTTATGATTAATTTAATAATTTAAAATGGAAACTTATTTTAATTAAATTTAATCATAAATTGTTATTTTATTGTCTTATTGTAATAATATAATTTTATGGGATCTTGATTAATTTTTCAAGTTGTTATAAAACGAGTTATTATTTTAATGTTGTTTTTTTCAAATAAATTATGATTTTATTTAAAAAACAAATTAAAAATATTTAGAAAATTATTTTCAAACAATGGAGTTCATTTTTTAATTCCACATGTTGAATAATGGTTAGGGTGAATTTTTGGTATATTTATGAAAAACATGAATTTTTTTATGAATAGTGAAATATGGTAAAATACCGTATATACAAATTATCTGTTAAATACACTATTTATGAAATCATTAGTGATGTAAGGTCACTTGGTTCAAATTCAAGTGAAATTATTACTATTATAGGTCTCATGAAACAACACTATTGTTTTTCTCGGGGGAATTAATAAAATAATGAATAAAATATTCAAAATTTACTCCTCTCCTCTAATATTACCCCCCACTCCCTCTTCTACTCACTTATTACTATTATGTTCTAGTTTATTTTTAAAATGAATGTGTTTTTAGTTATTCACCATGTATAATGTTTATGTTTATGATATATTCTACTGTATTTCTTACCCTTACTCAACATCTGAGCTCACCCATTTCTTATGTTTCATTTTTTAAGACATGAAGAATTTTATTACGACTCACTTGTAGGGATAATTGTGGAGTGGTGGATGTTCCCAATAAAAATTCTATGTTTTTTTTTCTTTCCAAGTTGTAATGTTGAACTTATATTCGTATCCGGTTTTCCAAAACTACTAGAATACTCGGTCCTTTGGGATTTTATTCCTTGTAATCATGCCAATGTATTAAAATAATGCACCGACTCTGGGCTTCTGAGGTAAGGGAGTTATAGTTGGTATTAAAGAAAGTTTAGTAAAAAACTTGAAAAATAGATATAGAAAAAGTATATTACTAAGAAAAATCTAAGATAATATTTGGGGATAAGAATACAAGGACATCTTAGAATTTTGGTAAGGAATATATTATGTCATTTATTAAGAAAATACATCCATGTCTGGATATGAACATGTAGAGGTGGCTCTGGCACAGATGTATCTAGAGGTAAAACCCGAAAACACCGCTTTGAGCTATACTTGAACAGGAAATGGTGCACGAAAATGGGCCTTGCTGCACTCTTGGTTAGACACTCCTAGGTAATATGCTATGGTAAATTCATAAGCTTATTATAAACAATTATGAAGGATTTGTGCCCCAAAGTAACCATAGTATATGGTTATAGGATTTTTGATGCATAAATTTATGTTATGTGTTATACCATGTTTAGAGATATAGAGAGTTCCTAATTTTATGAGATAATATATAATATAGAATTGATTAGAAATAGATCCTAGTAGAAGGAATGAGAACATCACCAATACACATGATGTGAAGAGTAAAAAGGATTATATCTCTAATGGTCTTAAACCATAATTTCAAAGGAAGATTGTCTCCCAAGTATCCTCATTATATGAGGAAGTAACATCATGTATTGACAAGGTATTTAAATACTTCTATGAGACCTATGGATTTGAGGGGAAGCAAAAGAACAAGAGGATGGTAGGAAAAAACATGGATAAAGGGAAGAAGGTAAAGATGTATTTTACCACATGTGATAATTGTGGAAGGAAACACCTTGTTATATGATTGAGAAGAAATGTATTTTGCTTGAAGTGAAGAAAAAAAGGCCATCATGCTCATAATTGAAAGAAAAGGAAAGAAGTTTTCTATATTCAATGCTTTAACTATAAGAAGATGGGACACTATGCGAATCAATGTCCCAAGCATCAAAGGAATATACCCCAAATAATGATTTTGGATAATGGTCAAGTAATGATGCTACCATAGATAAGGAATAATTATTAATATTTCTAGTCAAGAATCATGTCATTTGAATATTTTTTTAGTAATGTACTTGTTGTAAGAATTATGAGATATATAAGGACTGTACTGCAGTACTATTTCATTATGGATTTTAGGTCGTATGATGAATGGTACAAAAGAAAAAGTGATTCATTATAAAGTTGAACTTTTTAGAAAAAAACATTATTGAGGGGAAGACAATACTTAATATATATTTGATGTTGAGATAATGATGAAGAAATGATTGATTCAGATAAGTATTGACTACCTTGGAACTTATTATTGACTTGTCCAGAAGTGGTCTATGCTATCATCAATGGAGTTTACAACACTTTTATATTTAAGGAATATATCCAATAACATGTATCTTACTTAAGGAATATGGAAGAATGCATGTTTCCAATATGTTTTTTACGATAATTCTAGTTATTACCATAGTTCTTGAGGATACATGATGAAGTTATTGACATGTTTGGAATGTGAATTTTAGAGCGACTTCTTTTAGATTAATGGTTAATGATAAGTTTATCATGGAAATTTAGATACCTTCATTATAATGTGTTGAATCATTATATTTTTGAATTTTTAACCATTTAAAAAATGGTTTATGTTGATCATTGTATGGGTTTTAGAGTTTATGTCACTACATGATGGTTTGATTATTATTTTTAGGACCATGTTGTCCTATTAGGATGCATTGTTTTGTAGTAACTGATGCATTTATATTTCCTCTAATTAATAGGATGTTTTAACCATATTCTTGATGTGGGTTTTCAATACAGGAATTTTCTAGTATCAGCCATTAACTTTCAAAGTTCAATTACAAATTTCAACGTTGAAATTTTTGTAAGAAAGGGATAATGTAACACCCCAAGAATTTAAAAGTAGATATATTATAGAATGAATGTAACACCAAGTCTCTACAAACACTACTTTATTATAACCTAGCCAAGAAAAGATAATTTTTCCACCTCTATGATTTGAATTTCAAAAAATCGACATACAAAGTTTCATTTAGGAAGATATTTAGAGTCTGATAAGACAAACATAATTTTTTGGTGAATAGTAACATACCCTTATGAATAGTAACATAACCTTAGGAATAGAAATGAATAGTTAATTGGCCAAAAAAATAGAAACTCCACCCATGAATGTATAAATACAATTCAGACATCTTAAAAGTGATAAAACTATCATAGTATAATTATTGGTATTTTTGTATGCCAAAAATATTTTAATTATAATTTTTTGATTAATTTAATAATTTAAAATGGAAGTTTATTTTCATGAAATGTAATAATACATTTTTATTTTATTTTCTTATGGTTATAATATAATTTTATGGGATCTTGATTAATTTTCAAGGTGTTATAAAATGAGTTATTGTTTTAATGTTGTTTTTTCGAATAAATTATGATTTTATTTAAAAATTAAATTAAAAATATTTAGAAAATAATTTTCCAAAAATAGAGTTCATTTTTTAATTTTACACATCGAATAATTGGTAGGGTTAAATTTTGGTATATTTCTGAAAACATGATTGATTTATGAATAGTGAATCATGGTAAAATACAGTATATACAAAATATCAGTTAAATACACTATTTATGACAACATGAGTGATGTAAGGGAACTTGGTTCAAACTCACATGCACGTATTACTATTAGGGGTCACATGAAACAACACTATTGGTTGTCTGGAGGGAATTAATAAAATAATGAATAAAATATTCAATATTTACTCTTCTCCTCCACCATAACCCCACCCTCACTCTCTCTTGTCCTCACTCCTCTAAGCCTTGAATATCCTAAAATTTCTGCCCAAATACCATTCCCTAGTCTCTAAACACGTCCAAGAAGCTATTTTTCTTTCTAAAAGACCATAACCCCTTCCCTTAAATAGATTCTGAAGGAGGTGGATTCAAGAGGTAAAGTCACATTTTATTTCTTTCATTTTCATTTCTAGTTCCTTTCTATTGTTATCTTCTCCTCACCTCCTCTCTCAAAATGACCATGATAAATCTAGTATCATCTATGTAAATTAATTATATCACGTTAATTTAAGAACCATCATCAATATTCTTACTCTCTCTCTCTCTCTTTTATTTTATAAATTAAATCATCATTCGTGATGTTCCAATTTACAACCTTTGTAGACGATGAAGTTACGTTATTCAATTTCTCCTTCATTACTGGTCATGAAACCATTTTTATGGTTGAACCAGAAAATAATATTTTTATTATAACCTAATTAATATTCATTAACTAGTATACATACATGTTATTAAATCATATTCCCAAACTAGTTCCTAATAATCAAAATACCGCTAAAATAATCTAAGTGAATGTCATTAATATTTCATCTAATGATTCATCCTCATTCCATGTAACCAATTGATATAAATGAACATTAACACCAATGTATTTTTATAAATAATATTTAATTTCAATTTTTGAGATTTAAATCCACTCCACATGAACTCCAATACATAAAAACAAGTGAACTAGTTATGAAAATCAAGAAAACAAACATTCCGGAACAATGAAATTCAACATTATAACTAATCAATAAGGAAATAATGGGCTTAATGAAATCATGGTAAACTAAATAAATTATAAATAGGATATTAATTAAGTTAATAATAATTCTAATTTCATATTCTAGGACCTTAAGTTCAAGATCAGAACACCTTCAGACTTAAGGTAAGGGGTTTCTTCACCTCACTTCCATTTTTGTGATATTTTCCATATTCACTACCAATACTTGTGTATGGTGTATGTATACTAACCATTGATGTAAAATATCATTAATATATTTATTTTAATGTTATTAAATTTATGAATTTAATATTATTAATTTTGGGGCATACAAATAAATTGATTACAAAGTGGTAAGGGATTTCTACCCGAAACTCCATTTTCATTCGGGTTACTCTTATTTTCTACTTACCTAAATTAAATTCTTATTTATTCTTATTCAATCCACATATATTATGTTTTAATGTTGTAAATATTTTTAAAATCCATAATCCTTCTTTATTTTTTGGGTATTTACATTTTTTAAAAGGATCATTCAAAAAATTTATCCCGATAAACGAACTTGATTCAAGGAATATTTTCAAATTCATACCCGTTTTCAAGTATACACCTGAATCTGTTTTAAGCCACCATTATTTTTAAAAAAACAATCATTTTATCATGAACAATGATCTTGGATAATTTATGGATTTAAGATAACAAATGTGCCTTTCTTCTTTAAAACTCTCTTTAATACTTTCCTTAAAATGCTCTAAAATTTTTTACTTCTAAAGAATCTTAAGAACTCTTTTTACATGTTTTCACTTCAATAAGTCATAATTTATGCCTAAAATATAATTTCAATGTCCTATTATTTTATTTTAAGGGATATTTATGTTTAAAATATTATTTCATGGAAAATATAAATGATTTTCCAAAAGAACTCATCTTTTAAAAGTAAAAATGATTTTTCTCATCTCACATTAACTTTTATGAGATATATGACTTGTTCACCACTTATTTATTTCTGGTGGTGTATGTAATTCCCATTGTTTTATCACATCAAGAGTCTTATTATTCTCATGATATTCTAAGGTATTATGATTTTAATGTTTCAAGGTGGTATGGGACACATTGGAATGTTTAAGTATTATTTCCCTCAAGGATTTTTCAATGGTCTCATTTAAAAGTATCTTCATCTATGTCAAAAAACATTGTTGAATCTTTTACTTTATTGAGTTTTATATCATATGATATCATCCACCATGTTTTATTGAATGTATTATGATTAGTTTTACTGTGGACGTGCTATCTTAAAACCATTCACCAATTTACTCTGAATGGTTAGTGGTTAGGCTTAATGTTCGGGGAATGTTATTTATATTTCATATATTAGATTCAATATGACTATTTATGTTGTTTATGTTTATCCCCATTCATATGAGGAATTCATTGGACATAGTAAGTGTTAGGTGGGGCCCTCTATAGCCCCCCGGTGCATCAGTAGGTCTCATGAGACAAATAGATGTGTACTTGGCCAAGGCGTTTCCCAATTTGATATATGGTTTTGGCCGAGGCCTTAATAATTTTTAGACAAATTGGATGAGGCCCATATGGAATGTTTTATAATGTTTAGAATATGCATTTACCTCATTATAAATCTATAAATTCATAGTTCATGTGGTTATTTGACTAGTATAATACCCATGATTATGTTTTATGATTGAAATATTTACTCAACTCATATTCCTTCCATATTATGTTCATGTTTATTTTTAAAAGTAATGTGTTTTTAGTTATTTACCATATCTAATGTTTATGTTTATGATATCTTCTACTTTATTGCTTACCCTTATTGATAATTTGATCCCACCCCTTTATTATGCTTTATTTTGTTAAGACATGAAGAATTTTTTTATGACTGACCTATAGGGATAATCTTGGAGTGGTGGATGTGCCCAATAAAACTTATATGTTGTTTTTATTTTCAAGTTTTAATGTTGAACCTATGTATGTATCTGGTTTTCCAAAACTACTTGACTACTCGGTCCTTCAGGATTTGATTCCTTGTAATCATGCCAATGTATTAAAATAATGTACTGACTTCGAGCTTGTGAGGTCGGGGTGTTACATGATTTATATGATTATGTATATGCATCAAACTTATGTCTTATGATTATGATATGCTCTCATGGATCATGATTAATTATTGAAGATTCCAGAATCTTATGCTTCATATTTTTTATTATGGAAAAGACTTATTCTATGACTCATGTTTTATTATCTATGACATTTTGGGTATGACCTCATACGTTATGATCATGTTCTCAAACCCTTAGGCTTATATTATGCTCACATATGATCATCGATTGATATCTCCCATATTTACCCTTACTGAGTATCTGAGATCAACCTTTTTAATGTTTCCATTTCCATAGGTTATAAATAATGTACTAAGTATGAAATGTTAAGAAGGGTATAATGTGGGAAAATTGTGGGAGATGTTGAAGATCATTTATGAAATAAAATAATTATGTATCTAGTATCCAAAGACACTAAACCTTTATGGTTCTCAAACATGTATTATTTCCATATATATTGAATATTCATCTAAAGTGATGTATTATTTTTGTATGTTATATACAATTTTCCTTAGATTCTATCAAAGAAATATTTAGTTAATTTTGTAGATTAGGTTATGAGGAATGAGAGGATAGATATTATTAAAACCTTATGTAAAGAAAATTGATATAGCATAATCCTAAAGTGTCATTGGTTGATAAAAAGTTGTCATAAATATACACATATTAGGAATTATTTTCATTATAATGTGATTTGATCACTCTAATGATTAATTCTTAGTACTCACACTAACCGTTTAGGTGTAAGAAAATGAATAGAACCTGAATAAAATGAATAACATTATGCTTATTATGCATTCATGGAAATTAAATTTTTTTTGTATATAGTTATAGGGAATATTTTATATCTGAAATTTTTATAAGAGTATCACATCACCATATCAATGGATAGAAATTGAATTATCATTAAAAACTATGAATGGTATAATTATTACATCTAACGTCTATAGCTTCTCTATGGTAGAAGCTTGTTGGAATGATATTCCTGAAATATTTTTATTCACCTTCAAGTTAAATTTGATGTGATTTTGGGAGTGGATTGGATTTTTCTATATATCTCCCACCTTAATTTTTGAGGAAGGGAATCCACATTTTATATTCTAAATCAACATATGTTCTTCTATCAGTGTGAGGAAGAACATGAACTTCCAATGGAAATTACTTCCATTATATTGGTATTAATACCACTCCATGAGGGGTATTTTTCTAAGATGTTTAGGGAGAAACTAAAAATTTTAGACATGAATCTTATTTTGGAATATTCTAATGTATTTCCTAAAGAGTTTCCTAATCCTCCTCTAAATCATGAAGTTTATTTTTCAATAGAACTCATAAATGGTGCTTTTCAAATTTTAAAAACTCCTCATATAATAGAACCAATTGAGTTTCAAGAATTAAATAAGAAACTATAAAAGAATCTAGAAAATGGATTCATATTCCCTACTGTGTCACCATGAGGTGAACCTATTATTTTTTCCGATAATAAAGATGGATTAATGTATCTTTTCATTGATTATTGAGAACATAACTGAATCACTATCCTTAAAAAGTATCCTTTACCATGCATTTATGACTTTCTTGATCAACTTTATATAGCTCAATACCTTTCAAATATTGGTCTTAGATCTGTATATCATTAGTTAGGAGTAATAAGGGAGGATATACCCAATACAATCTTCTATAAAATGTATGGACACTCTTAATTTATAGTGATTCAATTTGGACTTACCAATTCCACACAATATTTATGGATCCAAGGAATTGAGTCTTTAGAGATTACCTATATTAGTTTGTTGTAATATTTATAGAAGATATTCTCATATATTCTAAGAGAAAGGAAGATAATGAAGATCATTTGAGGATTTTGTTGAAGACCATGAGATGGTAGAAGCTATTTTCAAATTTTACAAAGTGTAAATTATAGAAATAGAAAAATCATTTTTAGGTCATGTAATTACAAGAGATGGTATATTTGTGGATCCTTTAATGATTAAGGTTATTAAGAAATGAACTATACCAGCCACTGTTTCTGAAATCCATAGTTCTCTTCGATTGGATGGATATTATCGATAATTTTTGAGAATTTATTGTGGATAAAAAGTCCATTAACCATATTATCTATGAAGGGATCCAAGTTCCTTCGGATATATTATTTTTCAGAAAATTTCATGGAGATAAAGAGAATGTTGGTTAGTGAACATATTTTACCCTACTCTATAATGGAGATGGTATTTTGATATACAATGATATATCAAATAATGAATTGGGATGTGTTATCTTATAGAATGACTTGGTAGTAGCATATGCCTTATGAAAATTGAGGGTTCTTGAGAAAAATTATGCAACACTTAATTTTGAGATAAAAATGGTAAATTTTTCATTGAAAATATAGAGGAATTATCTGTATGGTTAAAGGTTTGATATATATACTAATCAAAGAAGCTTCAAGTATATATGAACTAAATGAGATGGTTTAAGTTGATTAAATATTATTATTTCTCTATATATTAACACCTTGGGAAGATGAATAAGGTGGATGATACTTTCAGTTGGAAGGACCATGTTAGATTTTACATGTTAAATATTGAAATTGATCGACCAATTATGGATTTTGAGAATACAAACCTTGAAATCAGAAGGAAAGGGGAGAAACCATACCTATTTCAGAAGAATATTCAACCATCTATCTATTAAATGATTAAAGAGGTTCATAAAGATGATGTGGATATAAAAAATCTGTTATGGAATATTTCAAAGTTCAACTATGAGCAAGAATGAATTATTAAATATAGGAACCATATATATGTCCCTTCAATACTAGAATTGAAGGAGAAGTTGGATAAAGAACATAACTCATTAATATCTATCCATCCTCAAAGTAAAAATTTGTATAGAGTTATCAGAGAGAATGTGGAGAACCTGACTCGAATACCCTCTCAAATTGGTACCCGACCCAAACTACCACATTTTTGAAGGGTGTTCCCGATCCCCATGGGCTAGAGCCTAGCACCCCAGCATCAAAAAATAACTATAGGGAATTATTTCTCCCAACCTGATGCAAAAAACATGGATTATATATATATATATATATATAATAGAGTGAAATAACATAAGAGATAAATATACTCCATAACTGAAAGAAGATAGTAGAAATGATACAACTCAAAAGTAGCCAAACCATCCCAAAGTAAAAGTCTAATAATATAAGGAAAAATAAAATAGGGAAACAACTACTCCATGTGATAGCATGGTAAAAATACCACCATCTCACCACCAGCTACCCATACATAGTTAACAAAAACCTCACCACCTCACTATGATGCCTTTCACTTCCATGCATCTAAAGACATACAAATCCCTATGAACCTCTAAAGGTGTGAACATGGTGTGAGATAATAGGCTCAAAGGGATACCACCTAGGTGCTCTATAAAAAGTCTATGTACAATAATTTTAATATGATAACATTAAATAAATCAATTCATGATAAATATTTAAATAGTTTTTATATCAAAAGTATGGAAAACATTTAATTTCCCCTTTTTCTACATTCCCAAAAAATCCATGTAAAATAGTTTCAAAACATTTCATATACCAAAGCATTCATATAAAATCAAAGAAATGAATGTATAACATATCATATCAAAACAATGGTAATAAAATATTAAACAGTATAAGACAAAATCATAGGTAACATCACACAAAGGATCACTATATGTGAGGATAGAAGACTACTTGTACCATAATCAATGACCAGTGAAAAATAAATTCTTTAGAACTCAAACCTAAGGAGTATAGAAACAACCCATGAGTTAATCTACCAACAATGTCAACATTACTTCCTAAGAACAATGGGCATAGGGGATAGAGAAACACCCCATGAGTGAACCCCCTGATAATAAATGGATGATAAACTGAAGATAATCCTTCAACCTAAGTATCCAATGCTTTCCATATGATCTATTTTCCAAACCAATTCATCAAACCTTTCTTTGAAAACAATTTCAAAAATACATTTCACAATTATTTGAAAATACCTTTTTATTTTACCCAAAAAGGTAAAAATCATAATTTATCAAAAAATTATTTTCTATACACATAAATCAACCAATCAATCATGCCATTTCATTTATAAATTTTTTATTAATCCATAGAAATGTAGTTTATCCAACATAGGCTAGATAAAAAACTACCTACCTCAAACACGGGGTTGCACATTCTCGCAACTTGATCCACCAACAAGGAAGAAAAAAATGATGACAACAGAGGAACTAGAATCAATCCAAAAATCTATGAATTGTTTCGATTTATAAAAAGGGTCAGTGAAGAGGAAATGTCAAGAAATAACTTGAACACCGCACTATAACCAACACAAGGGTTATCCTATATAGGAATATCACATAGAATATCTAGAAGGAATTAAAAAAATTATTATTACAGGTCCAAAGATCCATAATTATAGTTAAAACGGGCAGCAATGATCAATGACAAGGAAGGAACATGAGGAATACTCACCTGGATAAATGATCTTCAACTTCAACAATGATCAATGGCCAAATGAAATGATTCATAAGGAATGAAGGTTTCTAAAATCACCTGGGATAGATCGTTGGTCGTGAGGAGAGAAGATACAACCAAATAATGAAAACACATAAACTGTGCAATTCCCTAAGAGCACAACCCATGAGGATCTCATGCTGTGAAACCCATTTTCACATCATGCAAATCATAAAAATCAAGTATGTTGGAAAATCCATCAATTTTAATTAAAAACCAAATTTTTACTATTAAAAAAATGTAATATATATTGATGTAATGTATTATCCATTCCCTATATTGGTTCACAGCTTCTTCTTGATGATCAATACCTAGCATGTAACCATTTTACATGAGGTGTATTTCTCTTATAGACCAAGAAATCCCCATAATCTGCTCAGAAATCCCTAAAATAACTTCAGTGTTCTCCATACATGGAAGAACCCCAAAAAAGATTAAAACATGCATTTCTGAACATGAGGTCATTTTCCATAGAGAATTCTCTCTATCCTCAAGAGTCCTAAAATTCACCCAAATAAGGAGGGAAACAAAATGGTAGTAGATAAATAACTAAAATTGGTAATGGTATGTTACAAACTCTCCACCGTACGACTTTATATCCCTAGGAAGTCATGTGGAAGAATGATGACTAAAAAAGAGTTGAGGCCACTACTCCCTCATCAATGAATCCTATTCCAATTTATTGTGATAATCTTATCCATGTTACCATAAAATTCTAACTAACAGTGTAACAGCCTGTGTTTTTGAACTAGGGTAAATTCCACAAGAATTTGAATTTTGGTGATTACTGGATGGGTCATTTTACAAAGTGGGATTTAGAATGAAATTCTGAGTGTTATAATGATTCAAAGTGATGTTTTTGGACTTGTGTAAAGGCCCGAGAAGTTTCATGTGTGTCTTGGTGAGTTTTGGGAGCACTGGAACTGAAACATAAAGTTTTTAAAGGGTTTGCATTAGGTGCATGGTTTTTCTAAAACTGTGTGGCCCATTTCAGGAAACTATACGGATTATTGCAGGTGGATTGAGGTCATCACTTGGACCATGCATGATTTTCCAAAACATGTGCCTAGCCTACATGGTTAGTGGTTTTTGGTAGTACCTAAACACTATTAACCACATGGTTGGTGCATATTTTCTAAACTGTGTGGGTCATGCTGTGTGGGGAGCCCAGGTGTCCAGTAAAGGGTGAATGAGCGGCTCATGTAACACCCCGAGATTTTATGAGATATATTATTTTCGTTGATGTCTTCTATTATACACTACACCAAGATTATCTTGTACTCTACGCAACACAGTATTAGCTTGCAGCATACGCAACACTATTCTTGGCTCGTGTTACACACAATTTCAAGTTCATATTTGGAAATTATTCTACGCAACATTAAGTATAGATTTTGTTTAATGTATAAATGATATAAGTTTTGATTATGTTATACGCAACACCAAACAGAGCTTTCACTACACGCAGCCCTGACTTGGCTTGCATTACACGCAATCAAGACCTTCCTCGATAGCGTGAGTAGTACGTAATACCGAGTTTCACTAAATGAGATATTATTATAATATTATTATGAACTAGCCGTTATGAATAGTAATACCCACTTTTTAAAATTTTATAAATTTTATCTTTCAAAATGTACTTCATTTTTTGATTCAGAATATCAAAATTATCCTAGGATGAATTTTTGGTATTTTTCTGAAAATTTTCAATTTTTGATGAATAGTGAAAACATAGGATTACTATTTAAAAATAGACTTTTTATTTAAAAAATTATTTATTTAATTTAAATTTATTTTAGGTCAAAATTGATACATAATACCTATATAAGTTCAATTTAATTCATTGGGGTCATTTTATAATAATTTTTGATATATACAAATTTTATTGAACTTTTCACCGTCTTTTACCCACCTCCTAGGAGAATTTAAAAATTTACATAAAACATAATTTTACCGCTTCTTTGAGTGAAATTTTGAAAATAAAAGAGACACAGTTAATATCAAGGAGTAAAATGAGGTTCAATAAGATGAGAATATTTTTTTGTTGAATAGTAACTTTTTTACTTTTATTTACCACCGTTAAAAGTAAATAGGGTAATTAAGGGTAAAAATGATATTATTATTACCCTAACACATGTCCTAATTCTATTGTATAAGTTTAATTCGACAAAAAACAACCTTAGGAATAAAATATTACCCTTTAGGTCTACTTGGATTAGATTAGGACGTTTATTATTATTTTATTTAAAGAAGAGTTAAAATAGTTAAAATCAATGTTTAATAACTAAAATATTTTTAATATAGGGTTATACATAAGATAAATTCGACTATAAATATTAATTAGAAATATAAAAATATTTCCTACATAATGGTATTTTATTTATAATTTTTAGACATTAAATAATTTAATTTATTTATGACACAATGATGATGCAGTAACTACCTTATTAATGAAATATTAACATAATTGATGTTCTAAATACCCAAATAAATTTAATTTGAGATTTTTTATAAATTCCACTAATTTTTTAGGTTAATATGACATGTTAGTATTGATTCACTTAACTTTTTTCGTACTAATAATTCTTTTATGATTTTCACAAAAATCAATTACCAAATAGTGTCAAAATTGACATAAAATAGTTTTTAAAACAAATATTATATTATTAATTGTTATTCTATTCCTAAAAATATAAGGTTCGGCCAAATGACTTAGATAAGGTTATATATATTAATAAAGAACCACTTGGGGTTCGTTTGGCTTGTTACAGTATGTTTATTAACCATATAGTGTAAGAAAACAAGAAGACACGGTAAAAGTTAAATTATTTAACTTAGTGTTAAATCTAAATGATAAGGTTAAAATTGTAACCTAAACTTGTCTAAAACCTATTTGTTGAGAGGATTTCGACCCATCCCCACTTTATCTTCTAAATAAATCAATTTTAAGCTATTATTAACAGAATATGACTTTATTATAAAATAAGACTTTAGGTTTTTCCTAAGGTGCCCCTCTCCTCCCTTATAAAAGGGCACCTCCTCCCTCTCCTCTTTACACAATTTTGAGATTTCAAGCTTAACCAACCCATCCCATTTCTCTTATCAACTTCCCTAGAAACATTATAGTGTTAACGGTCTCCTCAAAATACAAACTCTAGTTCCTTAAAAGATGAAGCTTAAAAGAGGAGGTTCAGATACGTATGAAGCATATCGGACCTAAGGTAAGGGGTAATTATTGCAATCTCATTCTTATCTGAGATTGTTTATTCGTAAGTTTCTATTGGGGTTATGTTTATCATCCATTTCCATATTTTCTCAAAAAAAAATTCATAAAATGTTTACTTTTCTTCCATATATGATTAAATTCATTTTTACCCCTCTTTGACTTTTACATTGTGTTATGGAAGGAATGTTTCTTTTGTTTACCAAATGAGGAACTTTTTGACTTTTCTGTTAAAAGTATGAGGAGAATTTTTTTCTTAACTTATACAAAAAGAATGGATTTTTATTGTTTCATAACACCTTATTTTCATGAATCTTACTCTACAAGATTTCATGACTATTTTCAACAAAATCCTTTTCTTTTAAAATTGCATGGAATTTTGTGAAAAGAAAATGATTTTGAAGAAGAAAGGATATTTTCCTCAAGAATTCATTTCAAGTGTTTTATCAAAACCATTTTCCATCGAATATTAAATTATTTCATATGTGTATGTTTCATGTATAATATCTCTATGATTTACATGGTTTCACTTTTCTTATGATGAAGTGATGTCCATTTGTTTTATATGGATTATGTTATGATGGGATGATGTTTATGAAACCCCTTTTATTCTTTGGGTTATAATGAATGATTTATGTTTATGTTGTGGAACACGTAAAAATGATTTCATTATGAGATGGGTGGGACCTATATCTCTCTTTAATGCATTAGGTAAAGATTTATATCTCATGAGATAGACATGGCTAGAACGGTAAGTTAATATGGTTCAGTGATACAGGATTGGAATGAGGAGTGAACTCGATTCAGAAATGGACTTTGTCCACTAATAAGGTCTTGGCAGCAATGCCTTGGCTACTATGGAAATACATCAAGTGCTTAATGGTTTTCCACAATTACATGTTTTATTCTCATGCTATTTTATCATGATTAATGTTTCTTTATGATCTATTCCTTATGTACTTCCATGTTTTATGTCATTGGTCAAGATTATGATGTTTAAACATTATGTTCATGTTTTTTTAAGTTCAAATGTATATGATTTGTTTTATTTTATCCATGCTTACCCTTACTATGAATTTGAGATCAACCTTTATATGTTTTCTTTTCACCAGGATTTAAAGAAAGGCTTTAGGTAAGAAAACAAAAAGGGGAAGATCTTTATGGGAGATGTTGAAGATCTTTCATGACGATTAGAAGATTATGTTCCGAGTTTCCAAAGACACTAAAATATTACGGTCCTTTGGTGTTTATTTTTGTTATGTATTAATTATTCTGCAAAAGTAATGTAATTTCCATGTACATCAAGCTTTGGGTCACTACAGTTGGTATCAGAGGAAAGGTTTAGTCATCCTTTGGAAACTAGGATGCAAAAACTTTAGTGAGATACCTAGAGATATTTCTAGGGTATGTCTAGGGATGTCCGTAAGGTTAAGTATAAGTATAGGTTATAGTCCTAGAATTATGGTAAGGATCTTATAATTAATACTAAGATGTTATATATTGATGGTACTCCCCCTTTTTTATGTTTTTTTCCTAGCTTGATTTTTTCCTCTCACACTATTCTTTTTGGGTTTTTGATGATGGATGGAACCTGAAGGAAACGTGTTGATCAATGTAATGTATAATGAAATGATTTCCCTCTTGAACAAACCAATGTTATGGGAGATGTAGTGAAAAATCTTATTTCTATACTTACACAAGCTATGAATCATTCTGGACTTCCAAATGAGTAGAGAAGGGAACAATATTCCATTGAGTCCTTCATGAGGCAACGTCCACCTTCTTTCTGTGGGTCTTCTGATCCACTTGTTTCTAAACAATGGATTAGTACCATTGAAAATATATTTTCAATACTTCGCTGTTCCGAGCATGAAAAAGTCATTTTGTCTGTTTACCGGTTAGAAGGTGAAGTAGACCAGTGGTGGACTCTAGTTAAAAATACAAGTCCCCAAGATGAAATTGAATCCATGGAATGGAACGAGTTCAAGAACTTATTTTTCAATAAGTAATTCCCCCGTATTCTTCAAAAAAAGATGGAAAAGGATTTCCTTGAGCTTAATCAAAAGGATGATGAATCTATTGGTATATATGAAGCGAATTTTACAAGGCTTGAAAGGTATGCATCTGGATTTATCATCCAACCTGAAAGTAAAGTTGATCGATTCTTCAGTGGCTTAAAACCAAGTCTTCGAAGGGAATTAGCTATAAGAGACTTTAGTAGCTATGAAGAAATTGCATGGTGTACTATCAAGGTAGAAATTGAAGTCGGTGTTACATATCCATCTCATGGTTTTGACAAGAAAAAAAGATGGAGTTCAAGGATAAATCTCAGAATATTGGTGAAAAGAAGTTGAATGTTTCTTTCTGCTCAAAGTGTGGAAATAAGCATGGTGGAGATTGTCTAAAAGGTACTAGAAAATGTTTCAAGTGTGGAAAAGAAGTTCATCGAGCAGCTGAGTGCCGAAGTAATGGGAAAAAGGTTTCTCATGACGTGAATAGAGAAAAGACTACAGAGAATGCTCCACCAACACTTAAATGCTTCAAGTGCAAGGAAATGGGGCATTATGCTAATCAATTCCCTAATCCAAGGGTTAATGATGATCGGTGTGAGCAACCTCTTAAGGAAAAGGACAAAGGGAAGTCACATGCGATCACTATTAGAAATTTTGAGTATGATAATGATGTGGTGGAATGATTATGTGTTTATGTAAAGGAATTCCAAAATAATGTTGCGGAATCTCATTTATAGTATTGTGGAAAATTGAAATATCTATGTAATGGTTTATTGTGGTTTTCGATAATTATATGGTACAGGTAACCATGAAAAGTGATTGAAATATTTTTGGAAAGTAGATGATATGCTCATAATGAAGGGATAAGGAGAAAATGAAATTTTTGATAGTATTCATGAGCTCATGACTGATATAAAGACAAAGTGATATCATAGTTTGAGTATATCAAAATTTTGGGATTTTGGTATGTGGAAAGAGTTAACTTTTGACAGCATTCATGTTTTTAATAAGGTTCAATGGGTATTCATTTTTCAAGAGAATACATGATTAAGGTATTCACATGTGTGGAATGTGACCAACAAGATATATCGTATGATATATGGGGGATAAATGATGGTATTCACATGCTTGGTAAATGAAATTTCTAGTAATTATTTTCTTTATACTATGATCTTGGACAGAAGTATTTTATATAAGCCTAAAGATTGGAATGGATTATGTTAGACGTAAGTTAGTGTTTTTTAAGGATAGAACTTTTTGATATTATTTTTGGAATGTTATAATAATATAGTTTTAGAAAAAGGAAAACTCATAGGACGGGCGACAACCCGTTGTGTCGGACAAGGCTGTGGGAATCGAACCCAAAACCGAAGTGTGACAGGCCTCTATCACGTACAACTAGCCTATAGGAAGTACCTGGTTAGTATAAATTAGTTTTCATTTATTAAGTGGTATGATATATGAAGTATAAGTCCATTTTAGGAACCATATATGATTAATCTCACTATAGATGGACTTATGTATATTTAATAACTTTTGCTAACCTTATGTTTCATACAGATGGAATGACCTATCATTCTATCGCATGATCTTCTAACACTTTGAAAAAGACAAATTCAACTTCATTTATTTAATAGGTGAAGTGGAAATTGTTCAAGGAACGATCAGTGGTAAGATTGTACCAAATCAAGTAAGTATTTCTTTTAATTCAAAAATTCTTCAACATTTGGGAAATGATCTTGAGAACCAAAAAAATTTCCTAGTGACCTCATATCTGATGAATCATATGGTACCTTAGATCATCACAAATTTATGGCTTTATGATTGTTGGATTTTTTCATATCCATGTCCTCTACCACTCTCCATCAGAACTTGATGGTTAGATTTTTCTTCCATATCCATATTTCCACCTATGGTCTCCTATGTGGAAACCCAGTGATGAGTTAATCTGGGTAACCATTACATTTCTTACTTTAATTTTTAAAATTAAGTTTTACTATCCCTTTTACGATGTGGGTTTCTACGAATGAAACTTTTAAGTAGTAAACAATTTATAACCTCGACGAATTTTGAGGGAAAAATTAATTTTAAGGGGGGTAGAATGTAACACCCTGAGATTTTATGAGATATATTATTTTTGTTGATGTATTCTATTATACACTAAACCAAGAATAGCTTCAACTATACGCAACACTGTATTATCTTTTAGTATACGCAACACTATTCTTGGCTCATGTTACACACAATTTCAAGTTCATTTTGTGGAAATTATTCTACGCAACATTAAGTATAAATTTTATTTAATGTATAAATTAAATAAGTTTTGATTATGTTATACGCAACACCAAATAGAGATTTCACTACACGAAGCCCTGACTTGGCTTGCATTACACGCAATCAAGACCTTCCTCGATAGCGTGTGTAGTACGCAATACTGAGTTTCACTAAATGAGATATTATTATAATATTATTATGATCTAGCCATTATGAATAGTAATACCCACTTTTTGAAATTTTATAAATTTTATCTTTCAAAATTGACTTCATTTTTGGATTTGGAATATCAAAATTATCCTAGAGTGAATTTTTGGTATTTTTCTGAAAATATTCAATTTTTGATGAATATTGAAAACACTGGGTTACTATTTAAAAATAGACTTTTTATTTAAATTATTATTTATTTTATTTAAATTTATTTTATGTCAAAATTGATACATAATACTTATATAAGTTCAATTTAATTCATTGGATTCATTTTATAATAATTTTAGATATATAAAAATTTTATTGAACTTTTCACCGTCTTTTACCCACCTCCTAGGAGAATTTGAAAATTTACATAAAACTTAATTTTACCTCTTTTTTTAGTGGAATTTAGAAAATATGAGAGACACGGTTAATACCAATGAGTAAAATGTGGTTCAATAAGAAAAAATAT
Organism: Viscum album; assembly: GCA_963277665.1. Taxonomy (NCBI): domain Eukaryota; kingdom Viridiplantae; phylum Streptophyta; class Magnoliopsida; order Santalales; family Viscaceae; genus Viscum; species Viscum album. The sequence goes on along the minus strand of OY728152.1, from coordinate 1,007,819,272 downwards.
TTTTTTTTGAAAAGTAACTTTTTACTTTTATTTACCACAGTTAAAAGTAAATTCGGTAATTAAGGGTAAAAATGATATTATTATTACCCCAACACATGTAATAATTCTATTGGATAAGTGTAATTCAACTAAAAAAAAACTTAGGAAAAAAATATTACAATTTAGGTACACTTGGATTAGATTAGGACATTTATTATTATTTTATTTAAAGAAGAGTTAAAATAGTTAAAATCAATGTCTAATAACTAAAATATTTTTAATATAGGGTTATACATAAGATAAATTTGACTATAAATATTAATTAGAAAGATAAAAATATTTCCTACATAATGGTATTTTATTTATAATTTTTAGACATTATATAATTTAATTTATTTATGACACAATGATGATGGAGTAATTACCTTATTAATGAAATACTAACATAATTGATGTTCTAAATACCCAAATAAATTTAATTTGAGATTTTTTTTTAAATTCCAATAATTATTTAGGTTAATATGACATGTTAGTATTTATTCAATTAATTTTTTTCGAACTAATCATTATTTTATGATTTTCATGAAATTCAATTACCAAATAGTGTCAAAATTGACATAAAATAGTTTTTAAAACAAATATTATATTATTAATTGTTATTCGATTCTTAAAAATATAAGGTTTGTCCAAATGACTTAGATAAGGTTATATATATTAATAATTAACCACTTTGGGTTTTTTTGGCTTGTTATATTATGTTTATTAACCATATAGTGTAAGAAAACAAGAAGACACGGTAAAAGTGAAATTATTTAACTTAGAGTTAAATCTAAATGATAAGGTTAAAATTGTAACCTAAACTTGTCTAAAACCTAATGGTTGAGAGTGTTTCGACACATCCCCACTTTATCTTAGAAATAAATCAATTTGGAGCTATTATATACTGAATATGACTTTATTATAAAATAATATTTTAGGTTTTTCCTAAGGTTCCCCTCTCCTCCTTTATAAAAGGGCACCTCCTCCCTCCCCTCTTTACACAATTTTGAGCTTAAAATCTTGTCCAAACCCTGCCCATTTCCCTTATCAACATACCTAGAAACATTATAGAGGTTATGGTCTCCTCAAAAGACAAACTCTAGTACCTTAAAAGACGAAGCTTAAAAGAGGAGGTTCGTATACGTACAAAGCATATCAGACCTAAGGTAAGGTATAATTATTCCAATCTCATTCTTATCCAAGATTGTTTATTCGTAAGTATTTACTAGGGTTATGTTTATCATCAACGTCCATATGATCTCAAAATTTTTCATAAAATGTTTACTTTTCTTCCATGTATGATTAAAGTCATTTTTACCCCTCTTTGACTTTTACATTGTGTTATGGATGGAATCTTTATTTTGTTTACCATACGAGGAACTTTTTGAATTTTCCATTAAAAGTACGCGGAGAATGTTTTTCTTAACTTATATGTCATGAACGGATTTTTACGGTTTCATAACACCTTATTTTAATGAAGCTTACTCTATAAGATTTCATAACTATTTTCAACAAAATCCTTTTCTTTTAAAATTTCATGGAATTTTGTGAAAAGAAAATGATTTTGAAGAAGAAAGGATACTTTCCTCAAGAATTAATTTCAAGTGTTTTATCAAAACCATTTTCCATCAAGGATGAAATTATTTCATATGTGTGCGTTTCAAGTATAATATCTCTATAGTTTACATGGTTTCACTTTTCTTATGATAAAATGATATCCATTTGTTTTATATGGATTATGTTATTATGGGATGATGTTTATGAAACCCATTTTATTCTTTGGGTTATGATGAATGATTTATGTTTATGTTGTGGCACATGTAAAAATTATTTCATTATTAGATGGGTGGGACCTATATCTCCCTCCAATGCATTGGGTAAAGATTTATATCTCATGAGATATACATGGTTGGAACGGTAAGTTAATCTGGTTTAGTGATACAGGACTAGAACGAGGAGTGAACTCGATTCAGAAAGGGACTTTGTCCCCTAAGATGGTATTGGAAGCAATGCCTTTGCTACTATGGAAATTATATCAAGTTCTTAATGGTTTTCCACAATTACATGTTTTATTCCCATGCTATTTTATCATGATTAATGTTTTCTTATGATATATGCCTTACGTACTACCATGTTTTATGTCATTGCTCAAGATTTTGATGTTTAAACATTTTGGTCATGTTTTTTTAAGTTCAAATGTATATGATTTGTTTTATTTTCTCCATGCTTACCCTTACTGAGCATTTGAGCTCACCCTTTATATGTTTTCTTTTCCCCAGGATCTAAAGAAAGGTTTTAGGTAAGAAAACAAAAATGGGAAGATCTTTATGGGAGATGTTGAGATCGTTCACCATGATTAGAATATTATGTTATGAGTTTCCAAAGACACTAAACTATTAAGGTACTTTGGTGTTTATTTTTGTTATGTATTAAGTATTCTTCAAAAGTAATGTAATTTCCATGTACGTCAAGCTTTGGGTCTCTACAGCGCATGGTTTGATAAATCGTGTGCCCTAAACCATGAACCGAGGCCCTATTTTAAAAATTGACATAAATTAAATTAAATTAAGTTTAAATTAAATTAAAACATAACTTATACCCACCCTCTCCCCTCTAGGTCATAGTGCACCCCCTGGGTTCTCTCCTTGTTTGTGCACAAGGATCCTCTATGACCTCCCTTTATATCTTCAATCCATCCAGATTTATCATTATATCCCACTCAAATATCCATGTAAAAACGTAATTCCTTGCCTCCATCCATTTATTCCTATGATTAGGTCTCCCTCTTTCCTTATTTTCATTCAGTCAATCCCCTAGGTTAGGGTTTAACTTGGATTTTGTGTTTCTCTCATTTATAGGGTATGAAATGGCTCTCTCAGGGCCCCTTCATGTGTACCTCGACATCTGTTACCGGTGGAAATGAGGATGAGTTCGATTTGGATCACCACCATAAATTTGGGTATGGTTATGCACCTGTTGTTTGGTATAGCCTACTTTATTTTGGGTCTTTATGTGGTTTTGAGTCCTTAAATTTATTGTAGGGAGTTTTGATCATCTTTGATGGTGCGCACACACATACATAGTTGTATATATATATATATATATATATATATATATATATATATATATATATATATATATATATATATATATATATATATTCCTCATACTTATTCCCTCATGGTTAGGGGTATAAATTCTTTGGATTAAAATATATATGTGTGTGTGTGTGTGTGTGTGTGTGTGTGTCAGAATGTATGTGTGTGTGAGTGTGGGGTTGTTTGAGTGGTTTCCACCAAATCTGAAAAATGTCGATTGTTGGCTTGGTCTACCACTTCAGGTAGGATCCCTATCCTTGACTCCATTAATTTTAAGAATGATTTATGTGATTCTTTAAATAAATTGAATCTCGCCTTCCTTTGATAAATTGGATTATGAGTTCGTGAATGAAATGCTTAAGATGTTAAATGATTTTTTGATAAACAAAGTCTTGTTTTTATAATAATACCCCTTCAGCAGAGGTGCACTATCTTCAAATATAAAAAGTAATGATTGGTTATTTTAAATATTACTTTTCCATATTTCTGGGATGTTATATATGCTTGAGTGTCATTGTTGATATGAGGCATGATATCTTATAGCATCTCCTGTTATGTTTTAAGGGAATTATTTGAAATGAAATTTAGTTCTTATAATATCTAGGCCTAGCCTATGATTTTGAAGAGGCATGTGTGTGTAGTTCATTGGTTGAATACCTTGAACTTGAAGAACCCTTTGGGTTTTTATTTCTAAATGGAACTTTAATTCCTTTTGGAATTTGACACCCTTAGGTGTTCCTTTTACCCCGTGTCATGGGATGTCAAGAATGTAATTGATTTGAATATTAAATTGTGAATTAAATGGATTGAATGGTAAGGAATTAGTGACCCTGACTATGGGCCCCTATTATGTCATTTCTTAATTATGCATGAATTTTACTTTGTATGGATATGCCCTTGTGAGATAGATACTACCTTTCCATGTAGTTGTTTATTAATCTCGAGAATCTTGTTATAAATAATTCCCATGTGAGATAGATACTAACTTTATATATAGTAGTTTATTAATCTTGAGAGGTTTTTTTTATAAAGAACTCCCTTGTTAGTTAATTGATGTTTATTCCATGTAATGTCTTATTTATGCATGTGTTGCTTTTTATATTGAAATGACCATGTGAGTAATTATGAGACAAGCCTAGTTATATTTCTTCATTCCTTGTTCCATCCTTGGGTTAGGTTTGAAATGATAGTTTATTGGCTTATCCATGACATATAGAAATGATATTGTGATTGAATGTTATAATACATGGGTGATACATGGATCGAGTTAAAGGATTCCATGGACAAACTCGTTGAGGCTTGACTTTTATGCTCGAGTGATACTTGGATGCCAAGGATGGAATCATAGGGGATTTTAACTGTTATATGCCAAGTGATACTTGGATCCTGTAGAGGATCCCAAGGATGGACTCAAAGGGAATCAATTATTTAAGACATGGGTGATACTTGGGCTCCCGTATGGGACCACCAAGGACAGACTTGGGTGGTTGAGACATTATAACACACCTAGAGTGGTACTTGGTTCATCAAAGGTTCTCTAGGGATGGGTTTTTAGGGTTTTGGTTCATATTAAACCTAGAGTGATAATTGGATTCCAACTAAGGAATTCCCAGGGATGAGCTCAGGTTAATAATTGTTTAATGAAATGAAATTACTTATGATGCATATGCCAAGACAAAGCATATCCTTGAATTTAGTATTCACTTTATACTTTGCGGATGGCTTGTTTAGGCATATAGGGATACATGTGATTACAAGAGGGATCTTGGGATTTGATCCAATTCTCGAGACTTGTTTAATGGTATTGAACTATTGAATAAACTTGATATAAATGGAATCATCTTGATAGTTAAATAATAGGATAACCGTTTTTTAAATTGATTAAATATTTTGAACATTAAATGTGAACCAGTGAATATAGGAAGTTTAATTTTGAGTACTTACTTACTTTTTACATATTTTCTATCACTTGTAAATTTATATATCACATGTTGGATTGGGATATACCCCATGGTTTCCATCCAAATGAGATTTATATCTAACACACTTCTCGGGTACCATTGGTACCTGAGTAGACCTTATTGTTTGTAGGGATATGTACCTTTAATTGTGTGATTTTTCTTATACCTGATAATTTATGAGCATAAGACTATACTGGATCTCTGGATTCTCTTAGAGATCACCTTTGGTATTTTTAGTTATTTTCTTACTTGAGCCCTATATGGTACTAAATTGTAAATCATGATGAATGTTTACTATTTTAGCTTATGTAATATCATCTATCAATCATGCTTTATATAAACTGGAATTGTCTATATTTTGTATTCAGTTGATATTACCTTTGTCTTCCCCTACTTTATCATTACATTATACAGCATCTTTTATTTCTAGCTATTTACTATCTATTTACCACTATGCAACTTTAAGCTTGAGGTTATAGTCTACCCAATGAACTACCTTGTCACCCTTTCTTCTAGTGGTAAACCTATGGAATATGGGGAGACATGCTTGAGGGAATGTGGTGATCAGTCCATCTATCAGTTTAGTGGTCAGTCGGGATGGGATGTAACAAAGTGGTATTAGAGTCTATTTTTTCCTTTTGTATAACTGTTTTGGATTGGTAGACATGAGACTAAGAATGTTTCAGTGCTTGGTAAATAGTCGTGCTCAGGACTAATCACCCCATGTATAAGAAATGACCAAGTGGCTATGGCTAGGAATTGTTTTCCATAATGTACGATGTTACAGTTGATATGATTTCACCTTGAGTGAATGGTGTATTTTCCAGGGCTTATAGATTTATGGAAATATTTGGTATTTTACCCTTAGCTCAAAATGGAAAGGAAGTGAAATGGCGTGCATCAAATATAGGCACTTATAAAAATTCACATGCCATGCATATTCCATGCCATGTAGCTACATTAATAGTTTACCTGATAAGAATGATTGTGCGCCTTGAGTGACGACATGCTCAGTTTTATGCCTATTTAGGTAATCATTTAGCATGCTTGTTTATTTATCATGTCTTGCCTATGGTGTAATATAATTATATGATATATGACATGATTTTGTGACTTTTATAATTCTATATCTGTGTACTATTAATTATAGCATGCTATTTTTGATATATGAAAATGGTTGCATGGGATGAGTGTTGTTGTTTGTGGTTTAAGAGAGAGCCAGTTTTCAATTGTATGGTGTAAGGGTGCCTGGTGATTTGAAAAATTGTAACCCGTATACTTGAACCATCTCTAGCCATTTATAAATTCATAGACTTTTTTGAAATGAAAAATGCTTCTAAATTTAAATGTTAAAATGGAATGATATCTATTTATGGGATCCAAATGCCAACCGTAAGGTGTATGGGTGCCTTATGGATTGGTAGATGAACACCCACATAACTGATCCATTGTATAACCATGGTATCTTTGGGGATGGTTATAAATATGAAATATGTTGAGATTTTAACTTAAATGGACTGGTTAACTTTTAAAATTCTGAACTAGATCCAAGTAGGTCAGTTGGGGTATTATTTTATAATATAAACCATTATGGGGTTTATGCCTTCTATATTTTAAAAAATTCAATTAAGTTGCTTTTTTAAGAATCCTAGTTGGTTTAATGGGACCCACATAGGCTGCCTTATCAATTAAAATGAATTTATATGCTAAATTTTCAAAGTATGATGGAATTACAATGAATGTTAAATGTTTAAAATGGAATTTTATGAGGCTTGCCTAATATTTTTTGAGATGCTAGCTTTTTCTCATGCTAAGTTCCTTGTTTTATAAAATGTTACTTGTGGTTTTGTTTAAAATTAGTTCAAATGTTTAAAGGTTAAAGTGAATTAATGAAATGGATTTAATTTAGAACTAAATGTGGTGTAATTTTTTTAGAACCTCATGTAAGGGTAGTTTAAATGTTTCTAGTGGTATGCCTTGGAATAAATATGTGAGCGTTTATCAAGAGGCTATTTCTTTTTAGAAATGGCTTAAATAAAAAGGGATCTTGAGCCATGTGTAATCTGTTTTGTGAGACCTAGTGATAGGTTCAACACTTATTCTTCCTAAAGGGATAGATCATGGTAGGTATCACCCTTAGAGATTAAAATTCCTTTCTAATACCGTGATATTTCCGTTTCCAGGTGCCGCTCAGGTGTCGTTGTCCCTAGTAGGACTTTTAGTTTTTAAAATGACACCCTTGTTCGGATGAGTGGTCGATGCATCTTGACACATGATATGGGAATTATCATCGAGTAATGCTCGTTTCATCAAGTTAGATATTCCTTGGGCATGGTCAACTGCTTTTGAGGTCGTGTGAACCTCTCTTTTCTTTAGTAATGGATGACTCAGTTATTCTTCATCTGGGTTAATGGATGTATAAGATGATGTGATTTTGATATGGTTTCTACATGAGCCATCTGATGCTTGATTTCATAGGGTGGAAATCCTATGAATAGTACTCAAGATGTTCCTTTTTTATATTGTGAACTTTGGGTAGTATGAATTTACATGCACGATACCCATTGAGTGTTAAATGTTGCAACAAACCAGTTGATTTTGGTTAAATCATTGAGCTCTGAGCTGTTCCGTATGTTATCAGGTAATTTCCAAAGTAGAGTGACCAGAGAGTTTGAGATTTATGTTTTTTCCACCACTTAGAAGGACTATCTGGGACTTAGGTGTTTTTATACGCCAGTAAATTTGATTTCTGCTTGCATGAAAAAAAATTAAGTGATGATCGCAGTTTATGGAATGTCACATATGCACTTAAGGTTAATCTTCATCTAGTGCATTGGTGAGAGGATGGTAAATTCTTTATTTTGATAGCTAGGACACTCAAAATGTGGGGACCATCATGTCATTTGTGGTAGTTATTTTTCATTCCAAGTATAAAGATCACAACCTAATAGGAACATTGGGAAATGTTCAGGTTTTTTCAAATGAATTAGAGGATTTCTAGTATTAAATAATGTTACTACTTGATTAGAATCTTGATTTTCATGTGTTTGGATGTATATTCATCATTTGGAGACACCATTAGTTTTGGAGGGACTTCAGTGGTTAATCTTTGAGAGATCACTAGATGCCTTAGGTTCCATAGACTTGTGATCTGTTAATAGTGATATGTCGGTAGGGTGAAGGTGATATTCTTTGAATAGTTTGACCAGTAGTGGTTGAACCATTATTCATCAAGTAATAATAGAGATCATATTAGTGTTTCTACTTAGTGAAAATCATTTCCCCTATAATGATGTCATCCATGATACACTAAGAGAGCATCAGTTATACGTCGTGCTAATGTTTGAAATATGTTGGGTTTGTTTGTGATCCCTATTAGAGTTGTACATTGATGTGTGGGTTTTGTTGTGGATTGTTTAGTCCTAAGTGAGACTTGGGTTTCCTTATTTAATTACTTGAATGGAAATTTGGACACCTGTAGTTTCCTTTGACATGACCACTAGACAGATGCCTCTCTAGGCTCACTTAAAGTTCTTACGTGCTTGTCTTGTCTTTGTACCAATGTCTCAATTATATCATGGGGAATGGGATACCTAGGGATAGTTCCATGGACTCCAGTGGGTTGACTTCAAGTCTATCCTAGACATGTTTTAAGGATTGGATGTAATTATTTAAGGGTAATGTTTCTAGTGGGCTGGAATTAGTTTATGCCTTCGTTTCTACTGAGGAACAATGGTTTTAAATGGAAAAGTGTTGGTTGGTCTTAAAAAGTCACCGAAAGTCAGGTGTGAGATTTTGAGGACTCGTTTATTGTAAATATAGAATCCTTGAAGAATGGAATTGTATTTTTTTGAAATATGTTGTCTATCTAAAGAAACCATTTCAGGAGCATTGTTAAAAATCTTAGGGGCTTACTTTGTAAGGAAACTCCAGTGGTGGGAAAAACCCATGATTTAGAATTTGCATCTTTCTAATGTCAAAGTCTAAGGTGGGAAGAACCTTTGGTCTAATGTTTTAAAAGATAAATATGTGATCATTTATTTGTTTACATTGTCTCAGGTAAGTGTTTCTTTGACGTTTCAGTTGGAAATCAAGCATTGGATTGGGTTTTGATTGCATAAGTGATGGGTTCTTAAGTGGTACTTTGAGGTTTATTGGGCATTCAAAAATGTGATGTGGAAATTTGAATGAGAAATTCACAACCCTTGTAGGCCAAGTGATTTATTATTTGTTTCCCCAAGGATTCTCAGGGATGAGATGATATCTAGTGGGGAGTTTGTAAGAACTAGTGTTTTTAAACCAGAAAAAATTCCATGGGAATTTGAATTTTGGTGATTACTGGACATTCTATTTTACAATGCGGGATTTAGAATGAAATCCCAAGAGTTGGAATGCTTCAATGTGATGTTTTTATACTTGGGTAAATTCTTGATAAGTTTCCCATGTTCCACATTGTGTTTTGGGAGAACTGGACGTGAAACATCAAGTTTTTAAAGGGACTTCACTGGGTTCACAGTTTGTCTGAAACTGTGTAGCCCAATGCAGTAAATTGTGTGGCTTATTACAGGTGGAGATAGTTTGTTGCATGGGATGTACATGGTTTTCCAAACCATTCACCTAGCCCACATGGTTAGTGGATTTGGGGAGTACCTAAACACTATTCCCCACACGGTTGGTGCATGGTTTATAAATCGTGTGGGATAAGCTATGTGGGTTTCCCGGGTGACTAGTAAAGGGTACACAGGTGGCACACCGTTTGATAAACCATGCATCCTAAACCATTTGTCAATGACCAATTTTAAAAATTGAATTAAATTAAATTAAATTAAATTAAAATTAAAACCAAATTTATATAGTCCCTTTCCCATCCAGATTGTGATTCACCCTCCCTAGGGGATCTCATTGGCTGCGTGTAAGGAACCTCTATGACCTCTACTTGAATATTTGACTAATACCCTAGGTTAGGGTTTAACCCAATTTTTTGTGTTTCTCCCAGATCTAGGGTATGTGATGACTCTCTCGAGACTCCTTCAAGCATACCCCAAAATCCATCACTGAAGGAGAGGTGGATGGGTTTGATTTGGATCAATTCTATAAATTTGGGTATGTTTATACACTCATTTTTTGGTTTGTCCTACTTTATTTTGTGTATTTACGTGGTTTTGAGTCCCTAAATTTTTTATAGGGAGTTTTGATCATCTTTGATGGTGCACGCACACATACATAGGTGTGTGTGTGTGTGTGTGTGTTTCTATATATATATCTCTTCCTCATATGTATTCCCTCATGGTGAGGGTAATATATGATTTGTATTTAAGGATATACATATATGTATAAGAATGCATGTGCATGCGAGTGTGGGGTGGTTTTGAGTGGTTTCTGCCAAATCTAACAAGTGTCGAGTGTCGACTTTGTCTACTTCTTGAGGTAGTATCCCTATCCTTGACCCTTTAAATTTTAAGAATTATTTAAGTGATACTTTAAATAAATTGAATCATGCCTTCCTTTGATAAATTAGATTATGAGTTCTTTAATGAAATGCGTAAGAGGTTAAATGATTTGTTGATAAACAAATTCATGTTTTTATAATAAAGCCCCTTCAATGGAGGTTCATTATCTTCCAAGATGAAAATTAATGATTAATTATTTTAAATCATGCTTTTCCATATTTCTTGGATGTTCTCGATCCTTGAGTAACATTGTTGATATAAGTAATGATAGCTTATAACCTCTCCTATTATGTTTTAAGGGAATTATTTGAAATGAAATTAAGTTCAAAGAATCACTAGGATTGGAATATGTTTTTGAAGAGGCTTGTGTGTGTAGGTTATAGGTTGAATACCTTGAAATTGAATCACCCTTTGGGTTTTTCTTTTTGAATGTAACTTGAATGTATTTTGGACTTTAACACCCTAAGGTGTGTCTTTTACCCCATGTAATGGGATGGAAAGCATGAAATTGATTCAAATATTAAATTTTGAATTAAATAGATTGAATGTAAAGGGTCGAGTGATCATGACCGTTGGCCCCTATTATGTCATTTCTTTATTAAGCATGAATTTTCCTTTGTATGGATATACCCATGTGAGATAGATACTGCCTTTCCATGTAGTAGTTTATTAATCATGAGAAGCTTGTTATAAAGAATTCCCATGTGAGATAGAAACTACCTTACCAAGTAGTAGTTTATTAAGTTGAGAGGCTTGTTATAAAGAATTAAATTTTCAGTTAATTGATGTCTATTCCACATAATGGCTTGTTAATGTATGTGTTTCTTTTTATATTGAAATACCTATGGGATTAATTGTGAGAAAAGTATAGTTAGCTTGATCTTTGCCTTTTTCCACCCTTGGGTGAGGTTAGAAATGGTAGGTTATTGGATCATCCATGACATATATAAATGATATTATGATTGAATGTTACAATCCATCTATGATACATGGATCTAATTTAAGGATTCCATGGACGAAATCATTGTGGATTGAATTTTTTGTCGAGTGATACTTGGATTCCAAGGATGGGATCATAAAGGATTTTGAATATTATATGTCGGGTGATACTTTGATACCATAGAAGATTCCAAGGACTAAATCAAATGGAATCAATTAGTTATTCAAAGAGTGATACTTGGGATCTCATAGGGGACTTCCAAGGATGGACTCGGTTGACCGAGACATTATACCACACCTAGAGCGATATTGGGTTCCTAATAGGTTTTATAGTGACAGGCATGTAGGGTGTTGGTTCATACCTAGAGAGATACATGGATTACAACTTAGGAATTCTAGGGATGGGCTCAGGTTATTAATTTTTTAATGAAATGAAACAACTTATGACATGTCTTCTAAGAGAAAGAGTAAGATTGGATTCAATATTCACTTTATTCTTTTCATATGGTCAATTTAGGCATCCAGGGATACATGTACTTACATTGGGGACCTAGGGATTTAAGACAAGTCTTGAAACTTGTTTAATGGTATTGAATTGTTGAATGAACATGATATAAATGGAACCAGTATGATGTTTAAATCATAGGATCAAAGATTGTAAAATTGATTAAAATTTTTGAATATTAAATGTGAACTAGTGCATATAGGATTTTTAATTTTGAGTAAGTCCTTACTTTTAATATATTTTATAGCATTTTTAAATTTAAATATAATAGGTTGGATTATGTTAGTCATCATGGGTGCTATCCTACTGATATTTATATCTCAAACCCTTCTCAGGTACCATTGGTACTTGAGTAGACCTTATTTTTTGCAGGGCTATGGACCTTTTCTTGTGTTGTTTTTATTATACCCAAGGAGTTAGAAACACAAGACTGATTTGGATCTCAGTATTTTCATGGATATCACCTTGGGAATTTTTAGTTCTTTTCTTACTTGAGTCTTGTATGGTATGGAATTTTAAGTCATGCTTCATGTTTTCTGTTTAATATTATGTACTTTTATCTGTCAAGAATTCATTTTATAAACTGGTGTTGGATATCTTTTGTATTCAGTTGATATTTCCTTTATCTTCCACTAATTTATCATTAATTTATACTACATTAGATATTATATGTTATTTAATATTTATTCACCACTATGAAACATTGAGTTCGAGGGTACGGTCTCCCCACTGAACTACCTTGACACCCTCACTGCTAGTCAGCAGCCTCTGGGAAATTGGGATACGTTCTTGAGTCCAGGTGCTAGCTAGTCCAGCTACCAATTTAGTTGTCATTTGGAAAGGTATATTAAAATAGAATTGAATTCCCACACAAAAATTTCATTTGAGATTAAATGATACCCATTGGATTATCCATAAGATAAATTTATAGTTTCAACTCAATATCTTCCTAACTCAGAACTTGAGAGGGATCAGGATGATATTTATATAGATTTGATGTGTGGAAAACATCATGGATTACTATAAAATAAACCAAAATTTCTAACATATAAGTAACACACCCATACCATTCAGTGACCTCAAATAGTTTAACATATCTCATAGTTAATGTTCCTTATTTTACAAGATGATGGTGACCCAACCGAGGAGAAAATTTTAAGAAATCACAATCACCTACGGAAAACTCAAAAGGATGGCACCACTGGTCTGCATAAGATTTCTATTGACTCTGTGTTGTAAATAGATGATGAAATATATCTTTAATCCTTGCTAAAATATCCTAAAAAGACTCATTCTCATCAAATAGGCCCTTCCCACCTCTACCCAACAAACATGTGATCTGCACAGGAGACCATACAAAGGCTCAAAGGGAGATATTCTTATTGAAGACTAATAATTATCATTATACATAATATCAACCAGTCCTAGATGGATTTCCCAAGATCCACCAAAATCTAAGAGACAATCATAGAGCATATCCTCAGCGATGTGAATAGAATACCCCATATTTCCATCTATCTATGGATGATAAGCTATAATCAACCTAACCTAAGTCCCCATAACCTCTTATAGGAGATTTTAGAACCATGAAGTAAACCATGGATCCCTTTATAAAAAAACTATAGAGGTAACCCCATGTAACCTAATTATATCCTTCACATACATATTACCCATATATGAAACTTTATTGGTGTCCTGGGTTAGAATAAAGTGAACTGATTTTTTCACTTCATAAATCACCCCCAAATAGAATTCCTCCATTGGAGAGTCTACGGTAATCCAAAAAAAAGTCCATGGTTACCTCTTCCCATTTATAAATCAGCATCAAGAGAGGTTGAAGCAAACCATATGGTTTAATATTCTCTACCTTTATCTGTTAGGGGGTCTAAAAATAGGACCCATAATCTGTAATGAGGTGCTTTATACCTGCCAGAATCATTATCTCATGTCATAATACATATTCATAGTCCATGGATGAACAAACCATGAAGATGTATGATATTTAAGAAAAAATATTCTCCTTATAGATTTTGTAATGAAAAAATAATCCCTAAAACTAAGAATACCATTTTAAGAGAGACATCATCCCAAAAAAGTCTCCACACCATAAAGGGTTTGTTGAATTCCAATAAAATCATCATCCTACTACTAAATTTGTAGAATATACTCAAGGAAAGATGATGAGAACTGAACATTGGACATAACCAAATAAGAAAATTCTACCTAAGAATCTAGGTTTAACTAAATAAAGAGTCCAATAAGGTTCAACTCCTCATTTGAATCCAAAATAGCATGTCATGGTCCTTTCTTACTAAGAATGTATGCAACAAAATTAACCTTCCCTAGTATGTAAGAGATGTTGAATTAAAATATATCAAGGTTTTCCACCCACCACCACTATCTAATATTCAATTATTTCTATGAAAATATATAACTCATTCTCCTATGGATATAAAATTTGTGATCCTCTCCCCAAAAAGCTAGTGTTGCCAACACATTAGCACATACATGACAACAAAAAGCTCAAAATCATTAGTGGGGTGATTCTTCTCATGTGGTCAAATATTAATAGATCTTTAAGCCACTTAATGATCATATTTCATAATCATGTAACCTAAAATATTACCATAAGAATAATAGAAAAATGCATACCCCTTACCAGGATCAGGTAAGATCAGAATAGGAGCCGATGTCAAAAGTCTTTTCAGATCATCATAAGAACACTAGAACATTCTGTCCCATGAAAATTTCAAACCATTCATGGTAATATAAGTCAAATATGGAACCAAATCCATTAAATCCTAGATGAACCATCTATAATATCTATAAATACCAAGGAAGCTCCAAATATAAAACATGTTACATGTCTCTTCCAATAAAAATATATCCTTAACCTTCTTAGGATAAACCAATAATCCATTACTAGAAATCACTTTCCCAATGAAAATTACTTCATGGATCAAAAAATTGAATTTATAAAACTTTCTATATAAATAGTGAATCCTCAAGATTTCCATAATCAAACTCAAATAGCTCCCTTGATTGTGATCATATTTCAAATAAACCAAAATAACATCCACAAACACTACCAAAAAGTGTCAAGATACTCCTAGAATATCCAATTCATCAAAGCCATAAAAACTATACGAGTGTTAGTCAGAACAAATGAAATTACAAGATATTCATAATGGCTATACCTATTCTATAAATAAGTCTTTGGTATATAAGACTCCCAAACTATGAGATGATGATAACCCAACCAAATATCAATCTTTGTAAACCACTTTACCCTATTTAACTCATCAAAAAAATCATCCTCACATGGAGAAGAATACTTATTCTTAACTTTTACTCAGTTATAGATCAAATAGTCCATGGATAGTCAGAGTGATCCATATTTCTTCTTGGAAAAGTGCACATGTATTTCCTTCGGTGAATTGCTAGGGTGAATTGAAACATTTTTCATATGATCATCCAACTTAATCTTAATATTTTTTAGCTCACTGGTACCATACAATAAGAAGGTATCAAAACTGGATTCATATTTGAAACTTGGTCAATCTTAAACTATTATTCCCTATCTGGAGTAAGACTAGAGAAATCATTTTGGAAATTTTAGGGAAAGTCCATAACAAAAGTGGGATGATCAGTAGTAAAAGGAAATTCATTAGTCTCAACCACTACAATAGACATCCAAATCATAAGTTGTGGGTGAAAATGTCTTATATGACCAGAACTCAGATCCCACTCTCCTTAGAACACCCATTATCTCCCATCAGTTGCAAGAAATGGGACACGCTAATGTTAAAAATCAACCTTATCATGATGACTAATAAGACAATCCATCTATATGATGAAGTCAAAGAGATCAAGATCGAGAATGAGGAAATCCCAGACTAACCCCACATCAGATATCAATAGAAAACAAGAAGGACACCAAAATCCCTTTACTTTAATCTTTCTAAGAGGTGTTACTAACTCAATAATAAAAGGAATTAGCTCCAATGGAAGTTTAATCATATAAAAATTGCAAGATATGAATGAGTGGAAAGAATCAACATCAAATAAATAAATATCTTCTGAATATTCAATAAATACGGTACCTCTCACTATCACTGGACCCACATCTACCTTCACTAGAAACTCATCTACTACACGTAGTTTCTTCACTCATAAATTCTATGGTTGGAGCCCTATTTTTTGAATAATATAAATACATTGTCGTATCCTTTAGATCTAATGACCACTGACCAAATAAAGGTGTAGTCATATCTTTATGGAAACATTTTAGATGACCATAACATCCACAACTATTACACATCTTCATAGGCATAGGACAATAATTCTAGGTGTGTCCAACCTTTACACACTGATAGAAAGTCATAAGAACCCTACTATCTATAACTAAGGATGTAAAAGAGGTCTTCCATAGAGATCCTCCTCTACTACTCTTGTGATGATCCCACCACTTTCACTTTTTTACATTATGAACCACTGAAGCTTCCACTGGGTGAAAGATAAGGGGTATAATAAATAAACATTCCATATATATTCATCTATACCATCATCACCTTCTCTTCCATCATCACTTTGGTCAAAAGCTTCAACATAAATACTTGTGATATGATATCCAGTAGCATACCCTATTGGTACTTCTGATCCTTCAACTGACCATTCATTACTACTTCTGAAGTAAAATGAACTAGATCAGTAGGTCGATTGGTGTATGCTGACACATAATTTTGTCCCTGATATAAATAGAGTAATTATAGGGACTTCTCCACATCATAGAATATGGATAAAACTACTAAAAGAATAGGGCCTTGGAACCCTTATAATACAATCCCACATTCATATCTTCTTATACAATGGAATCCCACTATCTCTTGTTGGGACTCTTAGATATTAATGCAACACACTTCACCTTGATAATCATAGGTGTATTTAGGAAATCAAGGATCTGGAAGATCTTTTTCAGCCAGTACTCCACCTCTTGAGATTCATTTATACCTTCAAAGGATAGTGTATTCTAACACAAGAACTCCCATGATATACCCCTTTCTCCTACATCTCCTAGTTATACCACAAAAACTATGTTTTGGACTTAGGGTACATTTTAGTCGATATCACGAACTGACCACAAGATAAACTCAACAAAATTTTTAAGTATAGGTGGATTCCATTGAGGAGAATTTACTACACCCTCCTAAGGAACCCATGGAACATGTCTTGGAGGAATATTAATACACACCCAAATAGAACAAAGGATCAGACAATAAGATAATATTATTTCAAACTAGAAGACAACAACAAAAACTAAGATGAAGATTAAGAACTCAAAAATAGAAGACATGCATCCCAAAACAACAGGGTAACTTGAGTCTAATCACGGTAATATCTTGCCATGAAATCACCATAACCTACCTCTCGAGTCCAGAAAACCATATCTTCCGTCAACCAAACGTCCCAAGATAAGGAATATTGATACAAGACATCCTCTGATACCAAACTATGGAGAACCTGACCTGAATACCCTCTCGAATTGGTACCCGACCCAAGTTATCACATACCTGAAGTATATTCTTAATCCCCATGGGATGGTGACCATAAATCGAGCATTAAAAAACAAATAGAAGGAATTATTTCACTAAATTGAAGAAAAAATGTGGCACATATATATAATAGAGTGAAATATAAGAAGAGATAGATATATTCCATAACTTAATAGAGATATTGGAAATTATAAAACTCAAAATAATCCATAACATTGAAATTAAAAGTGTAATCATCAACAAAAAATTAAAATAGAGAACCAATTACTCTATGTGATAGAATGTGAAAACTCCCACCATCTCACTCGAATATTCCTATAAAAAACTAAAAGAAACCTCGCAGCCTCACTATAGTGCCTTGCCTTTCCCTGTATTAAAACATATATAATGTTTTATGCAATGCTGAAGGGGTGCGTAGGGTGTGAGCTAACAAGCTCTATAGTATCCCAACTAGGTGTTCCATAACAAGCCTTTGAACAACAATCTAAATATGCTAATTGTTAAATAAAATAAGACATGATAAATAGTTAAAACATTTTTATAAAAAAATCATGGAAAATAATTAATTTTTCCTTTTTTGACATTCCCAAAATAAGCTAGGTAAAAAAGCTTCAAATCAGTTCATATCCCAAAGTAGTCATATCAAATCAAATAAAATCATGTATCATATATCATATCAAAACCATGGTGTAGAATAAAAAATCACTTGTAACATCATACCAAGGATAACTATAGGTCATTCTAGAAGAATACTCATACCACAATCAATGGTTAGTTCACAACCAATTCCTTAGAAAAAAAGACTATGGAACATAGAAACACCCTATGAGTAAATCCCCCAATGATTTCAACATCAATTTCCAAGAACAACAGGCCTAGGGAAAGGAGGAACACCCCATGAGTGAACCCCCGATAATATATAGATGATTTAATTAAGATAAAACATCCACTAGAGTACCCATGTCTTCCCATGTGCTCTATTTTCAAAACCAATTCATCAAAAAACATGTTTTGAAAAAAAATCATAAATCCATTTTATAATGCTTTCAAAATACTCTTTTCTTTAACTAAAACAATATGAAACCATCATTTATCCAAAACACATATTCCACAAACACAAATAAACAATTAAATAGTTACACTTAATTTATAAATCAATTTATAAAACTAGATCAATCTAGTTGATCCAACATCGGCTAGAGACAAAACCACCAACCTCAAACTTGGGGTCACACATGCCCAAAATAGGATCCACCAACAAAACGAAACACCATGACAATAAAAGAGGCCCTAGAATCAATCCACACATCGCAGAATTAAATTTATTTAGAAAATGGGTTATAAAATAGGATAAAACATGACATACCTAAAAGAAGCTCGCACGTCGCACTACAACCAACACAAGGGTTAGCCTCTAGAGGTATATCACATAGCAGATATAGAAGGAATAAAAAATATTAATATGATAGATCAACATACTCATAATAATAATGGTACTAGGATACAATGATCAAATACAAATATGGAACATTAGGAATACTCACCCCTAGAAATTCACTACAATCGCAACAATGATCAATCGCCAAAAATGATTTAGAAGGATCAGAGGTATCTAGAATCACATGGGATATATCCTTGGTTGATTGGGGAGAATATGAATCTTAATAATGAAAAAAAATCAGCCAGTAATCCCCTAAAATCACAACCCATAAGGATTACATGGTTTTTAATCCACTTTCATGTCGTGTAAACCACAAAACTCAAGTACACCAAAAAAATCATCGCATTTTTATTCAAAAAATGATTTTTAACATTACAAAACATTTAATACATATTCACATAATGTAATATTCACACCCTATATCAGTTCATTTCTTCTTTTTGGATATCAATTCCTTACGTGTAATCACATTACATGGTGTGTATCTCTCCTGTAGATCGTAAAACCCCCAAATTCAGCTCAAAAATCCCCAAAAAAACTCTAGTGTCCTCCGAACTCAAGGAGAACCCAAAAAATCCTTAAAATGTTTATACTTGGAATCCATTAAATTTAAAAAAAATACATCCCCAAACATTAGGTCATTTTCCCAAGTAAATGATCTCCATCCTCAGGAGTCCCAAAATACACCCAAATAATGAGGGAAACAAAAAGTGAGAACAGAAATACCTAAAATCAGCAATGGTATGTTACAAATCATTTCTAAGGGGATAACATAAAAAGGGTCATTGTATAGTATGTATCATGATGCTTGGTATATGAGTAAGTAAATAATACATAATAAAAGTATAAAGGAATGATGCAACTATTACCCATACTAGTATGGAAATGGGAAAACATCACTACAAATTTCATCATAGGACTCCCCAAGACATCTAAAGGCCGTAAATTCATTTGGGTTATAGTTGATCACTTTAAAATTTAGATACATTTCATTTCTATTAAGGGTGATTTATCACATGATAAACTTTCTAAGATATACATTAAGGATGTGGGAAGGTTTCATGGAGAACCATTATCAATCATATGTAATCAGGATCAGATTTTACCTCTATGTTTTGGAGAATTATTTGGAAATCATTGAATATAGTGTTGAACTTTAGCATTGAATATCATCTGTAGATATATGGTAAATCTGAGAGGACCATTAAAACCCTAGAAGATATGTTGAGAACTTTCTCTATGGATTTCAAAGGTGGAAACATTAACACCTTATAATAGTCAAATTTTATTATAACAATAAATTTAACTCAAGCATTCATATGGACCAATAAGAATACCTTTATGGAAATATGTGAAGAACTCAAACATGCTAGTATGATATTGGAGAATGAAATCTATTGGTACCTTAGTTAACTGAGGAAATTTTAGATAAAGTTATATCCATTCGATAACACATCATTAAAGTTCATAGTCAATAGAAAATTTATGCTAACAATCAAAAGAGAGATCTAAATTTTGAATTTGGTGATATTTTATTGCAATAGAAATCTTCTTGGATGAAATTTATCACATTTAGAAAGTATTGGATATTGGGTCCCATATATATCAGTCCTTGTAAGATTATTGATTATATTTTCATGGTATCTTATTGCTTGATGCTTCCACCGAACCTCTCTCAAGTTCATGATGTGTTCAATGTATTCATCTTAAATAAGTACATACCTAATACATCACATGTAATGAACTCAGAGGTTGTATATATGTATCATTATATTTCATATGAGAAAAAACCAGTAGATATTATGTGTCAAAGATATAAAGTTCTTTGGAATAAGATCACTCACCTAGTCAATGTTTTATGAAAAACCATATATTTAAGGATGATACGCAGGAAACTTAAGATGTAATTAGGTAGAAGTATTATCATATATATTAAATAAAATAGTTTAATTTCATGGGAGAAATTATTTTATGGATTTTGAATGTAAACCCAAAGATTTTTTAATATATTTATCTTTAAGAAAATTGATATGTTCGATAGTTTGTGATGCATGAAACCCCAAAATTAAGTGAAGAATGATTTATTAAAATATTAAATATTATATTATATTATATCCATTAAAATATAATTACATTAGTATAATAAATATATCAAAATATTATTATTCAGATGTAATAAAAAATTTCAACTTCTCATTCATCCAATGGAAAATGAAAGCATTGTTCACTTGTACGTGCGAACTACCATCTCCATGAAGTGATGTATTTAATTTTTCATTAAAACGTCTCATGGATTGTTATATAGTTTGATTTTTTGAATATATATGATATTTATAACATAAATATGAATTTTTAAATGTAAATTATTGTTTTCATCCCTTTCTTTCCATCTATTGAAAAATGAAAACATCACTCGTGCATACATATGGACTATCGTATCCATGAAGTGATATAAAACATTTTTCAAAAACAATTTAAATGGATGGTTATAAAAGTTTATATAATTAATAAAAATGATATTTATGAAATTATTAATATTAAATATATTATTAAACCATTAATATAACTATCAACACCTGAAACAAACATGGAAAATAAAACCATTGTCAGCCAAATATTGATATTAATGAATAATTATTAATCAACGTGTAATTGAAAATTATAAAGGAATGATATATATTAAGATAATTCTGAATATTATTCTATCATAGATTTATAATTTTTATATATTTATTATACATGTGGTTTGAGTGTATTCAAATCATGTCAGGACTTGAGTTAAAGGTTTATGTTACAATCTTACTTTTTGTCATTATTATTTATGATTCAATTTATATTCCATGAAATTTTATATTATTTATATTCAGAAAACCATATATTTTCTTACCCTCTAGTTATTTCAAGGGTTTTAAGGTATTTATTCCGTTTCTTCCTATTTCATACACAAAAATACCAAAATAATGTTTTTATGAAAAGCTGACCTTATTTCTAATTTTTTGGTCAGAAATAATTCTCTTACATTTCAAAAGTATTTAATGAAAGTTATTATATAATTTTAAATGATTTATAAATTTATTTTCATAATAAATTTTACTTTATTTATAATTTTTTTAAAGGAATATTTTTTTTCAAAATGGGGTATTTTTGGGATTCCTTGCCAGAGTGTGAAATGAATGTTTTTTTAAAACTTTTATAGTATGAATGAATTTTAAAACTATTATATCCTTTATTCATCATTATTATTACCTCACATTTTTCTATGTTTATAAAAAGAAAATAATATTTTCATTTTTTTATTTTTTTTAGTTTTAAAAGTTACAAAAATAATATGATATTTCTTGTTGTTTTTTTAAAGAATATTTTTAATGATTTTATAAAGATATTTTTATCTATATCAATATACCTTATGTTTTTTTATTCTTTACTGGAGATATGATCTTATGATACCATAAAATTATTTTCTTTCGATGGATTATTATGATGATGTCTTAATTATTTCATACGAAACTTGTTTCTTTCTCACATGTTAATTAAAATTTTATGAAATGATGAATGCTCTTAAGTTATTATAGAATATATATGAATTATTTATGGGTGGGTATATTATATATCTCTAAAACATTAGAATTTTTTTTAAATCTCATGATCTCAAAGTGTACATAGAGGATTAGCCTAACCCCAAGAGGGTATACAACCAATTATCCCAAACTTAGGAGGGTATATGATTGGATTTTCCAAACCTAAGAGATTACATGAAAGGTTAACCAAAGCCCAAGAAGTTACATGGGTGGTTATCCCAAGCATGTTATGTAATAAATGTCTTAGAGATTCTCTTTTAAATACTATTTTTATTCTTATTTTTATTCCACAAACGTATGTCTTATACTTATGATATTCTCTAATGGAACATTATGGGTTATTTAAGATTCTACACTCTCATGACTCAAGTATTTTTTTATGAGAAATCCTTATTCTATTACTAATGTTTTATGGTCTAGGACCCACCGGGAATGATAATTTAAGTTATGATCATGTTATTATACCCTTAATATTATCTTATTCTCACTTACAATCATCTATTAATATCTATCATGTTTACCATTATTGAGAATCTGGTCTCACCCTTTCAAATGTTTCTATTTCTCCAGATTATGAAGAAAGGTTCAAGTAGAAAATTTCTAATAAGGGTACTATACGAGAAGAAATTTGTGGGAGATGTTGATGATGTTTAATGAAATAATTTCATTATGTATATAGTATCCAAATAAACTAAACATTTATTATTCTATTGTGTGTATTGTTTTGAAATATATTGAATATTCATCTTAGATAATATAATATTCATATAATTGACCATCAAGTAACTACATTTTAAATTTTTAATATTGTATTTTTATTTTTAAAGTAGATCATATTTGTAAGAGAACTTATTTTCATATTTTCATATCTTCTCTAGCTTGGTTGATTATTTAAATTTTTTGTCTGTTATGACATTTTTTGTTGTTACTAGTTTATGTTGTTTCACATGGGATTGTGATATAATGATTCATCATACCAAACTCCTAAGGGGATGTTCCATTATTATTTATGATTTTCATACAAAATAATTCCCATCAACGATCTTATTAATCCCTTAGAACTTATTTCCATCTTATGTGGATTAGGATTTCCCCTTAGGTCATGTCATAGGCTGGCTCGAGAGCATAGTTAAGGGGTGACCCATGATGGTTCATAAAAAATGATATTAGAAACTAGGTTCTTAAGAGGACATGGGTTCTTAGAGAACCATTTGTTATTTGGGTATGTTTGGTAGATTGGAATTAGGGCCATCATAACTCAAGTGGTAGGTGTTGGAAGAGTATAACTATCCTTCTAAGATTCAATTTTCCTTGGAATTTTGGGTTGGGTCTATTAAATTTTGAGTCTTTATATTTTATTATTTGTTTTTTTATTTAGATTTCTTGATTTGTTGGTTATATTGGTGTTGTATAGGTTTTTTGGAGTCTTTTCTTGTTTTGGGTGAATGGGAGGAAGAACCTATGGTTCAATGTTATCTTGTATGGTTTGGAAAACTATGGGAAGATTGTGTGAATGGTTTTATATGAATTCCAATGGAAGTTTCATGGTTGGTTCATGGTCATCCAAACAATTTATAGCCATGATCTCTCTTGATGTTTTTGTTTTAGATTACATTATATTATGATTTATTTGGGTTGTGTTTAAATGTTATTTAGTATAAATTTAAGGTAATTTTCATGTTTAATTAATTATATTCGACTTGATTTTTATGTGATTAAACAACTAAAACATGATACTTAAAAGTTTAAAGTTGTATTTTTTGAAAAAAAAATCAAGATTCAATTTTATAAAGGTTATTTTTAAATAAATAGTAATTGGATTTTAAATGTAGAGAGATAAGTTTAAAACTAATAAACGAAATTCATAATTATGTCTTGATGTTTCTTAATGGAAAATTTTTAGTGTTTTGAGATATAAATATGATTCGGGTGGTGAAATATTAGTTTTTAAATTAAAAAATGTTTTGAAATTAAGGTGATGTTTTGAAAATTCTAAAGGTATTTTAATAGAGGATTTTTGAAAACTAAACATTGGTCTATAGGGGATTTTTTGAAGCTAGAGAATATTCATTTTGATACAGAATTAAAATGGTTTTTTATATTTTGGAAACATGAATATATTTTTTATGAAGAACTTGGGAAGTTTTAAAATAATTATCAAAATGTATTTCAAGGTATAAACCTAAGGTGTATTGTTTTAGAATGGTTGGAACATGTATTTACAATATTTTTCAGTGCTTGTGATCCACTTTTTAGTGTTTTTGTTTTGATTTGAGATTTGAGTTCAATTGAGTGTGGTTTTCATTTTGGAAGATTTTGATGGTCCTTGTGTTTATTTTATTATTTGAATTATTCATTATAGAATATTTCTTAGGTTTCATAGAGATCCATTAACTTAAGGATCCATTTTGGATAAAATATCTTAGGGTTAAATTTTATCCTTTCTTATTATTGATCATACTCATACTTTGAGTGTAATGCTATACCACCATCCTTTTCTATTCATCTCGAGTTAGTGGGTGTTAATATTTAATTTGGAAAAACATTTATCTTATTATTAGATTCCTAATCCCTTTTATTTGAATTTATAGAATATTTACCTCAGTGGTTGACTGGGTATTCTATATATGTTCAATGAAATAAAGATGAGTAGTCTGAATTTAGGTTATAACTTAAGGAAGCTTGGTCAGGTTTTCCCTACCTTGTTACCTCATTGATTCCTCCATGTTTTCTATTTTTAGAAACTCTTGGGAGTGATAAATAATTTTTGGAGAATGGAAATTTCATAGAAATTCTAAATTTCATGGGGATACCACCATCATTTATCATTTTCTACTAAGCACTCCTTTATTCCCATGAAGTTGTAATGATGAAATATACAAAGTATATCATTTCAATAACCTAACCAAATCCTTCCATAAGAAACATTTTAGGGTTTTTGACCTTTATTGTTTACTATAAACACATTTGGGTTCTGCATCAATTTTCCCTCATGTAATGAAGTAGGGAACTTCTAGAGAGTTCAACATTTGTGATGATAGTGAAATACTTGATCTATGTTTGTAATTTTTTAGGCTCTTTTGGGTTTGAGTAGAGTAGTTATCTATATCATGTTTGGTGACATTGTGAATCTTTTCTTGGTTGGTTTGATGGTGTTCCTTTATTTTATTTAAAATTTGGTTACCATTAAAGTTGTTGAACTTCATATATTAATTGATCAACTATTCTAGATTGGAATTTCTAGGTAAATAATGTGTTATGATGATGGATTATCACACTATGGAAATTAATTTCCATATTATATTATTTATTTATAAATTTACACCATTATTTTTGAGTTTTGGGATAAATTCCACTAAACTTTTATGGTTTTGTAGAGTTTTTAGTATAAGGCCCATGGTTGGAACATAGTTTTTACTAACCATGTGAGAGGCCTGTTGTTTTTGGGATAACTATTTTACACATTTGGTTCATGGTTTGTCTGACCATGTGGTTGAACTGTGTGAGTGCCTAGTTGATTCATTTAGGAAGAACATGATTTATTAAATTGTGTGGACAAACCATGAATTCCACCTAAAATATTAAAATAGTGAAATTACCTATCTACCATCATTTAGTTTTAAACACATTTCCTTCCCTTATCCTCTTATTCAAAACCTATGGACTATGGATTCCCTTCCCTTCTTCCTCATTTTCCACCATGGATATTTCTTATTATTTTTTATGTTATAATACTAATTCTCAAGGAATCCACCTTTAGAACAATTCTCATAATTGTTTCCTCATTCTTTATGCTTATTCTTGTCTTGGTGAAGTCATGGTGAACTTGGTTAGCAATCAGGTCAATTTTTATTTATGGGTGTCTTGATTTTAGTATTTAGTTTAGTTATTTTATGGTTTTTCTTACATTGTAGGAGCATTTTCACACCTCACTGGATGGAATAATGATTTAATGTGGGTTTTCCCAATGTATTAAACTTTAATTCTAGAGCCATTAATTTATTTCTTTTCTAAATTCATGTTTTAGGTGTATAATGGTAGTATTAAATGTAAATATGTATATTTTAAGAAAAAATTGGGTTTCAACATGATTTTCAAGGAATAAAAAGGTTTCTTCCTTGTTTTCTTAAAATTTTGAAATATATGTCACTCAACCATGCACACTAACTATTTGAAAAAAGATATTGAATGAACCTTGTGAACAAATTTTAAAATTTCAAGAAAAGTTTTGGTCTTCGTATCTATTTCTTAATGTTTACTTGATTTTTTAAATTTATGGTAGGGTCTTTAGAAAGGATAATCTAAACTAATAAAATATTTTAGATGTTCATTAATGTTATGAAATTAGTATTAAAAGTTGGTTTAATAACTAATAATATTAAAAAAAATCCCTTAATCTTGGTTCTAACTTTTGAGGAAGTATTTTCATGGTAAAAATACTCCCTTGGAACATTCCCTATGCCTAATTTTTTCTAAAATGGTTTAAAGTGTCATTGTATTAGGATAAAATTATTATTATGGTTGTTCTTGTAATTAAGGTTATTTTCCATAGAGGGTTCCCAAGGGAAAGGATTGCTTATGGTTCCTTATATGGGTATATAGATATGTATTTATATTCATATTGTTGTATTTCATTACTTATTAACTCACCTTAATTTTCAAACATTTTGCAAAACCAAAAGTAGCTAGTAGAATTTATGATAATATATGCTGGACTAGTTTAGGATTATACTCTCGCTAGTTGAACTTTGTATAGATTTCAACATACCATGGGATTTTTCCCCAAAATTATTCTAGGTAGGGTAATATCAAGAACTATGGTGTTTGGATTACATCATTAATTCCGATTTGGATGGATCTTAATCAATTTGGTTCTAAATATGCCCATAATTTCCTAGGTTTCCATGATCACGGATACCCAAATCTATTATATTGGTTACTTATCCTTTATTTCTATAGTAGTATACTATCTATGATTTTATGTTTACCTTGAATTATTATTTATAACATCATTATTATTCTAGATAATCTGTATTGCAGTTTTACTCCCCTTGTTTTAAATGTAATTAATTGTTTTTTGTTTTATAAAAAATTATTTGGGGCAGTCCCACTATCTTTTGATATATGAGTAAATTTCAAAGGAAGTCTTCAAAAATACCACTTCTGGTTATTTAAATTTATAGGGAAGACCTCTTCTATGTTTTTAATGTTCATGTAAAAAATTACACTATTTAAAAAGGGTCAAAAAACTGTTATTACTTTTAAAACAAATAGTGAAAATAATAGTTTGTAAATTATATTTCAAACTAACATGAAATGGATATTTTATTTAAAGTTTATTAATGGGGTGCAGTTTTTGGAATACCTAATGGGACCATTTTCTAATGACCATTATATATTTTAGGTTCAAGTTTATATCTAGCCACTTGTAGTGAATCTATGGTATATGGATTAGAGGGTGAACTTTGGAGTCACTTGGAGACTTGGTTGGGTGTTTGGTTTCATTTTTGTTTTATGTTGTAGTTGTATTAGTGGAACTTGCCATTTTTTGTTTTAGATTTTTGTTTTCATATTTATATATATTCTATAGCTAGGTTATTTATTTTCCATTAATGTATTCATATGTATTTGTTTTTTATTACTTATTTATGTTACTATGCATAGGAGTCTGATGTATATAGTAGTCATGGTGAACTCCCAAGGGAAATTTCCATGATCATTTATTATTATTGTGTGAAATAGTTCATGTAGAATATCTTTTGATACCCTTGTTTCTTTTAACCATCCCATGGGGATCAAAAAAATACCTCGAGTCAGGTCACAAGATATATCAAGAGCCCGGTTCAGGGGTGTCTCAAGTTGGTTCGTGAGACATAGTCTCCCAACACATTCAGTGAGGTCCATAAAATAATAAAATAATAACCTTAACCCTTGAATATTCAAAAGTTTTTTGTGAATTAAATATTTCTTTAATCTTCTCTAATCACTAAATCACTTTTAGTTGTCCTCAGTTATGATGGAAGAGGTGGTTGGAAATTTGTGATGTATTGAATAGGTTCTAGGAGCAGAGATGGTTATGGCTTCATAACTCAGTTATAAGTTAAGTAATAGTCAACATGTGAATTAATTTCTCCTAATAAATGAGTAGGATCACATTTGGGATCATACCTAGGAATAAACTCTACACTCCTCTATGGAAACTTTTTGATAGGTATATTATAAATTACATGAAATACAATACTTAATAAATAAATGTTTCACAATGAAAACCACATAATGAAACTAGAAAACAATATTAAATACAAGAACACATCTCAATCAAATGAAAAACATGTATAAAACTTCCATAAAAACCATACACTTAATAATAAATCCAGAAACCCTCTTTACACAATCTCATATACATTAAGAAAAAACATTCACATTTCCAAAACGCCATTCCAATTTTATTATAAAACATTAATTTTTAAAATATTTGTAAAAAATTGGTTTCATTTTATAATTAACTCATATAAATACTATTCTAAACCCAAAACACCCATAAAATTCCCTTTTAAGTCAAAAAAGATCATAAAATCTCCCCCTTTTCCTTAAAAAAAGTATCACAACATACACATAAAATAAGTACAAACACAAAAAACAAAACATAACTAATTACAACGTCATAAATAATTCATAAAATTATCTTCAATTTATCACCAATGATTTATTATCACAATCAGAATCAATTTTTGATACAAAGGAGGTCGAATAATGAATCCAATACATGTACAGATCTGAGAATAGTTTTACCACATGGTTTGGTAGGCCATTCACCTACTGTGTAACAAACTCTATGAAAAATAATTGAATCATGTGCACTGGATCTACATGTTTTTCAAAACTATTCAGGGAAACCTTTTGATTATATTTCCATTTCCACCCAAAAACTATTAAAATATCAAAAAATCATTGAAAACCTAGTAGAAATCAAAACACTATATGATAAATAACAAATGGAAAAAAATCCAATATTAAAACCCTAAAAACCCATGAAAACTCAAGATTTATCCAGAAATCTAGTGATCAAGAACATAATCACAATTTACCTCTTGATATGTGACAATATTATTCTTCCTTCCACCATGATGAACCCTAAATTGAAAGTGGGATCTATGATACCATTTTGTATTGAACTAACCCATTTTTACCCAACACATCATCCCATTTGACTCACTATAAGGCCTGAAGTGAATTATTTATCACCATGGGATAACATAAATAACCATGGAATAAAAATATGACTAATTTAGAATGACTTCACCCTTAGAATACAAATAATCACATCACAGACTCCACCATAAAATCTAGTAAAACCCCTCTATATATTATATTCTTTGGAGAAAAAATAAATATTTTAATTAATGATAAAAACAAATTGAGTATAATGAAATAGAAATAATAAGAATAACTCATTAACCAAACCATGACATAAGCTAAAAGAAATAATCAACATCCCATATACAAGATAAATCAAAAGTAAGGTTTGGACTGAAATGAATGATACATAATAATCCCACAAAATAAAACCAATCACTAATAACCACTAACCATCTTCACATGACCCACAATCACCCACCAAATCCCATATCATCCATCACTGGACCAACTCAAACATCAATCAAGAAGTAGATCATGGACTAGAAATATACAAGTAAATATGAGAGTTATACACACATGTCTATGTGTATCTATGTTGTGAGATAAATAAGCCCTGTAGGATTTCACTAATGTTTTGTGTAATTACATAAAAAGGAATTTTATTAATGCTAGTTTGGACCATAAATAGTAAATAAATTTTTTATACATATTGGAAAAAATATCATGACATATCCCTTTTATAAAACCCCTACGCATTTTTAGGTAAAAAAATGGGTGGAATTAACCTCTTAGAAATAAACACATTAAACATAAAGAAATGATTCTTTAATATTTTCAAAACAAAAACCAATTATTTTTCTACTTATAAAATTTTTCCTTAAATCCTACACATAAAAAAACAATATATTTTTCTCAAACACAATTTCCAAATAAACTTTTGAAAACAATTTAGATAAAAAAGAAAAAAAATCATGAATAAAAACATAACAAAAGAAGGAACCATTTCATCAATTTAATGAATGTATATAAACCACCATAACCACACAATGGTTCCACACCCAAATCAAACTTGGGGATACAATAAAAAAATGGATTTGAATACTCGATAATATCATCAATAGTCATTATGTATCATGAGAAACTAACTAGAACCTAAGGTGAGACAATAATAGAACATACTAAACACAAGACCAACTACAGACCCATATAGAATCCAAAATAACACAATCCACCTAAATTCCCAACATTGGCCTCATATATGGCATTCCCTTAGCTAGGTTGGAGCATATTAAGGGGACCAATTAGGGATGTATTCAACACTAGTGGGGTCATTGTTGGTGACTTTTAATCTAATTTATACCTTTTATCCATTTTATTTTACCTATACCACTTATTAAGGTGAATGATTCTCTTGTACTCTCTTCTCACCTTCATTTTTTTCATCACATTTGAACAAAAAAATACATGAGGCATGTCGATTTATAATAATCATCATTCAAAATAAATGACTAATCAATGGTGTGAACTAAAAAAACCAGGAATCACACAACCTAGTAGTATCAACATGTGAGTTATAAATGATTGGGGAATATCCTTGGATTTTTTTTGAATGTCTCCTGATAATTCTTTAGTACATCCAACACATTACAATATTATATGTTTGGGTAACTATCAAAAGTCTACCTATAATATATATTCTCTAAAATATTGATATGATTCTTGGGGATTATTTTTTCTTATTTTGTTACTTTCATAATATCATGTAAACAGTTCTTCTTCTTTATAGAAGTGAACTAATTTTGTTTCTTCCAATTCATTTCTTCAATCTATGAAAAAAAAAATGTGAAACATCCACTAATACTTATTCCCATATTTTTTCTTCTACTTTATAATAACATGAAAAACATTGGGTTTTTTTTCTTCCTTACTTTGAAGAAAAAATCTTCATTTAGGTTATATGTTATGTTAGGTATCCTATATTTCTTCAATGAAAATATTTTCTAGTAAGTATAGTATCTTATCTCAACTCAATTTTTCTTTTTTATCTTAAAATTGAAATATATATATATATATATATATGATAAATGCATGAAAAATTGGTTACTTATACTCCTCCTTTCTCATTTATCTACATTTATAGGAACCGCGTGATTACATTTGTTTTAATTACTATGAATCTTGGTAATTCAAAACTCTTGAATTCTCAGTATTTGGCTTTTATATCATCATCTTAATGCTTTAAAACTTAGAATATTTAATTTTCCACATAAATTTCTTCTCTATTTGTAACTATATAAAATATATAGTAACTATTGTAAGACTTATATCTTTAAACATTCTTGTATTATCAATATATTCCTATTTCTTTATAAAATATTCTAATGTATTTAAACTATATATAAATTTATTAATGCTTGAAAAAAATTTAGATTGTGGATCACTCTTTGCGGCATAATAGACTCTATGAATTATTCATTCATCCTTCAGGAATCATGATAAATTTTATCATGATTTTTATTTGAATTTAAGAATATATTACGTAGCTTCACATTGATTTATCAATATATTAGAAATATCTATTTTATCATATTAATTCTAAACTCCTTTTATTTGAGATTATTATTTTTAGATGTAACCAAACCCTTTTAAAAACTCTCTCAAAATTCACATAACCATGACTTGTTCTACAACATAGATCCCCTTGTATTGAACTTTAAATAACTACTTGAAGGAATTATCAATATGAATTCAAATAACTTCTTAGACACCATGGATTTATTTTTTTTATTCACCAACTTCTATAGTTTTCTTTTCCTATTTTATTTTGAAACATGATAATATTAAAATGAATCATTTCTTTTACCACACTCTTTTGAAATACCATTTTTATTTCTAAGCATTATAAATCAATTTTTATTATATTTTCTTTATCATTCACATGTGGTTGTTTATTTTTCTATAGTTTACTCCTCCTCGCTATAGGATTAATTTTAGCATCATCACTTGAAGGACTATACAAAAAATCCAATGACCTATTCCCAAACCTATTAAAATACATATAATGACTGAAAAATAATGATATCCTTTTATGAACTGCATGCTGTGCAGATTTTCCAGATTTAATAGGATATTATTTTTTGACATTATTCATGGATAGTTGGGATATTTTTGTGGAACCAAAACTCATAAAATTTATTCAATACACTATTAACCTAGTGATAGACTTCTCATCACTTCTCCTCATCTATATTTGTACAAAATGTTATTTAAACCAACATCATTTATGAAAACAGATTTAGTAAGAACATTTAATTTAGGTTTGGATGGTACCTATCTATTTAAGTCTATTTTTAAAATAAATTTTTATGATTTTATGATCCACTTTCCACCTATATAATAATCTATAGTATGATCAATGGAAACAAATTCTCTTTTAATAACATATCTTTCAATAACTTCTTGTGAAGTCTTGTCTTGAGAAATTTTATATTTTCCATTTTTATATATGTTCAAGACAATCCTTATTGAGATTGTATTTCTCAACATCAACGGACTTTAATATGTCATAAAAGTCATTATTGATTCTTCCATATTCATAATCAAGCATTTTAACCATATATTGTAATAATGTGTTAAGATCCTTGACCCTATTTGATTTAATCTTCAATTTTGTATTCTTGACATCAATTATATTTTTCGGATTTTCTCCATATATATAGAACTTGTCTTGAAGAGTTATATTGATTTTATCCTTCCCTTCATCTTCTTTGAACCATTTATTTTCAATCTTAGACAATATTTATTCAAGCTCAAAGATATCTTCTTCTATGAATCCAACCTGTTTGGAGATCCTTTTATAAGTAATAAAATTATCTTTCAAGGATTTCCTTATTTTTTTAGACTCTTCTTTAAGTTGAGTGATTTATTCTGGAATTCTCTCAATTATCCCAAAAATCAATAAAACGAATTATTTGAGATAAAAATGAATAATCTCCATTGATGATTCAACAAAAATATCTATTGAAATGTGATAACTCTAATAAGTACGTGGTTACTCTTATAGATAGCTTAAGAAAGAATTTTTAGATACCTCATGATCATCTGAAATCCTTAATTCTTCCGATTTATAGATGTTATTCATGACCATACACTACTGGAAAAATACCCTATACCCACAGTTTGTAACCGTTGGTATAGGCCTCCAAACCGTTGGTATAGCCTATACCAATGGTTTGGAGAACCGTTGCCAAGTAAGTCGTGGGGATAGGTCTATACCAACGGTTTTGGGAAAACCATTGGTATAGACCTATACCAATGGCTTTGAAAACCATTGGTATAAGTAATATGAAAATATATACCAATGGTTCCATAAAACCGTTGGTATATGTAATTAAAAAAATAATCATTCGGTTGGTTTTGATCCCAGCACCTCCCGTTTGTGATTGAACGACCTAACCACTAACCTAAATTACTTTTGTGAACATAATTTCATAAATATATATGTATGTATTATAGTAAGTATTTAAAATTTTGATTTATTTAATGTTATCTGTAAGAATATTCCATTAAAAATACATGTACCTATACCAACGGTTCTCAAAACCATTGGTATAGACCTATACCAACTGTTTTGAGAACCGTTGGCATAGGTCCATATATGTGACCTATACCAATGGTTTTGGCCAAACCATTGGTATAGGTCCAAATTAGTGAACTATACCAACAGTTTGCCCAAAACTGTTGGTATAGATCATATTTCCAGTAGTGATGGTGGTAGTTTGAATTAATTATTTTTTTCTTTCCAAGAAAAATTATCGGGGTATAGAGAAACTAGATCTTCATCTTCTTTACTCAAGATAGATAAATTCTCAAACTTATTCTTATATATCATTATTTTATTCATTATTTTCTTAGTAGAGTTTGAATTCTGATATGAAATAGGTAAAACTTATCAAAAAATAATATTCATTATAAGTCATTAAAGTAACTAAAATCTTTTAAATAGAATAAATTTATAAAATAGAGAATCAAATCAGAGGTTAACTAGGCTATAATACAGATTAAGGGGTCAGGTTATGGTTATATTCAACACTAAGGGGAAGGGGGGTGAATAAATGATGGTGAATTTTAATAAAATTTATAAATTTTCTCGCTTTTATTTTACATTTATCACTTTTTGAGATGAATGATTCTATTGTTCTCTCTTCTCATCTTTTTTATTTCTTACAAAACATTTAAACACACCCAATTAAGAGGCACAAAAATGTTCAAGGGTCGCTTTACAAAATGAAAGTCTAATTCTTAGTTTGAACTAGTAAAACTTGGATCACATGACCCATTAATATCAATATGTTAGAAAAAAAGCATTGATTTTCCAAGAAACTAAAATTTTTACATCTCTTAATTGTGCTTCGGTGCATCCCTCAGACAAGTGAATCCCACACATTACAATGTTATATGTTTAGAAAAAACCAAAATTATTTCACCAATATAGAGTCTGTAAGTTGTTGATGTGCTTCTTCAATATTATTTTTCTTCTTTTATTACTTGAAAAATAGCATAAAAGAGATTATTCTTTCTCACAATAGCAAACCAAGTTTGTTTCTCCCTATTCACTTACTTTATCTATGAAAACTGAAATGCACATGAACCATTAATAATTATTCTTTATTGTTTCTTCTAATTATACATGAAAAAATTGGTCATGTTTCTTTATACTTATTTTGGAAACATAGGTCTTATTCAAGTGATATTATGGTTCTAATATATAATATTTCCTTGATAATAAGATTTTTTTGGTCAGTATAGTTTCAAATATCAACTCCACTTTTCTTTTTTTTACCAACCTAATATATACTTATGATAAATTCATGTAATTTTTGTTACTTCTAGTTTTCCTTTATAACTTATTTTAATTCATACTAACTTCATGGATACTTTTTTTTAAATACTATGAATCTTAGTAATTAAAAACTTCTCAATTATAGATATTTGGTATGTAGATCACCATTTTAATGCTTGAAGACTCTTTATTTTGAATTTCCTATATAAAATTATTTTCTACTAATATATTCATGAAATATTAAATAACTATCATGATAATTATTTATTTGAACATGCCTATATTATAATAATGTTATTGTTTCATTCTAAAATATCCACATGTATTTAAACTTCATATAAATTTATACATATTAGTGCCAATTGAGATCATGAAACCACCTTTGTAACACAACATGATCTATGAATTCTTCCTTTAAACTTCTTAAATAATGAT
This sequence comes from Viscum album, assembly GCA_963277665.1. Lineage (NCBI taxonomy): Eukaryota > Viridiplantae > Streptophyta > Magnoliopsida > Santalales > Viscaceae > Viscum > Viscum album. Next base: position 1,007,783,313 of record OY728152.1, on the reverse strand, counting down.
TAATTTTATCATGATATTTGTTTTAATTTAAGAATATATGACATAGAGTAGAAAATATTTATTAATGGATCTTTAAGACTTCTTCTTTTTTAGAAAGTTTCAATTCCATTCATATGAGATATTGTATTTCATATGAAACCGAACCCTTTGAAAAACTATCTCAAAATGCCCAACACCATGGAATGATCTACAATGTGGAGCCCCTAATATTTAACATCAGATAAATAATTAAAGTAATTATCAATGTAACTTCAATTAATGACCACAATGAATAGTCCAGATATTGTTTTGGATAAGGAAAACTAATTCATAGCACGACATCCTCTACTGTGCATACTTCCCCATTTTTTACTTCAAACAACTGTTAATTCCACAATGTTCGAAGGGATTATCAAAATGAACACAAATATTATACCACATTAGGATATTTACCATTTTGAATCTCAAAACACATCCAAAATCAAATCTCTCAATAAAAAATTCTTTCTAAAACAACTGTTTTGATGAATCTCTCTCAGATTTTATACATGTTCTGAATCCCACATTGATTTGTTTTTTTGGGGGGGGGGGGGGGGTAATTCACTAGTCAATTAGTAAACATTCACCTTAATCACTCTATAAAATATCTTAGGTTCCTTTATACATTGATGTGTCACCAAGACATCCTAATTATCTTTCCTTGTTTCCATGTTCTTATTCTGACTTACAAAAAGTCTTAGCCTCCTCTATCCATCTCCATAGATGCATAATGATGGTTTCCACCTTCAACATTAGTTAGGTGTACTTTTTTTTTAATTTTTCCTTATGTGTATATGATGGGTTGAGCTAAAAATATTCATTCCCTACAAATATTTTATTTCCCTTTGTAAAATATGTAACTCAAAAATAACTTCCAACATCCCCCTACTTCTTTTCATCTTTTATTTTTAACAGTACACTTCATTGAACACATATGGATAGAGACCATTTTATAACTTCTTTATAGAGATATAAGAGTCATAATTATTAATTTTATATCCAAATTAAATACCTCACATAATTTTTCCTTCAATATAAATAAATCTTCAAAACTCATAAGGCTATCAAAAACTCCAAAGCTAAAACACTTCCTTATTCTTAGGAAATATATCACAACAACATACTTGGGTTATATAACTAAACCTACAAGATTTTATTTCTTATATATTGACATATAACATCATTATAAGCTCTATATTCCCTTTAAATAATTGAAAAAACTAAAACAAAAAATGGTCCCAACACATACAACCAGAGGACACTAGATAATGTGTGAGATAACAAGTATAGAAAAAAATATACCTTTATCTTAAACTAGGGTTACCATTAATGTTATAAAATGGAGTTAGAAAAAAATGTGCAATTCAATCATTACATCAATAAAAAATAATAATATAATCATAAATCATATCTCACCACCAATTCCCACATAAGAAACAACCTATCTTCATATCATCTATATCAAAAATAATATACAATACCTCCTTAGGGGCCACTATCCATCTCAAGTATAATAGAAAAATGTGGCACAAATGAGGGTCCAATTATCAAAATGAAAATTATTTAATATAGTTCCAAAATAGACATCATAAAAATTGACTCATAATTCCAAGTCATTTACCACCATTTCAAAACCCACATTAAAACACTCTTTAAAACCTTGCTAATAGATTTTTTTTTGAAATAATCAACAGGATAACCCTCTCTTTATTATAAATAATTAAAAATTCCCAATTCCTCTTACTCATTTAATTAAAAAATTCTAATCAAAACATATCATTATAAATTTGAATACCATTAAACATTAATTATGAAAAGTGTGAAAAATACTGAAAAACACTTTTAAAATCCACCATGGTTATCACTTGTAGGTATAATTTAAAAATAAATGGATTTAGAAATCATTTTGCACTAAATGATATGTCAATAAAAGGAAATTCACAAAACTCCCACCGAAATAAAGAGTAATAAAGTCACAACATATCACCTTCAATGCATATGGCCTAACTAAGCAAGGTGGAACCCTATACGAACCCTAAAATCCAAAACCCTAAGTTATAACAAAACCAAATCCTATTTTCAAACAATATGACCATTAAGGTTTATAAAAGAAGTCCAATCAAAAATAAAATTAATGAATGGTAAATGATAGGGTAAGAAAAAGAGGAAAAGTGGGATTTACCACAAAATATACTTGAAATTAAGGAAAAGGGGAGGTAAATATCATGGGGAAGGATAGAAGATTCACTTGGAGCTATCCTGAAAGCCAAGTCACATGAATGGGGAGGAAAATTCCCTAAAAAGGGTTAAATTCAATAGGTAAAAAAGTTAAAATCACAGAATTAAAAACTATGAAAAGGACAATCATAACATGATGGATGCTTTTCATGACATAGATAAATTATTGAATGAGTGTCGTAGTGTAACACCATGATGTCATAGTGAAAATAACCTCACTTGAACCAAGATAGAACAAAGTCCCACATGCTAAGTCATGTCATAGTGCATCATTTCATTCATGGAATGACCAACCCCTTAGGGTAAAACTCTCACAATAAAACATTCAGATATATAAAATACTAATAGACATAACTCCCCTAGGTTGTGGTGCAATAAAAATCCAACCAGAACTCTAAAAATAGATTTTGATCAAAATTTAACACCCCTAGATCATTATGCAACCTCTTGTAATATGAATCTACAGACCTCCAAAAAAACATCATGAAAACTAGGAAGAACAAAAAAACATCAAAATACCCCAAAAATATATAATATATACAATAATAGTGACATAGTGGTGTCACAAACATAATTAATATGATTGAGTGCTCTAATGACTTAGTGAGACTAGAGTATTCCTTAAGCCTTATTTTGGTTATAGAATTCATTCTTTTTTTCATTTATGGAAGTGTTTTAAAAATGTGAATGAATTCAAAAAATCTTTAATCTATTCTTCCAAAGTGTTTAGAAAATATGAACTAATCTCCGAGTTCTAGTGATATATTGATAATTCAAGTGGGTGAAAGTTAAAACTGATAGAATAAAATTTAGTTGGATAGTCTAATAATTTTTATTATTGTAGCTAATTGATTCAATTAAAACATAGCTTCATCAAGAATGAGTTGTAATAATTTCATAGAATGTAATTTTCCACAATATTTGAGGAGTTTGGAAAACTCCATGAAATTTCCATGTCATGTATAAATAACATATCTTTTAATTCCACACTTTGAAAGGGTATAAGACACGAAGTGTATACATTAAAAATGTTATATATATAAATTAGTTCAAAAAAAATGTAAAAATTGATAGATCATGTGTGTTGTATTCAAGTGATGAATAAAAGGGTTTTTAATCATAGAATTGAATATAAATAATTATCAATCTTGGATGGATCTTAGTAAAGGATGTGTATAAAAATATTATTTCTCTTATATTATAAGAGAAGTTATTTGTAACAATGATTTTTTATGAAAACTATGACATGTTACATATGGTTTTTGATTAATCTAATTTATACCAAACCTAAGAAGAAGATATGGATACATTTTTTTTTATCTTGGATAAAGGTGTTAATCGTGATTCTTATTAAAATATGATGAATATAAATTCCACCACAAACAATGTAGTATTATAAAGAATAAAATTCTTTTCAAGAGAATGTTACTAGCACATATAATACCATATATGATATGTAAACAATATTTTGTTTGTTATATATCACCACTAATTGAAATAATAGTTATTTCTTTAGTAAAAATAAGTTTTTGTATCTTATAATTATAATCTCAAGAGAATATATCATCTAAGAGGATAGTGTTAGTATGTTTAGAGTTATATAAGTTCAATTTTAATGAATAAAATTATATTATAGTTAGAATATAATGTGATTGTAATTATATCTCTAATGATTTTGGGATATAAATTAAATAATTACATTATAATATAGTGGAAAGTTTAATGGAAAGGGTTCCAAGAAAGATGATAATGTACTTATAAATAGTTATAAAAATAAAATGAAATTTATTAATATAATAACATTAGATTTAATGGAGTTAAAGAGTTTTAATATTTTTAAGGATTTGAAAATTAAGAATATGATTCCTAATTATCACCATTATTTAAACATTATTTATTTATATTTTTTACTCACTAAATAGTTTATAGATAAGGTTCTATTACTAATCAATATTCTATATAGAGTATTTTAGTTTTTGAAGAAATGGTTAGGTTAATTTGAGTAAACATATTGTTCCAATATATGGAATAAACTCATGAGGGTACAAATGAGTTTATCATCTTGGTTTATACTCTAAGTATACCACATAGAGTGTTATACACTATGTATTTGGTATAATAGGCATTCATGGTTTATATTTGGAGTCCACACTTGTAGGAAACCAAAAAGCCCTGGGAGGGGAGGGGTGAATTAGCATGTCAACTTTTTCTTTTAAAGTGATGAATCTTGTTCCTATATTTTTAAGAACTTGTTAAAGCATTCTGATGAAATCATTCAGTAATTAAACATTCACATGTAGAGAGTAAACACATCAGTTTTACTTGGTTCACCATTATGGTCTTGTCCAATGAGCATACACAAATAGTGTGTAAATCATACCAAAATCGACAAATCTTCACTAGTTGTGTTTATATAAGTTCATACATAGTCACTCTATGTTAGGACAACCACCATTTCAAGATTTTAGGGATAGAACATTTTCTCCCTTAGAACACTTCTTTTGACTCCCCCTTGCTCACTTATTTGGGTGAAGTATTACTCTGTTTAATGACTTGAAGGTCTCTTTAGTAAAAGGATATTTAATTCTTTTTCCCCGACTAGAACGGGACTCAGATTGCACCATTGTCCAGAGTTGATGCACTTTAAATCACTGTTCAGTAAAAATAGATGTTCAACACTGCTATTCAAGAAGTTCCCAATGTAAGATCCTATCTTTTTTAGGTATGTTTCTCTCTGAGTTTTTCATTTGAGTCTTGGTGGAAGAGTCTTGATTAGAGATGAAGATCCTTTATTTGAGGAAATTACCTAAAAGTTTAGGGATGTACACTTGTTTGAGTTAATGGATTCGAGGAATAAATGGGTTAAGTTTTTCATGGTTTCTTGGTGAATTGAAAAGATTTTGAAGTGGTTAGGTTTGTTTAAATGGAAAAATGGTCTAAAAACTCAATTTTAGAACATTTACACATCGTGTATTGGGATTACACATTGTGTGATTATTCATGAGTTTTAATAAAATAAATTTTAGGTGGTGGGTTTTTTCATCATAGTCCATTAAAAAATAAATGATGTGAGACCACGTTACATGTTGTGTAAATGCATGGCCTATAGTTTTAAACATGATATGTGGATAAAATTAATTATATTTCACTATAAATCCTCTCATATAGACCCTATGAATTATCTAAGTGATTTTGGAGTTAAAAACTCACTTTTAGATGTTTTTTTCCATCTTCAATCCCAAGTAAGTTCCTTTGGTTAGGTTTCTTCCTTCTTCCCTTTTGTTCTCCAACTACTGGGGTGAAATCCTTTGTTTTAATATGTTTTTGGTTTTGATATTGATCATTTTTGTTCTAGGAACCTCCTTGAAATCATCCAAACATTCTTTCTCATGGTTTTTGTCCATTGAAAATGTTGTTGGATAATCGGCTAAAGGCAGGGGGTCTAAATCATAACCATATAGTTAGATTATTTTCAATTTTTTGCAATGTCATGATCGCACCAAAAAAATGTACTCTGAAATTGAATGAATGATAAATGGGATTATTACTTTTATTTTAAATTGGAATTTGACATGGATTATGGATACCCATTGGGAGATCAAATCTTTTAATATAATTGAATTGGATAATGTATTAAATTATGTTTAGGAAGACATGTGACCTATAGTTATTTCTTATTATAGAATCCCTAAATTGTGACTTATTTCTTATTGAGATAATTTTTAATCAATTATTAGTTTAATTTCATTTGGAATATGAATGATTAATGGTAATTCTCACAATTAACCATTGATAGCTATGATGTGATATTGTTATATCCATGATATATGAGAGGATTATTGTTCTATGCTGAGATGCCTATATAATGGTCTCATCCCAGGCACTTGCGTGCTAATATGTTTTAATTTTGATAGTGATAGATCTCATCCCAATTAATGTTGTAATTCTTATAGAGAGTGGTAAATTCCTAATCCCATACTATAATTATTATAGGAATTTAACCCAAAAATATTATAATGCTTATAGATATTTGACCCAGATTGATTGGTATGACTATACCATGGTTATATGGTGGTTGTTGGCATGGTTTTAAGAAATTCTCAAAGATATTTCAGTATGGAACCAAAGTAGGTTATTTTAACTTGGTTATATGGTACTGGTTTGGATGTTTATAAGATATTCTTAGAGATATTCTAGCATGGCACTAAAGCAGGTCATTTTACCTTACCTATATGGTTTTGGTTGGCATGGCTGTAATACATGCTCATAGATATTCTGGTATGGATCCGAAGTAGGTTATGGTTGTATTTTATTAAATCATAAATTAATTAATACACCTATTTATCAATTCATTTCATAAACTTTTTATCAGACTGGTTTTTTTAGACATGGTGGTGTCGACTTACTGAGTTATACTCACACCCTATTTAGGCCACCATTTGGTACCCGAGGAGATTATGTGGATGCATTTCTGGAAAATGGAAAAGGACCTTGCTATGGATTTATTTTTTGGTCTTAGACTGAAGTTAAGAGATGGAACTATTGTAGGGTTCAAAACCTAGGAATTTTAGTCTTTTATTTGAGACTGCTAGCCTTTTCTGGTATTTTTCTATTATGACATTTACTTACATTCCAACGCTTCATTACATTATTCCTTATCTATTTTTTGGATTATTTAGTTGGATTTTATTGTTTTATTACACACTCTATATTTACTCTGATTATTTATATTTATTTAGGAAATGTTTCTACTACTATTACACTTCATTCCAGGGTGTATAGTCTCCCCATTATACTAATCAAACCCCCACTACTAGTTGTAAACCACTAGTGTATGAGGAGGAGCACTAGAGGTCTCATAACCAACCCTTTTTAGCCACATGAGAGAGTGCCATATTGGGGGATGTTACAAAGTTGTATCAGAGCAGCAAGTTTTCTTTTCTATTGATTTATTATTTGAGAATGGTAGAAAGGAGACTGGTATGTTCTTGTACTTGGTACTGATCTTGTGTAAGGGAGTAGCTAACCCATGTACAGGGGGAAATCTGAGTGCCAAGGGATGGTATTTCTATTTATTTTGTGTGATTTTTACAGCTGGTGTTATTTCACTATGGGTGATTCACATGTTATGTGAGGTTATTTTTTTATGATGTTATTGTTTCTTGATATTTTTACTCATAACCTGGTATGACATGAGATGATAATACATGCATCATAATAGGAACTTGGGGATATATTGACATGAATTGTTCATGACAGTGGCATATCTATTTTTTCAAGTAATATATACTTTCCTATTTAATTGTAATATGAGATATTTGTTCCACTAGATAAATGAAATGAGATTTCATTTCATGATAAAATAATTATAATCCATGGTTAGAGAGACCAAGTGTTAGTGGTTCTCTATTGCAGTCACCTATTTTTTTTTGACCTTATTTCTAGCTAGTTCTCTAAGGTGTGTGTTTGCCTTGTTGAGAAAATGCCTCCTCTTCATCTTTAACTCAAGCATCAACATGGTGGAAATCAGAACACTACTAACACATACAAACTAGTACTTCTGGTAGTTATTGAGAAGCAGATGGACATTCAGATTTTCGACAGCATCCCGAGGGTCATTCGATCCATGTAGAGGGAAAATGTTCATTCTTTTCCCTCGATGTATGAGTATACAATAGAGATTCATCTTTCGCATCCACCGGTGTTTACTAGGGAAGGGGGAACCTAGGTATCCTATCTATGGATTGATTCATCCCATAAAATCTGTAATCATCTTGAAGAGGGTGAATCTTGTTGCGTATATGATTCATTAACCTACCAAGCGTTGGTGGGATATTCTAGATGATGCTGGGAAGGAGGATGAGCTATCTTGGACGGAATTTGAGACTAAGTTCTTGATCTATTTATATTTCTAAAACTTGAAGAATGAAAAATATTGTGATTTTATACATCTAACATAGGAGTATTTATTAGTGTTGGACTATGATGGAATTTTTATCGACCTATAGTGTTTTGTTCCATATTTAACAACTTAGGAGATATCCAGGGTGACATTTTTCCATAATAGTCTTTGTTATGAAATTAGGTCACTAGTAAAAAACTATAATTTAAACAATATTGAAGATGTGATAAATCATATACTCATCACATAAGGGAATATAAGAGAGGCCACGAGTAGTAGTCAGTCTATTTCAGTAGGGTGATCTGGAAGTTCTTCTTCAAGTGGAAAGAATGACCATTATGAAAGTTTCTGCAAAGTAGTATTGGGTAGAGCAGTCAAGAAATTGTACTACCATTTCAATATTGTGTTCAGTTTCAATGATATTAGTGTGGAATGTTTTTTCATGAGTTCCCACAATGTCCTAACCCCATATTCATGTTTCGTATTTAAGGAAGTCTTGGTCATCTTTAAAGGTTTTGTGTAAAATTTATTTAGTAAACTAGTGGTTGGGGATCTGGACAAGCACTGGAGTCGGGAAGGGGATTAGCTTCCCCTTATCAAGATGGTTGTTGGAGTTACACATGCCATTTAGGATGTGGTGGGGGACATGGTACCCCAGTGCATGAGAAAAAGTACCAAGAAAGGGAAATAAAGCAAGGTAGTTAGACGGGATCCAAGGGAAGAGGGACATGTTAGTTGAAAATTTTATAGACTACTTTGGATAATTTGGATGTAACACCATCTACTATCAGATATATGATTCTTGTATCATTTACCTTAGCTTGTGTTTTTTTTATACAAGGGAATCACATTATTTTATCTCTAATATTTTTAAAAACGATTTGGGATTGTTTGTAGAAAAATATGATGGTATTTTAACTATTGACACACCGTTGGGAGTGTGGTCAGAGAATGTCAAATTTTGAAAGACATGTCCTCTAGATATTGTTGGTTACCATTTATTTTGGGAACCATTTGTTCTAGAAATGATAGTATTTGACTTGATTTTTTATATGGATTTTTAGTTCTATACCAGGCTCATATTTACTTTTACAGGAGAAGAGTTAATTTTCTATCTCCAAAAGAAAGTAGCTATTCTCACTAGGGTGAGTGAAATCTTCATACTGGTCTTGCAAGACCATTTCAGTGTATATTGGATTGTACCATGGTTCAAATCACCAATATTTCTATAGATAATTGTGTAATGCGGTAGGATTCATTTCACCCAATGGTAGAAAATTTTGGGGATGTTTCCCCGATGATTTATATGGCTTACAGCCCGAGAGAGAGATTGATTTCAAGATCGAGTTGGGGTTAAGAGCAGAGATAGTTTCTATCATGCCTTACTGAATGGAACTAGAAGAGCTTCTGGAGTTGAAGGTTTAGTTAGAAGATCTAGAATATAAATTTATCATAGGGCTGAGTACGTCACATTGGGTTTCTCTAGTTCTCTTCACGAAAATGGGTGATAGATCTTTGTGATTATTAGTGGATCATTAGAGGCTGAACCAGATGAAGTTTAAGAACCAGTAACCTCTTTTGTGAATTTATGATCTTTTCTATCATTTAAGATGTGCTAAGATCTTCCCCAAGAATTATTTGAGATCAGGATATCATAAATTAAGGGTAAGACTAGCATACATACCTTAGACTACTTTTAGTAGTAGGTATGCCTTGTGGAAATTTTTAGTGATTCCATTTAGGGTTGACTAATGCATCAACGGTATTCATGGCCTTAATGAATAGTATCTTTCTTCCATTTTTGATCTGTTTGTGGTGGTTTTTGTTAATGATATCATGGTATACTCCCAATAAGAAAACGATCATTCTAAACATCTTAACATAATCTTGAGTACATTGAGAGAGCATTGTCTTTACACCAAGTTAACTAAATGTAATTTTTGGATAAATAAATTTCACTAATTAGGAAATTTCATATCAAAAGTAGGAGTGTAAATGGACCCAGAGAAATTTTTAGCCATGATATCTTGGGAATATCCCAAAAACATCATTGAAATAGGGATATTTCTAGGACTAACTTGTTATTAAGAATGTTTTATCTAAGATTTATCCCATTTAGAAGAACAAATGTCTGGACTGATCAAGAGATGGGTGATGTTTGTTTGTTAAAATGCTTGTGAGATAGATTTTCAAGAGAAAAAAATAAGACTGAACTCAGAACCTATCCTTACATTACCTGTACTAGGTAAATAATATATTATGTACTGTGAAACATTTGAAGTTAGACTTAGAACAATCCTAATGTAGGAGGATCGTGTGGTTTCTTATTTCACTAAGTAGTTGAGACCACATGAGAGGAATTACCCTACTCATGATCTAGTGTAAGTAGTAGTGGTAAATTCCCTGATATTTTGGAGACACTATCTCATGGGTGAGAGCTTTGTGGTATGAATGGACCATAAGAGCCTCAAGTACATATTTTCTCAATGGGACCTGAACCTTCGGTAGAGGATGTGGGTAGAGTATCTATAGTATTTTGAATTTGAATTTCTTTATATACTAGGTAAGGGAAATTTCATTACCCATTATTTGAGCTAGAAGACACAGACATAGGTAGTATGAGAGTCTTATAATGAGTGGAAGATAATGGACCTTTTCATAGACGTGCATCTAGATGTTAAAGAATCTTAGGGGAGAGTAAATCTGACTTCGACATCAGTTATACCCATGCTTTTGGATCAGATTAAGAATAAATAGTTGTATAATCCCGAGGGATCAGTTCTGAGAGACAAATTATATGGTGCAGAGATGTCATTGGGATGGTCTCTCGACAGTGGAAATTTATTTGTTGTTCGTGGATGAGTATGGCTTCCTATGGGCTTACACGAGGAGTTGATGAAGGAGTTTCATGATTATAGATTGGATGTGCATCCTGGTTTAACAAAGATGCATTGTGATATCAATAGATAGTACTAGTGGTTATGAATTAAGAAGGTGGTGGAAATCTTTATGGCTAGATGCTTCACTTATCCGTAGGTTAAAGTCGAGCATCAGAGGAAAGTTGGGATTTTTCAACCTTTACCCCTCCCAGAGTGGAAATGGGATGATGTCACAATTGATATTGTGATGAGATTACCTAGGATAACCAATAATAATGATGTTGTATGGGTTTTTTGTGGATCTACAGACTAAGGTAGACCATTTCATACCTATTTTGAAAACCTTCATAGTTAAATATCTAAGAAATCATTATGTGCGTAAGGTGATTCAGTTGAACGATGTTCTGAGGAGTATCATTTCAGAAAATTTTCCTCATTTGAAATTATGTTTCTAATTGGTTCTTCATAATGCCCTGGGATTTGAAGTTCTCTTAAGAACAACCTATTTTCCACAGACTGAATGTTGGTCAGAGTGAATTATTCAGTTTATGGAGGATTTTTTACAAACCTATGTTTTTATTTTTTTGGTTTATGGGAGTAACATAGGGCAATAGTGGGATTTTTATATAATAATAGCTTCTATAATTAGATCAAAATGAAACCTTTTGATACTTTTTATGGTAGGATATGTCATTTGAATCTTTTTTGGATAGAGGTAGGTGAGTTAGAACTAGTTGGTCATAGTCTCGTGTAGGAGACATCTGAATAGGTTTAGTTGATCAGACAGAGGTTGGTGATCACATAGAGTAGGCAACAATAATATTCTGACCATCAGAGATAACCTCTATAATTCAATAATAGTCAACATGTGTTCCTTTGGGTGTCACCTAGGTTGGGACAACACCATATCAGGAAACATGGGAAGCTATCACCTAGGTTTCTCATGAAATTTGAAATAGTGGTAAGGGGAGGTCCAGTGGCGTACTATTTATCCCATCCACAATGCTAAAATTACATGCACAACATGTTCCATGTGTCAGAACTATAAAGATATAATTCAAACCCTTCCCATGTGATCGATGTAGTAGACATTGAGCTTTGTGCTGATGCATCCTTTATGGAGAATCTAATATGGGTAGGGGATCAGAGTTAGAAATATCTTTAGGCTCAGACTATACCATTGGTTTGAGTGTAGTAAAATTATGGGATAGTTTTGAAGCAGACCTAGGAGAGGGAGTTATATATGTGAACACAGTGTCCAATCTTTTTTTATGAGACCTCACAATGATGCTCGAAGCAGCTTGGGGATGAGCTATTATAAGGTGGGGAGGTTTTAATATCCCATCATTTTCTTGGTATGTTTCTCTATGATTTTTTCATTTGATCCTTTGGGGTTGAGTCTTGTTTTGGATATAGAGAAACTTTGTTGAATGACCTAAAATTTTAGGGATGTATACATGTTTGAGTTAATGGAGTTCAGGAATAAATGGGTTAAGTGGTTCAGAATTTTTTGGTGAGTTGAGAAGATTTAGAAGAGGTTCAGTTTGTTTAAATGGGAAATTGGGTTGAAAACTCAACTTAAGAACATTTAAACATCTTGTAATTGTTATAGTGTTTTAATAAAATAAATAAGTGGTGTTGGGTTTTTTGGTATATTCCATTAAAATATTTTACATGACATGAAGCCACATTACAAGTCTTGTAAATTCCTGACTTGTAGTTTTAAACATGATGTGTGGATGAAATTCACTCTATTTCATTTGAGCTCCTCTCCTCTCGACCCTAGGGAATTATCTAGGAAATTTTAGAGTGCCAACCTCACTTATAAACATTTTTTTTCCATCTTCAATCCCTGGTTAGTTCTGTTAGGGTTGGTGTCATGAGAACCAACTGTTTGTACTTTGATTACATGAATGTACACTTAATATATATTGTTCATTGTTTTGCATGACAACAATATAATGATGTACTGGAATATTTGTTGCATTAATAAGGTCATGGTAGATCCCCACTATGATGAGAACCTTGAAATGTTATAACAATATTCTTAAATAAAGTTCTATGGTTGGATGAAATAATATGATAGGACACATAGTATAAAGACCGTCATGTGTGAGTACTCGTAAGAAGACGAGACTCTCTCTCATGGAGTTCGCACTTGGTAATCTCCAAGATGGGAGATTATGAGAACAGACCCACCAATAGAAATTCTGCATGTTTTGGGGTTATCGTACATTGTTATATGTGAGCGTGTGTAACGGTCCTTAGACTGGAAGATTATCATTAACTCATGTCATGAATTTCACACTTAGATTTGCTAACGAAAACTGTCATGAAGATAGTTGGCGGTAAGTAGGTTACATTGGGTGCGTCAAAAATGACATGTTATTAATGGATAAGTCAAGGAAGGATTTTTCCCTTCCATGTTTAAGGAAGTAAATATCCTGGGTGTAACACCAGGATATTTTATGAGAAATATTTTTTTTATTTCTTATGTTGTATGCAAATGAATCTTTAACTGCACACAACACTAGCTTGGCTTGCATTACACGCAATCACGACCTTCCTCGATAGCGTGTGTAGTACGCAATACCGAGTTTCACTAAACAACGATATGCTTTTAAAATATTATAAACTAGCCATTATGAAAATTATTAACTGAATATTTAATTTTATAACATTATAATTCATCTTCCACATTTTCTAGAATGAGGTATGAAAACAAAATCAGTTTTTCGGATAAAAGAAGTATTTTTCAAAAAATGCAGTTTTACCGCCTATTAATGGCGCACCCATTTTGAATCTAGTTTTTTACATGTTTATAAGTTCAATTTGAAAAAATAAAATTCTTATTTGGAATAAATAAATAAAATTTTACTTTGGATAAATTTTTCATATTATTCTGGTAACTTTCATATTTTGATGAACAGTAAAAACACGCTATATTTTAATGAAAAATAACATTTTTCATCGCAATAATTATATGGTTAAATTATAATATTGAATGGTTTTAAAGTATAAATAGAATATATTTTTACCATTTGATATAATTTATTTCAGTATCATTAATTTTACATTGAATTCATAGGTAAAAACATTTCAATATTTGGAAATGTTTTAACTTTTAAAACCCATTTGTTTAACAACAGGATTAATTTTAAATTAATTACTGAAACTTCTGTGTTTTGAATTATGAAAAATGGATTCCATATTTGGAATCAGTGGGTCCAAATTATGTTAATAGGTTACTTTTTTTTGATATTAGGAATAGTAACTATGGTAATTTTTATTTACTATGGTTAAAGGTAAATAGGGTAATTCAAGGTTAAAAGAATATTATAATAATTCAAAATTACCTTGACACTTGTCCTAACCTTATTTTATGAGTAGTGGCCGACCATGGGCATCATTGGGTCGATCTTCTGACCCCATTGAGCCACATGGTAGTGATAATGACAATTTGGATTAATTAATTTAATGTAAAGACAAAATTGACATTAACAAAAATCTTTCAGTAATTAATTTTTATAAGGGGTTATATAAATTATAATTTAGACTATAAATATTAATTGGAAAGATAAAAATATTTCCTACATGATGATATTTTTTTATAATTTTTAGACATCAAATAAATTAAATTATTTATGACACAATAATGATGTAGTATTTACCTCATTAATAAATGATTTAAATAAATAAGATTATAATGATTAAAATATTTTCCAAAAAATGTCCAATTTTGATTTGATGATTTTATTTCGACCATGAGTCATCTTATCTTCATCTTTAATTATTTTTGGACCTTTTTAAACAGAAGATAAGTTTATAATAAAATAATATTTTCACACTTTCCAAAGGTGCCCCTCTCCTCCGTTATAAAAGGGAACCTCCTCCCTCTCCCCCTCACACCACTTTGAGCCTTCAAGCTCGGCCAACCCATGAAAATATATCTTCTCCACTTCCCTAGAAACATCTCAGAAGTGGTGGTCTACTTTAAAGACCAATCTTAGTGCCCTGAGAGGAGGTTTCAAAGAGGCGTGTCGAAGAAGAGGTAATATCTGTTACCAATTCTTTCAAATTTATTTCTTCTTCTAATTATTCTTCTTTAGTTGTTTCATTATGAAGTAATAACATTAGTATCACTCATATAATGATATGTTATTATAAATATGAAACAACCATATTTCACCTTCTATCCATCCTATGGAAAACGAAATCACCGCGTGTGCGTACGTACGAAATACCGTCTCCACGCCGTGGTGTAATCTGTTTTCCACCACCACCTTACTTGGATGGGTATAATGGTGTAAATAATAACTATATATGATTATTTTAAAGTTATATTGATTCTGAAATAGTATAAATAAACTTAAAATACAATTCCACGATCATGGGAACGATATCATCGCTCATGCGTACATACGGCCTACCGTCTCCATGATGTGATGCGACTCGTTCTACATAATGTTCATTGAATAATGATTATATAAATGAATTTAATGAATAAATATGATATATATTACACTAATACCATTATGTAAATGATGTATCTATAACCTAAAAATAATAATAAGAATTTATTCGACAAAACACACATAAGAACATAAAGCAATAAACACCCGAATAACAAGTAGCAATGAAATATTACTAATAAGAAGCTAAGAATATGACAATATATGATATCATAACAATTAGTATGATTCTTGAATAAGTCAATTACATTATTTAAATCATTATACAGGAGGTTCAGACATGTACAAAGCATATCAGACCTAAGGTAAGGGAAAATCTCGCAATCTCATTTTTACCCGAGATTGTTTATACTTCAGAAATTACTAGGGAATATTAATCATCCACATACATGTTTCCTAAATATGTAATATTATTTCTATACTCCTACAATTTTTTACATCCAATTTTACCCTTTGATGAGTTTTTAGCAAAAGATATGAAAGGAATATTTTGTCGTTTTTAGTACAAGGTACTTTTTGACTTTTCCGGCCAAAGTATGAGAAGAATGTTTTTTTTAACTTATACGGCATGAATGGATTTTTAGAAAATTATTTCTAGGAAGCTTAATTTACAAGTTTTCAAGTTTTTTTTAATCAACTTCTTTTAGTTTAAAAATTGTAGGACATGTTATGAAAGGAAAAAAAATTAAAGTAGAAAGGATATTTTCCTCAAGAATGGAGTTCAAGTGTTTTATCAAAATTATTTTCCATATAAGATAAAATAGGGTTCTATTTCTATCCCTATCTTTTTTACATTTATTTGATTATTTTATGATGGAATTATTTTTATGAAGTCCCTTTATCTTATATGGATTATGTTATGATGGGACGATGTTTAAGAATCCCATTTTTATTACATGGGTTATGCTATGATGTATGATTTATGATTTTGTGGCACACATAAGAATGGTTTCATTATGAGATGGGTGGGACATATATCTCCCTCCAATGCATTGGGTAAAGATTTATATCTCATGATATAGACATGGCTGGAACAACAAGTTAAACCGGTTCAATGATACAGGACTGGAACGAGGAGTGATCTCGGTTCAGTAATGGACTTTGTCCTATATGATGGTCTTGGCAATGATCATTGACTAATATGAAATGATTTTCTATGATTATGTGTGTATGCCACAAAGTTTCATGTTTTATGTTATCATTATTTGGGATTACTTTTCATTACTATGATTTATCCCATGACATGATATTATGATCTCTTTTGCAGGTTAAGATTTTCAAAATGTTTTGTTCTTATGAATATGATATGATTGATATTTCTTTTGTTTACCCTTACTGAGCATTTGAGCTCACCCTTTTGTATGTTTTATTTTCCCCATGTCTGAATGAAGAGTATTAAGTAGAATATGCCAAAAGGGACTCTAGATATGATGAAATAAATTGGAGACAACGTAGATTATTTATGAAGCAGTTGTTTATATTTCCCAGTTTCTAAAGACACTATACCTATACGGTCTTTTCATGGTTTTGTTATATGTTGTAATAAGTATGCTTCAACTGTGAAGTAATAACAATGTATGTAAATTATGGTTCGTTATAGTTGGTATCAGAGGAAAGGTATAGTCAAACTTTGGGAACTAGGATGTGAAAGCCCTAGTAAGAACCCTAAGGATATGTCTAAGCATAGAACACAATATTAATGTTTTAGAAATGGCCATGAATAACCTATGATAAGACCTTAAGTGTGAAATTTTATTCTTGATTATGTGGTTTTCTTATTATAATTAGTGTTGCTCACACTATTCTTCTTGGTTTTAGTCAATGGCTGGAACCCGAAGGAACCGTGTTAATGCAGAATGAAATGGGAAATGCAATGATTGTCACCCTGAGCAACCAAACATTATGGGAGATATAATTCAAAATCTTTTAGCCATGATCACACAACTTTCTCAAGCTATGAACCATGCAGTACTTCCAAACGAACAAAGGAAGGAGCAACATTCTGTTGAATCATTCATGAGGCAGCGTCCACCTTCATTTAGCAGGTCTTCTGATCCATTAGTGGCTGAACAATGGATTAGTACCACTGAAAAGATATTTTCAGTTGTACAATGTTCTAAACATGATAACGTCATCTTAGTAGTATATCGTTTAGAAGTTGAAACTGATCAATGGTGGAATCTTATTAAGAATATGAGGCAAAGGGATAAAATTGATTCCATGGAATGGGATGAGTTCAAGAACTTATTTTTCAATAAGTACTTCCCTCGTATTCTTCGAACAAAGATGGAGAATGAGTTTCTTGAACTGAAGAAAAAGGATGATGAATATGTTGGTATCTACGAAGCAAATTTTACAAGGCTTTCAAGGTACACTTCTGGGATTATTATCCAACCTGAGAGTAAGATCGATTGATTCTTTAGTGTATTAAAACCAAGTCTTAGAAGGGCATTAGTCATAAGGGACTTCAATAGCTACAAGGAAATTTTTCGATGTGCTCTCAAGGTTGAGATGGAGATTGGAGTAACCCATCAGACATATGGGTTTGATAAGAAGAGGAAAATGGAATTCAAAGGGAAATCTAAAGACCACACTGAAAAGAAGATGAGTTTTTTTTATGCTCAAATTGTGGAAAGAATCATGGAGGGAATTGTCTTAAAGGGACAAGAAAATGTTTTAAGTGTGGAAAAGAAGGTCATCGGGCAATTTAATGTCGAAATAATGGGAAGAATATGTCTAATGATGTGAACAAAGAAAGGGATACACAGAATACACCTCCAACACTTCAATGTTTCAAGTGTAAGTAAATGGGGAATTATGCTAATCAATTCCCTAATCCAAGGGTTGTTGATGATGATCGACGTCAATAAACTCTTAAGGCCAAAGGCAAAGGAAAGTCACATGAAATTACTATCAGCGATGTGGAGTAAGATAACGAAGTGGTGAAAGGTACACTTACCATCCACTCTAAAGTAAAAAATGTTTTATTTGATTCTGGATCCACCCACTCTTTTATTTCTGAAGAATTTTCTAATGGTATCGCCATATTACCTCAACAATTAGATGTTGAGTTAGCTGTGACAACTCCTAATGGAATAAAAGTCGCATTAAAAGTTTACAATTCTTCTCTGATTGACGTTTGTGGGAAAGTGATTCATGAAAATCTTGTGATCCTTCCTATAGTGGAATTTTATGTAATTCTTGGCATGGATTGGGTTTATTTATACGGAGCTCATATCGATTTCCAAAGAAGGGAAGTCATATTTCATATTCCTGATCAATTTATGATCACCTATCGATGTAAGGATTAATATAACCTTCCAATGGAAATTTCTTCCATCTTATGGGTCTTGATTCCAATAAATGAAGGTTATTTATCTCAAATGGTTGGAGGGAAACTCACGATTAAGAATATTCCTATTGTATGGGAGTTTGATGATGTCTTTCCGGAGGAACTTCCAGGTCTTCCACCAAATCGTGAAGTTGAGTCTTCAATAGAACTCATACCAGGTGTTGTTCCCATTTCAAAGACACCATATATAATGGCCCCATTTGAGTTGTAGAAATTGAAGAAGAAACTCCAAGAGAATCTTGATAAAGGTTTCATATGACCTAGTGCGTCACCTTGGGGAGAACCTGTTCTATTCATTAAGAAGAAAGATGGATCAATGCGACTCTTCATTGATTATCGATAACTTAACAAGATCACTATCAAGAAAAAATATCCTCTCCCACACATTGATGATTTATTTGATCAACTACACAGAGCTCAATACTTTTCCAAGATTGATCTTCATTCAGGGTATCATCAATTAAGGGTCAAAAGGGAGGATACACCAAAGACGGCGTTCCGTACAAGGTATGGACACTATGAATTTATAGTGATGTCATTCGGTCTTAATAATGCCATTTCTATCTCCATGGATCTAATGAATAGAATCTTTAAAGACTATCTTGATCAGTTTGCGGTAGTCTTTATAGATGATATTCTTGTCTATTCAAAGAGAAAGGAAGAACATGAAGATCACTTGAGAATTGTATTGAAGACCCTGAAAAAGGATAAGATTTATGCCAAATTTACCAAGTGTGAATTTTGGCTTCAAAAAGTTGCATTTTTGGGTCACATAATCTCAAAAGAGGGGATATCTGTGGATCCAGCAAAAACAGAGGTTATCAAAAGATGGTCGAGACCAAAAATAATAATTGAGATCCGAAGTTTTCTTGGTTTGGCTGGATATTATTGACATTTTGTGAAAGATTTTTCATGATTATCTAATCCACTCACCAGGTAGACTTGAAAAGGAGTTAAGTTCGTGTGGATAGAGGAGTGTGAAGAGAATTTCAAGGAGTTGAAAAGAAGGTTATCTAGTGCACCTCTGCTCACACTGCCTTGTAGTGGAGAAAGGTTTGTGATCTACAGTGATGCATCCAAGAAGGGATTAGGGTGTGTTCTCATGAAAAAACGATATGGTGATAGCTTATGCCTCAAAACAGTTGAAAATCCATGAGCAAAATTACCCAACTCATGATTTAGAGTTAGCTGCAGTAATCTTTGCATTAAATATTTAGAGGCATTATCTTTATGGTGAAAGGTGTGATATTTATACTGATCATAAAAGTTTAAAGTATATTTTCACACAAAAGGAGATGAATATGTGCCAAAGAAGATGGTTAAAGCTGATTAAGGATTATGACTGCTCAATTCATTATCACCCTGGGAAAGCAAACAAGGTGGCAGATGCATTAAGTCGACAAGACCATGCTAGCTTATCCATGATGAGGATCTCAAAAGATCCAATATTTATGGATTTAAAATGGATGGATCTTGGAATTATAATGGAAGGGGGAAAATCTTATCTTTCTCAAATGAATGTTCAACCATCTATACATTTGAAGATTAAAGAGGCACAAAAAGAAGATGTTGAGTTACAAAAGAAGGTGAGAGGTGTTCCTGAATTCAACATTGATTGTGATGGGATAATAAGGTTCAGGAATCGGGTTTGTGTTCCTCCCATCCCAGAATTAAAGAAGGATCTACTGGATGAGTCTCATAGTTATTCATTCTCTATTCATCCTGGAAGCACAAAGATTAATAGGGACCTAAAAGATTACTTCTGGTGGGATGGCATAAAAAGAGATATTGCTGAATATGTCTCTCGATGCTTGGTTTGTCAGCAAGTTAAAGCTGAGAGATAGAAGTCTAAAGGGATGTTACAACCATTACCCATACCAGAATGGAAATGGGAAAACATCACTATGGACTTTTTCACTGGACTTCCTAAAACATCCAAAGGCAATAATGTTATCTGGGTTATAGTTGATCATCTTACGAAGTCGGCACACTTCATTTCTATTAGGGAAGATTTCTCTCTGGATCTTCTTGTCAGGATATATGTAAAGGAAGTGGTAAGATTTCATAGAGTACCACTTTCCATTATATCTGATCGGGATATGAGGTTTACCTCGAAGTTCTAGAGATGTCTTCAGCATACTCTAGATACAGAGTTGAGTTTCAGCACTGCTTATCATCCTCAAACAGACAGTCAGTCTGAGAGGACAATTCAAACTCTAGAAGACATGTTAAGAGCTTACTCTATGGATTTCAAAGTTGGTTGGGATCAATACCTACCTTTGGTGGAATTTTCCTATAATAATAGCTTTCACTCCAGTATTCATATGGCTCCTTATGAAGCTATCTATGGAAAGAAATGCAGAACTCCAACTTGCTGGGATGAAGTTCGGGAAAGAATGCTATTAGGACATGATCTTGTTAATGAGATGGCAGAAAAATTCTGATCTATTCAACAACACATAAGAGCATCTTAGAGTCGACAAAAAATTTATGTCGACAACTGAAGAAAAGACCTAGAGTTTGAAGTGGGTGACAAAGTGTTCTTACAAATATCTCCCTGGAAGAGAGTAATGAGATTTGGGAAAAAGAGAAAGTTGATCCCTAGGTATATCGGTCCTTTCGAAATATTGGACTGTGTTGGTAAGGTAGCTTACCGATTGGTGCTTCCATCGAATCTCTCTCAAGTTCATGATGTGTTCCATGTATCTCTCCTGAGAAAGTGCATACCTTATCCTTCACATATACTAAGCTCAGAAGTTGTACTGCTGGAGCAAGATCTTTCTTATGAAGAAAAGCTGACAGAGATTCTGGATCATAGCGAAAAAGTTCTACGAAACAAGACCACTCACTTGGTTAAAGTTTTATGGAGGAACCACTAATTAGAAAAAAGCTACATGGGAACTTGAGGATATGATAAGGGAGAGGTATCCTCATTTGTTTGTTACGAAGTGATGAATTTCAAGGGTGAAATTATTTTTAAGGGGGGTAGAATGTAACACCCTGATATTTTATGAGAAATATTTTTTTATTTCTTATGTTATATGTAAAGGAATCTTGCACTTCACACAACACTAGCTTGGCTTGCGTTACACGCAATCGCGACCTTCCTTGATAGCGTGTGTAGTACGCAATACCGAGTTTCACTAAACAACAATATATTATTATAATATTATAAACTATCCTTTATGAATAGTATTAACTGAATTTTGAATTTTATAACATTATAATTCATCTTACACATTTTCTAGAATGAGGTATGAAAACAAATTCAGTTTTTCAGATAAAAGAAGTATTTTTCAAAAAATGCAATTTTTCCGCCTGTTGATGGCGCACCCATTTTAAATCTAGTTTTTGACATTTTTATAAGTTCAATTTGAAAAAATAAAATTCTTATTTGGAATAAGGAAATAAAATTTTAATTTGGATAAATTTTTCATAATATTCTGGTAACTTTCATATTTTGATGAATAGTAAAAACACGCTATATTTTAATTAAAAACAACTTTTTTCATCGCAATAATTTATATGGTTAAATTATAATATTGAATGGTTTTAAAATTTAAATATAATATATTTTTACCATTTAATATAATGTATGATAGTAGCATTAATTTTACATTTAATTCATAGGTAAAAACATTTCAATCTTTGGCAATGTTTTAACTTTTAAAACCTGTTTGCTTAAAAATGGGATTAATTTTAAATTAATTACTGAAACTTCTGTGTTTTGAATTTTAAAAAATGTATTCCATATTTTGAATCAGTGGGTCCAAATTATGTTAATAGGTTACTTTTATTTTTTGATATTATGAATAGTAACTACGGTAATTTTTATTTACTGCAGTTAAAGGTAAACAGGGTAATTCAAGGTTAAAAGAATATTATAATAATTCAAAATTACCTTGACACTTGTACTAACCTTATTTTATGAGTATTTTCCGACCATGGGAATCCTTGGGTCGATTTTGGGACCTCATTGAGCCACTTGGTAGTGATAATGACAATTTGGATTAATTAGTTTAATGTAAAGACAAAATTGACATTAACAAAAATATTTTAGAAATTAATTTTTATAAGGGTTTATATAAATTATATTTTCGACTATAAATATTTATTGGAAAGATAAAATGATTTCCTACATGATTATATTTTTTTTATAATTTTTAGACATCAAATAAATTAAATTATTTATGACACAATAATGATGAAGTATTTACCTCATTAATAAATGATTTAAATAAATAAGATTATAATGATTAAAATATTTTCAAAAACATGTCCAATTCTGATTCGATGATTTTATTTCGACCATGAGTCATAGTATCTTCATCTTTAATGATTTTTGGACCTTTTGAAACTGAAGATAAGTTTATAATAAAATAATATTTTCACACTTTCCAAAGGTGCCCCTCTCCTCCCTTATAAAAGGGCACCTCCTCCCTCTCCTCCTCACACCACATTGAGCCTTAAAGCTCGGACAACCCCTGAAAATATATATTTTAAACTTCCCTAGAAACATCCTAGAAATATTGTTCTACTTAAAAGACCAATCTTAGTGCCCTAAGAGGAGGTTTTAAAGAGGTGTGTCGAAGAAGAGGTAATATTCGTTAACAATTCTTTCAAATTTATTTTTTCTTATACTTATTCTTATTTAGTTGTTTCATTATGAAGTAATAACATAAGTATCAATAATATACTGATATGTTATTATAAATATTAAACAACTCTATTTCACTTTCTATCCATCCTACGGAAAACGAAATCACTGCACGTGCGTACGTACGGAATACCGTCTCCACGTTGTGGTGTAATCTGTTTTCCACCACCACCTTAATTGGATGGGTATAATGGTGTAAAGAATAAATATATATGATTATTTTAAATTTATATTTATTCTTAAATAGTATACATACACTTAAATGCAATTCCACGATCATGGGAACGATATCATCGCTCGTGCGTACGTACGGCCTACCGTCTCCACGATGTGATGCGACTCATTCTACATGATCTTCATTGAATAATGATTATATAAATGAATTGAATGAATAAATATGATATATATTACACTAATATAATTCTGTAAATGAGGTATCTATAACCCAAAAAGATGAATAAGAATTTATTCGACAAAACACACATAAGAACATAAAGCAATATACACCCGAATAACAAGTAGCAACGAAATATTACTAATAAGAAGCGAATAATATGACCATATATGATATCATAACAATGAGTAAGATTCTGGAATAAGTCAATTACATTATTTAAATCATTATACAGGAGGTTCGTACACGTACAAAGCATATTGTACCTAAGTTAAGGGAAAATCTCGCAATCTCATTTTTATCCGAGATTGTTTATACTTCAGAAATTACTGGGGAATATTTATCATCCACATCCATGTTTCCTAAATATGTAATATTATTTATATCCTCCTACAATTTTTTAAATCCAATTTTACCCTTAGGTGAGTTTTTAGTAAAAGATATGAAAGGAATCTTTTGTCGTTTTTAGTACGAGGTACTTTTTGACTTTTCCAGCCAAAGTACGAGAAAAATGTTTTTTTAAACTTATACGACATGAATGGATTTTTAGAACATTATTTCTAAGAAGATTCCTTTACATGTTTTAAAGTTTATTTTTAATCAACTTCTTTTAATTTAAAATTTTTAGGACATGTTAAGAAATGAAAAAATGTTTTTGAAGTAGAAAAGATATTTTCCTCAAGAATGTAGTTCAAGTGTTTTATCAAAATTATTTTACATCTAAGATAAAATAGGGTTCTATTTCTATCCCTATTTTTTACATTGATTTGATTAGGTTATGATGGAATTATTTTTATGAAGTCCTTTTATCTTATATGGATTATGTTATGATGGCATGATGTTTAAGAATCCCATTTTTATTACATGGGTTCTGCTATGATGTATGATTTCTGATTTTGTGGCACACATAAGAATGGTTTTATTATGAGATGGGTGGGACCTATATCTCACTCCAATGAATTGGGTAAAGATTTTTATCTCATGAGATAGACATGGCTGGAACGGCAAGTTAAACAGATTCAATGATACAGGACTGGAACAAGGAGTGATCTCGGTTCAGTAATGGACTTTGTCTTCTATGATGGTCTTGGCAATGATTCTTGACTAATATGAAATGATTTTATATGATTATGTGTGTATGCCACAAAGTTTCATGTTTTAAGTTATTATTATTTGTGATTACTTTTCATTACTATGATTTATCCCATGACATGATATTATGATCTCTTTTGCATGTTAAGATTTTCAAAATGTTTTGTTCTTATGAATATGATATGATTGATATTTCTTTTGTTTACCCTTACTGAGTATTTAAGCTCACCCTTTTGTATGTTTTCTTTTCCCCAGGTCTGAATGAATAGTATTAAGTAGAATATTCCAAAATGGACTCTAGATATGATGAAATAAATGGGAGACAACGTAGATGATTTATGAACCAGTTGTTTATGTTTCCTAGTTTCTAAAGACACTATACCTATATGGTCCTTTCATGGTTTTGTTATATGTTGTAATAATTATGCTTCAAATATGAAGTAATAACAATGTATAAAAAGTATGGGTCGTTATACTGGTCCCTTTTATTGAAATAGATCTATCTCCCAAATTCCATGGCCATGGTGTAACAACAAGTTTATTTCTGGAATTCAAAGAATGAAAGATCAATCATATAGGTTTATGAAACTACCATGAAACCTTCTAGATGAGATATTGGGACAAAGGGATTAAATTACATGGTAATAGTTCGTATGAGGTGACACATCAATGCGCCGACAACTTCTTTCTCTTGGGTTCCTTGACCTGTTGCTAGATAGTAATCTGAGATATTAGGCAAGCCCACATAATTCCAATGAGAA
Organism: Viscum album; assembly: GCA_963277665.1. Classification (NCBI taxonomy): domain Eukaryota; kingdom Viridiplantae; phylum Streptophyta; class Magnoliopsida; order Santalales; family Viscaceae; genus Viscum; species Viscum album. The sequence continues at coordinate 1,007,757,548 of OY728152.1, read as the reverse complement.
AGAGGCCTAGAGTGTCACATACTAAGTTTATCAAGTATCTCATGTAGAATAACGACTATTCCCATATGTGGTTTAATAATTATTCATATAAGCTTAAATAATTTTAATGTTGGAGGAAGAATAAAATGAAAACAAGTACACGTCGTGTATTAATGATTACACACCATGCAATTTTCATTTTGTAAAGGAAATGAAAAAAATGAAAACAATATATACACGACGTCTAAATTGAATGTACACGCCATGTAGTTTTCAATGAAAAACATGTACGCACTGTGTATTTATGATTACACACCATGTATTTTTTTCAGTTAGGATTTTGAGGAAATATCATTTTATTAAATGATATTTATTATAATTAGTGTGGGAACATGTCATGGAATTAATGATTTTACATGTGGTTTTCAAAAGGGTTAATGAAATAAATAAAACACGTAACATGTTTATTTATTTTCATAAATCTACAAACTCAAACCAGATTATAAATATCCTCACAACCCCAACTCTTTTTAGAAGAATTGTTGTGCACTACAATTCTGGAGAATTCTCTCAAGACCGAAAGAACTCTGTCCTCCAAGAATGCTCTCAAGACCGAGAGAGATCCGCCTCCATCGGATCAAGGCGATCTAAGGTAGACAATGCAAGCAAAGGCTTCTCCATGCTAGCACCCAAAGATTACTTTGGCGACATCCAAAGATACGTGGTGCACGTATGGATAACTGCTAGAGGAAGTCTACACATGGATTCTATGAGCCAACGTCGAATCACATCAGAACGTGATCAAAAAGATCAATGAAGAAAGAACACCATAAAAGGAACTTCTTTTCAATTAATTAAATTAATTATAATCATCCTATGATGATCCTTCCTTTATGGTTCTAAGACTTTTCTTCTTCTTTGTCTATTTCTGTGATTTGATCCATGGAGACTGGTGTTTATCGTCATATTGATCCCGGATTGATCATTGCAAATGAAAAAAAGCCAAGTGGGAACATCCACCCACAAGCTTCTACTGCGCCCAGGAGCATCAAGTGGTATCATAGGAGGCCACAACGTTGATTATAGTTATTTAATTTTCATTGATAATTTGTGCATTTATATTTGATTCAATTCAAGATAAATCGTTCTATAAAACTAAATGAATGAGATCTGTTCTTCCTCCTTTGTTTCTCGATTCACATCATAGAAATGAACTTTTAATTTTAATTTTGATTAAATTAAAAATGAGGAACTCATCTGGAGGAGATGCTCTTTCTGTCTGTACCACACAAGAGTACACAGCGTGTAGTGAAAACTAAATGCTATGTAATTAGGTTCAATGAACTGGTACTGGTCTGCCAAACCACACCGTGTGAATTGAGTATACCTAAGTATTTATTACACCGTGTTGACAAGAAATGAATGGCGTGTGGGAACCAGAATACATAGAATGTATGTTGAATCAACACGTTGTGTAGTTTCATCTGGCCCAAGTGAAACTATGTACAAGGAGAAGCCGTGTTCCGCGTACATGGGATTACCAGGCCGGTAACCACGTAACAAGGAAGTACACATAGTGTTAGATTAATCTAGATGCCATGTACTCCAAAATGTCCAAATTATAGAAAAAAACATGCCAAATCCCCCAGTGTGTACTTTGGATAAAGGGTGAGAAATACACGCCGTGTAATATGTCCTACACACCGTGTACTTTCCATAAATGGAATTTCACTAGGTTTCCTTCAAAATTACAAAGACCTGTACAAGGAATATGGATGAGAAGAGTCTCAAGGAAATTTATAAAGTAATTTAAGATAAAAAATTGATTAATTATAATATCATAATTAATTGAATTCAAGCGCGACTTATCTTGAAAAATAGAATGATTAAATGAATTTTAATTCTAAATATGCGTAAATGCCATTGCATACTATGGATGATCATGATCTTGACCAAAGTCCCTTTGTATGTGTGTATGGTTTCATTTAAATTTATTTAATTTAAATTCATTGGCCTGTGAGACTTATTCTAATAAAATGTAGGGCCTGCGTGTCCATGGTTTCTTTAATGTAAACCCCATGTAATGGAAGATCTCCCAAGCCAGTGGAGACAGTTCAAAAATCCAAAGTTGTGGTGAAACCAACCCAAGAATATGTAAAGGTATACAGATGGGAGCTTCAAAACATGAACCATTGGGTTCAAGGTTTTTTCCCTAGGTCAGGGCTAGATTATCAAAACTGCTAGATAATCTAACCAATAGAAGCTCATGATCATGCCATCTTATTTTATTTCTATCTGATTGCATGGTTTATTTATTATGTATGTATTGTCGCGATCACATAATTAATGAAATAAATAAGCATGCAAAGATGGAATAAAATAAAAACCAGACTATGCGTAAACATTATCAGAACATGGTTAATCACTTAAGCAAGAATCACTTAATATTAATAAGCATGTGATAATGAAAAACTATGAATAAAGAATAAAATCCCTCAAATACCATATTAAGTCTGACCTAGCCTTCTGTTACTTGATTAAGGTCAAGACTCAATAAAACTATGTGTTTGACCAACCCTTGTTTGGACACTTACTTTTATAAAGGAAGCTCTTATGAAAGTTTCGGGTTGACTTAAACATTTTACATCAATAGGTGTAGATCTTGCTAGACTTGTTGTAAAATGGAGTCAAGTGTTGAGGAAATCCAAGTCCAGATTTCAGGATTGGGGAGTCCACTCAATAGATCAAGGAACTATAAGCTCATAGTTGGAAAAGACCTACCTACCTAAATACCTTCAAATAGCTTGACCAACCCTTGTTGGGGTTATATGAAGGGGAATATGGATCCTTGTCACTAGAATGTCAAATAAACTGTACATTCCAAGTTCAATGGTGAGGGTCATTAGGACTTGATAAAATAGTGGGAGACATAATAAAATTTATTATTTCTCATAAAATGTAATCAAGAAAGTACTGATAAATATGATCTTTTAATTTGTAGAATCAATATGAAAAACTCATCAACCACCTTTTCTCTGCGATCAATTCTGGATAAAGACAATATCCTCAATGGCAGTAACTTTCAGGAATGGTTTAGGCACCTTCGGGTTATCCTACTCCATGAATGAAAGTTCTACGTGTTGGAGCCCTCACTTCCAGATTCACCTGCCCAAGGGGCAAGTGATGAAGATTTCCTGGTCTATGATTAACATTTGAATGATGCACTCGACATTCAATGGTTGATGTTATCATCATTGCCTAGTGATCTCATGAAGTATGATGAATACATGTATTCCTATAGCATTCTCGAGCACCTCCATGTTCTATACCAGGAGAGAGAAAGATAGGAAAGGTTTGAGATATCCAAGGCTCTATTCCAGAGCAAGCTTGGAGAGGGTGCCCCAGCTGGGCCTCATGTAGTTAAGCTCATTAGCTACATTGAGCGCTTAGAGGTTATATGGTTTAAACTCCCTGAAGAACTGGGTCCCAATCTCATTCTTGCATCACTCCCCCAGAGCTTCTCTAACTTTGTTGTAAATTTCAACTTGGACAACATTGAGAAGTCTCTATATGATCTCCTTATCCTCATTTTCCAAGTGGACAATGATATGAAGCATGAAAAGCCTTTTTCCCTTATGGTGAATAAACGGAATGGGAAGGTGAATAGATTTAAGCCAAATGCTTCTTCAAGGCCTTCCAAGAAAAGAAAGATAAAATGGGAGGCAACAGAATAGGAGGATGTTTGTTTCACATGTGGCAAGAAGGGTCACTGGAAGAAAAACTGCACCTAGCCAAGGAAGCAAGGGGATTCTTCAGGTGTGTTTGTTATCAAATGCAATCTATCTGTTTCTACCAAGTGGGTATTATATACTACTTTTGGTGCTCACATCTGTATCCAAATATAGGAACCAAGTAGATTTAGAAATATTGATCGAGTTGAGGTGGATCTGCGAGTAGCCAATAGAGTCAGACTCACTGTTGTAGCTGTCGGAGACTACCAACTCACATTGCCTACTGGGTTGGTCTTGGTATTAAAAGGATGTTATTATGTACCCTCTATAACCAAAAACATTATTTTAGTATCCAGATTAGATACTAATGGATTCATCTTCAAGTTTGGAAATGAATGTTGCTACTTTTATAAAGATATCATTTGTTTTGGTAGGGTACATTTATATAATGGCCTTTATGTGTTAGACTACACAAACCAAGTAATGGCAATAGATGACAAAGTTAATTCACATGACTCATACCACACCCAACTTTGGCATCACCAGCTAGGTCATGTCAATGAGAAATGTTTGACAAAATTACATCAAGATGGGTATTTAGATTCTTTTGAACTAAAACCACTTGGTGTATGTTATGTGTGTCTACAAGGCAAAATGACCAAAGCCCCATTTAGTGGTAAAGGTGAAACGGCTAAAGATCTTCTAGGATTAGTTCACACAGATGTGTGTGGACCATTTCTAGTTGAAGAAAGGGGTGAGTTCTTGTACTTCATAACTTTTACTAATGATTTTAGTAGATATAGATATATCTACTTAATGAGGTATAAGTCATATTTTTTTGATTGGTTCAAAGAATACAAGAATAAAGTTGATAACTTTCTTGGTAAGAACATTAAGAAACTCCACTCAGACAGAGGAGGAGAATATCATAATCAGGACTTCATTGATTTCTTATTGGAGTTTTGTATTCTATCTCCACTCACACATCCTTACACGACTCAGTGGAATGGCGTAAGTGAAAGGAGGAACCACACCCTGTTGGACATTGTGAGATAAATGATGAGTCATGCGAGTCTTCTATTATCCTTTTGAGGATATTCATTACAAATAGCAGCACACATACTAAACCAAGTACCAACTAAATTGATAAATGGTATTCCATACAAATTATGGAGTGGACGCAAAGCCATGTTATCAAATTTACATGTGTGGGGGTAGCGAAGCATTTGTTAAGGCATCTTCAGGTAACAAACTTGCACCCCAAGGCACAAAGTGTATCATTATAGGATATCCCAAGGAAACAATGGGATATTACCTAAAAACCCCTCAGATAAAAATTTTATAGTGTCAAGACATTCCATATTCCTTGAGAGGGAGAAAATATTCAAAAGAGATAGTGGGAGTGATATAGACTTCGATGAATTTGAGGCTTAAGATACACAGGAGTTGGTACAAGAATAGATTTCACAAAGCCTCGTGGAAGAAAAATATGTTCTAGAGACACAAGAACTACTTAGGAGCATGAGAGAGGTTAGAGAACCAGAATGATATGGTTTTCTTATCACCGAGGATGGTGAATCATTATTGGTTGAAAATGATGATCCTCTTACCTACATGGAAGCAGTTGAAGGCACAGACGTTGTCATGTGGCAAGAATCCATGAATTCTGAAATGGATTCCATGTACCAAAACCAAGTCTGGATTTTGGTAGATCCTCAAATTTATGTAAAGCCTATTTGTAATAAATGGGTATTAAATAAGAAACTAGACATGGAGGGGCAAGTCAGAACCTATAAGGAACGACTAGTTTCAAAAGGTTTTATACAACGTCAAGGAATTGACTATGATGAAACCTTTTCACCAGTTTCAATGCTAAAATCCATCAGAATCCTATTGGTCATTACTTCTTACCATGACTATGAAATTTGGAAAATGGATGTCAAAACCAAATTCCTTAATGGGAACCTCCAAGAAGATGTCTAAATGACACAACCTGAAGGGTTTGTGACTCCAAAGGATTCCAACAAGTTATAAAAGTTTCAGAAATACATTTATGGATTAAAGCAAGCATCATGGTCATCGAATATTCATTTTGATGAAGTTGTAATGGAATTTGGATTTGTTAAGAATGAACGAGATCCATGTGTCTACAAAAGGTTTAGAGGACGTGCATTCATTTTCATAATAGTATATTTTAATGACATAGTACTAATTGGAAACGAAGTAGCTGTCTTATAATCATTTAAGGAATGGTTGGATAGATACTTCTCTATGAAAGACTTGGGTGAGGCAGCATATATTCTTGGGATAATGATCCATCATGATAGATCCAAGAGAATATTGGGCCTGAGTCCAAGTACATACATTGACAAGATACTGAAGAGATTCAGTATGGAATAGTCCAAGAGGGGATTGTTTCTAGTGTCACATGACATTCATCTTTCCAAGAAAATGTGTCCTCAGACACATGAGAAAAGAAAGAAAATGGCAAGGATCCCATACGGATATGCGATTGGTTTAGTCATGTTTGTTATGTTATGTACAAGGCTAGATGTTTCTCACGCATTAAGTGTGGTAGGTAGATATCAAGCTGATCCAGGAGACCACCATTGGATGGCAGTCAAGACTATCCTTAAGTATCTGATGTGTACTAAGGATATGTTCCTGGTATATGGAGGAGATGTGGAACTAGTCATTAGAGGATATGTAGATGCTAGTTTCCAAACTGATCAAGATGACATGAAGTCGTAGACTGGATATATCTTCAGTTTGAATAGAGGTGCAGTGAGCTAGAAGAGCTCAAAGAAAGGTGTGGTCATAGATTTTACAGCAGAGTTTGAGTATATCACAGCTTCTGAGGTAGCTAAAGAAGTAGTATGGATGTGAAGCTTCATCCAAGAGATGGATGTAGTACCTAGCAGTAAAGATCCTATCACACTCTATTGTGATAATACTACAGCAGTGGAACTTCCAAAAGAGCCAAGGTCACATCAGCGGATAAAGCACATACTTTAGAAGTATCATCTCTTGAGGGATTTTTCTCAGAGAGGTGAATTTGCAGTGAGAAATATTTCCATGGAAGACAACATGGCAGACCCCTTGAATAAAGCCTTAACTCAGTAGAAACATGATCATCATGTGTGGTCTATTGGACTAAAAGTCATAGGCAGTTGGCTCTAGTCCAAGTGGGAGTTTGTTAGGTTTGGTGTCCTTAGAAACAACTGTTTTTACTTTGATTACATGAATGTACACTTATTATATATTGTTCATTGTTCTACATGACTACAGTATAATGATGTCCTTGAATATTTGTTACATTAATAAGGTCATGGTAGATCCCTGCTATGATAAGAACCTTTAAAAGCTATAACAATATTCTTAAATAAAGTTCTACATTTGGATTACATACTATAATAGGACACATAGTATACAGACCGTCATGTGCAAGTAATCGTAAGAAGAAGAGACTATCTCCCATAGAGTTTTCACTTGGTAATATCCAAGATGGAAGATTATGAAAACAGACCCGCCAGTAGTAATTCCACATGTTTTGGTGTCATCGGACGTCGCTATCTGTGAGCGTGTGTAATGGTCCTTATACTAGAAGATTATCATTAACTCATTTCATGACTCACGCACTTAGATTTGCTGACGAAAATCGTCACAAAGACAATTGGTAGGAAGTAGGGTGCGTTGGGTGCATCACGAATGACATGTTGTTAATGGATAAGTCGAGGAAGGATTTGTCCCTTCCATGTTTATGGACGTAAATATCACATTCCCTTTGATTGAAATAGAACTGTCACCCAAATTCCATGGCCATGGTGTAACGATGAGTTTATTTCTAGAAGTCAAAGAATGAAAGATCAAGCATATAGGTTTATGACACTGCCATGAAACCTACTTGATGATATATTGAGACAAAGGGATTAAATTACATGGTAAGCATTCGTATGAGGTGACACATCAATGCAGCATCAACTTCTTTCTCTTGGGTGCCTTGAATCGTTGCTAGACAGTAATCTTGGACTTTAGGCAAGTCTGCCTAATGCCAATGAGAAAGAGGCTAATAGGGTCACACACTAAGTATATTCAAGTATCTCAAGTAGAATAAAGATTATTACTATACATGGTTTAATAATTATTCAAGGAAGCCTAAATCGTTTTAATGTTGGAGGAAGAATTAAATGAAAACAAGTACACACCGTGTATTAATGATTACGCGCCGTGTAGTTTTTATTTTGAAAAAAGGTACACTCCGTGTATTAATGATTACACGCCATGTAGTTTTCATTTTGGAAAGGAAATAAAAAAAATTAAAACAATATATACACACCATTTACATTGAATGTACAGGCCATATAGTTTTCAATGAAAAACAAGTACACGCCATGTATTTATGATTACACACTGTGTAGTTTTTCCAATCGGGATTTTGAGGAAATATCGTTTTATTAAATGATATTTATTATAATTAGCATAGGCGCAAGTCAATGAATTAATGATTCAACATGGGGTTTTAAAAAGGGTTAATGAAATAAATAAAATGCATAACACGTTTATTTATTGTCATAACTCTACAACCTCAAACCTGATTATAAATATCCTCACAACCCCAACTCTTTTCAGAAGAATCGTGGTGCACAACAATTCTGGAGAATTCTCTCAAGACGAAAAGAAATTCATCCTCCAATAATGCTCTCAAGACCGAGAGAGATCCACCTCCATCGGATCAAGGTGATCTAAGGTAGACAACACAAGTAAAGGCTTCTCCACGCTATCACCTGGAGATTCCTTTAGTGACATCCAGAGATACGTGGTGCACGTGTGGATCACTGCTAGAGGAAGTCTACACTTGGCTTATGTGACGCTGCGATGAATCACATCAGAATGTGATCATAAATATAAATGAAGAAAGAACACCATAAAAGGTACTTCTTGTCAATTAATTAAGTTATTTATAATCAACCTGTAATGATCCTTCCTTTATAGTTCTGGGAATTTTCTTCTTCTTTGTCTATTTCTATGATTTGATCTGTGGAGACTGGAATTTATCATTGTATTGATCCTGGATTGATCATTTCAAATGACAAAAATCCAAGTGGGCACATCCACCCATGAGCTTCTGCTATGCTCGAGACCTTCAAGTTCCTTTTTTTAGGTTCCTTATTTTTTCCCTTTGGTTCTCCCACCTTTTTGGTGAAATCCTTTGGATGATTGCATTGTTGGTTTTAATCTTGACCAATCTTGATCTTGGAACCTCCTTGGAATCATCTAAAACTTCTTCCTCATGGGTGTTGTCCATTGGAAACCTTGATGTATCACTAGTTAAAGGTAGGGGTTTTAACTCTTAACCCTATGGTTTTATTATTTTCAAGTTTATGCAATATCATGATCGCACCAATAAAATGTGCACCCAAATTCAATGAATGATAAATGGGATTATTCTTTGAATTCATTTAGTTTAAATTGGAATCTAACTTGGATTATAGATAGCCATTGAGTGAACAAACCTTTGAATGTAATTAAATTGGATAATGACTTAAATTTTTTTTAGCATGACATGTGACCTTGGGTGATTTCCCGTTATAAAATCCCTAAATTGTGACTTATTGCTTATTGATATAATTTTTAGTCAATTGTGAATTGAATTCTAGTGGAATATGAAAGAATTATGGTAATTATAATAATTAACCATCGATAATTGTGATGTGATATTGTTATATCCATGCTACAAGACAAGATTTGTGTTTCGTGTGGAGATTATTATATAATGGGAAAGGCCTAGGTACTTGCACACGTATATGTTGTAATATAGACAATGAGCGAGCTTGGCCCAGTCCAATCTGTAATTCTTATAGAGGGCGGGCTATGCCCAGTCCCATGCTGTAATGATTATTAGGATTCAACTCTGAAATGATATAATCCTTATAGGTAGTTGAAACTAATTGATTTTTGTGACTATACCCTAGTTATATGGTGGCGGTTGGCATTGTTGTAAGACATGCTCAGAGATATTTTGACATGGTTATGAATCATGATATTTTACCTTGGTTATATAGTGGTGGTTGTCATGATTGTAATACATTCCCAAAGATATTCTAACATAGCACCGAAGAAAGTTATTTTACCTTGGTAATATGGTTGTGGTCGGCATGGTTGTAAGACATGCTCTGATATATTTTTTTATGTAGCCAAAGTAGGATATGGTTGTATTTTATTAATTGTTGAATTAATTAATAGAAATTTTTTTGCGTTATTTTTTACACATGTTATCAGATTAGTTGTGTTTAGATATGGGGGTGTCTACCTACTGGGTTATACTCAAACCCTATTTGGGCAGCCATTTGGAACTTGAGCTGATTTCTTGGATGCAGGTTTGGACAAGGGAAAAAGGTCATTCTATTGATTTATTTTTTGTTGTTGGGCTAATGTTTAGAGATGGGATTTTTGTGGGTTTCATAACCTGGGACATTGAGTATTTTATTTGAGTATGCATGTGTTTTTCTGGTATTTTTCTATCCTAACATTTTGTTACATTCCAGTATGTAATTACATTATTTCTTATCTATTTATTAGATTATTTAGTTTTCTATTATTATTGTCTTTTACAATGTATTTAATCTGATTATTTCTATTCATTTATGAATTTTTTTCTACTGTTATAACACTTCATACCATGGGGTATAGTCTCCCCATAATACTATTCACACCCTCGCTACTAGTCTTTAGCCTCTGGTGTATGGGGAGGAATTTTTGAGGTCTTGTAACCAACCCTTTATAGCCATGTGAGGGAGTTCCAAATTAGGGGACATTACACTCAACCTTATCAAAAGATCCTTTATTTTTCAAATATATACCAACCTATGTAAAACCAAAAAATTTCATGAAGCCCGCAAACTTCACAAAGCTCACAATCTTTATGGAACAAACTACCTTCACATAACAAATTTTCTTTTTGAGGCTCTATACCTTCATGAAACACTAATTCTACACAAAAACTACCAGTCTTTGAAAAAATCCTACAACTCAAAAGCATTGGAATTGGTTAATACTTAACCTGTCCTTTTTGGATGCTCAAGATAACATTGAATTCTTTATTCATGGAGCTCCCAACCATCACAAAATCAGAGAAATTCAACCTTCTCTCCAATCCTCTTTGTATAAAATGAAGTTGGGGTAGCTGCCTATTAATAGGAACAACCCTTGGAAAAGATCCCATGCCTCCAGCAACCCTTTCTCAAACCTCCAAAATCATGTTCATAAAGATCCTATTTTTGATAATCTCTATTAAAATTTAAAATATTCACAAAGATACTCATAGTCACAAAGATTCACCATCAACCCATCATGCAGTTGTGATGTCTAACATAGTCACAAAGAACACCCTCTTTTCATCATGCATTTGTAAAGCTCCATACCTTCTCAAAGCTCAAAATTTTATGAAACTCAGTCTTCATAAAACCCAGTCATCACAAAACTCATGCCTTTACCATATTTGAGATTATTTAGTCCTAGAAAACTACCTTTCATGAATATTTCTACTCCCCACTTGACTTTTTAGCCTAATTTTTTTTAAACATTGGGAAAAGACACCACCTTCAACACTGTAAAAATATTATACTATATGATCACTTACCTTCAAAAATCCTTGATCAACCCAGTTTTTATTAACAAAAAAATACAAACTAAACTCCATTTCTATAAATTAAAGGCCTTGTATCCAATACCACTATCTGGTTTCAGTGAGATATCTAGCTCTAAAACATTATAATTTGATACCATTCTCACACAATCCTTTAGGATTATCTAATTAGAGGTTGGTTAGGTATGTTTGTGATCATGTTTTTTTGGAGGTCATCCACGATCGGATTTATCCAATCTTAGGTAAAAAAAACAAATCCCCTAATTAAATTAGATCTAGGAATTTAAAAAAAATACATAGATATTAAATATCATGTGAATATTCATCAGTTGTGGGAAATGTCATGTACTCATTCATAAAGTTGAATGACATGTGATGTATTCATCGACCACATTTGTCTATACATATATAATTGATAACAAATGAGTAGTCTATATGGTATTGACATACTCAATTTACCAAGTTTACTCAATATCTTGGTAAAAGGTATTATATGAAACTTAATTCTTGCATATGATGCAGTTGGTGGGAACATGTATAGAGATATATGTGTCTCATAGTGATCAAACTAGATCAATTTATATATTGAGTAGCATTGATGTTTTTCTAGAGTATGATATTTTATTAAATTTATAGATTAATCGAATAATATTTATTTTCAATGATACAAATTCTCATGAGGTCACACTTTGTGGTTTATTTAATAGGTATGTATTTTGACTTAGAGAGAATCATTGAAAGTGTTTTAGAGTTTCTATAAAAGAATGTTTTGAAGGGTGCTCACCAGGTGTCACATTAAATGTGGAATATGGTAAGTTTAATGGTAAATTTATAAATGTGTTTTAGAAGTTATTGAAAATAATTTTTGTGTATTATTTCATAAATTATTATATATGATATTGTATAAGATTAAATGGAATAAATTCTCTAAGGATTTAGTGAAAGTGGAAGATTAAAGGATATATTCCATAAATATATTATAAATATGATTCATTTTTTTATATAATCATTGATGACGTGGTTATCTAAAAAGGGTATGATATATGATATCATGAATTCTACCCTTGTAAGTCATTTTATATGACTGATTATGAATCATAGGGTATGATTAATTTGGCCATATTGTGATTCATTTTGGAAACTAACTATTATGTTTTAATGTTCATGTTTATCTTCCACATAAGGTTTCATTAACAAAAAAATATTTCATTAAATGAAACACATGGTAGAATCATAATATCCAAGGGTTGATTTTTTTTAAAATATTATGCTTAACTATTATGTTTCATAATGTATAAGTTATTGAAAAGATAACTCAAGGGAATCGAAAGTAGTTATAAAAGGTGGATAACACCATCAAGATAGTATGGTTCATGTCCCTGCTGATTATAACTGATGTTATCCCACCTATTCATCTTTTACATAGATAGGAACTATAATGATTTTATAATGAAAAAAGTTCATACCCATGTGATGGGATATTCACTCAGTCCATGAATATACAACAAAGAGGGAGCCCATTGGTTTCACTTAAGGGATATTAATCAATAATAAGGATGAAGGTGGTAATAGAGGCATAAGCATGTTCAAGGTATAAAAATTATTCCTTTATTTATACAATAAGTGTTTCTAAGTTATCTTACATGGAAGATCCTAGTTTATGGTTTCTTGATCAGTTCCACCACTTAGTTTAAGTGTGAGACTATCCTTATAAACCTAAACCAATTCTATAACTTGGTTTGAAAAGTGTAATTAGATGAAAGAAATTATATCCAAGTTTTTTTAAAAATATGAGGGAACCCATATATGACATATTTTAAAGATAAATTATTTTTTTCAAAGTATTACTCCAAACACAACCATATAATATATAACTCAGGATATTTTTTTGTTAAATATTCATATTAAATAAATTATGTATTATTTCTTAATATAAACTAGTTTTTATATATTATCATGATATTCTATAAAGAATATAGCTTCAAAGTGGTTATCAAGAGAATATTTTTACTTAGAGAAGTTCAAAGATTAAAAAATAAAATATTATACCAGTCAAAATTCAAAGTGAATTTCATTTATTATCATAAATTTTTTTAGGTTATGTTGGTAATGAAATAATGTAAAGAGATAATTTTTTTACCAAGAATAATCTCAAATATATCTTTTTATTAAAAGGATACAAATATGATGATGAACATAAAAATAATTATAAATAGAAAAAAAATCTATTAACATCATAACATTTTATGTTGTGAATTAAAGAAGTATGAATACTATGTTCATGAGTTTAACATTTGGAATATGATTAATAAAAATCCCATTATTCAAACTATCTTTCTTCATAAAAGTTACACATTAAATATTTTAGTGGGTTGGTTTTATCGTATGGTCACATAGTGATTATGAAAAAATTACATTAACATTTAATGAGTTTAAAAAAACCTAAACTATAGAAAATATAATGCATTCTATCAGTCATTCATATGATATTTAAGACTAGATCTTATATACTGGTCAATTATTTTTTAAAGTAAACTTATAATTTAAGAAAATGTATTATGATATACACACAAACTTTCCACTTTATTATTCATTCATTTTGGGTGTATCTAATATATTTACTGAATAATAATTAACTATTAAAGCACAACTTTGAGTTATCCCTAACCATTTTTTATCATGGTGTATTATAGGTTGTAATAAAATGTTGTAGTTATCATGGTCATGATTTCATATTGAGATATAAAATATACCCATGAGATACAAATAAGTTTTTTTTTGTGTTGAATGACCCACAAAGTAAACCATATAGAGTGTCATATTACGTGTCTTTCTATATTAGTGTTTCATGTTTCATATTTAGATTTTCCAATTATACGAGGTTAGAAAAGATACCTATCATTATAAATTCTTATTTTTAAACACTTATTATGCTATACTTGAGGATTAGATAATCATGAATTGTTTGGGTATAATTCTGATCATATTGTCAGTTGAGTTTAGTAAATATATGAATTTTCCTCTCATATAATGAGTATGACATCTATTCCCTTGATTGAGATAGGCTAAAATAGTGTATTACCATAACAAGATAAGTGATATGTAAAGTTCTTGTATATTAGATGATTGGTAATCAATGTTCTCATCCATTGGGGTGAATGTCACGTGATGTGATTATTTGTCTGGTCATTCAATACATTGAGAATCTTGAATGTACGAGTGTCTATATGGGATTGAAATAATCCATGGATTAAGGTCACTCAATTTCTAGGAAAAATGGAATATTTGAATATATATTATTATATATGATATAATGAGCACAAAACAAGTATCGAGATACATGTTTTTAATGGAGATAAATCCATATCCATTTATAGTTTGATTAGAAGTTATGCTTTTCTAGAAGAAAATATATTTTTTACATTTATTAATTTAAGAATTCTTATTTATCATTAATGAAACAAAGGCCCATGGGGTAATACTTTGTGGTTTATTGAATGAAGATTGAGTTATAACATTCCTAGAGAGATTCTCTAAAATCAATTTAGAGTTTTTCCAAAAAAAAAATTGGCTTGATATTCACAAAGTATTTCTTATAATGTGATACATGGTCAAATTGGTGACATCTTTAAAATTTTTATGAAATATCCCAAAGGATTTTTGGATATGGTTTCAAAATTATTATATATGTTATGATATAAGGTGAAATGACACAAAATTATGTAATTTTTTAGTCAAAATGGAATATTGATGGATTTATGCCCTAAAAAAATATATGTGTATGATGTATTTTGAAAATATAAAAATTGATGTTATGTATATGGTGTAGGGTATGGAATAAGTGAAAGAATGGCATATACCATTCCTTGTTAGTTGATATCGTTTTGTGGGATATTGATATATCACACCACTACATATTCCAATAATAGTCTATGATATAGACATATCATAATATAC
The DNA here is from genome assembly GCA_963277665.1 of Viscum album. Lineage (NCBI taxonomy): Eukaryota > Viridiplantae > Streptophyta > Magnoliopsida > Santalales > Viscaceae > Viscum > Viscum album. The sequence continues at coordinate 1,007,742,236 of OY728152.1, read as the reverse complement.
TGATATGAGTAAATCACAATGTACAATTAACATGGATAAAACAATGTTAAATGTTAATATTCAGTTTTTCTTTCACATTGACTATGATAGTTATGGGCATAGAAAAAGAACTTATTGGGGCTAGTCCAGACTCAACAAATGTCAGATTTGATGGATCGTTCACAAATTGTACAAGACTTGAAATTCATGACTAATGAAAATTTTCTAAATAAATTTTATAATGAAATGCATTGGAACCAAGTAGATATCATTTAATTTTAAATTTTAAATTAATTTCAATGAATTTGTATAAATAATACCTTTCTTGTGAGATCCTTATTTGATGATGTTTCTGATCATTTGAAACCCATTATGGTTTACTATCATTCTTCTTGTAGGATCCATGTTTAGAATCCCTATAGTTGGGATCTACATGTGCTCCTTTGATCTCCAAACAAAACTGATGGTTTGTCAGGTGCTAGTGTATCATATTGATCATCTTGTGGTGTTCATCTGGATTGCTATGATAATTAATTCAGGATTAAATAATTTCCTTGTATTATTATTCTTCATAGGATGAAGGAATAAATATTATCTATAGAGAATTCTTCAGTCTTGAGAGCGATCTCTATATTGCGTTGTGCACAATGATTCTTAAATTTTATTAAACTCGATCAACCTCTATATAATAAATATAATCATCTACTTATAGAGATAGATTCGGGGTTAAAAATATTATTTAATTTCACAATGATCCTTAATTAAAATATTAAAATATATATGACCTTATTCCATGTAATAATAATATTATTATTATTATTATTTCATGTGAAAACTCACAAAATGATAAATATTATTTTACCAGCTTGCAAATTAAGAATTTTCACTAGATGAAATCTTTGTTTGCTCATCCTCCTCAATATTTATTAAATACCTAAAAGAATATTTAATTAAATATTTATTTATTAAATAAATATTCTATTCATATTCAAGTGAATAAATATTTATTAAACATTAAATAAATAAATATTTTATTCATAGATAGATAAATAAATATTCATATATTTACATAATTAAATAAATTATTTATTAATGAATAAATAATTATTTATTACCATACAAATAATATTTTTTATCAATAAATACAAACTTACATTATTCCTCAGTCTTGATAGTAATACTTATTTTAATAATTAAATTCAAATAGAATTTAATAGGGATCAACATAAACACTATGTTTGTGACCCTATTTTCTTCTTTCTCATTAGAATTGGTGGGCTTATTGAAAGTACAAGATTACTATCAAGAAATGGGTCTTTTTACCCAAGAGAAGGAATATAATTATGTAATTTTGATAACCAAATATGATAATTTATTTTGTAATATAATCTATTTTTCACAACATCTCATCTAGTTGGTTGAATACATCTTTCATCATCCTATATGTTTGATACGTCTTTCTTTGACTATATGAAATAAACATCATTACACCATGACAATAGAATTTAATTTGATGGTTGTATTTCAATCAAAGGGATAAGATATAAACATCCATTAATATATAAGGGTCAAATACTTATCCATCATATAAATTAATACATGTCATTCATGATGCACCCAACATACCCAAGTTTCTATGAATGTATGGATTCAAGATTTTGGTTGGTAAATATAATTGAAAGAGTCATGAAATGCATTAATAACAATCTTAATGTTCAAGTACCATTACTAACACTTGTAGATAGGAATACATGATGACAAATTAATATGCATAATTCCCAATGGTGGGTCTAGTCTCATAATCTCCCATCTTGGAGATTACCAAATTTGAACTTAACGATATAAAGTCTCATACATTTATGAGTACTCTCCCCTGATAGTAAACATACTATATGACCATATCATAGAATTTTATCTAACCATAGAATAAAAATTTAAGAGATATAATCATAGCATCTCAAGGATCTCATCATAGAGGGTAACTACTATGACCTATTTTGATTTGATAGATAAATTACGACATTAACACATAAATGTTATACTGAATAAAAATCAATATATGATAAGGTATTAAATTAATATTCACTTATTGTAATATAAATTTAATCTAAATTAAAAATTAGTTTTTTCTATCGAATCAAATCGAATATACTTCAACTTTCACGAGAGTCAACCGTTAACAACTCGTTAGTTCTCATATGTTAAACATGATTCTACTAATTTTGGATATAACTGATGGTACTATAATTCTTCCAAGACTATGTTTGGTAATTATACATTTCTTTATGATTAATACACTTATTTCAACATTACTACCTTGATAAAATCCCTTAAGTAGTGAAATAACTGAGTATCCACCTCTTGTTCCCATGTAGAACCCAAATATCTTGATTAAGTCCATAGTCAAATATTATCATAATAATGATAAAACAATTTTTTTGGTATAACCTAAAATCAGAATAGAATGTTTCTAAACTTCTCCTTAAGATACATTATGATCTACAATATACATGAATATTGTTGATATGGAAACCTCTAGTGGTAATAAGTTTTTATTTTATATTACCTTATCTCATATCTATGATAATAGATCAAATTGAACTAAGTGATGAAAAGCATTAAATTCTCTTGATCATTAGTATTCCCACTTCTACAGACATGAGGAACTTATCCAATTCTAATTTTTCTTATTCTATTGTATAATTCTAACTTTAAGTAAATGTATCTATGCCATATATGTTGGATTTTCACTTACAACGAATTATGCACCACTAATATCAAATTTTAGTACATATAATGCCATTAATTCATAGAATTTAATCTTATGAAATTCTATTAATATTAATAATATTTTACTATCCCCATTCATGTTCTAAAATAAGGATTATATTCCAGTAATAATTTGTTCATGAATTGTTTCAACTTTTTTTGAATAAATTATTAATATATGTAATGTGACTAGTTTTAACTAACCCATGGATCTATTTTTTAAATATTACTTACTAAAACATAGTTTCTAATTTAATTCATATTTGGAGAAATTTCATTACATAGTTTTAAAAAGATATTAAGACACAACAAATTTTTTCATATATTATAAACATATCCATCTTCATAACTTATATCACTCCCACTGATCAATTAGACACACATGGAACTCCTTCATTTCCAAATTAATATTATTTGATCACTATGATTTAATTATTCATAAATTAATTTTTATAATTGTAATTTATAATTTTCATTTATTGATTTTACTAACCCTTTCTAGTTATACCTTTTAGAAATATACCATAGGTTCTACTATTTGGTCATGTCACACAGACATCATCCACAGGTATTCCTCCAAATGAGGCCCCCTTAACTATTAATAACCAAATATTACAATAATAGAAGTATTACTTGACAATTTTAATTCAAAATTATTTTATTCATGATTATTAGTGTATAGGTTCTGTCATATACTAGACCTTTTAATGATCAATCATGCTTTATAATTACCATCTTATACCATCCATGTCAATTTTCTCTTGAATTCTCACCAGCAGTATCAATTCTTTGAAACATTGAAGATATAGATTCCCCAAATATTTATACATGGTCTATATTACTCGAATTTATATATATTGGTCAACCTTATATTTTATCCATTTATTGATTCTTTATTAGAATCATTAGTCTAAAATAATAACCTATGTATCAACCACCACAGTGATCATAAACCACATCTTTGGTTATGAATTCCAATGATTTATATGTGTTTGGAGATAATCCTCCCACTGAGGTCAACGGATTCCAACATTCTTACACTAGTGGAAAAAACGTTTAACACGTCGGCATTTTTCACTTCGGTTCTACATAACCGATGTGCAAATCTGTAATGATCGACATATCACATCGGTTATTTTATAATCGGCCTAATATATCGATCATGATCCATTTTTTACATCGGTTATTTTATAACCGACGTAAAATATACGGATATTAGCTTTTTCACGTCGGTTATTATATAATCGACGTGAAAATCGAATCTAGCGCGCTTTAACACATTTGTTATAAAATAACTGGCATGATAAAGGAAAGCTCAATGCTTTATCACATCGGTTATTTTATAACCGACGTGATAAAGGAAAGCCCGGCGCTTTACCACGTCGGTTATAAAAAAACCGGCGTGATAAAGCCAATCTCATCAATTTATCACATCGGTAGAAAGCGACATATATCACGTCAGTTATGAAATAACCGACGTGATAAATAGTTTTCTATGCCAGTTATTAAATAACCGACCTTATAAACATTAAAAAAAATAGTTTATCATGACGGTTATTAAATAATCGACGTGATAAATCTTTTAAATGATTTATCGCACCCTGTATTTAGTCATTCTGTGTTTTCTTCGATCGGGCGATCTACGACTCGTCTCTCTCGCGTGGAAAATCTAGAATCGATTCATCGAAGTCGTTCCCTTTAGACTCATTTTGAAAACATCATTCTTCATATTTATTATTATCAGATCTATCAGGTTGTCTCACAACACTCAAGTAAGCCTCACACGACTCCTTTTCAGTTTTTTTCCGCACTGCCATAAACTAATTTGTTGAGATGTTATTTTTCATTGTTCTTGCAATCATGGTTAGTTTCATAGTGTTCATCTATACCATGCTAAATTCTTTTTCTTGTAAAATAAATCTATGGAAGTGATTTCATGAAAGTTTACAATTTTTGTGTGTTCTATCATGTGTGTGTGCGCATACAAGGGGTTTCCAAGGGGGTGGGGGTTGTGCAAGTGGGTGGGGTGTCCAGGGGGGTTGGGTGGGCTATCCAGTTAGGTGGGGGTGTCTAGGTGGTATCAAAGGGGGTGGGGTGGTGTCCAGGGGTTGGGGGGGAGTCCTAGGGTGGGGGTGTCTAGGGGGTGTCAAAGGGGTTGGGGCTGGGGTCCAAGGGGTACGGGGGTTGTCCAAGGGGGTTGGGGGTGTCCAAGGGGGTGCGGGGGATGTCGGGGGGTGTCTAGGGGTGGGGCAGTCCAGGGGTGTGGGGGTGTCCAGGGGGGTTGGGTGGTATGTCCAGTTGGGTGGGGGTGTCTAGGGGGTGTCAAAGGGGGTGGGGGTGGTGTCCAGGGGGGTGTGGGGGCTATCCAAGGGGGTTGGGTGACCAAGGGGGTGCGGGGGATGTCAAAGGGGGTGGGGGTGGTGTCCAGGGGTGGTGTCTATCTAGAGGGTTTGTGGGGCTGTCCAGAGGGTTGGGGGTGTCCAGGGGGTGTCCAAGGGGGTAAGAGGTGGGGGTGGTGTCCAGAAGGGGTGGGGGAGTCCAAGGGGGTGGGGGATGTCCAAGGGGGTGGTGGTGTCCAGGGGGTGTCCAAGGGGGTGGGGATAAGTGTCAGTTGGTATTGACTATTGCATCGTGGTTTGTGAGATTATGACATGATGATTGTATTTTTTTGTGGATATTAGGCTACAATTTATTAGTGTTGTTTACTCCAATTTTCTATCAACCATTGGAGGCCCCATGGTTTTCTTGGATTCCATGGAATTTCCTTAAATAAGTTACTTATTCTATGTTCTTCTTCCTTTATTATTTGTTTCTTTTTTTCATCTTATTCCACTTCTTCTTCTCCTTCATTCCTTCTATTATTAGTGATGTTTGGTCATTTTTAAATTGATGGTTTAATAGTGATCAATGTGTTATAGGGTTATTAGGAGGGGTGTGGGTGTCCAAGGGGGTAGGGGCTGTCTAGAGGGGTGGGGGGGCTATCTAGGGGGTGGGGGGCTATCCAGAGGGGTGGGGGTTGTCCAAGGGGGTGGTGGTGTCCAGGGGGTATCCAAGGGGGTGGGGGTGGTGTCCAAGGGGGTGGGGGTGTCCAAGGGGTTGGGGGTGTCCAAAGGGATCGGGGGTGGGGGTGTCTAGGGGGGTGTCTAGAGGGGTGGGGGCTGTCCAGGGGATGGGGGGTTGTCCAGAGGGGTGGGTTGGGGGGTGTCCAAGGGGGTGGTGGTGTCCAGGGGGTGTCCAAGGGGATGGTGTCTAGGGGGTGGGGGGTTTTCCAAGGCGGTGGTGGTGTCCAGGGGGTGTCCAAGGGGGTGGGGGTGGGGGTGGTGTCCAAGGGGGTGGGGGTGGTGTCCAAGGGGGTGGGGGTGTTGTCCAAGGGGGTAGGGGTGTCCAGGGGGTGGGGTGATGTCCAAGGGGTGGGGGTGATGTCCAGGGGGTGGAGGTGGTGTCCAGGGGGTGGGGGTGCTATCCAGAGGGGTGGGGGCTGTCTAGAGGTTTCAAATCGTTAGGATCTGTGTAATTTTCAGTAGTGAATGTATACATATTTTAATATTTATATTTCATATTTCTTTTTTACGGAAGGATGAATTTGGTATCATGTTGCACTAGGATTTATTCTTTGTGAACCTTAAGAAGAAAGGATCCAAGATGAATTTAAAACTATTATATCTAACTATATTTTCTTTTTAAAATCATATTCAATCATATTTTTTTTAAATACGGATAGATTTTTTTATATATTTCAAAAAAAATTACATTCAAATTACGATGTTTTTCATATAAACATATATTTGTATTATCTAAAAAAGATGTATAATTTTGATATTTGTTATAGGTAATAATGATTCAATGTCTTATTAAGGAACATCGAATGAGAAATGAATATGAGGAAGGTGTTGATGCCTTTTTGGAATTTTCTAAATGAAATGAACCAAATAGTGACATTTTTTTCTGTCCATGCATGAAATGTTTGAATATGAAGAATTTGAAGAGTAGAGAGATAAAATATCATCTGATATGTCATGGTTTTAATCCGAGTTACAACCCTTGGATTTGGCATGGTGAAACTAGATGGAATGTCACTGATGATAATGGTTCGCAAGATAGTGACCCCAATGGAATTGATGAAATGATTCGCAATATTGCAGCAGAACAAATTGAGATAGAACCGACAGTTGCGTGTCTATATGGTGATGCTGAAAAACCATTATATCCTTCTTGTACAGATTTTATGGTTTTTTCAGTGGGGTTAAGATTGATTAACCTGAAGGATAAACATGGATGGAGTGATAGAAGTTTTACAGAGCTGCTACAATTGATGAAATACATTCTTCCAATATATAACAATCTTCTAGATTCACATTATAAGGCCAAGAAAATATTATGCCCGATGGGATTGGGATACAATAAAATACATGCATGTCCGAATGACTGTATGATATATAGTAAGTAATATGAATTTATGTCAGAGTTTCCTAAATGTGGGACATCATGGTATAAGGTGAAATAAAAATCATAGGCTGATGTAGAGATTAAAAAGATCCCTACAATGTTATTTTGGTATCTTCCTATAATTCATCATTTCAAACATTTATTTTCTAATTTACATGATGAAAAAAGGTTAAGATGGAATGTTGATGAGTTGTTATGTGATAGAAAAATACGTCATCCAGCTGATTTTCCACAATGGACGAAAATTGATGAGCATTATCCTACATTTGGAAATGAATTTAGAAATCTCAAACTAGGGTTGTGAACAGATGGAATGAATTTATATTGAACCCTCAGTAGCACATATAGTTCATGGACTATTTTATTGGTAATTTACAACCTCTCCCCTGAAGTTTGTATGAAGCGCAAATATTTCATGTTGAGTATAATGATCTCTGGTCCGAAGCAACCCGGAAATGATATTGATGTTTTCTTGTTACCATTGATAGATTACTTGAAACTTTTATGGGAGGATGGTGTTAGGGTGTATGATTCTTATGAAAAGGAATATTTTCAACTGCATGCAGTGCTTTTGTTCACTATAAATGACTTCCCAGCATATAGAAATTTTTCCGGATATAGTGTTAAAGGGCACAAAGCATGTCCAATTTTCGAACAACAGACGTCATATTGTCAATTGTATCATGGGAGGAAAACAGTGTACATGGGTCATCAAATGTTTTTGCATATGGATCACTCTTATAGAAGACTAAAAAAGGAATTCAATGGATCACAAGAATTTGATATTGCTCCAAAACCTTTATCCCCTAATATGTATTTTGAGAGGGTGAAAAACCTTGATGTGACATTGGGAAATACACAAAAATCTAGTAATGATAGACATATTTGGAAGAAAAGGTAAATATTTTTTGAGCTACCATATTGGAGATATCATGAAGTTAAACATAATATTGATTTCATGCACATGGAGAATAATATATGTGATAGCTTGATTGGAACATTGTTACATATTAAAGGAAATAAAAAAGATGGGTTGAATGCAAGATTAGACTTACTATGAATGGGTATACATTTGGAGTTAGCTCTCACTCCTAATGGAAGATGAACATTTCTTCCCCAAACTTGTCATACATTATCGAAGAGGGAGAAAATTAGCTTTTGTCAGTGTCTTCATGATATAAAAGTGCCTCAAGGTTATTCTTCAAATGTAAAAAATTTTGTCTCATTGAAGGTCTTGAAGTTGATAGGTATGAAATCTAATGATTTTCATGTCATGATGCAACAACTTCTACCAGTTTCATTGCGTGGAATATTTCCAATCCATGTTAGAAAGACTATAATCAAGTTGTGTTATTTTTTCAATTCAATTTGTAATAAGGAGATTGATGTGAATGCTTTGAAAATTTTGGAAAAGGATGTAATTTGTATACTTTGTCAATTGGAAATGTATTTTCCTCCAACTTTTTTTGATATAATGGTGCATTTAATGATTCATATGGTTTGAGAAATAAAGCTTTGTGGACCTGTATATCTTTTTTGGATGTATCCTTTTGAAAGGTATATGAAAATATTGAAGGGGTATGTTAAGAATCCATGTCGACCTGAAGCCTTAATTATTGAAAAGTATATTTCTGAGGAGGTTTCATAGTTTTGTATCAGCTACTTGGCTACGGCGCAGCACATAGGTTTGCCTCCATCTCACCATGAACTAGTTAATAATGAGGGAAAGGGGACTCATGGATTGAAAGTCAAATCATTGTCAACTAAACAGATGATGAAGTTAGAATCATACATCTTGAATAACATAGTTGATGCCCAACCATATATCACATTGCATATTAATGAGTTGAAACAATGTCATCCAAAGAAGAAAGAAATGTGGATTTTGAATGAGCACAACAAAAAATTTTTGTCATGGTTTAAAAAGACCTTACTTGGTAGATCAGATGTATCAGAGACCTGAAAATGGATAGTGGGTGGCCCATGTTTAAATTTGATAACATGGTCTGGTTATGACATTAATAGTTATACATTTCATACAAAATCTCAGGACAACAGAAGTGCAGTTCAAAATAGTGGTGTATTGGTGTTTGCAGAAGCAATGAATTTTTTGAGTCCTAAGGACAAAAACCCAATTTCTACATCAAGTGAATATTATGGATTGATTGAAGACATATGGTATAGCTACCCAAGCCTTTTATATATAATATTTCATTATTTCAAGCATAATTAATCATCAGAGTACAAGCCAAGGATTGTTAACTCTAGTGTCTTGGAAGACTAGGTACATATAACATAAAACATGGGGCTAAAAAACTTCTTTATTTAATCTCTATAAAGAGATTATAACTTCCTTTGAGCTCTTACATCTACGTAGGGTATCCTGTGGAAGACATGAACAAAGGGATGAGCTAAAAATTCTGAGTAAGGGAATGACCATAAGGATACATCTCAATCACATGAGTTAGGAGGCACGACATAAAGATATCCAAAGCATGAAACTTATAAAATAATTTAATATAATAATGTGATCACATAAACATGGATTCATATAAATATGTCAGAATCATGAATCATATCTTTATTATGGGTCAAGGATAATTTCCAATCCCGTTTCCCATTTCAGTATGGGTCAAGGCTAACCACCAATCCCTTTTCACATCGCATCTCATGAGACTTAACCTTACCCAATGCATTGGAGAACTATCTGGGCGCACCCATCTCAACACATTCATGAATATTCTTTCCACATAAATAATCTTTCCTCATAAATAATCATACATAATCAGCCATACTAAAACATAAGTGTACCCATGGAAAGAATTGGGTACCACAATCATCAAAAAAACATATCCAATGGGAGTATCACAAAAGTGTCCATGAAACGAAGGGATTAGAACATACATGGACATTCATAGGGTAAAATAGTCATATAACATGGTAAGTGGTGTCAAATATAATTTACAACATATAAAAAATGTATTTTAGAAACATTAGCATTAAAACATTTTTTGTGCAATTTTAAGGAAAACACTCTAGAGATTTTCAAATAAAAAAGAGGACATTATTTTATATAAAACCATAATTGAAACAAGAAGTTTTTAATAATGATAAAAATACTGATTTTATAAATACAATGGTGATTTAAAACATAGGATAGAGTGCACTTTAAATTTGGGTAAAAATTTGGGAAGTCCCCTTAAAACAGGTTTGCTTATCGGAAAGTTCTAAGGAGGGAATCTTTCAAAATCATTTATATCCCAGAAAGAATGTGATGGAAGGGTATTGATATAATAATCTTGTACAACTGACCAGAATTCATAAGAGTCACATAGATAGATAATATAAAACCATTTTGAATGAAAGATAAGGCAACCCGAAAGAACAAAGAAGGTTCGGGTAGAATTCGTTACGATTTTATCGCCATGGTGTCGGGTGTGACCAAGAGGGATTGATGAGAGAGAAATGGGGTTTCTCGTAACTTATAAATCCAGAAGGAAGTATGGGGGAGGTTCTTAAGAATACCCCATCATTATCTAGTACACATATAAAGGCATATTATAGAGGAAAATCTTGATTAAGAGAGAAAAGGAGAGGATCCCTTACCTTGAATCTGGTGGTGTTCTCCACTTGTTATTAATGACCTGAATAAAAAAATTAAGATTATTAATTAATAATTCAAGAACCTATTCTATATGTAATTTATTTATTATGACACTTTTTGGTTCATTAAAATCCTTTTTGATTAGTAATAAGGTTTAATTTCATTGTTCCGCTCGTTTGTTTACTTGGCTTTAAAAGATCGGTTCACTTATATTCAAGTTTGGATTATATGCAAGATGAAAGTGGTTGTCCAGAAATAAAGTTAGATTATTTAGTTCATATCCATGAGATTACATGGTTTTAATTTTAATTAGGTTACTTTGAGTGATGTATAATTATTATATATATAACCTTAATGGTAACTGTTTTTGTTAATCGGTGGATTTTATTACAAAGAATGTGTTTTTCATTATAACTTAATTCCATTTGTACCAAAATATTACAGAACCAAAAATAGGATATATTACATATATAATAATCTGGTTCAAACATATCAAAAATGGTTTCATGACCATAATTATAGATAATAATAGAAATTGACAAATCGTTGTCCTTGAATGTGCTAAATTAACACATCTCAAATGGTTCTTTCATTTCTTTCAAAAAAAAGGTGGGGAAAGGGGAGAAGATAATGAAATATACCACTAGCATGAAGAAATTCCAGTACATATATGTTACTAGATTTATCATTCTATTATGGTGAATGGAGGTGAGGAAAAAAATAAAAGAGAAAAGAACTTAAAAGAAAAGAAGAAATTTGGGAAGATGAATTTACCTCTTGAGACTTCCTCCTTTGAGAACCTCTTAAGGGGAGAGGTTTTGGTATTTTGAGGAGTCTGAGAGATTTTGTACATGGGGGAGGACCTTGGGGAGATATTTGGGAAGAAATTAGATAATTCTTGGAGCTTTAGAGGAGTGGATAGAAGAGGGAGTGAAGGGGGGTTTTTATAGTGGAGGAGAGGAGGGATTTCATGATATTATAATCATTAATTTATTATTTCTTTCCAAGACAAGGAATTTTAAGTATTACATAACCAATAATAGTAAATGGGTCATGTGAATTCGAACCAAGTGGTCTTACATCATCAAAACATCATTGCTGACTAAATTAATCCATTATTTAGCATTTATTGTGAATTATCGAATTCTACTATTCATCAAAATTTCAAGTATTTTAGAAAAATCCCAAAAATTTACCCTAACCATTTTTTGACATATAGAATCCAAAAATGGGGTCCATTTTTTAAAAACAATTTTCTAAATATGATTATTTTAATATTTAATAAAAAACATAATTTATTATCAAAAACCAGATTTAAAACATGCATTAACTCATTCTGAAACATATGTATATTGTAATTCCAACTTGAATATTATTTTTATAATATAATAGGTGAGGTTACTATTTATTAGTGTACATCACTATTCCTAAGGTTATGTTACTATTCATTAGGGTTGGTTACTATTCACCTAAAATTATTTTTTTATTAGACTCTAAAAAACATCTTGAACACAATAGTGTATGTTGGATTTTCGAAATTCCAAACACATAAGTGAAAAACTTGTGTTTAAAGGTCACTTATCACTTAGAAGTTCATTATGTTTTGTTTTCATGTGATTTTATGACATAAATATAAGAAGGGAATTTCCATTGAAAAAATTTGGGTCGTTACATTCTTCCCCCCTTATGAAATTTCGCCCTTGAAATTTTGTTTTGCATACTAAGCCAAAAACATGTGCGGGTACTTTTCCTTCATTGCTTCCCCAAATTCCCATGTTGCTTCCTCAAACTTATGGTTCCTCCATAACACTTTGAAAAGATAGGTCATCTTGTTGCGTAGAAACTTATCTCTCCGATCCAGAATCTTTATTGGCTGCTCCTCATAGGAGAGATCATCTTCCAGTTACACCACCTCTGAGTTTAGTACATGTGAGGGATCATGTATGTACTTTCTCAAGAGTGATACGTAAATAACATCATGAACTCGAGCCATATTTGGTGGAAGTGAAGCCTGATAGGCCATGGCTCCTATGCATTCAAGGATCTCAAAGGGGCCAATATACCTTGGGCTTAGCTTCCATTTCTTCCCGAATCACATGACTCTCTTCTATGGAGATATTCAAAGGAAGAATTTATCTCCAATGTCGAACTCAGTGTCCCTTCGACGGTTGTAAGCTTAGCTCTTTTTCTAACTTTGAGCGGCTTTGATGTGTTTCTGGATGACTTGAACCTTCTCTTTCATCTCTCGAACAAGATTAGGTCCAAGTATCTTTCTTTCTCCAACTTCATCCCAATAGGTTGCAGTTCTACATCGCTTTCCATACAGAGATTCATATGGAGCCATCTGAATACTCGAGTGGAAGCTATTGTTGTTTGAGAACTCAACCAATGGGAGATGCTGATCCCAACCACCTTTAAATACAAGAGAGAAGAATCTTAGCATATCTTCATGCGCCTGAATAGTTCTTTTATATTGGCCATCAGTTTTAGGGTGATAGGTCGTGCTGAAATTTTATTCAGTACTCAAAGAATGTTAAAGGCTCCTCCAAAATTTAGATGTGAACCTTGGATCATGGTCAGAGACAATTGAGAGTGGAATACCATTCAGTCTCACCACTTCCTTCACATATAACTTTGCAAGTTTTTCAAGTGAGAGATATTCCTGAATAGTGATGAAATGGGATGTCTTGGTGAGTCTGTCAACTACAACCCATATTGCATTATTTCCCTTCAACATCTTCGAGAGACCTGTGAAAAAGTCCTTAGTAGAATTTTCCCATTTCCACATGGGTATAAGAAATGGATCCATCATATCTTTGGACTTTTTTCACTCAACTTTAACTTTCTGATATACCAATCACCTTGATATATATTCCGCAATCTTATTCTTCATGTTATCCCACTAGAAGTGTTCTCGGAGACCACAGTACATTTTGGTACTCCCAGGATGGATAGAGAAGGTAGAGCTATGTTCATCATTCAATAGATCCTTCTTTATCTCTGGATCAGATGGTACACATAATTGTGTACCAAAACATACAAATCCTTCCTCATCAATTTTAAAATCATTGGATTTCCCATTTTTAACAGCTTCCACCCTTTTCTAAATTTTCACATCATTTCTTTGAGCAACCTTTATTTTCTCCATGAGGGATGGTTGAGAAATCATTTGAGAAAGTATTGATGATATTCCTCCCTTAATTATTCCCATTTCCATCCTTTTCAAATCTAAGAAGATCAGATCCTTTTTAATTCTCAACATTGATAAAGATGCAGGTCCCTTTCTACTTAGAGCATTTTCCACCTTGTTTGCCTTACCAGGATGGTAGGGGATTGAGCAGTCATAATCCTTGATGAGCTCTATCCATCTTCATTGGCGCATATTAAGCTATTTCTGTATGAATATATATTTGAGACTCTTTTGGTCAGTATATATCTCACATTTTTCCTCATAGAGATAATGCTGCCAGATTTTCAACGCAAAGATCACAGCCGCCAACTCCAAATCATGCATGGGACAGTTTTGCTCATGGATTTTCAGATGCCTTGAGGAATAGGCAATCACCTTTTCATTTTTCATTATCACATAGCCTAAGCCTTTCTTATAAGCATCACTATACACCACAAAGATTTCTCCACTTGAAGGGAGTGTGAGTACCGGCGCAGTGATAAGCTTCCTTTTCAACTCCTTGAAACAGTCTTCACATTCTTGTGTCCAGACGAACTTTACTCCCTTCCATGTCAGCTTGATCATTGGGGTTGACAATCGTGAAAAGTTCTTCATGAATCGTCGATAATACCCAGATAGACCTAAAAAGCTGGGGATCTCCGTTACAGAAGCTGGCCTCGACCACTCTTTAATTTCCTTCATCTTGGAAGGGTCCACAGATATCCCTTTCCTGGTGATAACATGCCCCATCAATGACACTTCCTCCATCCAGAACTCACATTTACTGTACTTTACATACAACTTCTCCCTCCAAAAAGTATTTAACATAGTTTCTAAATGCTCCTCATGTTCCTCCTTTCTCTTGGAGTATATCATAATATCATCAATAAAGACCAGCACAAATTTGTCGAGGTATTCTCTAAAGACTCTATTCATTAAATCGATGAAAATTTCTGGAGCATTAGTGAGTCTGAAGGGCATCACTACGAACTCATAGTGTCCATACCTCATTAAAAATACATTCTTGGGAATATCTTCCTTCCTCACCTTTAGTTGGTGATATCATGGCCGAAGGTCCACCTTAGAGAAATAACCGGCCCCATGAAGCTAATCGAAAAAGTCATCTATCCATGGAAGGGGATACTTGTTCTTTATAGTGATTTTATTGAGCTCACAATAATCAATGCAGAGGTGCATTGATTCATCCTTCTTCTTGATGAAGAGGACTGGAGCAACCCATGATGAAGCACTCAGGCATATAAAACTCTTCTTCATATTCTCTTGTAACTACTTCTTCAGCTCTTCTAGCTCTATGGTGGCTATTCTGTAAGGGGTCTTTGAGATTGGAAGATATTCAAGGATAAGTTCAATTGAGAACTCAACCTCTCAGTCAGGAGGAAGACCAGAAAACTCTTCAGGGAATACATCAATGTAATCCCTCACGATGGGCATGTATTCAAGCATGACTCTCTACTTTGTCTCAATCATTTGAGATAGGTATGCATGCTCATAAGGAAGAAATATCCAAAATTGAGACGAAGATTCTAAAGGATACTCATATTCCTCCTTGAACTTGTAAAGAATCAGAGGATGCTTCGGGATGTGAAGAGTAATCTCCCTTTCCCGATAGTTGATGTTGTCCTTATACAAAGATAGCCAATCCATGCCCAAGATTTCATCAAACGCTACTAAAGGAATTATGACAAGATTTTTTGGGAGGTTCAGTCCAAAAACATTAACCAGGGAGGAGTTATAAACCATGGATGCAATAATTTCCCCATTCTCTATTCTCACAGATAACTTTTCCTCCAAATTTTGAGGTGGTGTTTGAACAGTTCTACTAAACTTGAAAGATATGAAAGAATGTGTAGAAACAGAATCAAATAGTACGTTCTCTATTCCTAAATGAATAACAAGTGTACCTATCACCACATCATTTTTTGACTCCACCTCAGTAGTAGTGATAGAATAATCCCTTCCTTGTTTCCTTGGAGGTTGTTTCTGATTGCCTCTGACAACCCTCGGCTTAGGGAAATTGTTCGCATAATGCCGAAGCTCCTTACAGTTAAAACACTACACTGTAGTCTGAGTGTTGATTTAAACCTTCCGTTCTTCTTCAACATTAACGGGATTTTTCATATCCCTTTGGAAATTCTTGTCCTGATGACCAAACTTTCTGCATTTTAAGAAATTCCTGGTTCCCTTGAGACAATCACCAAGATGATTCTTCCCATAATTCTTTCAAAGGGGAAAGTGAGGCTTCTTTCCATCATGGGATTTGTTTGATGAACCACCCATGTTGTTCTCCATTTTCTACTTCTTTTCACCAGGCCCATGAAACCACTGAGAGTCTCCCATATCCATTTCAACCTTGAGGGCACAACGGACAATCTCCTCATAGCTGTCGAAGTCTCGAATTGCCAAAACTTTTCATAGACTCGGCTTTAGTCTTCTAAAGAAGTGATCCACCTTGCTTTTGGTGTTCATGAAAAAGCCAGAGGCGGACCATGCAATCCTTGTAAAGTACTCTTCATACGCCCCGATGGACTCATCTTCCTTCTGCTTGAGTCCAAGGAACTCTCTTTCCATCTTAAGATGGAGGATTCGAAGAAAATATTTGTAGAAAAACTTCTTCTTGAATTCCTCCCAATCTATGGAATCAATTTCCACTTGGGGCTTCGTATTCTTGATCAGTGTCCACCACTGATCTGCTTCCCCATCAAAATGATAGACTTCCAGTACAACTTTCTCTTCTTCTGAGCACTGGAGGACATAGAAAATCTTTTCAATAGAGTTAATTCATTGTTCTGTGAGGAGGGGATCAGAAGACCCGCTAAACATGGGAGGCCTTTGCTATATGAATGATTCTATATCAAATTTCTCTTTCCTTGGAGGAGGGGTATGTTCCACCTGATTCAAGTTATTATTCATAAATTGATCCAGCTGAGCAAGTACTACCATGAAGTTTTGAGCACCCGCTTCCATCACATCCGGCATGTCATTAGAAAAATCAACACATTGCCTATAACATTAGTTGTTGAAACATGTTCTTCTATTTCCCTCCATTAACTATGAAAAAGAACGTATAATTAGAGGTCTTGAATACTTAGCTATTGAGCATAAAAAGGAAACTTTGAACATTAACGGATAAACTTATAAAGAAGAAGTATGTCCTGACTTGTGATTCCTTAGGTTTATATCTAGGTGATCCTCGATCTATTTCTTATCTTATATTCTTATGGGATTCTTTTTGTCCCTTAAAAATGGTTTGTACTAAGCTCATGAATCTACTGAATCATATCCCCCGGGAGTGTCATAACCAAGAGTGCAGAAAGGCCCGTTATCATGCACCAGTTACCATTCGAGTCTAGCTCAAAGAGGTGTTTTCGAGTTTTACCCCTACATACATATATTCCAGAGACGCCTCTACCTGCTCGTATCCAGACATAGATTTATTTTCTTGATAAACTACTTACTCTATACTCACCAAAATATAGGACTATTTTCTTATACTTAGTCTCATCCTTAAGGTTCTCACTAAGGTTCTCTATTCCTAATCTCCAAAAATAACTAGACCATCCACTAATACCAACTATAGTGACACGGGCCTTTTACATATAACATTTCATTATTTCAAGCATAATTATTCATCAGAGTACAATCCAAGGATCGTTAAGTCTAGTGTCTTGGAAGACTAGGTACTTATAACATAAAACATGGGGCTAAGAAAACTTCTTTATATAATCTCCATAAAGAGCTTCTAACTTCCTTTGAGCTCTTACATCTTCATAGGGTACCCTAGGGAACACACGAACAAATGGATGAGCTAAAAATGTCTAGTAAGGGAATGAACATAAGGATACATCTCAAGCACATGAGTTAGGAGGCATGACATAAAGATATACAAAGAATGAAACTTATAAAATCATTTAATATAAGCATAGGATCACATAAACATTGAATCATATAAATGTGGCAGAATCATAAATCATATCTTTAGTATGGGTATAGGCTAACCACCAATCCCGTTTCCCATTTTAGTATGGGTCAAGGCTAACCACCAATCCCATTTCACATCGCATCTCATGAGACTTAACCTTACCCAATTAATTGGAGCGCTATATAGGCACAACCATCTCAAAATATTCATGAATATTATTTCCACATAAATAATCATACATAATCAACCATACATAAACATAAGGGTACCCATTGAAAGAATTGGGTACCATAATCACGACATAAAACATATCCAATGGGCGTATCATGAAAGTGTCCATGAAAGTAAGGTATTATAATATACATGGACATTAATAGGGTAAAATAGTCATATAACATGGTAAGTGGTGTCAAATATAAGTGACAACATATAAAAAATGTATTTTAGAAACACTAGAATTAAAACATTTTTGGGCATTTTTAAGGAAAACACTCTAGAGCTTTTCAAATAGAAAAGATGACATTCTTTTATATAAAACCAGAATTGAACCAAGAACGTTTTAAGAATAATAAAAATACTTATTTTATAAATACAATGGTATTTTAAAACATAGGATATAGTACACTTGAAATTTGGTTAAAAATTTGGGAAGTCCCCTTAAAACAGGTTTGCTTATCGGAAAGTTCTAAGGAGGGAATATTTCAAAATCATGTATATCCCCGAAAGAATGTGATGGAAGGGTATTGATATAAGATTTTTTTAAAACTAACCAGAATTCATAAGACTCACATAGATAGATAAGATAACACCATTTTGAAATAAATATAAGGGAACCATAATGAACAAACAAGGTTCAGGTAGAATTCGTTGTGATTTTATCGGCATGGTGTCAGGTGTGACCAAGAGGGATTGATGAGAGAGAAATGGGGTTTCTCATAATTTATAAATATATAAGGAAGTATGGGGGAGGTTACTAAGAATACCCAATCATTATATAGTACACATATAAAGGCATAGTATAGAGTACAATCTTGATTAAGAGAGAAAAGGAGAGGATCTCTTACCTTGAATCTGTTGGTGTTCTCCACTTGTTATTAATGACCTAAATAAACAAATTAGGATTATTAATTAATAATTAAATAACCAATTATATATTTAATTTATTTAGTATGACCCTTTTTACTTCATTAAAAGCCTTTTTTATTAGTTATAAGGTTCAATTTCATTGTTCGGCTCGTTTGTTTACTTGGCTTTAAAACATCAGTTCACTTATATTCAAGTTTGGATTATATGCAAGATGAAAGTGGTTGTATAGAATTAAATTTATATTCTTTAGTTCATATCCAGGATATTACATTTTTTTAATTTTAATTAGTTTACTTAGAGTGATGTCGAATTATTTTATATATAACCTTAGTGGTAACAGTTTTTGTTAATCGGTGGATTTGATTACAAAGAATGTTTTTCCATTATAACCTAATTCCATTTGTACCAAAAGATTACAGAACCAAAAATAGGATATATTAAATATATAATAATCTGGTTCAACCATAACACAAATGCTTTCATGACCATAATTAAATATAATAATAGAAATTGATAAATTGTTGTCCTTGAATGTGCTAAATTAGCACATCTCAAACGTTGCTTTCATTTTTTTCAAAAAAAGGTGGGGAAAGGGGAGAATATAATGAAATATAAAACTAGAATTAATACATTACATTACATGTATGTTACTGGATTTATAATACTATTATGGTGAAATGAGGTGAGTAAATAAAATAAAAAATAAAATAACTTAAAAGAAAAGAAGAAATTTGGGAAGATGAATTTACCTCTTGAGACTTCCTCCTTTGAGAACCTCTTAAGGGGAGAGGTTTTTGTATTTTTATGAGGATGAGAGCTTTTGGACGTAGGGGAGGACCTTGGGGAGATATTTGGGCCGAAATTATAGAAGTCTTAGAGCTTGAGAGGAGTAGATATAAGAGGGAGTGAAGGGGGGTTTTATAGTGGAGGAGAGGAGGGATTTCATGATATTATAATCATTAATTTATTATTTCTTCCCAATATAAGGAATAGTATGTATTACATGAACAAGAATAGTAAATGGGTCATGTGAATTAGAACCAATTGGGCTTACATCAGCATAAAATCATTGATGAATCAATTAATCCATTATTTAGCATTTAATGTGAATTATCGGATTCTACTATTCATCAAAATTTCAAGTATTTCAGAAAAATCACAAAAATTCACCCTAACCATTTTTTGATGTGTAGAATCCAAAAATGAAGTCCCTTCTTCAACAATAATTTTCTAAATTTGATTATTTTAATATTTAATTAAAATCAAAATTTATTATCAAAAATCAGATTTAAAACAAGCATTAACTCATTCTAAAATATAGGTATATTGTACTTCCAACATGAATATTATTTTTATACTATCATAGGTGAGGTTAATATTTATTAGGGTATATAACTATTCATAAGGGTATGTTACTATTCATTAGGGTAGGTTACTATTCACAAAAAAATATTTTTGTTTTATTAGACTCTAAAAAACATCTTGAACACAACCGTGTATGCCAGATTTTCGAAATTACAAACACATAAGTGACAAACATATATTTAAAGGTCACTTATCACTTAGTAGTTCATTGTGTTGTGTTTTCATGTGATATTATGACATAAATATAAGAAGGGAATTTCCATTGAAAAACATTGGGTTGTTACATATGGGAGGTGGATTACTTTAAAATTAAAGTTCATGTTTTTAACTGTAAATGGTTTATCAGTGAAAAAAGTGTCAGACATGATGAATTTGGAATGGCAGTTGTTAATGTGAATAGATTGTAAGACACAACTGATTCTTTTATAATGGAAACATATGCAAAACAAATTTTCTATGTAGTAGATCAATCAGATATGCAGTGGGCTATTGTTTTACAAGGGAAAAACAATATGTTGGTGACGATAAACTTGATGAAGATGCAGATTTATGTGAGATCCCTACTTCCATGGAAAGATTAATAGAACATAATGATGAGGATGTTGAGGACATGTTTTGTGCCATAAGGAACGATCACAAATAAGGAATTTGGGAAAATAATCCATTTGTACATTCCTAAAATTACAGGTAACATTTGTTTATTTCTTGTTTACTTTGATTATTTTCATAAAATGGTAGATATTATAAGTTTTTTCTTTATTAAAACATGTATTAAAACAAAATAAGTATAAGTTTTTGTTTGTTTTAATTTTTTTTAGTTTACTTTATCATGTTTACCATTACATTAATTATATATCTATTGTTTTTGTTCAGTGACAATTACTTTACCATGTTTACCATGTTTACCTGGTTTAAAATGTTTTAATTTTGTTTAGTTTAATTTATCATGTCTACAATTACATAAATTATAGATCTATTATTTTTTCAGTGACAATTACTTTACCATGTTTACCATGTTTACCAGGTTTACCATGTTTACCATGTTTACCATATTTACCATATTTAACATCTTTACCATTGTTTAACATGGTTACCATATTAACAATGATTACTATTACGTAACTTAGTACAATTTTCTATTTTATGATTACAGTAGTATTAAAATATTTAAATTTTTATATTTTTGAACTAATGTTTTTTTTTTGATTTGAAGGATAATGACAGATCAATCAATTGATCAACCACATGATTCTGGAGATGAGCATATTGGTCTTACCTCTGGGGAGGAACATTCACATGCTCCTCTTAATGTTCCCCAATCTTCCTCATGTTCTCCCATTACTACAAAGAGTTCAAGAGTTGGTAAACATGGGTGCTCACATTTACCAAAATTATCACTTGCCTGTACGCAGGATCTGAGGATACTCGTTGAGTTTGATGAGGATGAGATTACTAGAGGTCCAAATGTAAAAGATTTTAAGAGTTTTGTATCAACTCAGGGTAAGAGAAAATTAAGAATTTTGTATGATGACTGGATAAGTGTGGACAAAGAGATCATCTCTCAGTTGTGGGAGATGATTTTTGTAATACCTTTTACTATTTTTGGATATTCTTTAAATGTTTCTAGTATATATAATATGTTTAACCTCTTCTTTATCAGATGAAATTTGATATTCCTGACACTAGAGGAGTCAGGAAGAAATTCTTATCGATGGCTGCCAGGAGATGGAGGGATTTCAAATCAACCCTCACATCTGATTTCATTTTTGGTCATAGGAGTCATGACAATCCATGTCGTATATATCCTTTCATAGATGAAGAAACATGGAGACAGTTTGTTGAAAGTAGAAGAAAAGAATCATTTTTGGTAAGGGAAATGTAAACTTTTATAAGATTTCTTATATAAATGATATTATTACTGTTTTTTTGATCATTTATTATTATTAATTTATATAAAATAAGGAAATCTCATCAGGAGATCCAATCTAAAAAAGTATACCCTCAAAGTTTATCTCGGGGAGGGTATACATTATTGGAAGAAAAACTGATGGTGGAAAAACTACAAAAACTAAGAGGTGAGTCTTCAAGCTCTAGAGAGGTGGCCTCTCCATCCCCTCCATCTAGACATGAAAAATGGAAGAGAGCTCGAATGGGAAAAAAGGGCAATATCTTTCAGAAGATTTGAGAATCATAGCTAAGAGGATTGTAAGATATCTATTTTGTTTATTTAATTTAACTATTTTCTTCATATAATTTCAATCATTATAGAAATTTTCAATTAATTAATACATGATTCACTTGAGGTGAAGAGATCACAAGGGGTATTTACAGCTACTGGGAGGCAAGATATTTTATCTGAAGCATTGGTAATGCCTGAACATCTTGGTCGTGTACAAGGATATCTGGCAGGTGTATCAGTAAGAAAAGTGTTTCCACGTTCTTCAACTACTTACGATGAGGGTGTTTATAAAAAAATATAATCCTTAGAGGCTGAATTTCATAATATTAATGCGACAATGGTGGAAAATATTAGATCATCAGTACAGTATATTTTTGCAGACATGAAAATACAATTTTTGACTACAGCTCCCACTCCTTCACCTCCCCCTACAGACGCCATTATTTATCCTCCACCTCCGCCAGTAACTCCCACTCCCCCGCCTCAGCCTGTGGACCCCATTTTTTATCCTACTCCTCCTCCACAGCTTCCTACTTATTTCGAGTTGTATGTTGATGATCCTCAACATCATATAGTTGCATATGGGTTGGTATATTGTATAGGAGATACAGTTCATCATCAACAATTAGAGGTAGAGAATCAGATGGTCATTGTACATGATATTATAGATAGATCAGCTTGAGTACCATTACCTATAGATGATGTGATGATAGTTGGACATAGTATCAGCCATTTTTTAATTTGGCCATCCAGACTTCATCGACTCATTACCATAGAGGTATGTATGTTATATCTTCTATTTTATTTTTTTATTAAATTTTTATCATTTGAAAACAAATATATTTTTCTATTTATTTTTACAGGAATACTTCAAAGGTAAAGAAATACTATATAGGCAACAACAAAGACAAATGGATATGACATCAGATACAGATTCTAGTAGTTTTGATAGATTGTCAAGATATTGAAATTTGTTGGTGGACCATTATGAGTTTCAAATGGAAGCTCATGTTTGTGGATGTCCAATAACTGTGGGGATTATGAAATCAGATATCATGGATCTTGTTACTGGAGATAAGTTGGGCATCAACGTGATGCAAATTTTTTCCATGTAAGTCTTAACACCTTTTCCCTACATTATATTTATTAAAAATGTATACTTACATCTGTTTTGTATTAGGTATCTTTATAAAATTTGTGAGAAGAATGAGCGGACAGATGTATATGGGTTCATGGACCCGCATTTTATTTCTCATGAAGCATGTGCATTGGATGAGGAACAAAGAATGCTTTATATTTCTAAAAGACTTGAACAGAATATAGTCACACAATGTTGGATGATGCCTTTTGTGAGAGGTATGAAACACATCTCTCTCAAAGTGTTAATTATCATTTTACATAAAAACCCACTAAGCTTAAATTTTCTTTTATCAGTGATCATTGTATGTTAGGGGTTTTTTTCCAAGGGAGAAGACAATTTATTGGATATGCTCTGTCCATGGTGATGTGTGGGAAAGTTTTAAGAAAATGTTCGAAAATTAAGTTTCAATTTCTCAATAGTTTTATATATTTTAGTGAATTTTAAATTTATCCCATTCTTATTATTTTCTAACAGGGGATGGGTCTACTTTCGAAAAAAACACAAAGAAAAGGAGTGTGAAGATCAAATATGTAAATGTAAAGGTAAATATCTATTTATAATTTGTACTTTTTGATTCATTACATAAAAATAATATATTGAATTTAAACTCATTCAAATAGAATTTTCATGAACAACAAGGTGTCATCGAATGCGGATATTATATGTTAAGATTTATGTATGAAATATTAACAACTGGGACAGTTGTGAAATTTGACCTGGTAAGATTTCCTTTAAAACTTTTCCATAATATTTCGTTTGATTTATTCATTATACACGTTAACTACTATCCTTGTAATTTGTATCTATTTGATGACCCTCAACCCTATAGTGATCAAGACGTCAAACACTAACAAGTGAAATGGTCAAATTATTTTACAAGTTTGATTGAATTTTAGTTGTTTGTATTGTAAAATGTAATTTTGAATATTGCCATTGTAATTGTCTATTTTGTAGTCATTTAGGTTAGATTTAGTTTTTTTTAAGTTGACATTGTAAGTTTTGAATGTTATATATGTGAATGTTTAATTTTTTATCTACTTCTTGTTTTGGTCTACTTATGATGGTTTTTCTGGTATGGATTCTGGTCTGGGGGGGAGGGGTTCCAAGGGTGTGGGGGGTGTTCAATAGGGTGGGGGTATCCAGGGGTGTGGGAGGGCTGTCTGGTGGGGTGGGGGGTATCCTGGGTTCCCATGAGAGTGGGGGGGGGGGGGCAGTCTAGGGGGTGGGAGCATTTCCAGGAGGGTGTAAGGGCTGTCCAGGGGAGTTGGGGGTTGTTCAGGGTGTGTCCAGGGGTATGGGGGTGTCCTTTGGGGTGAGGGGGATTTCCAGGGGTGTGGGAGGGATGTCTAGTGGGGTGGGGTCTGTCCAGTGGGGGGGTCTAGGGTGTCCATGGGGATGGGGGGGCAGTCCAGGGGTGTGGGAGAGGAGGCGTCGCCATCCCTCGAGGGGATGAACGCCGCTGGAAGGTACTCATCGCTCCCACATGTGAAACATTTTGAGACCTCAAGCTTCGCATGTGGGAGTGATGAGTACCTTCCATCGGCGTGCCCCCTGAGGGATCGCTACGCCTCCTCTCCCAACACCAGCTATCCAGGGGTTGTCCAAAGAGTGGGGGCAGCCCAGGGTTGTGGGGGGTGTCCAGGGGTGTGGTGGGGGTTGTTCAGTGGGGTGGGGGGTTCTGGTTTGGTTTTGGTCTGGGGGTGCCTAGTGAGGTGGGGGTGTCCAGGGGTGTGGTGGGGGCTGTCCAGCGAGGTGGGACGGTGTCCAGGAGGGTGGGAGGGATGTCAAGGTGAGTGGGGGGATGTCCAGGGGGTGTCCATGGGTGTGGGGGCAGTCCCAGGGGTGGGGGCAGTCCAGGGATGTGGGGGTGTCCAGGAGGGTGGGAGGGTGTCCAGGAGGGTGGGAGGGTTGTCCAGGGGTGTGGGGGTTGTCTAAGGGGTGGGGGCAGTCTAGGGGTGTGGGGGATGTCCAGGGGGTGTTCAGGAGGGTGGGGGATATCCCAGGGGTGGGGTCAGTCCAGTGGTGTGGGGGGTGTCCAGGAGGGTGGGGGCAGTCCATGGGTGGGGGTGTCTAGGAGGGTGGGAGGCAGTCCTGGGGGTGGGGCAGTCCAGGGTTGTGGGGGGTGTCCAGGAGGGTGGGGGCAGTCCCAGGGGTGGGGGCAGTCCAGGGGTGTGGGGGGTGTCCAGGAGGGTGGGGGTTCTAGGGGTGTGGGGGGCTATCTAGGGGGTGGGGGCATTCCATGGGTGGGGGGTGTCCAGGAGGGTGGGACGCAGTCCTAGGGGTGGGGGCAGTCCAGGGTTGTGGGGGCTTGTCCAGGAGGGTGGGGTTTTCCAGGAGTGTGGGGGCTATCCAGGGGGTGGGGGGTAGTCCAGGGGTGTGGGGGTGTCCAGGGGTGAGGGGGGTGTCCAGGAGGGTGGGGGGAAGTCCCGGGGGTGGGGGTAGTCCTGGGGTGTGGGGGGGTCCAGGAGGGTGGGGGTTGTCCAGGGGTGTGAGGGTTTATCTAGGGGTGGTGGGGAATTCCAGGGGTGTGAGGGGGTGTCCAGGATGGTGGGGGTTCTCCAGGGGTGTTGGGGGATGTCCAAGGTTGGGGGGAAGTCCACGGGTGTGGGGGTGTCCACAGGTGTGGGGGGCTGTCTAGTGGGGTGAGGGGGTTATGGTCTGTTTTTGGTAACTTTTTGGTCAGTTTCAGGGGTGTTGGAGGGTTTTCCAAGTAGTGGCAGGGATGTCCAGGGGTGTGGGGGTTGTCCAGGGGGTGGGGTTGTTCAGGGGTTTGGGGGGGTCCAGGGGTGTGGGTGGGGGGGGGGGGGTTCTGGTCTATTCTGGTCTATTTTTGGTATGCTTTTTCTCTGATTCTGGTGATTTGGCTGGGTATAGCAATGGTTCGGGTTTTTAAAAAAAAGTTTTTTACGTCGGTTATTTCATAACTGATGTAAAAAATACATTGTTTTTTGTTATAACGTCGGTTATTTGGAAACCGGCATAATAAATTCATGGGAAATGGTTTTTACTTCGGTTATTTCATAACCGACGTAATAAAGTGAAATGGATAGTACTTTACATCGGTTATTTCATTACCGACATCGTAGATAAGTTTTTACATCGGTTATTATATAACTGATGTTGAAAACCACTTGGCAGACAGGTTTATCACATCGGTTATATTAATAACTGATGTGATAAACACTTCAGAAGAGTTCTTTATGATGCCGGTTATACAATAACCAACATAAAAGGGCTTATATCACATTAGTTATGAAATAACTGACATACAAAATGCATTGGTATTTGTTATAACATCAGTTATTTGGAAACCGACGTAATAACTTCATGGGAAGTGGTTTTTACGTCACTTATGAAATAACCTACGTAATAAATTGAAATGGATAGTATTTAATGTTAGTTATAAAATAACTGATGTCATAGATAAGTTTTTACGTCAGTTATTATATAACCGACATTGAAAACCGCTTGGTAGACATGTTTATCACATCAGTTATATTAATAACTGATGTGATAAACGCTTCAAAAGAGTGCTTTATGACATTGGTTATATAATAACTGACGTGAAAGGGTTTATATCACATCAGTTAAGAAATAACTGACGTAATAAAGCACTCATCTGAAGCGTTTTCTATGTCGGGTTTTTATCAAATGATGTGAAAAATGCTTCAGATTTGTTTTTTTTACGTCGGTTGTAAAATAGCCGATATAAAAAACTCTGTTTATTACATCTCATGTAATAACGTTGACCAAAATCTGATGTTAAAAATAAAAAATAACCACCGTAAAAAATGTTTTCTGCACTAGTGTTATGATATCTCGTGTTCTGCTGGATCCATAACCCATAAAATTTATTTCTTCTCCCACTATTATAAAATCAATAGGATACCTTTTTGGAAATATATTCAGTCTTTACTAAACATTAATACCCTTATTGGTTATAGGATTATTAACCCAAATTCACATTAGTGGTTGATATTCATTTTTATCTAAATCCATCTTTAAAAAAAACTTTCAAAAAAAATTGTAGTAGCGCTATAATATATTGTTATCATATCACAATTTTTATGATATCTTTTATAAAATATAGTGGGAAAATGGTTAATTGATTCACTTTTATTTTCAAAACATGTCTTGGGATAAATAATAGAACATTTGAAATATTTATAAGACTCATCATTGATCTACCTTTGACTATCATCATGGAATTGATCTATATTATTAAATGTAAGATGGGATTACCTTTACCTCATACTTGTGATCAATGATTACGTGGATAAGATGTTCTCTGGTATGCCATCTTGGAGATTCCTCAATATTTACCAAGTTAACTCTATTACTTCACTAAGTATTTATAAAATTTCATAAAAGAATCTCATGAAATATATGAAGTTACTTTTGGCATTATAATAGTTCATGCGACCATGTTTAAATAACTCTAAAATTTGTGTGATGAACCTTTTTTATAATAGTTTCTATATCTAAAAATGATAATTAATTGGTTTGTATATCTTTTATGGTATAAAAAAGTAAACTACATTTAGTTTTATTTTACAAAAAATTATCTTCCCACAATCTAATAAAAGTATTATATTTATACTAATCATTCATTGTGTTGGATATTTATTATTTAATAGTTACAAAACCATTAGTATAGTATTGAAGCAGCATGACATCATTTATTCCAAATGTGAAATAATTCCTTGTTGTGTCATGATGTAAAATATGATAAATTTTTTGGAAACACTTATTACAAACATGAATAAATCCATTTTGGAAATGATAAGTAGTGAGATCCCCTGGGATAACATAGGAATATTTCTTTCTCAACTCATTTTTAGTTCACTTTATAACCTTTCTATTCATTTTCATTTACAATATTTAAATACATGTAGGCTGTAAGAAAATTATATTTTAATAATAAAGTGCTGAATCAAAACATGAAAAATATAACTTAAGTGTGTGATTCTACTTTATTCTTCAATTCATTTCTATTTCATTTCCAGTGTCCATTATTTCCCCAAAAAAAGAAAATAGACTCCTATCCATTCTTTTTCCATTGAATATTTTGTCTCTTTGAAGGATGCTATAAAGGATATTTTGGATTTATATTATCCATGGTATGTTCGGAATTTTCTTTTAAACCTTTCTCCATAATGGGTGGGAAATATGTTTCCACTAATCCATATTCTCTTAGTAAAGTATGGCAAAAAATATTCTTGAGTGATTTATCTATTTTTTTCATCTAGGCTTGTATGACTAAGGATAACCTTGGTGATAAGGATAATAAAATAATATTAATGATTAATTTTATATCCAACTGGTAGCCTAATTTCTCTAACTAATCATTATACCCCAACATTTTAAACAATTATTAGAAGCTAGATTTACTTCTTCTAGTTTACACTGATATAGTGCATTGAAAATATTATTTATTTCAATTCGTTTGTTCTCTTTGTTAATAAAAAAAAGATGAAATATTACAGTGTAAGTATACACGTCCTTATGTTGTATCATCAAATCTCTAGAAATAATTGATAATATAATACAATGAATAGATGAAGTATCATCTACGTATCTCTTATTGGAATCCCTTTCATCATCACTCACCGGTCAGGGTGGTAGAACAAGAATAAGGGATTCCAATACCTAATAAAAATATTCTTATAATAATGAATTTCATAAAATATTATACAATATATGTACATTTGTATTTTTACGTACATACCCTAAGTCAAGGAATAATCATATTATTTTCATGGTTTTTATTGAAATTTTTATATAATAATTCAAATAGATAGTTATTACCTTACATGATTACAAATTATGTGACAAAAAATAAAAAATAAAAAATAAAATTTTATTAATTCTCTCACTATTTTATCAAGTTCAAATAGCCCTCAACATTATACTTAGAATTTTTAGTCTCTTAGACAATCTAGTAGAAAGGATACATATGCCCCTTCTCATAACCCAAGTGTGGGCTTGGTCAATTACTCTAAGGTATTTAGGTAGGTTGATCTTTACCGGTTGTGGGATTATTTCTCCTTGATCCATTGAGTAGACTCCCTAATCAAGAATTCCTTAATCAGATATCCTTAATACATTTCTCCAAGTCACACTAATTATAGTGTGATCTGTTTATCATGATGTAAATTGGTTAATTCAGCCCAAAAAATTCACAATAACTCCATGGAAAAAGTAAGTGTCCCAACATGGGTTGGTAAAAAATTTAGTTCTATGGTTTTTATTCATAATCAAGAAATTAAAGTATTACTCTAAATTAATATTAAGTTTAATAATTTTATTTATTATGTATGAATTTTATAATTTTTATATTTAACAATTGTTATTAATAAAAAGTGGATTTTACTTTAAGAATTAATTATTTTCTAATAAAACAATTATGCATAACACATTTATTTTAAATCCATCTTTGCATATTAGTAAATTTAATTATGTGGTCATGGTTTTTCATCCATAAAATAAATATTGAATAAAACATAAATAAAATAAATAAATAAATGATGTCATCATGTGATTATATAATGATTGAATTATTGAGTTGATAATAAATCAACCTATGAACCTAAGAGAAGACTCCTTTGTGTTGATCATTCAATGAGATGCATCATTCCTCCTATGCACCAATGTAACTCCCATGATGTTTTCATCTCAGTTAAATATTGAACCGTCTCTGCCTCATCTATAACTCAAATTCACATAGAATTGAATCCATGCAAATTTAGATACTCTTTTTATTGTAAATGTTTTATAACTCACATGTAGGTGATGGGAAATAAAGGATTGGTGAAGGTAAATTTCATAAAACAACCTTAGATATGCATGTCCTGTATAATAAAAGAGGGAGGGATGACTCATAGAAAATCATATTTAATTTAAGAATAATTAATTTCAAAAACCATGTAAAAATATAAAATTAAATAAAACCAACACATAAATAGTTTTTATTAAGCTCGTGATCAGCCATACATATTCAATGATTAGGCATTTAAAATAACTAGTTATCATTATTTTAAATATTTTCTTTAATAAGTTAAAACAAACATGAATTAATCTGATTAATTATATTATTAATCAATTAATTATTTTTAGATTAGTTCATCCTATCATCTTGAAATTACCATGCACATTTATCTTAAATAAAATAAATAATTTAAATTTATTTACAACTCAATAAAATAGTACACATCTTTTTACTTGGATGAAACCCAATTATTACCTTTACAAACTACTCAGTATGGTTTTAATTGTAAACAATTCACTTATATGACATGTCATGTAGATAGAATATGTCATGATTTTTTAACATGTACTGTCAATTTAATACCACCTGAAATACATGAAAATTACATTGACCGTATAATTTAATGCATTTTGTCTTTAGTATACAATAACCATACATGATTCATAGTTTTTAATATTTCAAGGAATTATTTAATCATTTATATAATATAAAACCTAACTACTGGTGTGTATTGGTAAACATAATGGCCCATACGACTCTGGTCAATGAGGTTTAAGGGAGAAATGAACTAAATTTAATATTTCTATGTAAAGAGGTAAAGTAAATGATGTGAACAATCCATATACATCGATTTTACTTATCCTCATCAGAAATCCACAGTACATGCCTAGGGACTTGGCTTGTACTTCTCAAAGAAATTTATAAAGTACATAGTATTTAGATAGAATATATAGTATGTACTTCAAGTTTCAAAGTTTCCAGTCTATACACATTGTGTATTAAATGCATATAGTTTACTAATTACATGACCCAATTTGACCCCATGTTTTCCTTCTTAAAAACAATTTGACTACATAACATATAGTCAATCTATATAGTGTGTACTTCAGAAAAGTTGTGTGCCTCCATTACTGTCCAACACATAGTTAATTTATTATACGTGGTGTGTACTTATTACAAGAAGACCTGGAATCATCATTGGTGTCCTTATTTGATGAACAAGGATATAAAGTATATAATTATGGAGTACATTCCATGTATTCATGTATTTTCCTGCCAAAATGTTTGGTACCTATGATGAGTTTTTTAGTTTTGATCCCCATAAATTATTAATCAATACTGTTAATATGATCATGAAACAAAGATTAGAAAGAAATGATTTCAATGATGTATCAAGAGTGAATTAAAACATGAAATGGATTTTAATATTTAAATAAACAATTATCAATAATCAAATAAATAATTATAAATTTGAATTTTATCCCTCAAATACCAATTGATAGGTCTGGGTGTAACATAAGTACTTATTAGGGTCTATCCCAAATTAAAAAATGTCAGATACGATGGATCATTCACATTTTTTTACAATATGTAAATTTCATGACCAATAAATTTTTTTCAATGAATATTCATAATGAAATACACCAGAACCAAGATGAGATATTTTCACGTTAAATTTATAACTAACATTAATATATCAAAAGAATTAATACCATAGTCTTGATATCATTCTTTGATGGTGTTTTCGATCATTTAAAACCATTTTAAATTTACCATCATTGTTATTGTAAGATCCAAGTGTATAATCCCTCTAGTGGTTATCCACATGTTCTTATTTGATCTTCAAATAACACGAATGGATTTCCAAGTGCTAGTGTGGTAGATTGATCATCTTTTAGTGTTAGTATCGATTTCTGTGTTAATTCCTCTAGGCTTGTAGAATCATTCTTCCACTCTTCTACTTGAGAGGATGAAATTGAAAGGAAAATCTATAGAGCATTCTTTAGTACTGAGAGAGAGTTATAGATTTTTTTATGCACAATGATTCTCAATTTTTATCAATCTTGACCAACCTTCCCACAATAGATAAAATCTTATATTTATGGGGATAAGGTTAGGACTAAAAATATTATTTAATGCGATAATGTCCCCTAAATAATATATTAAATCATATATGACCTCATTCCATGTAATAATATTATTATTATTTTTCATGACGTACCCAAACTAGCATAATGATAAATATTATTCCACAACCTTGTAATTTAATATTTTTCACCAGACACAATCTTCTCATACTCATACTCCTCAACATTTATTGAATTCCCAAATAAATATTCAATTATATATTTACTCATAAAATAAATATTCTATTCCCATTTTGGCGAATAAATATTTATTAAACATTCAATAAAATAATATTATATTCATTGTATGGGGAAGACATATTTATGTATTCACATAGTCAAATAATTACATGAGCCTTAGCCTGGTTGGTAAGGACTCTGTAAGTTCATCCGGTAGACCCGAGATCAAATCCAGGAAGAGACATTATTTCCAGGTACTGTAGTAGGCACTGTAGCAGGCACTATAGAGGGACTGTGTAGTGTTGTAACAGGTACTATAGTGGGTACTACAGCAGGTACTATTTAGCACTATAGTAGCCGGGAATATGCCCCTAGTTGGGCCTTCGGGCCATTGATTTGGTCCCTGGGACCTTTAAGGCGTTTGGGCCACCCAGGCCTTTGGGCCAGTAAGGCCATCGTGCCACCTCAAGTCATTCAGGCCACCTTAAATACAGATGCAAACCTGACAACCTACAAAGAAAAAGCTCTACAAGGAGGATGAGAAAGGAGATTTCACCATAGAAGAAGCTAAACAGATTACAAGAATGAGAGGGTATAGCACCAGCCGTCAGGACAAGCCTGTGCATGCACAGGAATGCCTAGTTGAACAGCCATGCGAAGGTGCAGAGTTGATTTCACGATGAAGATGCTGGGGAGGAGCAGTTCCAAGTAGTTAGTCTGGGTTGTATGTATGTTTGAATCATACAGCAAAATTAATTCCTCTAAGGCCTATGGGCCATGTAATACTAACACCTACGGGCCTTTTAAGGGTTTCACCTCACCCCGTGAAAGGTTGATTATCAAAATCAATAAAAAATGAAGGCCTTCGGGTCATTGGATGGAAAACAAAAAGAGAAATAGTCAAATAAATTATTTATTAATGAATAAATAATTATTTATTACCTTATGAATAATATCTGAGATCAATAAATCTGGAATAAAATTATTCATCAGTCTTGAGAAAAATATTTTTTCTAATAACTAAATTCAAATTGAATTTAATTTAGATCATCAGAAAGACTTAGTTTGTGAACCTCTATGACTCTTTTTATTTGAGATTTGATGGACTTTCCTAAATATTGAGATTACTATCCAGTAACTGGTAAAGGAACCAAAGTGAAATAAGTTAATGACACAACATTGATAATAACATATAACCATTTACTGTGAAATATAATTCTTTTGTCCCAATATGTCATCATATAGTATTCACACTTGTGTCATCAACATATATTCTTGATATGTATTTTATTAACTATCTAAAATAAAATTTGTTACATAACATTTAATTTCATGCGATAGGTATATTTCAATCAAAGGGGTGAGATATCAACTTCCATTAATTTTGAAGGGACAAATCCTTCATTGACTTATTAATGAATAACATGTCATTTGTTATACTCCAAAAATACCCTACATTCTGAGAACACATGGTGTCATAGTTTTGGTAAAAACATATAAGTGCGTGAGTCATGAAATGAATTAATAATAATCTTAAAGTATAAATACCATTACACACACTCAAAGATAAGAATATCTGATAAAATATAAACATATAGAATTCCTAATGAAGAATATATTCTCATAATCTCCCATATTGAGTATTACCAAATGAAAAATTCCAAAGATGAAGTATCATCTTCTTGCGAGTAATCTCACATGACAGTAAACATACTATGTTTCCTTATCATGGAATTTTATCCGATCCTAGAACTAAAATTTAATAGATATTTTCATAGCATCCCAAGGTTTTCATCATAGAGAGGAACTACTATGAACTATTTTGATGGGATAGATACCCAAATACATTATTAAATTAATGTATTGTAGATGAAAAATAAATATGTCATTAGTTATTAACTTAATATTCAATTCTTTAAATATAAATATAATCTAATGTAAAAAATAGTTTGTTCAAGGGAACCAACTCCAATAGGTTATCATTTATCATGGATGTTTCTTATGAATAAATTAATGAGACAAAATGAAATTAATTTAAATGTTAATTTAATGAAAGATAGTTATAAATCATTTATAAATGAACTAATTACTAGAAAATTTCATAATTCTCAAGTAAATGCAAATAAAGGATCAGGAATAATTTCAGAGGCCTATATAAATAGTCCTAAGTCCATGAAAATGGTATATATCACTAAAACAATGCATTTAGATGGGGTTAGTTTTTCATTTAGAAAGGGATATAAACCACTTTAATTATGTTATCAGATCTTGATCAAGACCTCTACTAGAGTGGCCATCCACACTAGTTATGTAACACCCTGAGAATTTACAAATAGATTTAATATATAATGCATGAAACACGAATTCTCTATAAAACAAAACTTTATTATAAAATAACCAATAAACATAACTTTTCAACTTCTATAATTTGAATTTCAAAAAACTGATATACACTATTTCATTCAGTAGGATATTTAGTGTTTTATAAGTTAAACTTAATTTTTTATGAATAATAAAATACCCTTATGAATAGTAACATACCCTTATGAATAGTAATGAATAGTAAATTGGCCAAAAAAATTAAAACTTCACCCATGAGTGTATAAATACAATTTTGACATCAAAAAAGTGAAAAAAATGATCATTGTATAAGTATTGGTATTTTTGTATGTCATAAATATTATAATTACAACTTTATGATTAATTTAATTATTTAAAAAAGAAATTTATTTTCATAAAATTTAATCATAAATTTTTACTTTATTTTCTTTTGGTTATAAGATAATTTTATGGGACCTTGATTAATTTATTAAGGTGCTATAAAATGAGTTATAGTTTTAAAGTTTTTTTGGGAATAAATTATGATTTTATTTAAAAATTAAATTAAAAATATTTAGAAAATTATTTTCAAAAAATGGAGTTCATTTTTTAGTTCTACACGTCCAAAAATTGTTGGGGTGAATTTTTGATATTTTTCTAAAATACTATAATTTTTGTGAATAGTAAAAATACAGTTTTGAGTTTTCGATATATTTAATGAAATCATAATTATGTAATACTTAATATAAAATGATGGTCGACTTGTGTATATTAAAATATGATGTGATGTGTCCTAGGTGTCTAATACCATGGGAAATCCCATAGTTTTTCAAAAACCACTAATGAGGTGTCCTTCTAAATTAATAAAAAAAATCCTCTCATTTACTATAAATACCCACTCATTTCTTCATTTTATTTCATTAAGAACTCACCATCCTCAAATATCTGGTATTTTTAACTCTATATTAGTCCTATAAAGGTTTTCTCAATCCCCCAAGTCCCCAACCTTCATGTTATAGGATTTACTCTACAAGGTAAGAGAATTCTCAACTTCTCTTTTCAATTCAAGTTATATTTTTGTGGTATGTATTTCAAGTTTTCATATCGTGTTATTATTTATATATTATTCTATCCCTCTATTATGTGATTATTCTTTTATTAATGGGTTACCCCTATCCCCTCTCTTTTTAATGTTTTCTAAAACCATGTTGCATAGCCGTTATGTTGTAGAATTTTCGTATCAAAATCTCTCTCTTTTTCAAGCATGCTTATTATGTTATTATAATTTAATTTAAATTGTTTTATGTTGAGATATAACATTCCATATCCACCTTACTGTACATATTATGTATTAATTATTACATACCATTTTTCTCTAATCAAAATATTTTATAAAATTTTAAGTGACGTTGTTAGGCTGCTGAATTTTCGTGAGGGATTTCTCAACTTTTCTTTTATTTCGAGTTCCTTTATTTTCTTTTTATTTCCTCATCAACCTAACCCAAATGCTATGATAATTTCAATACCTTAAATGAACTGTAATTTTATTTTTTTAATATAATATTACATCATCATCTCTCTTTTCCCCTCCTCTTATACTAAAAATAAAAATATCATCTGGGATGTGTTAATTTATCACATTCAAGGACGACGAGTTTTCAATTTCTATTACTATATTCAATACTATTCATGAAATCTTTTAATTGTTTAACCAGATCATAATATATTTATTTTATCTTATTAAATTATATGGAATCCTTTGACCCTTAAAATATAGAATAATAATTCAAAACAAGTTCATTATGCACAAAACCGCCAAGTTAATCCAAGCATTTATCATTATCTTTTATAAAACAATTCATCCTTATGGTATATAAAAAAATTAATTATAAGATAATTTATATCCTTGTAATTTAACTAATAATATATATTAACAATTCTTTATGTTTGACCACATTTCAGATGAACTTCCATTCACGAATACAAGTAAACCAGTCATGAAAACCAAGGAAGAAAATGCTTCTAAAATAATAAAATTAAACCTCTTAAACCCATAAAAATGGAAATGAATGAACCTAATAAGGTTATAATAAATAAATTAAATAAATAATAGTTTATTTAAATATTAATTAATGAATTTAATTTGGTTATCCAGGACACTAAGATCAAGTGAAGAACACCATCGGACTTAAGGTAAGGGTTTCTTCATCTCACTACCATTTTTGTGAGATATTATGTATTCACCACCACTACTTGTGTATGGTTTATGTATAATGCCCATTTAATGTTTCATATCATTAATATATTTATTTTAATTATATTAAACGTTTAATTTTATTATTATTAAATTTGGGGCTTATAATTCAATTGATTCCAAAGTATTAAGTATTTTCAACCCGAACCTCCATTTTCATTCGGGTTGCTCTTATTTTCTACTCACCTCAATGAAATATATATTTATTCTTATGTAATCCTAATAAATTATATTTTAATTTTATATATATTTTCAACAATAAAACCCCTTCTTTATTTTATGGTGATTTACAAGTTTTAAAAGAATCGTTCAAAAATTCTTCCAAAATACATGCTCGATTCAAGGAACATCTCATATTCTTACCTATTTTGAAGTTCAAACTGTAATATGTTTTAAGCCATATTTATATTTATACAATAAGACATTTTATATTGAAAAATATATTTTTTTCATTTTTGGTTTTATGAAATCAAGAATACATTTTCACTTTAAAATTCATTAATATCTTCCTTAAACCAAACTAAAATTTTTTATTTGTAAAGCTTCTTTAAAAACCATTTTAAATGATTTCACCTAAATAATAAATTATTTAAGATTAAAATATAAATTTAAATGTCCTTAAATTTTATTTTATGGGATATCTATATTTACAATCTGATTTCATGACAAATACAAATGATTTTCCAAAATAACTCTTCTTTCCAAAGTAAAAAGAATTTTTCTCATCTGAATTTAACTTTTATGAGATATATTCCTGGTTCACCAATTATTTATATATTGTGGTTTATTTACTTTCATTT
This sequence comes from Viscum album, assembly GCA_963277665.1. Taxonomy (NCBI): domain Eukaryota; kingdom Viridiplantae; phylum Streptophyta; class Magnoliopsida; order Santalales; family Viscaceae; genus Viscum; species Viscum album. The sequence continues at coordinate 1,007,704,110 of OY728152.1, read as the reverse complement.
TTATATCATATTAAGAGTATCGTTATTCTAATGATATTATAATGGATTATTATTTGAATGTTTCAAAGTGGTATGGTACACTTTGGATTGTTTAAGGATTATTTCCTCAAAGATTTTTCAATGGTCTCATTTAAAAGTATCTTCATCTATGTCAAGGTATTTTATTGAATATTGCACGTCATTGAGGTTTATGTCCTATGATATTAACCACCATGTTTTATTGAATGGTTTGTGATTAGTTTGACTGTGGATGTTCTATCTTGAAACCATTCACCATATTACTCTGAATGGTTAGTGTTTATGATTAATTATTAGGGAAAGTTAGTTACATTTCATATGTTAGTTTCAATATGAATGTGTATGTTTTTTAAGTTTATCGCCATTCATAATAGGAATTCATTGTACTTATTAAGTGTTTGGTGGGGCCCACTATATCCCCTCAGTGCATCGGTAGTTCTCATGAGACAAACTGTGGTCTGGGCACGAGGCCTTGACAAAATAGAGTTTTATGGTATTGAAATGAGGCCTTGATTGTATGGTTATGATGTCCCACATTATTAATTCCATATTTATGAAACTAGTAATTGAAATTTCATGAGTTTATTTTACTATTAGAATACCCCTGTTAATAATTTAATATGGAATTATTTATTCATCTTTTATTCCTTCTATAATGTGTTCAAGTTCATTTTTTAAAGGCATGTCTTTTTGGTTATTCACCATGCCAAATGGTAATGTTTATGATATTTTCTATTGTATTTATTACCCTTACTGGTCATTTGAGATCACCCATTTAATTTTTTACCTTTAATAAGTTATAAAGTGGAGACTATTTATTGAGTTCTCATGGATGCAGTTTATTAGTTTTTGTTATCTAAATTATTTGTTTACCTTTCCCAATGTAATATGAGTTTCATGTATGTATCTAGTTTCTCCAATACTACTAACCTGATTGTTCCTTTAGGATTTTATTCCTTGTAATCATGCCAATGATTAAAATAATGCACCGGATTCTGGATTCTAGGGTCGAGGCATTACAATTGGTATTAGAGGAAGTTTAGTTGAAAATTTGGGAACTAGATTTAGAAAACATAGATTAGTGAAAAAAACCATAAGATAAACTTTGAGGATAAAAATATAAGAACATCCTGCAATTTTGGTATGGAATATATTATGTAGATATTTCTAAAAAATACATCCCTATCTTGATACTACAAGTAGACGTGGTTCTGAAACAGATGTACCTTGGAGTAACAACTCTGACAAGGAGTTTCATGCTTGACACAAGGTATCTTAATACGTGAAAATGGGCCTTACTGTGCACCTAGTTTGACACTCCTAGGGGATATTCTTAGGATAATTCAAATTTTATTTAGCCATCATTATGAAATATTTATTCCCCTGAAGTAACCAAAGAATATGGTTCTAGGATTTACGATGCATAAATTTATGCTATGTGCTTTACTAGGTCTAGAGTTATAGAGAGTTAATAATTTTATGAGATAATATATAATATGGAATTGATTAGAAAAAACTCCTAGAAGAATGAATGAGAACTTCACCAATGAATGTGATATGAAGAGTAAGAAGGATTATATATCTAATGGTGTTAAGCCATCATTTCAAAGGAATATTGTCTCCCAAGTATCCTCATCATATGAGGAAATAGTATCATGTATTGACAAGGTATGTAAAGAATTATCTGAGTCCAATGGCTTTTAATGGAAGAAAAATAAGAAGAGGATGGTAAGGAAAAACCTGAATAAAGGGAATAAGGTAAAGATTTATTTTTCCCACATGTGATAATTTTGGAAGGAAACACCTTGGTATATGCTTGAGAGGAAAATGAGTTTGCTTCAAGTATGGAGAAAAATTCCACCATGCTCATAATTGAAAGTCAAGGAAAGAATTTTTCTGTATTAAATGCTTCAACTGCAAGGAGATGAGACACTATGAGAATCAATGTCCCAAGTCTCAAAGGAATATACCCCAAATGATGATTTTGGATAATGATCAAGTTATGATGATGTCACAGATGACATAGAATGATTGATATGCCTAGTCAATAATCATGTCATTTGAGTATTTTTTCAGTAATGTACTGGTTATAAGAATTATGAGATAAATATGGATTTTTCTACAGTACAATTTCATTAAGTATTTGAGGTTATATGATGAATGATACAAAGGAAACGAGGTTTAGTAGAAAGTTGAACTTTTTAAAAAACACGTGATTGAGTGAAATACAACCCTTAATATATATCTAATCTTGAGATATTGATGAAGAAATTATTGTTTCGGATAAGTACTGACTACCTTGGAATGAACTAATAACTTTTAGATATGTGGTTTATGCTATCATCGATAGAGTTTACAACCCTTTGGATTTAAGTAATATATCCAATAACATATATCTTACTTATAAGGAAGAATGCATATGGTTTTTATGGTAATTAAAGTTATTACCATATTTAAAAAGGACACATGATGAAGTTATTCACATGTTTATAATGTGAAAATTTAGAGCTGCTTCATGTTGATGATAAGTTCATCTTGTAAATTCAAGGACCTTTATTCTAAAGTGTTAAATCATTATTTTTTAAGAATTCTTAACCATTTATAGAATGTTTTAAGTTGATAATTTTTATGATATTTTATGGGTTAATGTATTACTTCACCATATGGTGTAACTTGTACCAAGTGATGAAGTATAGATAGTTTAAGGTGTAATAAAGTGATGAGTTTGTAAATAGAAACGTATATTTATACTCTTATAGAGCAGAAAAATACCTCAATATAAGGAAAAGAGTCTTAAATAAAATGTATTCCTATGATCATAATCATTGATAATATCGATGGAATTTTTACATTATTTTATAGTTTTGTAGTAATCAACTTTAATCTGAAAATTTTCTCTATCACTTTCCATCAGAACATTATAGTTAGTTTTTTTCTTCCATGTCCAGGTTTTTACTTCCAACTAATGTCACCTCGTTCAAAATCATAATTTTTTTTGTGGACCACCTCATTTACCTTAACCCTTTTTTTATGATATTTTATTAACCCTATTTCATATGTGGGTTTCCACAAGGTAATTTTCAATCATCGACCTTTAACTTTCGAAGTGCAGTTTCAAATTGTGAGAAAGTGATTCTGTTGAGGAGGGAATAATGTAACACCCTAAGAATTTACAAATAGATTTAATATATAATGAATGAAACACTAATTCTTCACAAAACAACACATTATTATAACCTAACCAATAAATATAATTTTTCAACATCTATATTTTGAATTTTGAAAAATTGACATACACAGTTGCGTTCTGTAATATATTTAGAGTTTGATAATCCAAACTTAATTTTTGATGAATAGTAACACACCCTTATGAATAGTAACAAACTCTTATGAATAATAATTAATAGTAATTGGCCAAAAAAATAGAAACTTCACCCATGAGTGTATAAATTTAATTTAGACATCTTAAAAGTGAAAAAACAATCATAGTATATGTATTAGTATTTTTGTATGTCATAAATATTTTAATAACAATTTTATGATTAATTTAATTATTTAAAATGGAAATTTATTTTCATAAAATGTAATCATAAATTGTTTCTTTATTTTCATATGGTTATAATAAAATTTTATGGGACATTGGTTAATTTCTCAAGGTGCTATAAAATAAGTTATAGTTTTATAGTTGTTTTTTTGGAATAAATTATGATTTTATTTAAAAAAAATAAATTAAAAATATTCAGAAAATTATTTCCAAAAAATATATTTCATTTTTGAATTATACACATTGAAAAATGGTTAGGGTGAATTTTTTGGATTTTTCTAAAATACTTGAATTTTTCATGAATAGTAAAAATACAGTTTTGACTTTTTTGTATATTTAATGACATCATGATGATGTAATAAAAAAATATAAAATGATGGTAGACTTTTTTATAGTATAATATTATGTGAGGTGTCCCAAGTGGATAATACCAATGGAAAATACCATGGGAAAGCCCATGGTTTTTCAAAAACAACTAATGAGGTGTCCTTTTAAATTAATAAAACAATTCCTCTCATTTTCTATAAATACCCACACAATACTTCGTTTTATTTTATTAAAAACTCTTCATACTCGAATATATGGTAGCTTTACCTCTATATTAGTCCTCCCAAGGTGTCCTCCGGCCCCCAAGGTCCCATCCTTCAGGTCATTGGAGTTACTCTACAAGGTAAGAGAATTTTTAACTTCTCTTTTGCAACCAAGTTACCTTTTATGTGGTATGTATTTTAAGTTTTCATAACATGTTATTATTTCCATATTATTATATTAATATACTATTTTAGAATTATTTTATGAATGGGTGACCCATTTCCCCTCTCTTTTTAATGTTTTCTAAAACCATGTTGCATAGTCGTTATGTTGTAGAATTTTCATCTCAAAATCTCTCTCTTTTTCAGGCACTCTTATTATGTTATTATATTTTAATTTAAATTGATTTATGATGGGATATGAAATACAATATACCCCTTAATTTCCATATTATTTATTAATTATTATATACCCTTTTTCTCTCATCAAAATATTTTATGAAATTTTAAGCCACACCGTTAGGCTGCCGAATTTTCATGAGGGATTTCTCAACTTTTCTTTTATTTAGAGTTCCTTTATTTTATTTTTCTTTCCTCATAACCACTCATCCAAATGATATGATAATTAGATTACCTTAAATGAACTATAATTTTATTATTCTAATGTAATATTTCATCATCATCTCTGTTTTCACCTTCTCTTATACTAAAAAGGAAAATATCATCCGAGATGTGTTAATTTATCACATTCAAGGATGATGGATTTTCAATTTCTATTACTATCTTCAATACTGGTCGTGAAACTTTTTTAATGGTTGAACCAAATAATATATATATATATATATATTATCTTATGCAATTTTCTGGAATACTCACACCCTCATAATATAAAATAATAATTCAAAACAAGTTCATTATGCACAAAACCGCCAAGTAAATCCAAGAATTTATCATTATCTTTTATCAAAAAATTCATACTAATGGTATATAAAAAATTCATTATAAGATAATTTATATCCCTTTAAGGTCACTAATAATATATATTAACAATTATGGATGTTTGAACACATTTCAAATGGACTTCCATTCATGAATACAAGTAAACCGATCATGAAAACCAAGGAAGAAAATGCTTCCAAAACAATAAAATTGAACCGCTTAATCCCATAAAAAAAGAAATTAAAGATAATAATAAGGTTATAATAAATAAATTAAATAAATAATATGTTCTTTAAATATTAATTAATGAATTTAATTTTGTTATCCAGAATACTAAGATCAAGTGAAGAACATCATCGGACTTAAGGTAAGGGTTTCTTCATCTGACTTCCATTTTTGGGAGATATTTTGTATTCACCACTAATACTTGTGTATGGTGTATATATACTGACCATTGAATGTTTCATATCATGAATCTATTTATTTTCATGATATTATATGTGTCAGTTTATGAATATTAATTTTGGGGCATATGATTCAATTGATTTCAAAGTATTAAGTATTTTCTACTCGAACCTCCATTTTCATTCGGGTTGCTCTTATTTTATACTCACCTCAATGAAATACTTATTTATTTTTATATAATATTCATAAATTCTATGTGAATTTTATATATATTTGTAACAATCATACTCCTTCTTTATTTTATGGGGAGTTACAAGTTTTAAAATAATCGTTCTAAAATTCTTCTGAAATGAAAGCCTGATTCAAGGAACTTCTCGGATTCTTACCTATTTTTTAGTTCACTCTATAATCTATTTTAATCCATATTTATCTTTCTAAAATAATAAATTTTAAAGTGAAAGATATATTTTCATTCATTTCTAGTTTTATGAAAGAAAACATGCCTTTTCTCTATAGAATCTTTTAATATCTTCCTTAAACCACACTAAAATGTTTTATTTATAAAGATTCTTTAAAAACCCTTTTTAAATAATTTCCCCTCAATAATAAATTATTTAAGTTTAAAATATAATTTCAATTTCCTTGCCTTTTATTTTATGGGATATCCATTTTTACAATCTCATTTCATGAAAAATACTAATGATTTTCCAAAAGAACTCTTCTTTTCAAAGTAAAAGAAATTTTCTCATCTAACTTTAACTTTTATGAGATATATGCCTTGTTCACCACTTATTTATTTCTTATGGTGTATGTAATTCCATTTGTTATATCATATAAAGAGTATCCTTATTCTAATGATATTCTAAGGGATTATGATTTGAATGTTTCAAGGTGGTATGGGACACTTTGGAATGTTTAAGGATTATTTTCACAAATATTTTTCAATGGTATCATTTAAAAGTATCTTCATAAATGTCAATGTATTTTATTTAATCATGTAATTAATTGAGGTTTATCTCCTATGATATCATCCACCATGTTTTATTGAATTTTTTATGATTATTTTGATTGTGGATTTGCTATCTTGACACCATTCTCCATATTAGTCTAAATGGTTAGTGTTTATGATTAATGATTGGGAAAAGTTAATTACATTTCATATGTTAGTTTCAATATGAATGTGTATGTTTTTTAAGTTTATCCCCTTTCATAAATGGAATTCATTGGATTTGGAATGTTTCATTTGGCACCTACTATAGCCCCTCAGTGCATTAGAAGGTCCCATGAGAGAAATTATGGTCTTGGCACGAGGCCTTGACAAAATAGATTTTTATGGTCTTGGAACAAGGCCTTGGTGGTATGGTTATGATATCCCACATTTTTCATTCACTATTTATGAAACTAGTAATTGATAGTTCATGAGGTTTTTCGACTAGTAAAATACCCATATTTATGTTTTAATATGGAATTATTTATTCAGCTCTTATTCCTGCCATAATGTGTTCATGTTCGTTTTTTTAAAGGCATGTCTTTTTGGTTATTCACCATGCCTAATGGTTATGTTTATGATATTTTACACTGTATTGCCTACCCTTACTGAGCATTTGAGCTCACCCCATTCATTTTTTTACCTTCAACTGGTTATGAAGAGGAGACTATTTATTGAGTTCCCATGGATGTAATTTATTAGTTTTTGTTATGTATTGTATTTTGTTACCTTTACCAATGTAATGTGTTCAAGACTACTAAACTGATCATTACTTTGGGATTTTATTCTTTGTAATCATGCCAATTTATTAAAATAATGCACTGGCTTCATGCCTCTAGGGTCGGGGCGTTACAGGTTAGCTGCGGTTTTTCATAAAATATGGAAAAATAGTGAAATTTAAGAAGTAGTTTTAACCTCCTATAATATATATATATATATATATATATATATACATATTAATAATTTAGAGGAATTTTTACCCACCTCCAAAATGTGCTAGTTTTTTTTAAGAAACTCTCTTACTATGATACCTCTCCTGCTTGAATGTTATACCTACTTCATATGTGCTACCATTGTCGATTGTCCCCTCCCCCTACACCTCCACACCTTGAGCTTACTCAAAAATTGATGCTAAACTGGTTATCCACTCATGTTAACTACATTTTTTCTTAAGCTCTATTAAAATGAAAAAAAATTAAAGTAATTTTAACCCCCTCTAATATTTTTTTAATAATTTAGTGGTGATTTTACAAGCCCATAATGTTTTCTATTTTTTTTAAATGAAACCCTCCTACTACGCTATCTTCTATGATTGTATGTTATACCCTTATCATGTGTGCTACCAACCCCACCCCCTACACCAACATGCACACAGCCCCACTCACATATGCACCATACTAAACCACTCTCAACCTCTCAACCATCCACACCCTTTCCACCCCACACCTTCATGCAATCCCATCACCACCCTCGCTCGTACCTCATCACCCAACACATACACACCTTCTGCCCACCTGCACTCCCACCTGCATGCCTCCACTCGCCCGCCATATGTGAAACCCCCCTTTTCGAACTCGACCTTAGGATTAGGGTGTTATAAACCCGGAGCCCGACCAACTCATTTATATATATAAATATATATTTATACGTATATTTATAATTATATTTATATTTGTGTATATAAATATATATTTGTGTGTACATAATATATATATATAAATATGAATATATATTATTTATACAAAAATATATACATACAGAAAAATATATTAAATAATATATATAATATATAATATATTTAAATAATTATACTTACATATATAGATATATATTTATACATATATTTATAAATTCATTTCTATATTTGCATATAAATATATATTTGTGTGTGTGTGTGTGTATATATATATATATATTTGTGTGTGTGTATTTATTTAGGTATTAATATGATATAGATATAATATAATCATGATATATATTTATATATTTATTAGAAAATATTTTTTTGTATATACATATTTACATATATGCTTATATATATATATATATATAATGTCATTATATATTGAATGTATTAATTTAAATTCATTTTTATATACTAAAATCATATATAAATACATCTATGTACATAATTTGTTTTGTATAATAATAATAATAAATATATAAATATATAAATAAATAAATAAATTTATATTAAATTTATGTACATGCATACAAATATATTTTATATTTATGTATATAATTTAACAAGTTTTTATTATATATTATCTTCACAATTATATAAAATATACATAAAAAATACATTTATATAATAGAAATGTAAAATATAATTAAATAATATATATTTTCTATATTAATTTATAATTAACATGGTATGATAAAATATATATAATATAATTATATAATACATATAAATTTATATATAATATGTATATTTATATAATTATTTTTATATACATTGATCTATATTTGTGTATAATGTATATAATATAATACATATTTTTAAAATATATAGGTATATAATTATTTTCATATACTTATATATATAATTATTTGTATATACTTATCCATAATATATATATATACATATATAATCATTTTTATATACTAATATATATGTGTGTGTGTGTGTAACCTCCATGAACTTAATAAATATATGTGTGTGTTTATGTGATAATAATAATTATTATTATTATTATGGTTATCATTATTATTTAATAAACTTATTTTTTAAAAATATAAAAGTTTTTTGCGGTTTTATAAATACTATACATTTATTAAATAATTTTAATTTTAATTTCTATTATACATATATTATATTAAATACATTTATATTATATAGTTATGAATGTTATTGAGAGTCGAACTCTTTGGTGGATGGGCTTGCTGACAAGGGAGTGAGCAACATGAACCTTGTTTGGTCCGATGAGATTCTTATGGCTTTAACTTGTCACATAGAAATGGATTATTGTAAAATTCTCTCCTTAAAACTTTTGTAATGCTTTCTTTTTTAATAAAGGATCCTTAGCCATCATGGTCAAGGTCTCAACCACTTTCAAATTATATATTTATGTATGTAATTAAATACATGTATATCATTTTTTTATACAAATATATATATAATATACAAAAAATTATATAATATATATTTTTATAATTTAGATTTATATAATAAATATTTATATTATATATATAATATTTATGCACAAATCCCTGTAAATTATATATTTATATATATTTATACATATAAATTTATAATTACATTTATATTATGTATACATATATGCACACACACAAATATATATATACATTTTTATTTATATATATGTATTTATTTAATATATTTATATAATGTATTTATATAATATGCTAATAAAGTATTTAAATACATTTATATAATGCACACACACAAACAAATAGATATATATAAATATATATATATATATATATTATAAAATATGATTTTTTAAATAAATCAGTTGTATTTTAGATTTAGTTTTGGTAAAACCACCACTAAATTTTAATTTATTGGTGGTTTTGACCCAATAAAGGCAAATATATATATTTTTGTAGTGTGTGGTTCTTGAATATTCTCCAAAATCCCTCTTCTCATTATTCTTTTTCCACTCAAGGGGTACTCACATAGTGTGGTCATAAGGAGGATCCATCCCAAACATTTGGTGATATTTTCACCCAAGGATACACCTAGAAGGAAGCATTACTTTGGATACTTGTTAGTGATCTTCATGAACCTCATATTAAAAGATAGTAGATTGATCCATATATGATGTAATGTACACACATGTTCTTTATTTTACAATATACATGGTTTCAGTTTCATTACACGATAATCTAGGTTTAGGGTTTCATATTATCATTTTCTACTTGAATAATTTTTATTTGATCCTATGACACCCAAAAAATAAATATCTAGTAATTTTTTAAAGTATGAATCAATTCGTATTTAAATCTCACTCTTACTCATATACAATGAAATAACCTTAAAAAATAAAAACACACAAATTACAAGGTTGACCCTCAATGTTGTTGACTATGTCATTATTGTAATTTGTAGTATAAATGTAATGGGGCACTAGAATTTTTCATAATATTACCTCAATATCTAGTGACAATATTTTATTTTAATTTTAGAGTTTTTTTAAAAAATTAAAAATTATGGAAATTCAATTTTTTAATCTCCAAGTTTTAAATTACCAAAAAACAATAAATAGAAAATAAATTCAACATCAATTTTAATTAATTATAATAATAAATTATTTAATAGTGTATAATCATATAAAATAAGTGGAAGTATCAATATAGTGATAGGCATCAAGAATGCATTCATATTCTCATAACATAGTATATTTTATATGATGATTCATTCATCAAGTAGAATCATGTATTAAGAATGTATTTTCTAGATTCAAATATAAACAAACCTAGACCTAGGACACCACAAATTTTATTATTATATAAATAATTTATTATTTTTGTTCTTTGGTGAATTTTTTTTAATTTTTTTTATTGAGCTATATAATGAGATACATGATCTTGGATATCCTGTATGCAAACAATTCTATGAAAAAATTTAGTTAATAGATCTGATTGTTTAGATTCATGGTTTATTGAACTATGCTAATAACTATGCCTTCTATGAATTTTAACCTAAAACACTTTTTCATGTATGGAATTTCCAAGACACTTCATGATTGATTTATGGATTACTATAGTGATTTTTTTGAGTATTTATTTTCATTTCAAATTTTTTCAATTTTTTCTCAAATAATTTTGAACATGTCTTTCAGAAATATATATATAAATAGATTGTTATGCATAACTAATATTATTATTATATAATTTATTTTTTTTAGATTTGTGTGGGAATGTAAATATGATATAATTATTTTTATTATTATTACTAGATGAAATTATAAGAGTGTGGATATTTTGGTCAAGGTTAGGGTTTGATTCCCAATAGAAATTTTTTGATTTTAGAATTTTTTATGGTTTTTCTAGGGTGGAGCACAAGTACTGCATGGTTATGAAAAACCATGTAGTAGTAGAATGTAATCATGTGGAAAGTCCAGAATTGGATAGTAGATACCACACAGTTTGTGTATGGTTGCACAAACCATGCAGCTTAGCCATGCAGTCAGTTCATTTTTTGGCAGTGGCTGCCACATGGTTGGTGCACGATTTTCCAAACTATGCAACCAAACTATGTGATCGGCCAAAAATTTTAAAATGTTAAAAACCTATTCTAACCTCCCCCTTATTTTACCCTGACTCAAGCCCCCTATCCTCCCTCCCATTTTGGAAAACCAAAAGGGTCCCAAGACCCCTCTCCCTTGGATATCTTTCTATCCATGGTGCTTCCCATTCAAATCTAAGGTATTTTTTTTCTTTTAGGTTGTTTTTATCTCCTTTATCTCTTACCCTCTCTTTTTCTTGGTTTTTTGGGGTCCTCTTCTCTTGTCCTTACCCTAATGTCTAGGGTTTATATTTGGTTCATTTTTCTTTGGTTATAGGGTGTGTGGTTGGTCATTGGGGCCTTGTTCTTCCTCCCATTTATGATTTGTTCTATCCGCACATGGTTGAGGTAGGCGTTTCCATATTTTTTATTTTCAGCACAATCCATGGGAACTTGTGTGTGTTTAATTAATTATTAAATTTCTTCCACACCTCTATAATAACTATGGATAGAATAAAATGGTGATTTATTTTTTGTAGAGTTTAAAAAACAATGGGTTTCTAAAAATATTGGTATGTAATTCCTAGGGTTTCGGTACCTAATCTATTTTTTTTGAAATTATATTATTCATTGGGGTAATATTTTTTTTTTGAGAAATAATTAGCTTTAATTATGTGGTGATGGTATTGGTCATTTGTGAGTTCAGTTTGGTGTGTAAAATTTGGAAATGATATATCTTGATAATTGTATTAAAATGTTTTGGGAAGGGTTTTTTGGTTTCAATGAGATGGTTTGTGTTCTCAAAACAATGAGGGTGGTTGGATATGGTTTTAAAGAAAATGTTTATTTTATAAAAAAAAGGTTCTCAAGTGTCTTCTTGGTTTTTATTAGTGACATTGTATGTTGGAACATCCATGGGTGCACTTGGTGCACACATGGATGTGCCATCAAATAAAGATGGTGATTTAAATGGGTGTCTTCTTGAAACCTTGGTTTACGAAACGGTTATTGTTTTCTAAATGATGTTGGTTAGTTTGTATGGATTCTAAAAGTTTTTTAAAATTTAATTCTAAAAATGTTATTCTATTTGTCAATTCTTAGTTAAAACGAGATTTCACGTTGTTTAGGAAAAATGGGTTTTGAATTATTTTTAGAAAATGAATTTGGGGTGTGAAAATATTAAGGGATTGTTTGGCGCTTCAAACTCAAAAGTTATGTTTGTGTTTATTTTTATAATGTAATGGGGTTTGGTGAATGTGTACACCCTATTAGAAGCCTAAAGCATTTTATGAAATGATTTAAATGTTTATATGGTAAGGCAGCTCGGCTGGCACCTTGTTTGATTTGAAATTTATAAATATATATATGGGGAACCTCTATAGAAGGGATTTCCCTTGATGGGTTATTTTTTAGTTGCGTCTGTGTTTTGGGTAGGCTAGTTAGGTGATGGAATTTAAGATGAATCATGCGTGCTTTGGCCTCCTACTTACATAGTTTTACTACCGCCATGGATTCCTGGGCGTATTTTAGATAATCGACTGATTGTAGCTTTCCAACCCCGATTAGACAGGTTGGTACCCTCCTAGAGTTGTAAATAGGCCAGGTGGGTTGTTCCACTAGTGGGGCTAGGATATAGAAGCCATCTAATTATTGACATAGGGGTTTCACCATACATCAGCAGGTGGTTCCGAATTGAGTACATTCATGGGTCTTCTAGGGATGTTTATGATTTCTCATGTTAATTTACTCATATCTACTTGTTTACTTTTAGTATCACTTAATTTTCTGTCTATGCTATTTATTTATTTTTAGTACAACCCCAGTATCATTTGGTTTGAGTTTTTTTTATATATTGGTAATTTGATTTGAAAATGGAAGGTGGTGTGTGTTGAATTTTAAAATGGAAAATCTATGATTTTTTAATAAAAATTGAAAAGATTATTTTTGTAATTATAGTTCAAACTAGTGTTTATGGTTATTTTTGGGAATGGAAACACATGGAATCATTGGTGGTTGCCTACTAATCTTTCTAGGTTACACCTTACTTGTACCTTTCGATGTTGGTAGACCCGAGTTGTTTTGAAAGTTCTTTCTTGGTTCAGGTTTCCTAGCTCTGGTTCTCTTTGTTGGAGTAGGGTTGGTCTTCTGGTCAGAGGTGACCAAAGAGGTCAAATGGATATCTTTATAGCATGGACAAACTTTATTTTTGTATTTAGTTTTCAATTTTTTCTCCATTAGTATTTGTATCGGGATCCATTTGTATATTTATTTATGATCTGTTGTTGGTTATTTGTTTTCTTCTCAATTTGATTATTTTATTTATTTGATGTTGATTATTGGGCTAAAATCATTCCCTATCAGTTTGTATTTGATGCCCGACACTAGTTTTAATTTTGTGGGGATCAGGAATGCTCTTTGATCCATGCCATAGACCAAGTAGGGTGTCTGGTTTGGGGTCGACCCAGGATGGTTCATGAAAAAATGGTATCAGAGGAGGCCCTTGATATTTGGGGTGTTTGGTAGTTATAGGTTAGGACTATCAGGACTCAAGAGGTAGGTGAGGGAAGATCTTTATGAAATCTTGCTTACACTGATCCTCGAGTTACTAAGGATAGTCTGGGATTTGAGTCTTTTGTCTTGGGTTGTTTTGGATTGAGGGATGACAATGGCGGTGAATCGGTGTAATTTTTTGGCCTCCCATGGAGTGCTGACCCATGTGGTGTCAAAGTTACTAGTTTAAGGTCCTCTTAGTGTTATGCCTTACTTAGGGAAAGGACCACTACAATATAACCAGGATAGGAATAGGCACTAGACCCTTATTCTATTATTTTGTTGTTTTTTGTGTTTTATTTTTGTATTGATTGGTGTAAGTGTATGTTGAAAATGTAATTGGATTTTGAAATGAAAATATATTTAAAATGGAATCAATTTCCATCAAATGGTTTTAAATTGGTGAAGTGGGTTTTAAAATTGTAAGGTTTTTGGGTTTGAGAATATGGATTCAGTGCGACCCTTGGTGTTCCTTATGGATGTTTTCATGTGTGTGGGTATGTTTGGGAAGTTAATGTTGGTACATGTGGATGGAAATGGAAAAACACACATTTGATGGTTTATAGGATGCCATGGGTGGTGTTTTGGAATCAAAGGTTTGGAATGGTCTTTCTAAAATAGATTTTAATGAGAAGATGATTTCAAAAATAGGTTTTTCTTGAAAAGGGGGCTTTTCTATTTGGTAAATGAAATTGGAATTATTGTAACCATGTTCATATATTCATGAATTGGAGTATGGTTTGTGTTTGTTGTCAATCCTCAGAAGAAGTTCAGAATGTGTCCCAGAAAAGTACTCTTACAGGTCAAGCAGATAACAGTATTGAATGTGGCATAGTTTTTCAGTGTTTTCCAAATTTCTAGACCTCAAAATTGACAAAAGGGGAAAATAGTGTTTTTTGGGAGAGGGACTTGCGCGCCGGATATGTGTCATGCAAGTGACTTGCATGCCGAGAAAGGACTTGCACGCCGGTGCCTAGGAGGATTGGAAAGTTGCGCGCCATATGTTTTTAGAGATCAGAACTTCAAAATATGGAAAAGGAAAGAGGGTCATGCCAGTATTGGTTTGGTTGTGCAAGTGAGTAGCGCGACATAGGCTAGGGAGGTTGGAGTTGCATACCGGAACTTGCGTGCTGAGAGGAGGCTTGTGCGCCCCCACACAGGGTGTCCAGTTTGCCTATAAAAATAGGACCACCCCTCCTCATTTGCAATGGAGTTAAAGACTTAGAGATTTTCTGAGCTCCCATCATGCAAGTGTTGTAGTCACGCAGGTGGTTGTTTGGTCGCACAAGTAGAAGTTGCGCGCCAGTTGTTGGCTAAGAGTCCAAGGTGCTTTGGGCGCAAAAGACGGTGAGTCGCGCAAGTTTGGAGTTGAATAAAGAGGTTTCACTCAAGTGGTTTGGTGACACTTGTGCGCTGAATTTGTGTCATGCAAGTGATTTGCACGCTAGACAGTAAAGAAGCACGACAGTGTTTTTGAGCTGTGAGAAAGTTGGGAGATTGCCTGGTACCCTCGGTGCAAATTGAGATTCATCTACGGGTGAAAGTTTTACTTCAACAGATAATCTACATACAATAGAGGATGTACTCATTAGCGATGATGAAGAGACCTTTATGTCTATAAACTGAGTGGGACTTCACCAAAGGCAGTGAGCCAGGGGGAGTCAACGAAAGTGACCCGAGGTATGTAGTGAGTTATCCCTAAACTTTTGTAAAGGCAGTGAGCCTCGAACAGAGTGACTGTGCCCAAACATTTGTAATCCACATCTAGTGAAGTTTAGTGGAATTTGGTATAACCGAAAACCTGTCGGCATATGCTCCTTGGACGTAGCCCTTAGTGGTGAACAATGTAAAAAGTGTTGTGTCATCTCTCTGCATGTGAATGTTTTCTTTTAGATCATATTCATCATACAGGTTTAACATGTTCCTACCAATGTGGGAACAAGATCCATCACATTAAAAGAAAAAGTTTTCACCCTGATTCACCCCTCCCCTCTCAGGGTTTCCTGGGATCCTACAAGTGGTATCAGTGGGTAAAATTTGCTGGTGTTGAATCTGTCCTTTGTCATCATGGAGAATGCAGTCAATGTCAGGGGAGTCCCTCTCTTAGATGGAATTAATTTCCAGATCTGGAAGAATAGAATGAGATCTCATCTAAGATCCCTTGGAATGGAAGTCCTTTTTTCCACTATCCAAGGTATTCGTGTTACTGTTCCAACAGGTCTGGCTATGATGGATACTGATAATAAAATTCTTGATGCTGATGCTAAAGCATGGAATGCTCTCACCGCAGCCCTTTCTTATTATATCTATCTAAAGGTGATGAGTTTCACCTCAGGAAACTCCATGTGTGATAAACTCAAAAATATTTATGAAGGAGATAGAAAAGTGAAGGAGTCAAAATTACAAGTCCTAGACAATCGGTTTGATGATCTGAAGATGCATCCAGACAATAATGCAGACTCATTCTTCAATCGAATTACTGAAATGGTTGGAGCAATTCAGGGTCTAGGTGAAGAAATCAAAGACATTGATATTATAAATAAAATATTAAGAATACTTCAACCCTTGTACAATGCAAAGGTGTCAGCCCTTGAGGAAATAGATCTTGCCAAACTTTCTCTGGATGATCTATTGAGCAGCTTGGTAGCATATTAAATGAGAGTGAAACCAGAAGATGCTACGACTCGTGTGAGCAAGGAAATGGAATTAAAGTCCATGGATAAACTGAAAATGTCAAAAGATAGTAGCAGTGAAGATGAAAAAGAAAAATAAATTCTTTCTCTCATTGCAATGAAGTTCTAGAAGGGAAAAGGGAAATTCAAAGGGAAGTTATCTCTCACATGTTTTCATTGTGGAAAAGTTGGGCACATTGCCTCTCAGTGTTTAAGAAAGATCAATGATGAAGATAGTGAAGATGAAAACATCGAGAAGACTTGGAAAAGGTTTTTAAAAAAGGCAGACTTCAAATCTAGAAAGAAAATATAGAGGAAGAGTTTTCTCTATGAAGAGGAAGTTGAGGATACTGAATTTTGTGAAGAAGAAGAACCAAAATTTAAAACAAGATACCATGCTTCCTTGATGGATACCATTGAAAAGTCAGAACCCTCGATCAATAAAGGCAGAGCTAATTAGATTACTCCTAATGGTGATTCAAAGACTCAAATTAAGGATTCTTTTTCCAAGCTTGATAATAAATGTAAGAGATGAAATAAGTGGAAGGAAATGGTGGAAGAATCATCATAATATGTTGATGAGCTTAAAGTAGAAATTGAACGACTAGAAGAAGTAGTGAGAGTTTTTTCTTCAATCCTTGAAAGAAAAAATGATTTTTTGGAACTCAAGATCAGAATTGAAGAACAAGAAAAGGTCATAAATGACCTTTCATCTAAACTGGAAGAGAAGTCCAAGACTGTTGAGGGACTTGAGGAAGAAGTTTTTACTCTTAGGAGTAAAATTGAATGTCAATCAACCACAAATGAGGTCAAGAAGAAAATTCATTTTGGAAGATTATCAGATGAAGAATTACTCTAAATATCCAAGTGTGGTTTAGATGGGGTTGGAAAAATCTTGAGTGATCAAAGACCTGCTTGAATGGGAAAGAGTGGAATTTTCTGTGAAGCAGAGACATCAACTGCTGGAAGTAAAGAGAGACAAAAGAAAGACTGGATGAAAGTTGGAAATGTTGAAACATTACCTGAAGTGCTAAAAAAGAAACCCTCAATCCAAAATAAAAGAAGAACTTAAAATTATCCTCAAACATTTATAAATGAAAGTCAGTTCAACTATTCTCCCAAGGAAGAAGGAATGAGGAGAAATTCAAGTGATAAGACATTTCCTCTCATGAAGTGTCAGTTATGTGGCTATTTGGGCCATACCATGTCATAATGCGAAGAGGCAAGGAGCTACTTGAATGAGGAAGATCTAGGATGAAAAAAAAAATACTGACTTCATATCATCCAGCTTATAGAAGAAATAGTTTCTATGGATATTGTTTTCATTGTTCTAACTTTGGTCATAAGGCTATATTTTGCATGTAGAGATTTGATAGGAGAGATTCATGCAACTCTCAAAGATGTGTCAATATTCACCGGCATGATGGTGTTGATCTCACAAACAATTTTTATCCTCTGGAAGAAGATTATGGGTATTAAGAATCTGATTATGTGGAAGAAATAATTAGAAGGCCGTCAATATCTTATACTCAATCCAATATCTATTGGAAAGAAAAGAAGAAGATCAAGAAATCCAATATTATAGAGGTTTCCCTCAATGCTACAAAAAGAAATAGCACCTGGATTCTGGATAGCGGTTGCTCATCCCATATGATAGGTAATATTGGCACGTTAACAGACATTAAAATAAAGGTTGATGGTAGAGTACGATTTGGTAATGATGGAGCTCTGAAAATAAAAGGCAGTGGAAGTACTGAATTAGCTAATGGAGAACTAAAGAAGACTAAAGTCCTTTATGTTGATGGCCTACGTCATAATCTACTCTGCGTGAGTCAAATATGGGACTCGGGAATTATAAATACTTTTAATCAGAAAGGCTGCACTATCAAGGGAAATATAGAGAATTCACTTATGAAGGGATGCTGAACAAAAGGAAACTTGTATCAGGTTGATAGTAAAGAAAATGTTTTTTACATGACTGTTGAAGAAGAAAACAGTTTGTGTCATCGGAGACTGGGACACATCAATCAAAAAGACATGGAAAAAAAATCAAAATTGAGGATTGTCATGGACATTCCCATCCTAAAGTGTGAGCGTGAAAAGTCTTGTGATGCTTGCATTCGTGGAGAGCTGGTCTGCAGTTCCTATCTGCCAAAGAAGAAAAGGGAATCTCATCTTCTTGATCTAATTCATATAGATGTATGTGGGCCGATAAATGTTTCCAGAACTCATGGAGAAAGGTAATTTGTCATTTTCATTGATGATTACAGTATAATGGCATGTGTAATGGTCATTCACAGGAAACGACAAGTGCTTGACTGCATGAAAACATATCGGCGAATCGCTGAGAATGATAATGGATGAACAATCAAAGTGTTGTGATCTGACAATGGAGTGGAATACACGTCCATTGAATTTGAAAATTACCTGGAGAAGCATCGGATAAAACATGAGGTAGCTGCTATGAGAACTCCACAACAAAATGGAGTTGTTGAATGTAGGAATTGATAGTTGAACAATATGGCACAAACTATGCTGATTGAGAGTCGTATTCCACGACATTACTGGAAAGAGGTTGTTCAAGATGTGGTGTATATTCAAAATCGAACCGGACTTTATATGGGTGAGACGAAGACACCATATGAATTATGGCATTGAAGGAAGCCCTCTTTGAAATACTTTCGTGTTTTTGGAAGTAAATGCTTCATCAGAAACAAATAAGGAAATCAAGGGAAGTATGGTGATAATGTAGATGAAGGAATTTTCCTTAGATACTCAATGAACAGAAAAGCCTACAAGTGTTTCAACAAGTGATTAGGAGGGATTGTGGAAAGTAGTGATGTTAAGATAATTGAAGATAAAACCACAAATGCTTCATGGATGTCATATGCTGATGTGATAGAAAGTGAGAAAGAAAGTGAACGTGGAGAAAATACAAATAAAGAAATAGAGGAAACTGTACAAAACACTCAGCAGTCACATCAGGATGTTAACTCAGAAGAAGAATCTAAAGAAGAAACTATGGATGGAGAGAATGAAACTGAACCTCATATGATAAATCGAAGAGCTGATATTGATCCATCTAATATAATTGGATAAAGGAGTGCACCCACTGAAACAAGGAGGTTGAGTAATAACACACAATCTACATTTTTATCAGTTGTGGAGCCATCCTCATTTGAAGAAGATGCAAAGGATGAATCATGGGTGAAATCCATGAATGAAGAGTTAGATCAGATTGACAAGAATTAGACATGGGATCTTGTACAGAGACCCGAAGGTCACAATGTGATTGGTACAAAATGGATCTTTAAGAACATGTTTCATGATCATGGAAGTCTTATTAGAAACAAGGCATGACTAGTATGTAAAGGATACTTTTATATTGAAGGTGTTGATGTTGAAGAAACCTTTTCTCCAGTGGAAAGACTGGAGTCAATCAGGCTTTTCCATCCCATGGCACTCCAAATAGGATATAAAGTATATCAAATGGATGTCAAGACAACATTCTTGAATGGTTTACTCGAAGAATAAGTCTACATTGAACAACCAGTGGGTTTTGTTCTTGGTACTGATGAAACAAAGGTCTAAAAACTAAAGAAATCTCTATATGGTTTGAAGCAGGCACCACGAGCATGGTATTCCTAGCTGGACTCGTATTTCAAGAAGCAGGAATTCAAAAGAGGAGGAGTAGACCACAATCTATATGTGAAGAATTCTCCAAAAGATTAGTTCATTGTTCTAGTCTATGTTGATGACATTATTTTTGGTGGCAGCAGGTAGAAATTAGTGGATGAATTTTCCAATCACATGAAATCATAATTTGAAAGGTCTATGATTGGGGAGCTCACATATTTCTTAGAGCTATAGGTGATTCAAAGGCAGGATTACACTTTAATTTCTCAAGAAAAGTATGCAAGAGAGCTACTGAAGAAGTTTAATATGAAAGACTCCAAACCAATATCAACTCCGATTTCAGTTGGAACCAATCTTGGAAAGCATAAGGATGGGGCATCTGCAGACCCCACTATTTACAGGAGGATAATTGGGAGCCTACTGTACCTGACAGCGACACATCCAGATATTGTATTTGCAACCTATTTAGCAGCCCGCTTTTAGAGTAATCCAAAGGAGGAACATATGGCAGCAGTAAAAAGAATCATGAGGTATATTCAAGGTACTCAAAATTGTGGCTTATACTTTTTTGTAGGAAGATACAGTGAATTATCATCATTTTCTGATACTGACTTTGCTGGCAAGGTATAGGAAAAAAAGTCCACCAATGGTGAAGAATTCTATATTGGGAATAAATTTGTTGGCTGGTTGAGCAAGAAACAAGAATGTACTTCTCTTAGTACTACTGAAGCTGAATATATATCCTCCATAAATACATGCACTCAACTACTATGGATGAAGAACCAATTAACAGATATTGGTGATGAGGTGAAGCAACCGATGGTGAATTACTCTGATAACAAGAGTGCAATTGATCTTATGAAGAATCTGGTTTAGCATTCTCGTACAAAACATTTTGAAATTAGGTATCACTTTATCAAAGAGAAAGTTGAAAAAGTCATGATTAGAATGGATCATGTGGGTACTGATGAGAAAATGGCCGATATCCTGACCAAGACACTGTCAGCGGCTATATTTAAGAAGCATTAGTTGAACCTCGGTGTTCAGCCACCTCCTAGTGCATAAGAAGGTTACGCAATACCCCTCTCCCAAGTTATGTTAATTGTTTTTAATCTTTTTATGGATGCGATGTAGGTTTGTGGGGGAGATACTATCCAGGGGGAGTGTGGTTTTATTTTAACAATGAACAATTACCAGTCTTTGGGTTTATTGTCAATGGGGGAGAAAGGAATAATTTCAGGCATGTAATGCTTTTGTGACACATTGATAATTCAGTGTAGGTGATATGATGGGAAAGAATTCATTGAATGGGAACCCAATTCAAGCTTTCTCTCTTGTTTTCTACACCGATCATTGTTCACATAGACTTAGAGTGTTGGATGAGTTGATTCTTGAATTTTTGGTTTGCATGTGGATGGTGATCTATTGAATTTTTTTATTGATTGCCAACAAACCCAAATGGGGAGATTGTTGGAACCATGGTAATATATGAATGAATTGGATTATGGTTTGTGTTTGTTGTCAATCCTCAGAGGAAGTTCGGAATGTGTACCATCAAAGTACTCTTACAGGTCAAGCAGATAATAGTATTGAAGGTGGCACTGTTTTTTAGTGTTTTCCAAATTTCTGGACCTCAAAATTGACAAAAGTGGAAAACAACATTTTTTGGGAAAGGGACTTGTGTGCCGGATATATGTCGCACAAGTGACTTGCATGACGAGAAAGGACTTGTATGCCAAGAAAGGACTTGCGCACCGGTTCCTAGGAGGATTGGAAAGTTTCGCACCATATTTTTTTCAAGATCAGAACTTCAAAATATGGAAAAGGAAATAGGGTCATACAAGTATTGGTTCGGTCATGCAAGTGAGTAGTGAGACAGAGGCTAGGGCAGTTGGATTTGCGTGTTGGAACTTGCGCACTGAGAGGAGGCTTTCATGCCACCACTTAGGGTGTCCAGTTTTCCTATAAATAGAGGACCACCCCTCATCATTTGCAACAGAGTTCAAGACTTAGAGATTTTCTGAGCTCCCATCGTGCAAGTGTTGTAGTCGCGCAAGTGGTTGTTTGGTCACACAAGTAGAAGTTGCATGCCATTTGTTGGCTGGGCGTCCAAGGTGGTTTGGGTGAAAAATACGGTGAGTCACACAAGTTTGGAGTTGAAGAAGGAGGTGTCGCGCAAGTGTTTTGGTGACACTTGTGCGCCGAATTTGTGCCGCGCAAGTGACTTGAACGCCAGATAGTAAAGAAGTGCAGCAGTGTTTTTTAGCTATGAGAAATTTGGGATATTTCCTGGTACCCTCGGTGCAAAGTGAGATTCGTCTATGGGTGAATTTTGGACTTCAACATAGCATCTACATACAACAAAGGATGTACTCATTAGTGATGATGAAGAGACCTTAACGTCTATAAACTGAGTGGGACTTCACCAAAGGCAGTGAGCCAGGGGGAGTCAATGGGAGTGACCCGAGGGACGTAGTGAGCTATCCCTAACTTTTGTAAAGGTAGTGAGCCTGGGATAGAGTGACTGTGCCTGAGCTTTTTTAATCCACATCTAGTGAAGTTTAGTGGAATTTTTTTGACCGAAAACCTTTTAGCATATGATCCTTGGCTGTATCCCTTAGTGGTGAACCAAGTAAAGAGTTTTGTGTCATCTATCTTCATGTGAATGTTTTCTTTCTAATCATATTCATCATACAGGTTTAACAAGTTCCTACCAACGTGGGAAAAATATCCATCACATTAAAAGAAAATGTTTCCACCCTGATTCATCCCTCCCCTATCAGGGTGTCTCGGGGTCCTACAGGAATAAGTTAGTTTTGAAATATAAAAGAAAATGGAGGTTTTTGAAAAAGTATGTTTTGGTGGTGTTTTTATTTGGTTGGATTCCAAGACAGTTTTTTTTTCTAAAGGTGTTATTTTTAATTATGCCTCAGTTTGATGTTGGTTTTGGTTTCAGTTTTCCATTTTTCTTAGGAAATGACTCCTAGAAAGGTCCCTAAAGTTTTTGATGAGTCATGCCTAGTTTCTAGTTCTTATCGAGTGTTTCCTTTTTTCTATGGTGATTGAGGTCTGTTAGAGGTTGTACAGTGGCTTGAGGAAGTCGAGTGTGTTTTTAGGTCATTAGGAACTCCCGAATCTATTAGAGTCTATGCAGTTAGGAGGTTTTTTGAGGTTCCATCCTTGGACCAATGGGAGTTGGTTTCACCATCATCGATGAAATTTTAGCTGATGTGGGAAGTGTTTAAGACCTCTTTTGTTCAAAAGTTTATACTGGAGGAGGTGAAGATGAGAAAGGTGGAAGATTTGCGGGATATTCGGTATGGCCAGAAGCCAGTAAAGTCCAATATTGACCATTTTAAAGAGAAAATTACATTTTATGTGGAGGAAGTATCAGAATATCAGATGCCAACCCCTCTTTTTTTCTAGGGTATTTGTCTTGAGATTGTATAAAAAGTGCTCTCATCTAGTGAAACCTGTTTTGAGAATTTAGTGGATGAGGCATTCATGGCTGAGACGGTTTTCAGGGTGTAGTCAGTGGTGGTTGGTTTACATAAAGGTTCTCCATATGGTGAGGAGTGCATGTTGGAGGAACCTATTTCCAAGGAGTCTCCTTCATTAGTCCCAATTCCTCATTTGTCATACCGTTTTCTTGTATGTTTCTAGTGTTTCTAGTTTGGACACTCAAAGTCGTCTTGTCACAATCCTTTGAAGACCTACCATCGTTGTGTCCATTTTGGGTCATCTAAAGAAGTTCAGAAAGAATCATTTCTTGAAGGAGTCCTGATTTGAGGGTTCTAATTCCTAACCATGAGGCAGGAGATACTTCAGCCATCAGATCCCTAGCCATAGGTCTCGGGGGGAATCTCCCACACAGTCAGGAGTTGTCGGGGGCATGAAACCTTGGCCCATTTTTGTTCCCTATATCAGGATGGAAATATTATAAGCCTTTTAGTTTATTTTTTTCTAATTTTGTGAGTTTTCTTCTATTGTAGTGATGTGATGAACTTGTTTCTTCATAATTTAAGTATTTGTGTTCATCTGAATATGGCCTTTGAATTGGTGGTTTTTTTAAGGGGTTTTTGGCTCTTAGATGGGTCTGTTTTGGTTTTGATTTCAGCTATGCTCATTTGGATATGTTTGGTACTTTTGAGATGGGAGAATTGTGTTTCTAGTCCTTTGTTTAGTTTGGGTTCTATTGTTGGTTATCTATAGTGTTGAGGGGAAATTTGACTAGGTGGATAATTTTTAATTTCGACATTGATGTTGTTCCCCTTGTACAGAGGTTTGTCAGTCCTCGTAAAAAAATTTCTATTCCAACATCCTAGTATGATGGTTTGCTTTGTATTATGTTCTCTATTCGAGTCATAGTGGTGGAATTTGTTTTCTCATTCTAGGGAAGTTGGTTTACTTTTGGTTAAGAGTTCATCAGTTTCTGGTTGTGGTAAGGCCATTATTTGGTTAGTGTAATGATGTTGGGTAAATTTGGGTTGTGAGTTCCTGCATTAGCCCCTCTCTTGGGTGGTGTGTTTGGATTTTAAAGTTTCTGTGTTAGTGGAATTATTGTGGTAGGGATAACCCTCTCATTTTCTTCCCTCAACCTAGGGATTTGGTTTCTTCTTGAATCGGTGGAGTGTGACCTATGGATAGTATGTTCATCCTAGTGTTCATGATTTTCCTTGGTTTCTTCTAGGCATGGACTCGAGTTTTGGTTAACTATTGGATTAGTGACTTTCTAGGGGAATAAAGTTTCTATAATGGGGAGAATTATCACACCTTGACCTTGATTACTCCTTTATTTTATCCATCTATTAGTCTCAGGTCTTTCGGTTGAGGTTCGGGTTTGATTCCCAGTCAAAATTTTTGGATTTTGGAATTTTTTATGGTTTTTCCAGGGTGACATATGAGTACTGCATGGTTAGGATAAACCATGCGGTAGTTGTAGTTAATCATGTGGAAGGTCCAGAATTAGATAATAGCTACTACACAGTTTTCACACAATCTCACAAACCGTGTGACTGGTTCTTTTATGGGTAGTGGTTGCCTCACAGTTGGCACACGATTTTCCAAACCGTGCAATCAAATCGTGTGATCGGCCCCGAATTTCAAAATGTTAAAAACCTAATCAACCCTCCCCCTTATTTTAATCTAACTCATGCCCCCTCTCCCCCTATCGTTTTGGTGCACTATAGGGGTCCTAAGAACCATATCCCTGGGATCTCTCTCCCTACATGGTGCTTCTCCTTCGGATCTAAGGTAATTTTTAGGGTTTTTAGGTTGTTTTTTTGTCCTTTCTATCTTCCCCTATCTTTTTCTTGGTTTTTTTGGGGTCCTCTTCCCTTGGTTGAACCCTAATGTCTAGGGTTTATATTTTGTTCGTTTTTATTTGGTTCTAAGGTGTTTTGTTGGTCCATGGGGCCTTTTTCCTCCTCCCGTTGAAGCTTTGTTCCATCTGCACATGGTTGAGGTACGCATTTCCAACTTTTTCCTTTATGGCACAATCCATGGGCACTTCTATTCTTTCCATTAATTTTTAAATGTCTTTCAAACCTCTATAATACCTATGACCCAACTAATATGGTAGTTTATTGTTTGTAGCATTTAAAAAAAATGGGTTTCTAAAAATACATTTGTGAAATGATTAGGGTTTCGGTACCAAGGATGTTTATTTGAAATTCTATTGTTCTTTGTAGTGAGATTAGGGGTTTTTAAGAAATTTTTATCTTTAATTATGTGGTGACGATATTTTCATTTTGTGAATTTTGTTTAGTGTGTATAATTTGGAAATTATATATCTTTATAATTGTATTAAAATGTTTTGGGAAGGTTTTGTGGTTTTAATTAGATGGTTTTTGTTCTATAAATAATTAGGGTTGTTGGATATGGTTTTAAAGTGAATGGTTATTTTTCAAAAAAAATGGTTTTCAAGTGTCTTCTTGGTTGTTTGGTGTTCCATTGAATGTTGTCACATTCATGGGTTCACTAGGTTCACACATGGATGTTCCCTTAAATGAAGATGGTGCGTTTAAATGGGTGTTTTCATGAAACCTTGGTTTCCTAAATGGTTCTTGTTTTCTTAATGATGTTGGTTCCTTTTTTTGGATTCTAAAAGTGGTTTAAAAAGGAATTATAAAATGGGTATTCTGTTTGGAAATACTTAGTGAAAATGAGATTTCATGTTGTTTGGGAAGAATGGTTATTGAATTTTTTTTGGCCAATGCATTTGGGGTGTGCAAAGATTAAGGTCCCTTTTGGCACTTCAAACTCAAAAGTGATTTTTATGTTGATTTTTAGAAATTAATGGGGTTTGGAGAATGTGTGTTCTGATTGGAAACCAGAAGCATTTTATGAAATGATTTAAATGTTTATATGGTACGATGGCCTATTTGGCACATTTTGTGATATGAAATATATAAATATATATATATGGGTCCCCTATATAGAAGGGATTTTCCTCTAAGTGTTATCATATAATGGTGTCCTTGTTTGGGGTTGGAAAATGAGGTGATGACAAGAAAGATGAGTCGCACATGTGTTGGCCTCCTACTTACACAGTTTTACTACCACCATTAGTTTATGGGAATCTTTTAGATGATCAAGTGAAAATAGCTTTCGATCCCTGATTAGACGGGATGGTAACCTCCTAGTGTTGTTAACAGGCCAGGAGGGTGGTGCCACTAGTGAGGCTAGGATAGAGCAGCTGGCTATTTATTTACTTTGGGGCTTCATCATACACTGACAGGTGGTTCCAAACAGAGTACATGCATGGCTCCTCTAGGGATTTGTAAGACCATCCATTGTTATTTACTCATATCCGCATGTTTAATTTTAGTCACACTTTATTTTCTATCTGCACTATTTATTTATTTTCATTACATCCCTAGTATCATTTGGTTTGAGTTTTGTTTATAGATTTGTAATTTGATTTGAAAATGGAATGTGGTGTGTGTTGGATTTTAAAATAGAAAAGTTATGTTTGTTTAATAAAATGTGAAATAATTATTTTTGTAATTATATTTCAAACTATTGTTAATGGTTTGTTTTGGGAATGGAAACACTTGGAATATTTTGTGGTTTCCTACTGAGCTGTCTAGCTCACACCCTACTTGTACCTTTCGGTGTCGGTAGACCCAAGCTGTTTGGAAGGTTCCTTCTTGGTTCAGGTTTCTTGGCTTAGATTCTTGTTGTTGGAGTGGGGTTGGTCTTATAGTTAGAGGTGACCAAATAGGTCACATGGTGATCATGGTAGTGTAGTCTAGTTTTAGTTTTGTATTCAGCTTTCATTTTGTTCTCAAGTTGTATCTGTATATGGATTCGTTTATATATTTATTTATGATTAGTTGTTGGTTATTTGTTTCCTACTCGGTTTGATCAGTTTATTTATTTGATGGTGATTATTAGGCTGAAGTTGTTCCCTCTTTATTTGTATTTGATACCCGATATTAGTTGACGGCCTGTGGGGATTGGGAATGCCCTTCGGGCCATGCTGTGGACCGGGAGAGGTGACCAATTCAGGGTCAACTCGGGCTAGTTCCTGACAACTGAAACCATTTAAGAAGGGGGATTACCTCCCTTATCTTTTCCCTATAATGGATATTTTCCTTTATTTCTTGATGAAATCAAAAGTTTAGGGTTCCCCTATACTCATTTATCCCTCCTTCTTCCTTTATCTTTTCCCTATAATGATTTCCTCTGCCAAAGGTTCATGGGAGATTGGGTTTTTACCATGTCAATGAAAAAACTCATGTGATTTTAGTTTATAAAATATGCAAGTATCATTTTTAACACTAATATACCTATGATTTATTAAGGCATTAAGGTTGCATTGATTTCAAGTAGGTGATTCTATCCCTCTCTATTTCTTAGAAGAAACCGTGGGGGCTTGCACGTTTTAAACTAGTTTATTACTTATAAAATGATTCTATGAATTTTTTATAGTGGAATTATAATTGTTTTCCATTCTTTTCAATTCAATTTAATTTTATATCAAATGTTCATTCATAATTTTTTTAGGAAATTATACTCTTGTAATCTTA
Source organism: Viscum album (assembly GCA_963277665.1). Lineage (NCBI taxonomy): Eukaryota > Viridiplantae > Streptophyta > Magnoliopsida > Santalales > Viscaceae > Viscum > Viscum album. Next base: position 1,007,675,601 of record OY728152.1, on the reverse strand, counting down.
TGCACGTATGGTGTTTGATGAAAATTTTAAAATCAATATAATTTAAATTAATTTAATTGTTTTGAAGAATGTTTTTAAGATTAAAGATATGAAAATTATATATTTGATGATTTATTTAAATAATAAAATGGGTATTAATTCCTTGATGTTTAATTATGAAATGTTTTGATAGAATTTTTAAAAGAAGAAATTTTTTACTCTATTATTTTTATAATGATCATTATTCATTTACCATAATTTATTATGATTTATAAATAAGGGATATTATTTTTTTATTAATGATTTATAAGGATAAATTTGTGTTTCGAATATCTAAAATTTCACTCTACATGAATTACTATTTGATATTATTACCCATTTTTAAATTATGAAATGAATATAAGTGTAATAGATTTATCAGTGGAAGATGGATACTTTAAAAGGGTTGGATCTATATACTTTGATTAAAATTATCCACTTAATTTGATTATTATAACATTATGGGAATTGCTTGGGTACCTAGAAGGGATTAAAAGAAAATTACTTATACCAAGTTATGATTCCACTCTTCCAAATTTCACCTGTCAATCTATGATTTCACTCTGGATAACATGAACTATTTTAGTATTCCACTCTAAATAGTTAAATTATAGGAATCACTAATCATTTATGATTCTTCTTTGGCTAGTGTATTACCCAATAGTTTAGTATTTTTCTCTTAATAGAGGCCTACACACAATTTAATATAAATATGGTTGTGACTAATTATATTTTATGCATGAGAATCCTAGGTTTCCCTTCCTCATCCCTATAGGTACTCTTCCATGATGATTTGATTGGATCCTTGATTTTAAAAATATTTTTTATTTATAATTTCATTTATTTACTTGTATATTGTTAATTAAACTAAATAAATTTCTTAATTTTAAATAAAAAGTATTAATATGTCATTACCTATTACTTTATTTTATTAAAATATAAAATGATAGTTTAGACTAATATGTATGGTTTTACAAAGAAAGGAGATGTATATAATATAGGTGGTATCCTAATTGGAATTCACTTACACCCTATATATGTTGACCATGTTATATATATATATATATAATATTTCCATGGTTTTCATTTAGTTTTTATTGATGTTTTTTTATTGGGAGTGAATCAAGGGCTCGATTATAGCACTACAGAGAAGGTGTCATTTGAAGTTAATGGGTGCTCCATTGGGTATGATTGTGTGTTGCATTCTAATTATGTATTTTTTTTGTATTGACTATCTCAGTATGGTTTCATGTTAATAATTATACCTTACGTGATATATGGTTGATTTTTTGTCATATTAGTTTATTAATTTATTCATTTTAGTCAAATTTATATTTTATTGAATGTAAAGGGTAAATTGTTCCAATATTTCCATATTAATTCCCATTAAACTTGTTCTATCCTAAAGTGATTGGGAATGAAATTTAGATATGTGGTAGTCCATGTTGGATATTATGGATAGATATTTGGAAAAATATGTTATAAAATTGTATTAGTGCACGATTGGATAGTTGGGTCAGTGGTAGGTAGAGGTCAGATTAATGAACTTGGGAAATAATCCACATATGGACTTGATCAACCTATTCATGATGGATACTCAAGTTATCATGGGAAAACATGATGGAATGGTGTCTTTCCACTCTCCAATTTGTTGAATTTAATTTAATTTTAGTGTGGTTTGGTGCTTTGAGAATTATTTTTGAACATAGGTGATGTTATTTTGAATCTCATGAACCCTAATTTTTTTTGTCATTTAGTGGCTTCTTCTATAGAATCAGAGTTTTCCTAAAAAAATGGTGATACTCTATTTTATCGAACCATTACATAATTCCCTTTGATATATTTTTATTTCTTATTTTATGATGTGTGTGGTTGATAGATTTATTTAATTGAGCTACGTGCATATGGTGATATGAATAGTTATGAATGGTTTATTTGAAAAAAATGGAATTTTAACTTATATATGAAAATATATTTTCTTATAATTAAAGAGAAAAAAAATTCATGATATTTATTGATATTAATAATATTTTAAAAAAATAGTTTTATAAATGGTATTTTTAAATTTAGTGTTTAAAGAGTATAATTTTTTACCTTGATATATTTTTTTTATATTGGGCGTGAAGTATGAAACTTGATTCATAAATGTAAAACATTACACTACAATATTTATAAAAAAATAAGGAATTTAAATGGGTTGAGATGATTTTTTTAATTTTTTTTAATAAAGGGTTTTATTTGTAACATCAATGATATCATCACTTGAATGTCACTAGTGAAGGTTTATATAAGAACTCAGACATGCCTCCCAATAACTATAGGCTAGCGTAAACACTAGGGGTCTATAAGAACTGAAGTGGTAGGTGGTTCCCTAGTATAAAATCATAAATAAATAAGTCAATAATCCATGTAAAATTCAACATGACCCATGGGGTCATAAAAAACATGGAATAAAACATGGAATCCCTCCATTGTGATACCTATTTTACAAACAACATTGTAATAAAATATTAAATAACTATATATAACATATATACCTCCGTGTAAAGTCATAACCTAGATCACCCAAATAGAACCTGAGTAGGAGATGTCATGTGACCTATGTCACACCTCCCTGTATGCTAGATGCTACTGACTAGCAGTGAGGGAATAACATGTTCATGGGGATATTATTCCCTCTAACATTACTCTCAAGGGTATTTCCAAAATCTTCCAAAACTTCTGCATGACTCGTTCATATGACGGACATCCAAAAAATACCTATTGATATAAACAGAGATCCAAATGGACCCTATAGTCTATAATAGAATGAAATAATTATCTATTTAATGAAATAAACCTAAATGAGCAATAAAAAATAACATGTCATTATATATAAATAAATGGAACACTGTCTAGTTCACACTAAATGAAAAATGAAATATAAAATAAACATCCTTAGGCACAATTCACATATTGTCCTTCCAAATACTCATCCTCCACAACCTACCTGACCTATACCACATGCCCAAATCTAATTAATTCCTATGTCCTAAGATAAAATAGAATGGTTTACCCATGTACATCGAAACTAGTGTCGTTTACGTGGGTAAGTGTGATTCCAATGAACTAGTAGGAACTACAAATTACTCAACCATATTGAGTACTAATGTGATCAAAAGGATGTGTATGAAACACTTATATAAAAAGTGGATTATTTTCTATAAAACACACCCACCCTGTATTCATAACAATAAATTTACAATAAAATCTACTTTGACGCCATTCCCAAATCATTCCACATGCACTATAGTCCAACACATACATGAATTTGTTGTTTAGGCTCTCTATCCAAGTCCTTTACCCATACACAATGAAATAAGGTGGGGTGTTATGTTATGTATGATCATATAGCAACCATCTAATCAACCCTTCTCCTTGAAGGGAGGCTACAAAACCAATTTACCACAACCGTCTCACTAAAGGATAAACCATCCAGGAGCAACGCCACATTACAACTCAGATTCCATATCACTCAATGTGGTTCTATTATCTGATCTCCCATCCCGATCAAGTCATCTCACTCATGACTAACCCAACATCATGAAAACTACCTTACTAATTAGTGTATAGACCAACATCATGAATACTTTGATCCAATCCCTCCCATGGAGATCCTTTTAGGCTATATCACTCATAGAAAGGACATACCTCAAGATCCTATCCAACAATAATATGGATGACCTATCATAATTACATTATCATCCACATATAGGAAATAAAAATAGGGAACATAGCCTATCTCATAACTTACCATCTTGACACTAGGGAACTAGTTCCTAAAAATCTAGTCCCATGTATCTAAGACATCCAAAAACCCATCTCAACCATTTAAGGAATCTATCATATTTTATTAGATAAAACCACCTCGTTGAAACCAAAATAAAATTTATCATATGTTTGGAAAATATCTTAACCCTAGCATCCCATAATCGATGATTACTTTATTAAATTTGTACAAGATACAAGAAAATGCATTCGAAATGACCGAATAGTTTTGTAGACTGGGAAATCTAGATACATACTTGAACATAAAATTACATTTAAAAACTTGAAAAACAATATTGAATTTTCTTCTAGAACACCACTATTCCCTTTATCATATCTCTTCATATCAAACATAATCCATTTCAAAGAATCGTGGGGAAATAAATCATAAGAATGGGGTGAGGTTATATGATTAGTAAGGGTATGCATACAATGAAATATATCATTAATACATAAGTAATAATCAATATAGAAATGTAAATAACTGAAATGAATTCCATTTAATCAATAAATTAACAATGAAGAATAATATTCTAGGACTAAATGATGATCAATTAATTCCATATAAATAATTTCTTGATTATGAAACTTATCCATTGATACCATAACTAATCAAATAATCACATGAACATCAATTAATAATCCCCCCCCACGCAGTCGTGTTGTGAGTATAGAGAAAACTATTCTTTCTCCTTTTACTAAAGAATACAGTGTGCTCGAAGCTTTAAGAAGAATATGCAACAAAAAAGCAATTAATAATACCATAATGATGGAATGAATAATGTTATACATCATAAACATATTATAAAGTCTTTATTTCAATACATCTTATATAAATGGGTAAGGCCTCAGCCAAATACCCAAGATAGCTTTTCTCAAGAGACCTACCAATGCATTGATGGGCTATAGCATGCCCCACCCATCACTTAATAAGTACAATTAATTCCTAATTTTAAAGGGTTAAAACATAATAGAAATAAATATTCATATTGAAAAAAAATAGTATGAAATTTAAATACTTTCCCCAATCAATAAACATAATCATAATCCATTCTGAGTAATATGGAAAACGGTATCAAAATAGTTCATCCACAGTCAAACAATCATAAAAAATATATATATATACATATAATAAGGATGGTATCATTAAATAATATACCTAGTGGAGAATATATAAAATAATGTTTTTTTCGTTAATGAATAAAAATGTCATAAAAATGTCATTAAAAACATTCTTGAGGAAATTACCCATTTTCACTTTGAAAATATCATTAAAAAGCTAAAAATTTCTAGAATATAAGGAATATTTTTATTTTAATATTATCATGAAAACATGTAAAGTAATATTTAAAGAAATTATCAATAATGATGGTGAGAAGTTCTTTTCATGCTGAGTACGTTAAAATAATGCTCCCTTTCATGTTCTCAGTAAAAAGTCGAAAAGTACCTCATTCAGAACATGAAAGGATGATTCCTTTTAAAAATTATTGTAAAATTTAAAAAATGGTTAAAAATTAATTTTAAAAATCATTAGATAATAGTAAAAAGAAATTAAAAATATTTTTATAAAACATGGATGTGGAAGAGAAAGGATTTTCAATCGAAGAGAGAAAATGAAGTCACTTATCCTCAAAAACATTCTCTTGGTCTCTTGAATTATTAAAGAGGGTAAATTTAAAGGAAAAATTATAAGTTACATAAATAAAAATAGTATAATAAAATATATTGTTTTTAATATATAAATAGCACATAATTCCCTTAATAGATACTTTAACATAAACAATCCTGAATAATGATGAGATTCTCGAATAAAACCTTATCGCTTTGATAACCTGTGAATTGTAATCACCCTGAAATAAAGAACCATATATGGATATTTATTTACCATTATTTAAAAGATAATAATCATAAAATAAATTAATGGTTAGTATATACACCACAAAAAAAAGAAACAATTGGTGAATAAGACATGTGTCTCACTAAAATAAATGTGAGATGAAAATCCCTAACCTCACGACCAAATTTCTTAGCATGTGTCTGAATCAAATATATAATAAATATAGATTTATTATATATTAATTAAAAAAATAATATATATTATACCTTATATTTTTTACCTATAATCTTTTATCACCCATTTATTTACAATTCTATATTAAAGTCACTATTATGGTTGATAACTGCTTTATTTTTCATGTATGTTTTGGTTTGGAGGTTTCATTCCTCATAATTTGATCGTGGTTCCATCATATAAAAAAATCATACATGATATAAATATCATATATATTCATTATAAAAGTTTTAAAATATTCCATACAAGTTAGATATAGAATAATGATTTACACTGTTCATGGAGACGACAGGTCGTATGTAAGCATGAACATTGTTTTCATTTTTTCATGGATAGAACCAAAGAAATGTAAATAACAATTAACCTTTTAAATAATAATTATAATATAATATAAATCATATATTTTTATTAATTACATCATGATTACCATAAATTTAAAGTATAAATGAAAAATGAATCACATCACTTCCTCGAGGTGGTAGTCCACACGTACACACGAGTGACATTATAGTTTTTCAACAGATTGGAAGGTAAGAAGGTATATATTATATTATAATTATTGAATTATAATTATATAATATATATAATATATATATATATATATAAATTAAACACATCCTTATATCCATCCATGAGAGGTGGTGATGGAAAACGAATTATATAGGTTCACGAGGCAGCAGTCCTCCGTACACACGTTTAAAGGTTTTTTTCCCATTTTATAGAAGAAGAGATGGATATAGGTTATTTAATAAAAAATAACTTCTCATTATTTGTTATATACTGATGTTATTATATTTTTAATACTAATACATGAGTGAATGTGGTAAGAGAAGTGGTAATCAAAGAGCTTAGTGAATACAATTACCTTCTCTTAGAAAAAACTCCTCCAGATCTCTTAATAAGGACCCTAGGGATGACATATTTGGAATACCGTCATCTATAGAATGTGGATATGGATTTTGGGGAGATATTTCTCTTAGATTTGGTTGAGATAAATGGATTGATAGGTGTGATGATGTGAGGGGAGGATGTTCCCATTACAATTAAGGAGTGGCATTTTTGTAAATACCAAAAATTATTCAATAATGGGAAGTCACTCTCTACCCAAGTGCCTAAAAAATAGAAAAATAATGTATTTTCGTAATTTTATGGTAGAAAAACACCTCCCCCATAAAAAATAAATATATTTTAAGCATTTTATTCCCATATCCTCTAAGTTTACTTAATTTTAGCATTTTAGTTTTCACCATGGTAATTAGTTTTTTAATCAACCAAGAGAATCTATTCTTTAAGCCCAAAAATAAAGGATAAATATTATATAATTTTTAACTAATTATTATAAATTAAAAATTAAATTTATCAAATAAAATTACTATGTATGTGGAAAATTAATTTTAACATAGGTTCAAGTAATGTACAAAACCCTATTTTAACCTTAATTATGATAATTAATTTTTTACTTCCTTTGCTATTAATTATGAAAATAATTAAATTAAAATAATTAAATAATATTAATAATTATGATTAAAAATATTTAATTCGTTTTTTTCAAATTCAATTAAAATATACGGCACAATTTACTTTAAAATTAAGCCTGTAAGCATGAAAAGAATACGGTTTTCTGCAGAAAAGTTTCCTAAAATACAAACCGTTTTAATTTCAAAATTCAACATAGAATTTATTAAAAACACCCAAATTCTATTAATAATAATATAATTGAAATAGGTTTTGTTTTATAACTAATTTTTCAAAAAATATATATTTTTAAACACTTTAAACAAATAAGACAATTTTTATAAAAATATGTATTTTTCATTATTCACAAGAAATTAATCTTTTTAGAAAATTCTCAAAAATTTACTCTAAGATAATTTTAAAATTTTTATTTCAAAATTTATTTTTATTTTTTCAAATAAATACTCTAAAATTTTTAAAGAATAATTTTAAAATATTTTTGTAAAACATGACGAAACCACTTTTTATAAAAACAATGTTTTTTTAATAAAACTAGATTTATTCTTATCCCGTACATAGAAAAAATATTTGATAAATGATAAAATAATTTATTTTATATATAAGTTATAATATTTTTTAAATCATTCAATAATAGTAATAAATTTATTTTATTAAGTTAAAAAAACATTTCGTGCATAAAAATAGTTTTTCAGAAGAAAAAAATTATTTTACTTTCAAATGTTTTTTTATTTTAATTTATAATAAATTGATAACTAATGAATTTATTTATACAAGTTTAAACCATATAATTTTCATAATTTAGTTAGTCCTATTCATATCCAAAAATTTAATGGATGGGTTATAATGATATACAATAATAATGTTCTTTATGGGTTTTGGTTTGCTTGTGTCGCAAGCTATCTAGGAGAATAAAGTTCATTAAAAAGGAATATATTATAATGGAAGATGGTATTATATTATTCCCTCATTAAAAAAATTTTCATCATTAAAATTTAAAAAATTTAACCTCATGAATAGATTTGGTTAGTACTTTATCATAATTTTTTCAGGTTCCCATGTCACATATGCTATCTTATGATTTTTCTTAAGTACCTTTATCAGCAGAGTCATCCGATTACTCAACACTTTCTATATAGTTTCTATAATATGGATAAGATCTTTATAGTAATGTAAACTATGTTCCAATTCTATCTCTTAAGATGTGATCACATGCATTGGTTTTGGTATGTACTTCCTTAACAATGATATATAGAGCACATCATGTACTTTAAAGAGACTTGGTGTCATTACCAAATAGTAATTCATTGATCCAATTATTTCTAGGATTTTAAAAGGTCATATGTACTTGGAGATTAGTTTCCATTTCTTAATGACCCTTATAACACCATTAATTGGATATACTTTCAATAAAACATGGTCTCCCACTAGAAATTCCAAATATTTACTCTAGTTATCGGTATAGGCCATTTGCCTACTTTGAGATGCATTGATATGGGTTTGAATAGTCATTACCATTTATGTTGTCTCCTTTATAAGTTATGGTTCGTCAAGATTCCATTCACAAACTTCATCCCAACATGTTGGAGTATGAAATATCCTACCATATAATGCTTTATATGATGCAATTTGAATACTTGAATGGAATCTATTGTTATAGGAGAACTATAAAAAAGATAAATACTGATTCAACATACCTTGAAAGTGAAGAGATCATGAACTCAACATGTATTATAATGTTTGGATAGTCCTTTTAAGATGTCTATTGGTTTCAGGGTGATTAGAAGTGCCCAAATTAGTCCCATTATCAAGATCCTTCTGAATACTTTTCAAAAAATTTGATGTAAATCATGTGTCATGATCAGAAAAAAATTAAAAAGGTTCTCCATGAAGTATTAAATCATCATTAATATAGAGCTATTCAATTTAATAGGAATGTAAATATTCACTTATAAAAATTAAATGTGATGATTTGGTGAAATAATGAACAATAATCCATATTTCATTATTATTTCTAGGAGCCTTGGTTATTTCAATGACAAAGTCCATTGTAATTTCAACCCATTTCTATATAGGAATAAGAAGAGGCTTCATGACTCTTATAGGATGCTATCTCTCATCCTTAACCATCTAGAAAACTAAACATCTTAAAAAATAATCAGCAATTTTCCACTTCATATTATCCCACCAAAAAATATTCCTTTAAATCTTTATACATCTTGTTAGTACTAGGGTTTATAGTGAAATTCTAGATATAAGAATCATCCAATAATTTACTCTTCAACTTAGGTATAGATGGAACACATATTATCTTTCCAAATTTCATAACATGATCATTACAAACAAGTTCTTCCAAATTTTGATCATTCATGGATTCAATTTCCTTTTGAAAATTCCCATCATTAGTTTGAGAAAAAAAAATTATAAAAAAATAGGCTTTATAAATCATTAAAAAAGGAGTTATGTCTCCCATTAATTAATAATTTCTATATCCATATTTACTATATGTTGAATCATTATACCCCTCTCTATCATCATTTTGGTTAAAAATTTATGAACTTTCCAGCTCAATGCATCTACTACCTTATTTTCCTTCCCTATGTAATAATATATTGATAAATCATAATCATTGAGTAGCTAGATCCATCTTTTTTTCCTCTTTTTGAGATATTTATAAGAAATTTTGTATTTCATACTTTTATAATACATGTATATCTCACATATTTCACCATAGAGATAATTTCTCTATATCTTAAAATCAAATATTACAGTCGCTAACTCAAGATCATGAGTTGGATTGTTTTATTCATTAATCTTTAACTTTCTTGATGAATGGGAATTAAATTTATCATTCTTTATAATGGAAAAACAAATACCCTTATTTGATTCATCACTATATATCATAAATCCATTATTTCAAAATAGTATTGTCAAAATTAGAGAATTCACCAATATCTTCTTCAATTCATCAAAAAATTCATCAAATTCCATTATCTATGTGGAATTAACAACTTTATGAGTAAGATTTTTTAATGTGTTAGAAAATCAGGAAAAATATTAGACAAATTATTGATAGTAACCTACCAGAATAATGAAACTATATGCCTCATTTGTGTTTGTTGGGGTAGGAAATTCTTGGACTTCCTTTGTTATTATAGGATCAACTGAGATCATATCCTTAGAGGTAATATAGATAAGATAATAATTTCTATGGTCAAAATTCACACTTTATAAATTCCCCATATAACACTTTTCTTTTAAGAGTCTCATGAATTATTTTGAAGTAATTATCATGGTCCTCAACGATCTTAGAATACACCAAGATATCATTAACAAATGAAAAAATATATATCAAGATATTATTTGAATACTCTATTAATTAGGTGAATAAAAATAATGGGTGAATTAGTTAGTCCAAATGGAATTAAAATAAAATCATAATGTCTATACCTCATGTGAAATGTTATCTTTGGAATATAATCCTTCATTTATCACAATTGATGATACCCAAACTAAGTTCAATCATTGAAAATAATGAGCTATAAGAATTTTATCAAATAATCCATCAATCTGAGGTACATGATATTTTTTCATCATCATAATATCATTGATTTCCCAATAATAAATGAAAAATCACATAGATAAAAATTTATTCCTAATGAAAATATCATGGGATACCCAAGAAGAAACACTAGATCATAAAAATATCTTATCACACAACTCCTCTAGTTGTTTCTTCATTTACAATAACACGAAAATGGTTATTCAATAGAGAGTATTTGATAAAGGTCATGCATCAGGTATTAAATCAATGGAAAACTCAACATCATGATTTTTTGGATGTCCAAGTAATTACTCAGGAAATACATCAATTAATTCTAATAAAATAGGTATATCCCCAATTACATGATCAAAATATCCTTCTATAGATTGTGTCTACTCTTATTTTGTAAAAATCCCATTCAGAAGAGCTATTGGGATGGATCTAGAAATGACTCAGATGATGATTTCTCCCCTCTGAAGATAAGTATTTCCACATATTCATCATGAATCATAATTTCTTTACCTTTTGAATAAATATTTGCGTCATATTTTGAAAGTTAGTCTAGACTAAGGATTATATCAAAATCAACAACATGTATAAAAATTAAGTCAAAAAATAGGGCATGTTTATGTGTCTTAATGGGAATTGAATGAAACATCCTCATTGTGGTGAGACTTCCAAAATGAATCCTGGCTGATAACACCCTTCTTAAGGATTTATGGAAATATATAATTTTTTTAGAAAAATTGATTTCAATAAAAGAGTGTGAATATCAGGAATAAAATAAAGTAAAATCTAAATTTTTGGACATGATTAAAGTAACTTCCACCACATCTTTAGCAAATTCAACCTCAGTTGTTGTGATCGTATAATCTCTTCCTTGATCACTTGTAATTTTTAGGTAAAATTACCTTGATGCCTAGGAAAATAATTTTCATAGTACCCCATATCCTTATAGATGAATTATTGAAAATTGAACTCTAATTTTATTTCCTTGAAATTAAAAGCTTGCTGGCCTTTCTCTCCACACTTATAGAAAACTATCTTTCCTAGAAATAATGTTCCATGGACATTATTTCCATATTTATTACAAGTAGTAAATTATACCCTTACCACGTTCTATTATATTGTATTTCCATTTCCAGAGTACACCATCATATTCTTCATATCATTCTTTTTTTTTGAAGTCATAATATTTGGAGAATCATTTATTGTCTTGATATAACATGATACTATATCCTCATATGATGATAATGGTTTAGAGACTAGTTACCTTTAAAGAATTGGATTTATCCCATAAAATAAATGATCAAATTTAATCTTTGTATTATGTACATAGTCTTAATTATGAATTTATAGTTTTGTAAGTTTATCTTCATACTTAGTAACATTTTCCTCTTCCTCCTATCACAAAATTAAGAATTTTCTATCCATATATTCTCATTGTTCATTATGAATATATTTTTTGATGAAAAATTCTTTAAAATACTTAAATTATATGCTCACTATTTCCTAATCATCCTTAGTGTTTTTAATTAATGACCACCATTGATGTGGATCTCTAGATATACAATAAATTTCCTTGAAAACCTTCCCCCTTTCAATACTTCCCAAAGCGAGAAATATCTTCTCTAAGGAGCTTATCCATTTCTTAGTTATAAATGGATATTTGTTCCCATTAAATAATAGAGGTTGTTAATGCATGAATTAGTTTAACATTGTTACACATGTTTTGTATCCATATAATGCACCATATGAGTATGTTTATTGGTCATAACCTAACTTATCCACTCCAATATAGTTATAATCTTTCCAGTTCTAGTTGTAGATCTAGTTGTAGATTCATTATCTTTTTGAAGAGTTAAATAAATACATGTATTACATGAATTGTTATATCTTCCATTCCATCCACTAGTTTTTATTTCTAAATAATTTTATATACTATATTATATCATAACATTATGTATCATAATGTATAATTTTGAAACTAGCGAAACACTTAACATAAATTGAAAAATTTATGCATAGATAAACATAGAATTATAAACATGATTTTCTGTCAATATTCTAAAATAATAGAAAATATTTTCAAATACTCCATATTGGTTTGTAAATAAAATGTGAATTTCCCCATGAATAACCCCTAAGAGTGTCAAAATAAGAGTGCAACAAGGCCCGTTTTCATGTATTAGGTGATGATTGGATCAAATCCCAATGTGACCTTTCTAAATCTATTACCCCTAGGTAAAACTATGCTAGAGGCACTTCATCTTGTAGTATCTATCCAAGGATTTATTACTAGAAAAAATACATAATCTTTACCTTACCAAAACCTTATAATATTATCTTATACTTATACTTATCCTCAAATTCAGTCATATGATTATGTTATCCAATCTATGCCTTCATAAATCTAGTTCCCAAGGTTTCTAATAAGCCTTATATGATACCATCTATAAATACCCCAACCCTAATAGCCTAGAGTTGATGGAAACATTATTATATTAGTACTAGATACAAGTGATCACATCCCAAAGGATTTAAAAGTTTAATAGACTTGGAAGACTTTAAACATTAAATTATATTTGAAAACTTAAAATAAGACATAGTACATTCTTCGATAACACCACTCTTCCCTTTATCATATCCCTATATATCATATATAATACATTTCCTAGCATCCAAGGGAACGTAAACATAAGAAAAGGGTGAGCTTAAATGCTTAGTAATGGTATGTGTATAGCAGAAATTATCATAAATACATAAGGCATAATAAATATGGAAAGGTTAATAACTAAAAACACATTCCATTTAATCAATAACTTGATCTTGAAGAATAATATTTAAGGAATAAATTATGATCAAATAATTAAATAATAAATAATCAAAAGATACTGAAACTTATCCATGGATATCATAACTAATCAAATAATAACATGGACATCAATACCTAATCTCATAAATAGGGAATGCATAATATAGATTTTATAAATATACCATCAAATACTCATTCTAATACATGTTACAATAGGGTAAGGTCTCATCCAAATACTCAATCTAGTTTATCTCATGAGACCAACCAATTCATCGAGGGGATATAGTAGGCCCCATCTATCACTTACTAAGTCTAATTCATTCATCATATGAAAGGGGTGAAACATAATAAACATAAACATTTATATTAAAAAAATAGCATAATAAATTTTAATACATTCCCCAATCAATAAACATAGTCACAAACCATCTGGAGTAATATGTTGAATGGTATCAAAATAGTTTATCCCTAATCAAATTGATCATAAATAGTTTGTAAAAATAATTAGGATTCTATCATTACATCATATCCCAAGTGGAACAGAAGTAAAATAATTTTTGTTTTTTAATGAATTAAAATACCATAAAAATTCCAAAAACATTCTTGAGGAGAATACCCTTTTCACTTTGAAAATAAATTTAAAAAACATAAAACTACCAAAATATTTGGAAAAAAATTCTTTTAAAATAATCATGAAAACTTATAAATAAACCTTCAAATTAATGATCATTCATGATAGTAGGAAGTTCCGTTTATTCTGAGTACTTTAAAACAAAAAACCCCTTCACATTTTTTGTAAAAAGACATAAAATTATCTTATTCATAAAACAATTGGAAGATTCCTTTTAAAAAAAATTTTAAAAATCCAAACATGGTTAAAATTTAATTTTAACAATCATAGGAGAATTTAAAAAAAATGAAAACATTTTTATAAAATATAGACATGGAAGAGAATGTATTTTCTACCCAAGATAGAAAATGAAGTTGATTTTCCATAAAAACATTTTCTCGGACTCTTGAGTTCTTAAAGTGAGGTAATTGAAATAAAAATTGAAATTTATATAAATAAATAGTTGAGAATAAAATATTTTTTCTTTAAGATAGAAAGATAAAATAATTCCCCTAGTAGATACTTTAATATAATAAATCCTGAATAATAATGATATTGTGAAATAAACTCTTACCAATTAGGTTGATTTTAAATCATAATCCACATGAAAGAAAAAGAATTATATGGATATTTATATCCCTTAATTTTAATTATAAGTTTCATAAATCACATTCATGGGTATTATATACACCGCACAAAAGAGAAAGTGGAAAATAAGACATGCGTCCCATAGAAATAGAAGTGAGATGAAAATATATTACCTTAGGTCCAAATTTCTTTGTATGTGTGTGAACCTCATTCATAATATATATATATATTATATATATATATATATATATATATTACAGAACCATATTTATATATATTATACCATATATGATTTACTTATAATCTTTTATCACCCGTTTATTAACAAATCGTTATTAAAATCACTATTTCGGGTGGTAACTCCTTCATTTTTCATTTATGTTTTGGTTTGATAGTTTTATTTCTGATACTTTTATCATGGATCTATAATCTCCATAATTTTAAGAATTTTATAAATATCATATATACTCATTATATATACATTTATAATGGTCCATAAATGTTAGAGAGAGAAAATTGAGTTACACCATTCATAAAGATGGTAGGTCACGCATAAACATGAATGATTTTTTCTTTTTTTTTGAAGGATGGAATGAAGGAAAGATAAATAATAATTTTAAATACCCATGTTTTTTATCCAAGGTGAAATTCTAGGGGAATTTGAATTATGGAATTTATTGTATAGGCCATTCTATGAACCATGATTCGAAATGTAATTCTGAGAGTTGGAACACTTAAATGTGTTTTTTATGCTTAGTTAAAGGAACGAGGGGTTTTTGGGGTATCTCATTGAGTTTCAGGATCAATGGGCCCCAAAAAAACAATGCTTTTGTGGTATTCATAGGGGACAGGGTTTTTCTAAAACTGTTTGGCCCCTAAAAACAAACCATGTGTCCTCTTTCAGAGGAGAAGAAGGTGTCACATGGGCTTCACGGGGTTTCCCAAACCATACACCTAGCCCACACGTGAAGTACTGCTTAGGAAGTACCCATTTATTATTCACTACATGGTTGGAACATGTTTTGGCTAAACCGTAAGACCTTGTTTTTATGTGTAAAACTACCATTCTTCCCTTAATGAGATTAAAATATTATTTACTTTGTTCATATTCTCCTGGAATCCATGTGACCCTCCTCTCCTTTATGGGTTTCTCCACTCCAATACTAACCTAGGCTTCTCAATATCTCCTTCTTCCTTCATCCAAATAGAACGTTGATAGTCTCTATGGATCTGTATCGATAAGCTTATGATTCCTTTTTATCTTTTATTAGTTTGATCTTCTCTCAATAAATTTATTGAGTTTCAATATCATTTGTCCTTTTTTTCAGGGTGAAGGTCAATTTATTATATTTCTTCTAAATCATACCAAATCATAGCTTGATAGTGGATGAGCATATCATACTATGTATGAGGTATGTGGTCTATGTATGTTCCCTAAATTTCTATTGATTTATTAATGTTGTCATTGTGCCATGAACCAACCTATTCTACGTGTCTCATGTTAATTGATTTATTCATATTAAATTGATCAACACACCTAAATATACTACCTGTGATCATTATTTAGTATATATAGAATTTAAACCTCAATCACAAACACCCCTTGGGTGTGTCATCTTGTTTTCCACCTTTAATTAATTAATTTTTTAAATTCCCTAAGTGCCTTCTATGCATTTGACTTGGATTAATAATGGAATTTCTCCTTTTATGCCCTTGAACTTAATAGAATGGAACCTACTAAGTACCATGATTAACCATTATAAATTAAATTTCAAGGTCATAGATCTTTTCTAAAAATTCATTTAAATGTCAATTGAATTATTATTCTTGGATATGATATTTATTTAGGATTAAGTGATTTTTTTATAAACAATGTAATGTTTTTATAATAAAACCCCTCAAATGAGGTGCACAGTCATCAAAATTACAATGTGATGATTTATATATTTAATCATTCTTGGTTTATTGCTTTAGTTTTTCTCTATTATTAATGTCAATGTCAGTTATGAGACATGGTTTGTACACATCCTCTCATATTATTCTAAATGGAATTTCCCTCCTTATATAAATATTAAATGGAACCATTACACCTTCTATGTGAATGGATTGGATCATTCCTACCTAATTTAATGATGGAAATAGCTCCTTCTAGGGGATTAGTTTGATAAATAAATTGGATTTCCCATGTAAGTAATTTCTCAATTAGACCATGGTACCTTTGAAGTGATCCTTAATCCTTTTTAAAATAAATTTACATGTTTTGTTAATGTGATTGGAATGAATTAAATTGAATGGAATGTTCATGATGGTTTTCCTTCATTAAATTAATTGAAGTTTTTAATTGAAATGTAATTGAGTTTGGTGGTACGACCATGCCACATGATATAATTAAATAAGCACAACTTATATGGATTATTATAATTTTAATTTACTTATTATTTAGGCTTAATAAATGTATATAATGAGTGGTATTTCCTCATGTATCTGATTATTAATTGTTATTATTATATTATGACACCTTGATATATGTTATGGAATGATGATAAGGGATCTGTTGAGCATGGTAGAAAATCATGATCCCTTATATTGGATTTTGAGTCATGGAATCTCACCCCATTGATACTATATAGGATATTGGGTTGAGGAACCTCGCTCCCTGTTTAGAGTGATGACATGATGGCTCACTCACCATATCGAGTAATGTGTATGACTTCTCACACTCTATTGGGATATATGGAATGTATCATATTTCTTGAACTTATAGACTCGTTTAGACTGGTTATGGATGAATGAGTTACGCCCGGTCCAACTAGCACCTAGCATTCTAGGTATATGAACACTTACATCCACATATAATTTGTTAATATAGGTGGATTTAATATATAACAATAATATGTATATACTATTACTATATACATATAGTTACTATTCAAACTCTCATTTCGACCATGAGCTGAAGCAGGTAATCGTCTAGGTGTCATATTGGAACATGAACCGACTGGTGTTTATTTATTTATTAGCATTGATTATTTATTCATATTACCTGCACACTATTTCGATTAATATTAATAGACTATATTTATCTATAGACATCGTGGGTAGTATCCTGCTGGGATTTATATCTCACATCCTTATCAGGATTTCATTGCACTAGGGTACTCAAGTAGACCTTATGTTCGCAGATATTTGGTTGATTTCTAGTACCTGGTAGTTAAGAGCATAGGACCGAGATGGAGCTCAAGATTATCATGGAGATCTCTCATGGGGATTTTATTTTCTTTCTTTATTTTGTACTATGTGCTATATTGTTGTCTCTTGTATGTTTTCTATTTTTAATTATATATAATTATCAAGACATGCATACATCTATTATATATTATAGTTTCCCATCCTTTTTTATTCGGTTTATATTATTCTTCTACTTCTCTGCCTTCTATTTATCACTTCTTCCATTGTTGTTTGTTCATTACATTTTGATATACCATTTTTCTACACTGATATAAGGGTATAGTCTCCCTACTATCACCTCCTCAGACCCTCTCTACTAGTTAGAAGCCTCTAGCATATGGGGAGGTGTGCCTGAGGCTATGTGACCCATTAGTCTAGAGAACGTCTTGGTGTTCAGTTGGGTTGAGATGTTAAAAGGTGGTATCATAGGGGTTATTTTTCTTTTTTTTTCTTACTATTTTGTGTTCGTGTATGAGAGACAAGGAATGTGTCAGCGCTTGGTAAATAGTCGTGTTTGGTATTGATCACCCCTCCCATGGGGAAAAGACCAAGTGGATAGGGATGGGATTGATGTTCATGTTGTTTTCTATTATAGTTGATTTTGATTTCACCATAAGTGACTGGTGTAATTCCCTCTACTTATTTATTTATGAAATTTTTGGTATTTTACCCTTGTCTTAGTATGGATGTGATGAATCATTACATGCATCATTATAGACACATAGAAATTCACATGTCATGCATATCCTATGCCTTGTTTTATTATAATTCCTATTATATGCCATGTTGGGTATTTTAATAACATGCTTATATTTATACATGTTTAGGTAATTATTTAGTAAGCCTATGTATAATACATGTTATATTGGTTTATTAGCGTGTTCTTCCTATATAATATGCTTCGGTGCTTATTATCATGTTTCTTTGTGTCTACTGGTTATGATAACATGAATAGTATTATTTTCTTTATATATCTATTTGCATGGGTAGAACTTTTTGGTTTTTATTAAATGGGAACTAGTTTTCAAATTTAAGGTGTATGGGTGTATTTCAATTGGAAAGAGGTAACCTATGTACTCAAACTATATATGGACCCTTATATATATCTAGAGACCTTTGATAAAATGTAAAAGCAATTAAAGTTTAAATGTTAAAGTGAATTGGTTTCGATTAAATGGGTATTAGTTTATTATCTACAAGGTGTATAGGCACTTTATAAAATTGGAGATAGAAAACCATATAATCAAATCGTTATATAAATATGACCGTGTTATATTTATATGGTTATAAATGTAAAATTTGTTTAATTTTGAATTGAAATGAGTTGATTTATTATAAAGGCATATAACTTTATCACATGAGCATAGTGATCGTGTTTTTATCTTCATAATGAACAAGTAGAACCATGTAGGTCAATTGGGTCATGTTTTTTATGAGATAACCCTCTACAGTTGTTTTGATAATATTAATAATTAAGAAACTGATATTGGGTTTCATTTTGATGAACCCAGGTTGGCTTAAAAGGACCCTCATAAGTCGCCTTTTTTATTAGGTGTTTTTGTTTTATATTTAATACTCCAGGTTTTAATTTAGATATTTTAAATGTTTAAATATTGTATTTAAATTAATTAAATGACTTAAAATGGATCCTGAAGTGATTTCCTTAGTTTAAACCCTCGTGTAAGGATATTTTAAACTTCTCCTTGAGTTGCATTGGAATTGAAATGTGATAGTTTTCTATAGGATTTATTTTTCCCTTTTGGAAAGATCTCAAATAATAGGCAGAGGGCCTATTGAAATCATTTTGGTGTGACCTAGTGATAGGGCTAACACATGTTCTTTTTTAAATGTTATCCCACTGTATGTTTCCCTCTTAGAGCGTAAATTCCATACTAAATGTTGTATGTTTTATATCATATGGTGTCATTTAGTTATTATTGTCCCTTGTAAGATAATTTTTCTTCTATATGAAACCCTTGTTTAGATGGTTGTTCATGGTATATTTGACACCCATTACAAGAATGAGTATCAAGCATTGCTCAGTTTCAGCAGTTTTACATGCCTAGGGAATGGTCAAATGCTTCTTATGTCATATGAACCTTTCTTCTTCATCAATGATGGATGAATTGGTATGTTATAATCTAGGTTAATGGTCATATAGGGTAATACAAATTTGGATTAATTTTTTTTACAAACTACCTAATACTTGGATTCATAGGGTGGACTACCTACGGATAGTATCGAGGATGGTCATCTTACTTGTGAAACATCGGGGTAGTGTGAATTTATAGAGGTAGTAACTTTCAAGTTTCTAAATTGTATAATGAACTAGTTTAGTTTGGTGTAATCATTGAGCCTTGTGTTGTTGAGTATGGTCTTGGGTCATCTTCATAAAAGAGTGACCTGGGAATTGGAGAAATCGATTTTTTCATAATGCTTGGGATGGAGTTTAAAGAGGATCGAGATTTTTGACATGTCAGTCGGGTTGTTTTTAGAATTTCATGCCAAAGGTTATGATTTTTTTAGGTGTGACTTGGAGAAGTTTCTTGTTTTTGTTTAAGGTGAATCTAAATTAACACATTTATGAGTGGCTGTTTTGTCTCTTATCTCAATGTCTAGTACACTGCTAAGGTGGGGGGAATCACATTAGATTTTTTAAACATGACCTTCCAAGTATAATGAATACAACCAAGGGGTAACATTTGGAAAAGGTCAGTTTTTATCAAATTACCTTGAGGATTTATTATTGGAATCATGTCAGTCATTACTTGGAAGAACGATGCTGAAATGGTTGGATGTGTATAAAACCCTTTAGAAACACCATTGGTGTTGGACAGACTTCGGTGGTTAAGCTTGAACAATCAAGGAGTTCCTTGGATGGTGAAGGATTTTGATCAGTTTATGGATATGCATTGTAAGTGGATCCAATATCCATCCTAGTGAAGTCAACCAGTAGTGGTTTGACTTTTATTCTTTCTGGTAGTTGGGAATGGTTCATTGGAAACCATAGAGAGCACTTCGTCTTTGTTATGTTAGAAATTTCTCAAAACATTATCAACTCCTGTTATCTTCTTAGTGTACTCTTATTTTGAAAGGTGCATGTCCCCAATCTTGACATCATCCTTGATACAATAAGATAGTGTTAGTCTTACACCGCGCTATTTTTTTGAAAGCTGTTGGGATTGATATGTGATCTTTATCAGAGTTTGGTGCTAGATGCATGGTTTGATCGAGGCATGATTAGTTTGAGTGATACCTAGGATCCTGTGTAGGAATGCCTTGGATGAACTCTTGGACACCAGTAATTATTCATTGACTTTTACTCAATGAGGAATTAGTTATCAGCTCAAAAAATGTTTTATAGTGGAATTCTTGGACTTTTCATGATATCTCACTTGTAATCATGGAGTCTGGACTACCTTGGGTTAGATCTTTGGACTTCAGTTCGCTGAATCGGAGGATACCCAAGTCTTTTTTTCGGACTCAAAGGTAACATATAAAAGGTAATGATTCCAGTGGGTTGGATCTGGGTTACACCTTTGTTCATCCTAATTCATGACAGATTAAATGGTCATGTGATGGTTTGACCGGGTAACATCATTGGAAGTCGGGTATGGGCTTCGGTGAGCATGCTCATTATAAACTGAGATCCCTTAGAAGAAGGCATTACATTTCAGTTTTTTTCCACCAACCATCTAATCCGAGCATCTCAAGAATAGTTTTACATAGTGTATTGACTTTTAATTCTTCTTGTAAAATGGGTAAGTGGAAATGGAACCATTTTAAAGCATGATTTCGGGTTAAGGCGAGTGTGGTGTAAGGGTCAGTAGTGTCTTTCAAGGAAAGATTACACGACCAGTTTCAGTTTGGTCAATAAGAATCTAACCATTTTTTTTAATGAGGTCCCTAATTCAACCTTAAGGAAAATCATGTTCTTTCCATTAAATGAATCATTTCAGGAGAATCATTCCAACACTTGGAGGAATTATTTGAAGGAAATTATTACGATGGGGTGTGTTGTGGATCAGAATTGGACCCTTTGTGTGTTAAGAACAATGGTGGGAGGCACCATTAGTCAAATGTTTAATGAGATAGAGAAATTATTGTGTCTCTAGCTAAACATACTTGGATAAGAACTGTTTAGGTGTTTCAAATTTGGAAATGAGAATTTGCTCTAGTTTTAATGGCTTAAGTGTTGTATGCTTAAGAACTACTTGTATGTGTGTAGGGCATTCGAAAATGAAACATGACCATTTGAATGAGATTTCATGACCCTTGTAGGTCATGTGACATTTTTTTCCCTGAAGGACTATCAGGGATGAGAAGTTCTATGTTGGGGTTGTTGTAATGACCAGTGTTTCAGATCCAAGGTAAAATTCCATGAGAATTTGAATTTTGGCTTTTTTAGACGGGTCGTTCTTTGAACCGAGCTTCAAAATTTAATTCTAAGATTTGGAACACTTAAATGAGATTCTTTTACACTTTTTTAAAGACCCAAGGGGTTTTTTGGTGTCTCGTTGAGTTTTGAATGTGTTGGGCTCTAGAAATCAAAGGTTTGGGTGCTCTGCATAGGGTACACGGTTTGTTTGAAGCCGAGCAACCCCTAGTAGAAACCCATGTAGCTTGTTTTAGAGGAGAAGGAGGTGTCTCATGGGATAGACACATTTTACCCAAACTTTTCTCCTATCCTACATGGGTAGTTCCACTTAGGTAGTACCCCTTCACTATTCACCACACGGTTAGTGAACGGTTTGGCCAAACCATGAATCTAAACCCTACGACCCAGTTTTTAATGGTAAAATTACCATTCTTCCCTTACTGAGGTTAAAATGTTATCTCCTTATTTCTTCTACTCCTGGAATCCATGTTAGCCTCCTATTCATCATGGGTTTCTCCTCTCCAATCCTAACCTAGGATTCTCAAAATATCCTTTGTCTGTCATCCGAATCGAATGTTGTTACTCTCTATGGATTCGCATTGGTAATCTACCAATTCATTTTTAACAATTCATCATTTGATCTTATCTAGGAGAAGTTATGGAGGTGAAAGCTCATTTGACCTATTTTCAAGGTGAAGGTCCATTTCATATATTTCTTCCAAACTGGACCAAATCATAGCTTGATGTTGGATGCGTAGATTTTCCTAAGTATGATGTAGGTTTTCTTTGGATTTTTCTATAAATTCCCATTAATTTATGAATTTGTTCATTATACCGTGTATCGACCTTTCCTGAGCATCTCCTATTAAATGATTTATTCTTATTAAATTAATTAACTCACTTAGATATACTTCATATGATCATTGTTTAGTATATAGGGGATGTCAACCTCAATCACGAACACTCATTGGGTGTCCTGACATTTTCCCCATTAATAAATTAATTGTTTAAATACCTAGAGCACCATCTAAGAATCGGGCTTGGAGAAAAATGGAATTTACCCTTATAGGAACTTCCCCTTTATAAAATGTCACCTCATAAGTTCCATGTTGAAAAAATATAAATTAAATTTCCAAGGTGGGTTGATTTTCTAACAATGAATTTAAATGTTAATTGAATTATGATTCATGGATGTGATGATTTTTTATGATTAAATAAATTGTTAGGTATATAATGCCATGTTTTTATAATAAAACCCCTTGAATGAGGTGTTATGTCTTTAAAATTAAAAAGTGGTGATTTATATTTTAAATCATGAATGGTCGGTTTCTTTGTATCTTCTCTATGCTTTATGTCAAGGTCAGTTATGAGGCATGTTTAGTACATGGAATATTCTGTTATTCTAAATGGAATTTCCCTCCTTTTATAAATATTAAATGGAACAGTTTCACCTTCTAAGTGAATGGATGGGATCATTTATACAAAATTAATTGATAGAACAAGATCATTATAAGGGTTAGGCTTGCTAAATGAATGAGATTTCCCATGTGGGTAATTTCCCAATTAGACAATGGTACCTTCTAAGTGTTCCTTGGGACTTTTTAAAGTGAATTTCCATGTTTTTTAACTTGATTAGAATGA
Organism: Viscum album; assembly: GCA_963277665.1. Classification (NCBI taxonomy): domain Eukaryota; kingdom Viridiplantae; phylum Streptophyta; class Magnoliopsida; order Santalales; family Viscaceae; genus Viscum; species Viscum album. Next base: position 1,007,651,428 of record OY728152.1, on the reverse strand, counting down.
ATGAAATGGAATGGAATTTTCATGAAGGGTTGAAGTCCTTAAATAAATTGAATTGTTTAACTAAAATGGAATTGAGATGGGTGGTATGACCATGACACATGTTATAGTTAAATAAGAATGGCTTATATAGATTATTATAATTTTGATTACCTTGTAATTTGGGATTAATAAATATAGAGAATGAGAGGTGTTTCCTCGTGGATTTGATTATTAATTTTTATTATTATATGATTACATGTTGATATACGCAGTGTAATGATGGTAAGTGATCTATTGATCATGGTATAAAATCATGCTCCCTTACATCAGGTGTTGAGTTATGGAATCTTGTACCATTGATACTATATTGGATGTTGGGATGAGGCCCCATGCTCCCTATTTAGAGTGATTACATGATGGACCACTCACCATCCCGAGTGTCATGCGTGACGTATCACACTCTATTTGGATGTAGTAAATTCACCATATTTCTTGAGCTTATAGGCTCGTTTAGGCTAGTTATAGACGACTAAGTTACACCTGGTCTAGCTAGCACCAAGTATTCCAGGTAAATGGCCACCTATGTCCACACATACTTAGTTCAAAAAGGTGGATGAAATATATTCCTATATTTTTTATATAATATTACTATATATATAGAGTCACAATTTAGTATCTCATTTCGACCGTGTTCCGAAGTAGGTAGAGTCAGCCAAGTGTCCCATTAGAACCTAATCCGACTGGTGTTTATTTATTTATTCAGAAATATATATTTTTTCATATTACCTCTACACTACTTCACGTTATATTCAAAGACTAGATTCAACTATTGAAATCATGGTTGGTATCCTACTAGGATTTATATCTCACTCCATGCCCAGGCCACCATTGTACTAGGGTACTTGGGTAGATCTTATGTTCATGGGTATTTGGTTGATCACTAGTACTTGGGAGTTAAGATCACATGACTAATCTAGAGCTTGGGATACTCATGGAGATCACCCATGGGGATTTTATTTTCATTATTTATTTTGTACTGTGTTTTGTACTATTTTTTCTGTATGTCTATTATTTTTAATTATGTATCATTATCAAGAAATGCATACATCTGTTGAATATTTTCATTGGCCGTCCTTTTTTATTCAGTTTATATTATTCTTCTTCTGTTCTGTCTTCTATTTATTACTACTTTCACTATTCTATATTCTTTAACATCGAATATACAACTTTACTACTATGTTATGAGGGTATAGTCTCCCCACTATCATCTTCTCATACCCTCACTGTTAATCAGTATCCTCTAGTGTACATGGTTGCGCACCTAAGGCCATGTGAACCACTAGTATGGTGACCATATTAGTGTTAAGTCATGTAGGGATGTTAAAATAATTCACCATTATAGAATAATTATTTTATCATATTCATGATATTTTTCCATAAAATTAATCCTTGTTACCATATTTGAAAATAGGAAAAGAAAAATTAATCTCATCACTTTGTGGAGGTGATAGTTCACACGTACACATGAGCAACGTTGTCATTTTCCAATGTATTGGAAGGTAAGTGGGTAGATTTGAAATTATATTTAAAAAGGTTTAATTATGTCATAAATACCATATATATACATACTTATTAAACCCATTCTTATATCTAGTCATGAGAGGAGGTTATGGAAATCTAATTACATCAATTCGCGATCTAGTAGTCATCCATAAACACAATCGATAGTTTCATTTTCTATTTAATAAAAGATTATACTGATATATTTTATGTGATAAAAAATATGACATCTCAATATATGGTAGATAGTGGTTTTTTTATATTTTAATTATTAATACATGAGTGAAAGTGGTGAGAGAATAGGAAAAAAGAGTTTAGTGAAGACAGTTACCATCACTTAGAAAAACTTGATTTGGATCTCTTATTATAGACCATAGGGTTGGTATTTTGGGAATAAAAACATATCTAGAACATGGATAAGGATGTTAGGGAGACATTATGGTATTTTTGGGTTGAGAAAAAAATTTTAAGGGCATGAAGAAGTGAGGGGATGAGGTTCTATTTAATAAATATGGGGGAGTGATGTTTTTGTAAATAACCAAAACTATTCAATAATAGGAATTCACTCTCAACCCAAGTGCCCCCAAAATTATTAAATAATAGTTTTGAGGTATGGTATTTTTTATCGACACCTCCAAAAAAACACGTTTTAAACTTTTTATTCCTTTATCCTCTAATTTTACTTTCTTTTACCATTTTAGCTTTCACTGTGATAATTATTTTCTTTTATTTACATAGGAAATTTAACCTTCAAGGCTGAAAATAAATGAGACTTATTAGATTTTTTGGACATTATTATTATAAATATTAAACTAAAATTATCAAATATAAGTAATATGTTCATTGAAAATTAATTTTAACACATGCACTAGTATCATACAAAAACCAAATCAACCTGATCTTTGGTAATTAATTTTTACTTTATTTACAATTCATTATGAGAAAAAATTAATTTGACCTCATTAAGTATTGATAATTATTATAATTCCAAATATGGAATCCATTTTTTCAAATTAAATTCATATAATCCAAAAAAATTAAATTTAAATTAAACCCCCAAGCATGATGAAAATTCAGTTTTCAAAGAATAGTTTTCTCAAATAAAAAATGTTTTTATATCAAAATTAAATATAAAATTTACTCCAATAACCTAAATTTTATTAATAATAATATAACTTCACAAAATTTTCTTTTAAAACTATTTTAAAAATGAATTTTTATTTTTAAAAACTTAAAATTAAAAGATAAGTTTTATCAAAAATCAGTATTTTTCTTTATTCATTAAATAATTTATCTTTTCTAAATATTGTAAAAAATTCACTCTAAGATAATTTGTACATGTTGATTTAGAAAAAAAATTTATTTTTTTCCAATAAATTTTCTAATTTCTTAAAAATAAATTTTAAAATAAGTCCAAAAAACATGATAGAACCACTTTTTATAAAAATACAGTTTTAAGTATAAAAGTATATTTATTATTATCCTATAGTTAGAAAAAATATTATATGATGGAATTATTTTTTTATTTAACATATAATATAATAAATTTATTTAAATAATTCACAAATAGTGTTTAATTTAATTTATTAATATAAAAACACTTTTCCCTCATAAAAATAATATTTTAGAAAAACATTACTTTTACATTAAAATATTTTATATTTTTATTTATAGTCAATTAATAACCAATGAATTTATTTACACATTTTTAAAACATATTATTCTCATAATTTAGTTATTAATATTCATACCTTCCAATTTAATGTCTAGGTTTTAAAAATATACAATATTAAGGTTCATTTATACATGGGGATTACATGTATTGCAATCTACTTAAGAGACTGAATTTATTTTAAAAGGAATATATTATAATATATTAGGGTGTTACAGGGTTACAAACACAACATAAAGCATCATAAAACATGAAAAACTATAGGTATCACAATCAGGAAGTGCATTAAGCACACAAGCTTTGTAAAATAGGGCATCACCCTCATGAGGTATGGAAAATTAAAACATGTCAAGAAAAACCCTCCTGTATTTTCTTCAAAAAAAAGTCAAAACACCTTTTAAAACTATTTAAAAAGCATCGTGTGATACTATACTCATGATAGGAACTTTTCAAAAATCCTTTCAAGTGATATTTTGAAATTTCCTATTTTCATTTTGAAATATCATTTCAAAACCCAATCCTCAAATCATTTATTTACCTTCGAAATTAATTTTATCCAAAAACATTATTAAAAACCATTTTTTAAAAGTGAGATACGCTTTATCATTAGAAAACAAAAACATGCCTCCAAAAAATCTATAATGGGGACTATCTACACTCATTTGAACAAGGTTACACCATTTAAGACATGTGAATACAAAATCATTAATTGACCAAGAGTATAAAATAAATCCAAGACCGCCTATCTCAATAAGTGATTTGATAATTTTTTTGAGGCCCATAAGAATGTCCAATGGGGCCTTAAGACTAGTCTATTTGAAAAACAATAATAAATTATTAAACAAAACAATTAAAAAAATAAAAAATCAATATAACCAATTCTAATCTCATTGGGTAGTCCTAAGGAACTAAAATCTTGAATAATTGGGTGTGGTCCACTCTTGAGGCATCCCCAAACCTAGGCGACACAAAATCCATAAATCATAAAACTGAATAGATATTAAATTTTAACTAAATAGGGTTAAAACCTTAAATAAAACCATGAGGAAACATAATTTTTGATAAAAAATGAATGACACCTTGAATAAGGCCACTCCGATTTTATGAGGCACACAAAAAATAACTATCAAGGGAAATGTTTTTTTTCATTCTCCAATGAAATTGTTCATACAAACCATAGGCAATCCAAACTGAACTCAATGAAAATGGAGAAGATAATAAAGGAGGAGATAAGAAGATATTATATTAAGAATTAGTGTGATGAATCATCCCCAAATCACCCTTTTCAAATACACCAAATATAGGGGTAAGATGAGAGCCAATGGGGATCCTCCCCTTTCATCAGACATGAAAAAACCAAGAACACCAAGGAGATCTCAAAATAAAAACCCAAACTAATATTACTAAAAAGTTCCTCAAAAGAGGCATTCCCAACATGGTTCATGTAGTGAACATATAATTCACACCATGAATATGCCTAGGTAGGGCCCCCATCCCCATCACCAATACTTTCAAGGTGTGAACTATATATTCACATCATTCATGGAATGTAGATGCAACTTTTTAGTATCCACAGCACCTAAATCTTCCCAAAAATCATCCCAAACCCTTAAAAATCGACCTAAGCCTCAAATATTGTCTAAAAACACTATTTAAAGTTATTCAAACACTCAAAATCCCATTCCAAGACATGGTTCTCAAAACAAAACCCTCACAAAATGGAAAATTCAAATTCCATAAGTAATTTCCAACCCAAAATGATGCATGTCATTATAAACTTCCCACCATAGGGATTCTCATACCCATGAATAATTTGGTAGTCTCTATCCACTAAACTATTATAAACTCATTTTCCAATTCACCACTAAATTTTAATATTCAACTCCAAACTCAAAATGTTTTTCACTACACAACTCCAAACAGTAGGACTGTAATAACCCATTATTTTTAAATGATATTTTTTCCTGAGAAAAAGTGTTTAATTTTATATTATACACATACAAAAATAGAGGGGCCTAAAAACCCTTATCTCATGATCATTACATTAATTAAATATAAAACCCATTACAATTCCAAACATTACAACTGAACAAACAATATAAATTTGAAAAGCTAAAATGGGAAAATATGGATCACCCCAATCTATTTGAATCATCACCCCCACAAAAAATGACATATAAATAATTTTTTTTAGAAAACAAACCAACATCTTACAAAAATGAAAATCTATAAATAATAGGAATTTTAGTGAATTTTGATTGAAAGGATGAAGTAGTATATATAGGGTATAAAGGGAAACGTTACCATTAGTATTTGATCGTTATATAACCACTTTTCAAATATGGTTGTTGGTAAGTATAACCATTTTTCAATTTTTTCATTAGAAAATATACCCATTGGTAATAATTTTACCATTATAATTAGTGTTTATAAGTATTAATGAAAATGGATAATTGATATAGACAGAAGAAACAATGGACTCAAATAGTAGAGTCATGTCGTTGAAGCCAATTTGTCGAAACATAGGAAGATGTAGCATCATTTGGGATCTCCCTTAACTAATACCACGTCTATATTCAATAAGTGAAGATTTAATGAAATTTATCATGGGATAAGTTCAAGTTAGCTGAGATTATCAGAAGGACAATTTTAGCGGAGCAACCCAATGAAACTACTACCATCTCACACCTTACCCATAGGGTGTATACATGTGTAATAAGTGGTTACATGTATAGGAATTAAGTGTAATTTACTTTGTTTAAATTATATTTTTATTCTATAAATTATTATTATGAATAGTTTTTTTATTAAAACATATGTTTAATTGAGACGAATTTGATAAATTGATTTCTAGACACATATTAAAAAAATGTATTTTTAGAAAAGACATAAATTTTAAAGGTATTATTAATAATATTTGTTTTAATAAAATAATCTTTTAAAACCAAATTATTTAAATATAATTTATAAAAATAAATTAACAACGTCCTAAGAAATTTTTACGAGTGCCAAATATTTGTATTTTCCTTAAAAACTGCTATTTTTTCAGTAAACATGGACTTTTATCCACAATCCATGACCTAAAATATGTTATTTTATTAATATTATTTATTTTATTTTATTTTAATCAATTTCCAAACTTATAAGAGACATTCCAAAGTCAAAAATGGAGGATTTGATTTTAATAACATCACATTGTGGAAAATTAACTTTTCCATGCCAGAAGAAGTATTTAAAAATGGTTACCAATTATAATGGATTGAAATATCATATAATGTGACTCAAATGTCCAAAACAATGAGAAACAACCATGGGTAAACCAATGGTTTTTCATTTTCCACAACCAAGATTTCTTATACCTATATTTGTAAATTATTAAACAATTCATCCTCTTTTTTTATAAGTACCCACCCATTTAAACATTCCCCTTCACTCCCATTCCATACCCAATTAATTTATGATGATTTTATTCACAAATATCCCCCACAAGGTCTCCTATTTCCCCAAGGTTCCAATCCTTGGAGTAACTCTTCAGGGTAAGGGAAACCTCCACCTCTCTTTCCATTAAAGTTCCCTTTGTTATGTGTCATGTCTTATAATTACTAAAATAAGTTCATTTTTCTACTTTGCATTATACCATTACTACAATAATAGTATTTTATCAATGGGTTAAATTCATTCAACCTCATTTTACACTTTTCTAAAACCACGTTTTATACCCATCAAGCTACCAAATATACTTTTCAAATTTCTCTCTTTTACATGAAAAATTATCATTTTTTTAATACCTAAACCACTTCATTTTGAATGGTTATTATCATAGTTTTAAAATTATTTATTTATTCATGTATTTACATATATTTAACCCACTTTTGCTTTTCTTGGGTTAAAAATGACATAATGATCATGTCTTTAAGCACTTTTGTATACCATGATTTTAATAAGAACCCCATTCTCTATTCTAAATAGGTTATTGTTGAAATTAACTATTATGATCTATGAGGATAAAAATAATTAATAAATATAAAGATTATTCCCTGATAGTGCTCCAATGCATTGGGTAAAGAATTTAATCTCCAATGATGACATGTTTTATGAGGTATTGGTGAATAACCATTGTAAACTTCATTTACGAAACATTGGTGATAAATCTTGATGATATTCATATGAAAGTATCATTTAAATGTTTAAGCCAAATTTCCATGTTATGATTCATTTTATTATTATTATGATATTCCACTTTTTCATTATTTATTATCATGCCTTATGTTATTATTGATATGTCTCATGATCACATGCTTTTTATCTCCCTTTATTATTCAATTACTAGGATTCATGATCACCCCTTTATTTCTATGTATGTGACCAGGATATGATATGAAGTAAAAGTAACTTTGGGACATCTTATAAAGTTGTATTTTATGTGGATTTAGAATAGTGTTTCAATTTTTCATGTATTATTTACCCAATCTAAATTTTAAATTATCCTTCGTTTTTTTATGTAAGGAAAAGTTATGTAATAAAAATACGGGATTCCATAGTTGGTATCAAAGGAATGTTTAGTTATTTGTTGAAAATAGTACTTGAAAACTTTAGTAAGAACCCTGGGTACATGTCTAAATATAGGAAAAAATCCTGGTATTTTGGTAAGTAATTAAGTAAGTGGTTTGAAATAAAATATATCCCTATATGGATATTAAAAGTGAATGTGGATATGGCACTGATGTACCTAGGGGTAACACCCAAAAACACCACATTAAGATAGACTTAATTAAGAAATGAAACATGATAATGGGCCTTTCTGTACACCTAGTTTTTCACTCCTAAGAGATATGTTTGGTTATTCCCAATCTACTTATGAACATTTATAAAGGAAATATAGAATATTTAATTTTTATCAGAGGATATTAATAAAATATTTAAGGATGATGTTTTAAGACCTAAACTCACTTTATAATTATAAGATTTGTAAAAGTAACATGCTTCTCACAATTTTTTTTATTTTTTTTTTTGAAAAATGGAGGGAAATAAGAGGGGCCATATAAGTGATGAGTGAAATGGAAAATGCACTAATAGAATTCTAATGGAAGATATAATAGAAAACATTATGAGTATTATAAATCAACTAACTTGAGTATGATAAATCTTTTCTATACTCCACTATTCATAGCTAGATAAAGTCGCCCTGGAAGTGTACCGCTTAGTAGGAGAAGTTGATCAGTGGTGGACACTGATTAATAACATGAATCCAAGAAATGAGACTAATGATATGGTGTGGTAAGAGTTTAGGGGACTCTTTTTCACTAAATATTTTCCTCATTTTATATGAAAAAATAGATATAGAATTTCCTGATCTAACATAGAAGGAAAATGAATCAGTGGGAAGTAATTAGATTAACATTAAAAGACTTTATCGATACACCTATAGCTTTATTGTGGATCCTAAGGGAATGGTTGGTAGATAATCCGGTTGACTAAGACCCCTTCTATGGAGGAATTCGGCATATCAAGACTATAAGTGCTATGAGGAGATAGTACATAGTGATATGATGTTTTTATTGGAGTTTTGGAGAGACACATTGGTCACATAGGTCAAATAAAAAGAAGATTATAATGGATCAAAACTATATGAATAACTTTGTTCACATAATAGGAGGAAAGAAAGTGAAACTTCCCTTGTGAAACATTTATGGAAATAAGAATTTGGGGAACTACGTGATTGGTAGTGTAAAGTTCTACAAGTGTGGAAGATATGGGAATATAGCTAGAAACTTTTGTGGTGAGGTGAAGCCTCAATTTATCTACACTAACGACAAAGGTTATATAGTGTAGGCCTAGTTAGATTTTAAATTATTCATGTGTGGAATTATTGGAAACCTTTATAATCAATTTTAAAATCATAATATAATGGAGGGAAACCACCATCAACCTCAGTAAAGGCCAATGGAGCAAGGTTGGGAATTTTCTATCACAATAGTTGAAGTAGAGGCTCCAAATGATGTGGTGGCAGGTAAACTTATTGTGATCTCAAATCAAGAAAGTACATTTTTTTATTCTAGTTTTATGTGTTAATTTATTTTATCCATTTTTTCAAAGAATATACAATCAATCCCTAAATATCTAGAAGTATATTTATTATTTAATACTCATGGAGGGATTTTCCTAGCATCCACATTGTATAGAAACTCTAGTATAATCTTTGGTGGGTACAATCTCATTACAAATATATTAGTCATTTCCACGGTAGCATTAAACACTATACTTGGTATGGAATGGATCTCAAAGTATAATGCTAAGATCAACTAGAAAGATAAGGAAATTTCAGAAGTCTTTAATGGAAAACCTATAGTTATTTTCAAAGGATAGATATCTCAAACTTATCTTTTTCTAGAAGAACCTCCTATAGCCTTCTTGATGAATATGGTTGGTGAAGAGGGAGAGTGAAGTTAAATTATAAATATAGATAATTCCCCCATCATTTAGGAATACATATATATTTATATATATATTAAAATTTCCTGAAGTGTTACTTAGACCTCCCCAAGAAATAGAGGTAGAGTTCTCCATTAAACTCATACATGGATACAAGATGATATCAAATACCCATATATAATGGGAAATGTGGAGTTACTAGAATTAAAGAAACAAATTCAATATCTTTTGGAGAAGGAATTTATTTGACCAATTGTGTCTCCTTGGGAAGCACATGTTCTCTTTATAAAGAAGAAGGATGGATCAATGCGACTATGCATTGATTATAGATAACATAATGGGATCATAGTGAAGAAAAATTACCCTCTCCAAAGAATTGATTATTTATTTGACCAGCATCATGGGGATAATTTCTTCTCCAAGATTGACCTCTAATTTAGTATTCATCAATTGAGGGTGAAGAATGAATATATTTCAAATACTACCATCCAAACAAGATATGGTAATTATGAGTTTGTTGTTATGCCCTTTAGATTGACTAATGATCCTTCCATATTTTTGTATTTAATGAATAAAGTCTTTAAGTATAACTTTGAAAAAAAATTGGTAGTTTTCATTGATTTTGTACTAATATATTCCAAACAACATGAGTAGAATGAAGATCATCTAAGGGTTATATTAAAACTATATAGAAGGAGAAGCTTCTTGGAAAATTCATAAAATGTGAATTATGGTTACAAAAAGTTTAATTCTTGGGGAACATTTTTACCAATAAAGGAATCTCATTTGACCATACCAAGATGAAGGCTATAGAGGAGTTGAATCATCCTATAATAGTAACTGATATTCACAGTTTCCTCAGTTTAGAAGGATAGTATTGGTGGTTTGTGAAAAACTTTTCATTACTTTCTAATACAAAAAATAAATTTAACTTAAAAATTAGATAATTTCATATGGACAAATGAGTGTGAATAAATTTTCCAAGAACCAAAGAGGATATTGTTTACTGAACCTGTATTATCTCTACCCTCTGTCGGAGAAGGTTTTGTTATTTATAGTGATGCATCTCTGAAAGGGCTTCGGTGCACCCTCATACAAAATGATAAGGTGATAATTTATGCATATCAACCATTAAATACTAATGATAAAAATTACCCTACGCATGACCGTTATGTAGTTTTAGATATTTTTTCCTTGAAAATATGGAGGCACTATATTTATGGGGAGAATTGTGATATATACATAGAACTCCATAGTTTGAAGTATATATTCCCTCAAAATGAATTGAACATGAGAAAAATAATATTGTTGTAAATTATTAAAGGTTGTGACTATTCAATTCATTATCACCCTAGAAGAGAAAACAAAATTGTTGGTTCATTAAGAAGGAAAGAACCTATTATGCTAGAAATGATTAGGATTCAAAGAGATCCATTGACCAATGACCTAGTAAGGATTGACATGAGAATCATGAGGGAAGGGAAATCATAAATCCTATACCAAATTATTTCTCAACCATAATTATTTGATATGATCAATAGATATCAAGGATAAGATCCTTTGATACAAAATAAGACAGAGGATGTGAAGAATGGGAAGTTTCTTGAGTTCAATATTGATAAAGAAGATCTACTGAAATTTCATACAAAGATATGTGTCCCATCTATCCTAGATATAACGATGGAGTTGATGGATGAATCTCATGGATCAAAATTCTCTATACATCCTGAAATTACTAAGATATATAGGAAACTTATTGATCATTATTGGTGGTATAAAATGAAAAGGGAGATTGTCAACTACACCATAAGGTTCTTGGTATGTCAACAAGTGAAGAGAGATTGACAACTTCCTTATGGGTTATTAAAACTAAAACCCATACCAACATGGAAGTGGGAAAATATTACTATGGACTTCTTCATTGGTCTCCCAAGAACATCCAAAAGAAACAATGTGATATGGGTTATAATGGATCTAATCACCAGGAATTCTCATTTCATTGATATTTGGGAAGATTTCCATCTTAACCAACTTTCCAAGATATAAATAAAGGAAGTTGTGAGGCCACATAGGGAACCACATTATATCATTTTTTATAATGATTGACAGTTCATATCTAAATTATGTACAAGTCTTCCACATGGTCTGAATACTGAAATTAATTTTAGTATGACCTATCACCGCCAAACTAATAGCCAATTAGAAAGAAGTCTCCATACACTGGAGGATAAGATGAGAACATGATCAATGGAATTTAAAGGTTTATAGGATCAACACCTTACATTAGTTGAGTTCTCATAGAATAATAGATTCAATTCAAGTATTCAAATGGAAAAATGAAAAGCTCTATATGGAAAGTGATGTATAACTCCTACTTATTGTGATGAAGTTGGTGAGATGAAGCTACTTGGGCCCGATCTTATACAATAGATGAAAAAAGTTCATTTCATCCAACAACACGTAAAAGATTCACATAGTTGGTAGAATAGCTATGATTATAATCATTTAAGGTACATGAAGTTTAATGTTAGAGACAAATTGTTTCTTTAGATATCACCATGGAAGAGAGTCATTTGATTTGTAAAGAAATGGAATCTCAGCCCTAAGTACATTGGCCCCTTTGAAATCCTCGATCAAATAAGGGTAGTGGTTATTAGATATAAATACCACAAAATCTAGATCAATTTTATGATGTATTCCACATGTCTATCTTGAGGAAGTACATATTGGACCCCTTATATGTACTGAATTCAGAGGTGGTACAACTAGAACACGGCCTCTCTTATGAGGAGAAGCTAGGTGACATCATGGATCATAGAGAAAAATAATAAGAAACGTGACAACTCTCCTTGCCAAATTTTTGTGAAGGAACCAAAAACTTTAAGAAAAAATGTATGAACTAGAGGATATAATGAGACAGAAGTACACTTACCTTTTTACAAACTAAGAGAATGAGTTGAAATTTCAGCGATGAATTTTATTAAGGGGGAATAGTGTAATGACACAGGATTTTTAAATGATATATGTTTCTTGAGAAAATGTGTGTTATATTATATTAAATATGTAAAAAATATAGATGAACCAAAAAATCATTATCTTATTAAAATTACATTAATCATATATGAAACCAATTCATATTCTAAACATTACAACCAGACAAAAAATATATAATAAAAAATCTAAAATGAGAAAATATAGATTACCGCAATTTATTATAATCATCACCCCCATATCAAAAACTATATAAATAAAATAAAATATTATTAAACCAATCAACATCTTAAGAAAATGAAAATATAATATTAAGTTTAATTATAGTGAATTTTGATTTAAATAGTTATGTGGTATTTATTGGGTATAAAGGGAAATGTGATCATTGGTACTTAAAAGTTATATGACCACTTGTAAAATATATCCCTTGGTCAATATAACCATTGGTCAATATTAAATTTGTAAACTATACCCATTGTTAATAAATTTACAATTATAATTAATGTTTATAAGTAGTAACAAAAAGGGATAATTGATGCAGAAAGGAGAAATGATGACCATAACTAGTAGATTCATGACATTTGAAGCCCATTTTAGAGAAATTTGGAGGGAGTTAATGTAATTGGGATTATCCCTTGACCAAGCCTAATATTAGCTTCAATAATTGATGCTTGAATGAAATATCCTACAAAATAATTTTAAGTTAGTGTAAATTACCACTAGGTCAATGTTAGTCGAGCAACCCCATGAAACTACAACCATAACACACCTTAACCATAGGGTGTATGTAGGTCTAATAAGGGGTTATGTTTTTATCCCTTAAGTGTAATTTAATTTGTATAAATGAAATATTTGTTCTATAAATTACTTTTATGAACATTTTTTAATGAAATACATGTTTAATTATGATGAATTTGATAAATAGATTTTTGGACACAAAATAAAAATGATTTTATTTTTAGAAAAGACATAAATTTTAATGTTATTATGAATAATATTGGTTTTAATGAAATAATCTTTTAAAACACTCTTATTTTCATATAAATGATTAAATAATTTTATAATGTCCTAGGAAATTTTTATAAGAGTTAAAAATTTGACTATGTCTTAAAAATTGTTATTTTTTCAATAAACAAGGATTTTTATATTTTGAAGTTAAAATTATAATATTTAAGGAATTATTTATAAAAAAATAAACAATTTATTTGAAATTATTATATTTAAATTACGTTAGGGATAATTTATAAGAATTTTCTAGAATACTTTATTTTTCCATGAATAGTAAAAATATAGTTTGGGTTTTTGATATGTTTTATGACTACATATTAATTTCGTAATGATGTAACAATTAATTAACCACAATACTTAAATAAAATATGCTATTTAATTAATAATATTTATTTTAATATTTTTTAATCAATTTAAAAACCAATAAGTGACATTCCAAAGTCTAGAATGGAAAATTTAGTTTTAATAATATTACTTTGTAGAAAATTTACTTCTCTATGCTAAAAGAAGTATTTAAAAATGGTGTTCAGTTATGGTGGTTTGATGTAACATAGAATGTAACTCAAATTTCCAAAACCATGATAAAAACCCACGGGTAAGCCAATGGTTTTTCATTTTCCACAACCTAGATTTTCAGGACCTATATTTTCAAATTAGTAGACAATTACTCCACTTTTGCTACAAATACTGACCCATTCCACCATTACCCATCACTCCCAATCCACCCTCTATTAATTTTGGGGGATTTTTCCTCCCATGGAGTCCCCCAATGTTTACCTAAGCCCCATGTTTTAAATCCTGAAGATTTAGGAGTAACTATTTAGGGCAAGGGAAACCTCCACTTCTCTTTACATTCAAGTTCCCCTTTTATGTGGTATGTCTTATAATTATGAAAATACATTAATTTTTCAACTTTATATTATCCCATTACTATGATAATAGTCATTTATAAATTGTGGACCTTTGTTTTCCCTCATTTTACCCTTTTCTAAAACCACATTTTATACTCATCATACTATTGAATTTACTTCTTGAATTTCTCTCTTTTACATGAGATTTTATCATATATTTTCTTTTTTTTGAATACCCAAACCTCTTCCTTTTACAAGGTTATTAACCTAGTTTTAAAATTATTTAATTATTCAAGGATTTACATATAATAAACCCACATTTACTATTACTAGGTTAAAAATGGTATAATTATCATATCTTTAATCACTTTTTTATGCCTTGATTTTGATAAGAAACCCATTCATTATTCTACATGGGTTATTAATGAAATGATTTTTTATGATCTATGTGGATGAAATTATTTAAGAAATATAAAGGGTGTTCCCTGGTATCAATCCAATTCATTGGTTAAAGAATTTAATCTCTAGAGATGACATGTTTTATGATACCTTGGTGAATAACCTTAGTAATTTTCTTTTATGACACCTTGTTGGAAAACCTTTTTGAAATGATTATGAATGTATCATTTAAATTTTTTACCCACATTTCCATGTTATGATTCATGTTTTTATTATTATGATATTTTTTCTATTAATTCCTTAATATTATTCCTCATGTTCTTATTGATATGTATCATGATTACAATCTTTTTGTATCCCTTAATAATTCCCTTACTTAGCTTCATGATCACCCCTTTACAGTGATGTTTGTCCCCAATATATGAGATGTAGTAAAAGTAACTTTTTGAGATCTCAGGAAGTCTTAATGTGTATTTAGAATAATGTTTTATTTTTTTCATTAATTACATAAATAATTTCCAAAAAATTAAATTTTAAAATATTTTTTATTTAATCCCATGTAATGAAAAGTTATATAATAAAAAGGTAGGATTACATAAATCCTAAATATAATAAATTTTCTCCAAAAGACTATTTTGATCCTAAAACCTCCTCAACTGCATCACAAATGAAACTCTCGATACATTTTCAACCTCAGTGCATCAAGATTCATATAATGACACATGTCGGTCCTTATATGGACAAATTCTCATGAAATCTCTTGACGTCAACTATTGAATCACTATCACTTTCCAAAACACGATTCCTTAACACCTAAAGGCATGAAGAAAAGAGTACATTCTAATAATGAAGTCCAAAACTAACTTTCTATGTGATTTTAATGGTTGAATCCTCAACCAATTAATTGAATCTTCGTGATTTAATCACAAGCACCGACGTATCGCCAATCCAATGGACTCTAAGATCATATCTCTTCTATTATAATACTGTTTACAACAAAAATACACCTATTGATATGTTTCATGAATCACTAAATCTGGTATACCCTTTCATTAGAATCCCTCCACCACATCAAATATCTACTAAATGATTCTTCTATTCCCATGAACATTTTAACATGAGGTTCATACACCCCATGATCGACTTGATTTTCCCCACCATAGTATTATCCTTATCTTTATATCATGAGCCACAACTACTCTCAACTCTGATAATAAACTCATGATAATCACACTCATCATCACCACTAAACATCGAGATGGCCATTAATTGTGTCAATCTATCCCAAAACACCAAAAAAATAATGATTAATCCATCATTCTGTCTCTAGAATTATGTTGATCCCCACTATAATAATATCTTACCCAAAAACATACTAAGTGATGTAAACTTTGAAATTATGAAGATAACGTCAAAACATGCATCAAGGGTTCAATCAATGAACAAAAAAATCACATCATGCTACTTAAGTCCAACATCCAAACTCATCCACAAGCCCACCACACATATCTCTCTTGAGACATCCATAATATACCCAAAAAACGCACAAGACAACACCTGGGGTTTCCTATATTTAACAACCTATAACCATGAAAACACTATCTACATAAGCATCATTTTATTTTATCCATAATATAAACAAAATATTTCCCCACCAACCAATCACACTTTGTGGTTCCAAAAAAACATGACCCATTAGCCAAGCACATAATTCAATCATCTGAATCACTCCCAATGGAACATAGAAAACCAATAAAACTGGTTTAAAATGTACTTGTTTCTTATTTAAAAAACCTATGAAAATCATTTCAAATGTGAACAAAATCACCCAAGTTTCCAAAAAACCCCTTGGAATATAAAGTCATTCATTGAAAATCGAAATCACAAAACCCCCCTACATAACCATTTTATTTCCCAATACCTATCCCATTTTTTAAATAAATTTGAAATCCATATTTAAGAACAGTTTTAAAATCTAGTTTCAAAATCAATTTTTACAATTTCTTCTCAAAACCTAAAATTCCCAATATATTTCAAAATAAGTAGATCTATGATACATTTCACATGAAACAAATATAGAGAAACCATTTACACACACCTCATGTCACCACACAATTATTTTTCAAATAGAGTTTTTCTAAAAAAATCCCAACCATCCCAAAAATCATTTTCCTATGGTGGACAAGAAAACACATCACAATCATAATCACAATGAAATAAGCCCTAATATAAATATTAATATAATCACACATTATAATGCAATCATGAAAACATAGATTTTATATTAATTTTATTTAATTAATAATGGGTTCCTTTGAGATGTCATGTCAAACAACAATGTCCATAGGTGCCTGTATCACTACATAATCATGCAACTATCATGATGCATAGACAAATCACTAGGTCCCTGTTGAGCCTAATGACACATCATGAGTCTCATCAATCCCACCTTTGGATTCATGGTCTAAACCAACACATTAGTCATCCTCAATTTCCTAATCCCTAAACTTGATATCCCTAGGAAAAATGTGTTTCAACTGATGTCATTCTTGCTAGACATGCACTAGATCTACCTCTTAAGTCATAAAACCCTAAATAAATCTTAAAATAGGACTATAATATCAAAAAAGATATGTTCTGATACCACTTTATAGGGCACTATCCTTGATCTCTGAAATGAAACCTGAACGGGGGACATCACATTATCTCAGGGGCGCCTCCCCGTGTGCCATAGGATAATGAAAAGTGGAAAGGGACTAACATAGTCACGAGGATACTATAAAATCCTATATAATGTATAAGTGTAATGACCTAATATACCATAAATTCAGTGTGACCCATCTTTATCGCATAAATACAAAAAATACATATAGACATAAGCAGTGATCCAAATGGGGCCCAACAGACCAATAGTAATTATCACTATGATTTCAAAAAACGTAACAGTGCATTAGTAGGTAAAATTGTAATGTATATAAATATACAGCACACTAGATATCACATACTAAAAAAATTGAAATGTAAAATACCTGGCTTCCAAACCAACTCACATACCATCTTACTAAATCCTCAGCCCACATTACATTCAAAACCTATACCATGTGTATAGATCCAATTGATATCTATGTCCTATGAGAAAATATGAAGATATAACCATGTACATTGAAACCCATTATGTGTATGCAATTATGGGGTGATTCAAACAAACCATTTGGATCTACCAATACTTCAATGATACTGAGTACCATTAGGATAAAAAATATGTGCATGAAATACATATATAAGGAGTGTAGCCACATCCATAGAACACACCCACCTAAAAATAATAACACACAATTCACATACTAAATAAAAACTAAAAAGAAAATTATGTGGCCTCCGAACCAAATCACATACCATCTTACCAAATCCTCAGCCACCATAACATTCATGACCTATACCACGTGTCTATATCCAATCGATGTCTGTGTCTTAAGAGAAAATATGAAGGTATAACCATGTACATTGAAACCCATTCTGTGTATGTGGGTATTGGGTGAGTCAAACAAACCATTAGGAACCACCAATTCCTCAATTATACTTAGTACCACTGTGATAAAAAACATGTGCATAAAATACCTATGTAAGGAGTGTAGCCATATCCATAGATCACACCCACCTAGAAATCATAGCACACAATTCACATAAAATCATACCTTCTTCAGTTCCATGCTAGAATCTATTGTTGTGTACTATAGTCCCACCCATACCTGAAGTTGTAGGGTAGGGTGTATATCCATGTCCTCAAACCATACCCAGAGACACATGCTAGGGTTTTATGTCATGTATAATCTCATATTGATCATATCACTATCACTTCTACCTCATGGGAGTCTACATCATCAACAAACCATTACCTTCTCACTAATGTTAGGGAAACCATCCATAGCTTGTGGCACATCAAAACTCCGATCCAATCTCACACATGGTGCTTCCATCATTTAGTCTAACATCTCGGCCCATTCATATCACTAATGATCATCTGAAAATAATTAAATTACCTCATATATTATCACTCAAGGAATGGTAAACTAGTCCATCACACTCATGGAAAGGCCCCTTCTACAACCACTACCAAATAAACTTAGGGTATTCCCTGACATATTGAACACTTGGATCCCATCTCCCTAATGGGGATCTTTCTAGGATATCTCACTCATAGTAAGGCCAAGCCTCATGATCCCCTCAAACATTGACATCTATTTCCTCTCATAAGTACATCACTAGACACAAACTGGAAACAGAAAATAGGGAACACAAATGATCCCCAAACTCACCAGCTCATCACCATAGGACTAGTCAACCCATTTCTTTAACACCAAAAGAAATGTTTTCAGGGTTCGAAAACAACACGAAACATAATGTCACATGACACACACATGGAATAAAAACTATGAAAATCAAGTGAATAATATTTGGGGGAAATGCTATCATCCTCATGAGGTTAAACATACCAAAACAAGTCAAGTGAATCCATCAAAAATTTCCTTTAAAAACCATTTTCAAACTATTTAATATGAACCATGTTCCACTTTACTCACACCATGCCCTTAGAAAAAATATTTTCAAAGGATCTTTAAAAAACTCCCAATACTATTTTGAAATACCATTTCAAAACCCAGTCCTCAAATCACTTATTTCCCTTTGAAATTATTTTTTTCAAAAACCCCTTTATAGAATCCATTTTAAAAAGGAAATCTATATTATCTTTATAAAACCAAAACACTCCTTAAAATAGTACATTAAAAGGGACATTGGAGGTTATTCGACCAAAGAGACAACATTTAACCATTTATAAGGTTATACAGTCCATGTTGACTATTAGGCCGATGCAATCCCATCCCAAACTTATGTGGAAACTCGCATAAGATAAGAAGTATTCATAAAGTAATAGTAATTAATGTATATGGAAATAAAAACACAAATTAACCAAGAGACTTGTATAAATCCATGGACCCTACCTCAATCTATGCTTTGATAATTTATTTGAGGTGCGTACCAACCTCCATTGAGTCCACAAAAACCTATATCATCATTAAAAACCCATAAATTAAAAAAATTAAAAATTTAAAAAATATTCCAAATTTGAATAGATTATTACAAACTCACTAGGAAATTTTTTAGTACTGAAATCATGAACAATGGGGTATGACCACTCCTGATGTACCCTCTATTGTAAATGTTGGTGCCCTATAACCAACTTTATTAGTACTTTTTGATTACCATATCATATATATAGTGAACTATGCATGATGTACACTTACCATTATAGTGTAGATATTTTTGCAACCACTATTAAATAGTAATTTCTATATACTAATTATTGTATCAAAAGGTTTTAAAAATATCACAAGATATTATGAGAACTTCAAGATGTTATGATATTAATCTTGAACAAAGGTCGCATGGCCAAGATACGTCATACTGACTAGACATAGTTTATGTCTAACTATCAGGTATTGGGTGATCATAATCCTTCATACTTATTCTCATTAGGTTCACACTTAGTGATCTATAGCAGTTGAGATCATGAGGTTTGACCTGCCAATAGGAACACCATATGTTTTGGGTGTCATTGGTTGTTCCTATCTATAAGCATGTGTATTGGTCTCCTGAAATGAGATCATTATAAATGTATTCCCTTTGATCACATACTTTGATTCGATGAAAAAACATTGATAATGAAATCAATGTGAGTTAGCTCGTGTTGTGTGTGTCATTGATGGCATGACATTGGTTGAATGATCAAGAAAAGATTTATCGCTTCCAGGTTGAGGAATAGTATATCTCGGGTCTAGTTGATCAAGATGGTAGTACCTTCATAAATCCTTTTCCAAGGTAGTCAAAAGGTAAATTCATCTAGTTTGATCAACAAATAATAAATAATAAAAGGAATATGACACAAGTACGTGTCCTTCTTTTTGAGATATCAAAAGACAAAGAGATTATATTACACAATACATGTTTGTAGGGTGGTTATCATTACGATGACTACTCTTTGTCTCTTTAAGGGCATTGTTGTTTTGCTAGACTCCACTCTTGGTCTATGGATACAAGTCACTGTTATCGGGATAAGGTCCTAGAGGTTCACAAACAATTACGTATTCAAGAATCTACCTTATTCTGGTGAATAAGTATATTAAACATGGTGGGCCCCACCATGGGGTCTGACTGTTGTCAAAGTCATCGATCACTGAAGAATAAATAAATTCATTATTATTCGTGTAAAGAATAATTGGGTAGAATTTATTTATTAAAGGTATTTACAAGGTAAGAAAATTCAAAGAATAATATTATTCGAATAAATATTATTTTAATAATCTAGGTTCGTTTAATATTAGAAGGATTTTTGAGTCGAGTTAATGACTCAGTTATATCACATAATATGTTTAATATATATTATAGGTATGTGATAAAATATAAATAGTATTTATGATTTCGTTCAGTTCGTTATAATTATTTATTTAGTGGACCACTAAAAAACAGTGTTCAGGGAACCCTTTCTGGGTATTTGAGTATCCGTTATAAATAGGAGGAGAGAGGCTGTTGCACAATGACTATTCACTTAGATATTTCCAGATCCTTTCTATCCTCTCCCACTTTCTAGAGAGTGGAACTCTGGATCTAGGTGATTAGATCAAGTTCTCCTCTATGCATCACTAGAATGTCGATGTAGTGATTGTTGGGACGGTGAAGGCTTCTTTGGATATCCGCACTTACACCCAGAATTCAACGATCGACACTCTGGTGGATTTTTCAAGTGTGCATGGACGATTTGGAGGAGTTCTGCTTTGGATCCTTTAAACAGGAATTCCAGTGAAAAGTAGATGTCCCGAACGAATTTAGATCAGAAAAGTTATGTTTTCAATTTTATATTAGTGGTCTGTTTAATTAACACGAGATCCTAGGGACTGTATTGGTGCTCTGATTGCCAGAGACAACAAGCCTTGTCATCCCAACAATGAAAAATTCTAAAATCCCTAGCCCACTGACTCTTTTTGCTTCCTCGATACCGATAATTGGTATCAGAGTGAGGACATGAATTTTTGGAGCCAAGAAAATTAAATTGATTTTAAATTTAAGTCGGTTAATTTAATTCGGCCCTAATGGATTTGTACTACGATTCGATCCGAGGTTGAATGACCAAGTTATGACCATCCGAAAAAAATTGGATGGAAATTAGTTGATTTACCGGTGCTAAAATTTAAACATATATTTTATGTGATAATTTAATTGTTTTCAATGTGGCCAGAATAATGTTTTCTAGGCCAATAATTTTCCACAGGTTTTGTGGATTCTTTATTATAATAATCAATATAATTTTAGAAGAATAATAATTATTATTATTTTATTTATATTTCATGTCTATTCAGTCGAGGTCGCGTCCTCCAGATCTAGTAGCGGCTCTACTAGCGGCCAGATTCGGTGACTCGGCCATCGCCCAACACTGTCCCATGCCCACGCAGCTGTCGTCCTCTTACAGTGAGCCTGGATTGCACCTCAGCCAGCTCCTCTGTTCTGGTGCATTTGAAGTCGGCCGCTGCCCGGATCTGATCACATCGACGAGCAGCAGACTCCTCCTCACCATGCCAAACTGCCGAGTCGTAGGCTTCAGTGACACACCATCGCTGGATGAGATCTGGCCCCACCGTGACAAACCGCTTGCCCAGATTCCCAGTAGCTGGTGCACCAACCGTCTGCCTTCCCACACGGCTCGGCCGCTGTCACCCCCAGACCCGCATAGGCTCTACGTAGGGTTTTGGGTGCGAGTTAATCAAAATTAAATTAATTAATTTATTTTATTTTATAATTAAATTAATTTAATTACAAAATTAATTTTGGTTTAAATATAATTTTTAATACCCGAGTAAAATTAATTAATTTTAGTATTAAATTGAATTTATTTATTTAGTGGTATTAAAATTAAATTAATAAGGGACCGAATATAATTAAATTGTTTAAATTTAATTGATTCATCTAATTTAATTTAATACCCTCATACTTTAATTTATTGCAATTTAGTTTTTATCTCTTTAATTATACCTAATGACTGGTCTTGAACAAATGAATGACTTATGTATGTCTGTTATTTATTTATTTAATTATTTATTATTGTGAGCGATGATTATAAATAATTAAGACCATCAGTACGTCGTCATTTTTCGGTCAATATGTATAAGGGAATGCACGTACAAGTTTATCTGTTGTATAATGTGCCTCTACCCCCTCTCATCCATGTGCGAGTACATTTGTATATTGAAGAAGACAATGTATGATGTGGACCTCGCCAAGAAGATGCAGTACTCTAGATGAGATGTTTTCCACGTTAAGACGAGACGATACTCCAGACGAGCAGTGGTCAT
Source organism: Viscum album (assembly GCA_963277665.1). NCBI lineage: Eukaryota > Viridiplantae > Streptophyta > Magnoliopsida > Santalales > Viscaceae > Viscum > Viscum album. The sequence continues at coordinate 1,007,628,134 of OY728152.1, read as the reverse complement.
TTTGGATGAAGGACGAGCTGCATCAAGAGTTAAGCTATGATTCAAGTACGATGCTCATAGGTCATAGTTGATCCATATAAATGTATCAACCAGTTTTAGATTCTCAAGACGAGTCAGACAGTTTTTTTCCATTATGCATTTTGTTTATTATTTTATAAATTTTCATGACATTGGGAAATATATAAAAAAAATAAAACAATAAAACAATAAAATGCATAAATAAGTGATTAATGTTTTTCTATTAATGTTTACTTGCAAGAGCAAGAGCATAGATTGCACAAGATTAATATAAGTGGACTACATTCATCGAGAAAAAATATGAAAACCCTCAAAGAAATATTAAGTTGGAAAACACCTTCCATCATTTGAATTTGAAAAAAACTACGTATTTGGGGTGCTCTTCGGTCAATGTTGAGGGTGCATCTTACTACTGGGAAGTTCTTATGAGAGTGGTGGGTTGACTTAACTAAAGTTGCAGTAAGAAACCATTGAAAGATTATTTAATAAAAATTTAGAGGCAATCATTGATTAAATCATGTTTATGATTCTAGAAGTTAGGACTTCACACAATAGATCAAGGAGCCACAAGTTTGTAAGGACCCGGAAGTTCCATGTAATTTTTTTTAATTAAATGACAATTTTATGAGTCCAAAAAAATTGGCGGTGCATGATTCTGAGGCCCGGTGTGCCCAGAATCAATTTCTGAAGTTTTGTTCGAGTACGTTCAGTAAATTTACGAACGAGTTTTTCTAACTTTTGAACCAGTGCATGGAATTGAAATCCGATGACACCATTGAACTCGCAGCGCCGGTATTCGCTTAAATAGATTTTCACCTCGAAGATAGTTGGTTGAGGTTGAAAGTTAGTTTTTGGGTTTTTCATGGAATCAATAAAGTAAAATAAACACATGTTTTATTTTATTTTATCTGTTGTAACCACACATGTGGAAGTTAGAATTGGGGACCACTACGCCTTAACCTCCCATGAGTTATGGTGGTGGGGACCACTCGAGGTTTATCCCTCATAATGGGTGGGGGGGGAAGGAAACCTCTCAACACCCTCAATTAATTTTATGTGTCAACGTAAAATTAAATGCTTTCAATTTAATTTTATGTGTCAATGTAAAATTAAATGATTTCAATTTGATTTTATGTGTCTACATAAAATAAAATGCTTTCAATTTGATTTTATGTGTCAACATAAAATTAAATGCTATCAATTGATTTTATGTGTCAACAAAAAATTAAAATCTATCAATTAATTTTATGTGTCAACATAAAATTAAATGCTATCAATTAATTTTATGTGTCAAAATAAAATTAAATCCTATCAATTTTTTTTATGTTGGCTATTTCTTTTCCTTCATGGTGGAATTGGAGAAAGGATTGGCTTTACAGAATTGGGAGGAGCTCTTGGGAGAAAGCTTCTCCAACGAAGAATGCTTCCTCCACGAAGAACGCATTCCACCGACGAAGAGCGCTCCACCGACGAAGAACGTCGACCCCGAATTCGACCTTCTTCCTCGGGACTTCCTCCGACATAGGACGTCTTCGACTATGACGAGTCGGCGCACAAACTGATGATCGAGGAAAACGCCGACGACATCGACGTCCATCTTTTCCCAACGATCCATCTTCTTCCCCGTGACACCATTAACAAACAACGAACAAGGTAGGGGGTTATTATCGAATTCTTGAATCTTTTCAATTATTATCCTCATACTTGGTTTTTGATTAAAGTAGAGCTGCTTGCTACCACTCTAAATGCAGAGGGTGTGAGCCAAAATAACAATGCCCGACCCCTCCGCCGATCTCCTTTGGTGTTTCGTCCAGCTGTGTGATTTATTGTGTGTGTGTTACAGTTTATAAAGGCAACGCTTTCTCAGTTTAAGGGAAATACACCTTTGGTGCTAGTCGCCAGCCCCTGCCCTATGGAAGGCTGGCTTGGGGTAGTCATGGCACGAGCCCCGGGGGACGGGTCATGACAAATTGGTATTAGAGGAGTCAGTTCTACCGCATAACTTAGGACTCTGATCTTTCTTTTCTGTGAAGAAATAGTGTTAAGTGTAGTGATTGTGGTTTTCAGTTCAGGGAGTCCAGTATTGGTGCGGCGGCCGACGTATCCATACACCAGGACCCTGACTTCTGATTTTCTGACAAAGTGCACGAAAACAATGATTACGTGTGTGTTTTAAAACTTTTTATTTAAGTCAACTCAACCAGGTCTGTTCACTAGGTATAACCTTTTAACCGTGGCGCACCTGTTTCTTATTAGGATGCCTCCACGCAGATAGCCGGCTAGAGTTCTGAGAGTTGTATGCACTGATAGACCACCGAGTGACGAGGCCTCGGTGCAAGGCCCTTTTCCAGTGGAGGCACCAGTGGTACCACTCCCTGTTGGGCCACCGGTGCCACCAGCCTCAGCAGCAGACGGTGCACGCCACTTGAGCATGTTGTATGAGATCTAGCACTAGAGGCCACCCAGGTTCAGGGAAGAGACGGACCCATAGGCAGCTGAGGATTGACTAGAGGCTTTGGTGAGAGTTTTCCGAATGGTAGGGAAATTATCCAACCTCATGGTGATACTTACTGCCAGTCTTCTACAGGCAGCAGCGGGCAGTTGGTGGAGCTTGATGCTCCAGGTCCACGACGAGGTGACACTTCTTTGTGCAGACTTTGAGAGCCTGTTTCAGGCAGAGTTTTTTCCAGCGACTCTTTGCAGAGTGTGTATACATGAGCTACTTCATCTGCAGCAGGGCAACGTGACTGTAGCTTAGTACTCAACGAGGTTCACAGACCTCTCACACTACTCCACCGATATGGTGCATGACCCATTCTTCAGGGCCTGGACCTTCAAGTAGGGGTTCAGATGAGAGATTAGAGCTTTTATGGTCTCACTCAGCATCCCGACGCAGGCGGGGGTGTTAGAGAGAGCCCTCTTGGTGGAGAGTTTTCTTGCTGAGTAGTCACCAGTAGCGAGACCCACTATCAGTCGTCACGTAGCAGAGACTTCTGTAGTTGGCAGCAGACAGATATAACAGAGGTCCAAGAGGACCATACCCACAGGTGGACGACCGCATGACTCAGGATCAGTTGTACAGGGCACCCAAAGTAGAGATAGACATGCCAGGAGCGGGCAATGTTACTCATGTGGTGGGCAGGGTCACATGGATCGTGACTATTCGACCCCCCATATGGATGATCAGCAGATGTTTGAAGGACCGCCCATGTAGAGATAGAGATTTGATCGAGGTGGTCCGTAGAGAGCAGGCAGACATTGCAGAGGATCTTTTCATACAGATGGCAGTGGGCGATGTTTTGAGGTGTTACCGTCACCACCAACAAGAGGTCCACCCCGACCACAGGGAGCTGGTGGACAGGGGAGATCTCATCTCCAGGAAGCAGAGGCTTACGATCATGGTGCTACGGAGATGATTTGAGGTACGATATGTGTCTGCTCCCCCTTAGCAGCAGTACTTTTAGACACATGTGCCAATCATTCTTTCATTTCCACTACCCTCGTTCGGAGATCAGAGATTCTGACGGAACCGTTGGTTCGATCCTTACGGCTAGAGACTCCTACAGGAGCAGATTCAATGATTACGCACTGGTGTCGATAGTGTGAGCTTACTCTAGGAGGTGAGAGCTTCGGCTGTGATCTCCTAGTAGCAGCGCTGAGACCTCACGACGTAATCTTGGGTATGGACTAGTTATTTATAGTCCATGCTCATATTGACTGTATTAGGCACAAAGTGTAGTGTGTCCGCACAGATGGGACCCGGTTTACCTTCACCGGCAAGAAGGGAGCCTTTGTAGTGCAGGATGGACTTACTCGAAGGAGAATGCAGCCGATCACTCATCATTTGGCTTGCGTTACCCTCAGAGAGATCGATGTGGAGAGTCCGAGCTATCCTATAGTGGTTACACGAATGTCTTCCCTGATGATGTCTTAGGTCTACCTCCTCATAAAGAGGTGGACTTTTACATTGACTTGTACCCCGGGATGACACTGATATCTATACCAGCATATCGGATAGCACCCACAGAGCTTTGTGAGCTGCAGGTACAGCTAGAGGACTTGTAGGAGAAGGGATTCATCCGGCCCAGTGTTTCTCCCTGGTCAGCCCCAAATCTGTTCTCCAAGAAGGCAGACGAGAGATTGAGGCTTTGTGTTGACTGTCGGTGCCTGAACTAGGAGATCGTGAAAATCAAGTACCCACTCCCGAGGATTGAAAAACTCTTTGATCAGTTGAAGGGAGCACGATGGTTCTCAAAGATAGACCTCAGATCAGGATATCACCAGCTCAGAGTTTGAGATGACAATGTGCATAAGAGGACCTTTAGATGTCGGTACGGCCACTAAGAGTTATTGGTTATTCCATTCAGCGTAACCAACGCTCTAACAGTGTTCATGGGACTCATGAACAGGATCTTTCAGCCATACCTCGATCGCTTTGTCTTAGTCTTCATCGACGACATTCTGATCTACTTGACTATTTAGGAGGAGCATGCCTATCATTTGCAGGTAGTACTGGAAACACTCAGAGAGCACCAACTTTATGGTAAGCTCTCGAAGTTCCAGTTCTAGATCCAAGAGGTTCAATTTTTGGGACATTTCACCTCAGAGGCTGGAGTTGCAGTGGATCCAGCGAAGATTGAGGCAGTACTTGCTTGGGAGACACCTAGGAGTGTGACGGAGGTACGAAGTTTCCTGGGTTTGGCTGGTTTTTACCAGAGGTTTGTACCAAACTTCTCTAGGGTTGCAACACCACTATCAACCTTGACGAAGAAGGGGAAACCCTTTGCGTGGTTAGAGAGATACCATCAGAGATTTTAGGAGATGAGGTAGAGGCTGACTAGTGCCCCCATCTTGAGTCTTCCAGAGGAAGGCATAGGGTACGTAGTCTACTACGACGCATCAGGGACCGGGATCGAATGTGTCCTGATGTAGGAGCAAGCAGTGATTGCATATGGTTCTCATCAGCTAAGATAGAATGAGTAGAACTATGCTACCCATGACCTGGAATTATTAGTAGTGGTCTTCGCCTTGAAGATGTGGTGAAACTATCTGATGGGTGATCGTTTTACCATGTACACTGATCACAAGAGTCTCAGGTATATCTTCTCTCAGAAGGACCTGAACTTGAGACATCAACATTGGCTTGAGTTTCTCCAGGACTATGAATTCGAGATAATCTATACTCCTGGGAAGGGGAGAGTTGTTGCAGATGCACTCAACAGCAGATCTGGTATACAGCTGCTAGGTGAGGCGACAGAGCAGCTGGCCGCTTTACAGATATCCTTTGTGGATAGAAATGGAGTAGCCTTTCTTCAGTCTCTTACAGTCACTCCCCCACTTCTTCAGCGATTCAGGGAGGCAATGTATGGGGACACTGACTATGAGACACGACGTGCTCAGATATCCACAGGGCAGACACCTGATGGATTTTCTAAAGGTGGGGAGCATGTCATCCTCTTCAAAGGACATACCATGGTACCAATGTCACTTCAGGAGGAAGTATTGAGGGAGTTCAACACATCCCCTCTAGCGGTACATTCAAGAGTGGTGAAGATGTACCGGGATCTCCGACGATAGCACTGGTGGCCGGGAATGAAAAAGGTAGTAGCATAGTTTGTCTTTTGGTGCCTCACTTGTCCGAAAGTGAAGGCAGAGCATCAGGTACCAGCAGGCTTGGTTCATCCTTTAGAGGTCCCAGAGTGGAAGTGGGATGGGATATCCATGTAATTCATGACAGGACTTCTACGTACATCCAGAGTTCATGACTCGATTTGGGTGATCATCGAATGACTCACCAAGTCAGCCCACTTCATATCGATCAGAGAGCAGGGTTCATTATAATGCTTGGGACGCCTCTATGTGAAGGAGATTGTGCAACTACATGGAGTACCCACGATGATTGTCTCCGATCGTGATGCACGTTTCTCTTCTGGTATATGGAAGGGGTTACATGAGGCTTTTGGGATGCAGCATCATTTGAGCACCGCCTTCCACCCTCAGACGGATGGTCAGACTGAGTGGACCATTCAGACCCTCGAGGACATGCTCTGCGCTTGTGTCCTCAACTTCGATTGCAGTTGGGAGGATCACTTTACTTTGGGGGAGTTTGCGTACAACAACAGCTATCACTCCACAATTGGGATGAAACATTTTGAGGCGTTATACGGGTGACCTTGCAGATCACCCTTGTGCTGGACTGACCCAAGGGAGTCAGCAGTAGTGGGACCAGAGATGGTATGAGCTACCACAGAGAAGGTGTAGATCACCCAGGAGTGGATGAAGACTACACGTAGCAGATAGAAGTCGTATGACGACATGATATGGAGACCTCTAGAGTTTGATGATAGAGAACACATCTTTCTACAGGTCTCACCTTGACGAGGTTTTCAGAGATTTGGAAGAGGCGACAAGTTATATCTGAGATTCATCATACCTTTTCAGGTCCTCAGCAGAGTTGGTGAGGGGGCATACCGCTTAGCTCTTCCACCTCAGTTGCACCGGGTGCATGACATCTTCTACGTATCCCAGCTGAGGAGATATGTGCACGACCCTTCTCACATCTTCGACCATGGCGAGTTGGACGTCGACGATGGGGCGAATTTTTCAGAGGTTCTAGTAGAGATTGAGGATCGACAGAAGTGGGTCCTTCGTGGATGGTCGATACCTCTGGTGCACGTTCGCTGGCAGCACGAGAACCTCTAAGAGAGCACATGGGATTGGGAGGCTCAAATACATGCTCAGTACCCTGAATTGTTCCCTTATTATGAGTTACAACTTACGAGGATGTAGATCCCTAAGGTGGGGGTGAATTTAACGACCTGGAATTTCTATGTAATTTTTTTTAATTAAATGGGAATTTTACGAGTCCGTGAAAATTGACGGTGCATGATTCCGAGGCCCAGAGTGCCCGAAATCAATTTCTGATGCTTTGTTTAGGTACGTTCAATGAACGTACGAGCGGTTTTTTCTAACTTTTGAACCGGTGCTCAGAATTGAAATCTGAGGGCACCGTTGAACTCGTAGCGTCGATTTTCGCATAGAGAGACTTTCACCTTGATGTGAGTTGGTCGATGGTGAAAGTTAGTTTTTGGGTTTTTCTTGGAAACAATAAAGTAAAATAAACACATGTTTTATTTTATTTTATCTATTGTAACCACCCATGTGGAAGTTATAAGTGGGGACCACCACACCTTAACCTCTCATGAGAGGTTATGGTGGTGGGGATCACCACACCTTAACCTTCCATGAGTTATGGTGGTGGGTACCACCCGAGGTTTATCCCTCATAATGGGGGGGGGGAGGAAACCTCTCAACTCCATCAATTAATTTTATGTGTCAATGTAAAAATAAATTCTTTAAATTTAATTTTATGTGTTAAAGTAAAATTAAATGCTTTCAATTTGATTTTATGTGTCAACATAAAATTAAATGCTTTCAGTTTTATTTTATGTGTCAATATAAAATTAAATGCTATCAATTAATTTTATGTGTCAACATAAAATTAAATCCTACCAATTGTTTTTGATGTTGTCTATTTATTTTCCTTCATGGTGGAATTGGGGAAAGGATTGTCTTTAGAGAAATGGGAGGAGCTCTTGGGAGAAAGTTTCTCAAAATAAGAATTCTTCCTCCACGAAGAATGCATTCCACCAACGAAGAACGCTCCACTGATGAAGAACATCGACCCTGAATTCAACATTATTCCTCGATACTTCCTTTGAATTAGGACGTCTTTGAGTATGATGAGCCGACCCAAAAACCGATGATCGATGAAAACGCCGTCGACACCGATGTCTGTCTTTTCCCAACAATACGTCTTCTTCCCCGCGACACAGTCGACGAACAATAAACAAGGTAGGGGGTTATTATCAAATTCTTGAGTCTTTTTGATTATTATCCTTATATAGGGTTCATGATTAAAGTATAGTCGCTTTCTACCACTCTAAACGTGGAGGGTGTGGGACAAACTAACATGGCCTGACCCCTCCGCCGATCTCCTTTGGTGTTTTGTCCAGCTGCGTGCTTGCTAGTATGTGTGTTACAGGTTATAAAGACAATTCCTTCATAGTTTTAGGGAAATACGCCTTTGGTGATAGTCGCCAGCCCCTGGCCTATGGAAGGCTGGCTTGGGGTTGTCATTGCATGGGCCCCGATTAACAGGTCCTGAAAAATTGGTATCAGAGGAGTCGATTTTACCGCAGAACATAGGACTCTAATATTTCTTTTCTGTGAAGAAATAGTGTTTAGTTTAGTGAGTGTGGTTTTCAGTTTTGGGAGTCCAGTGTTGGTTCAGTGGCTAATGTATCCATACACCAGGACCCTGAATTCTTATTTCTGACTCAGTGCACGAAAGAACTGATTGCGTGTGTGTTTTGAAAAGTTTTCTTTAAGTCGGCTCAACCACGTCAGCTCACCAGGTATAACCTTTTAACCATTGCACACCTGTTTCTTTTCAGGATGCCTCCACACAGACAATCGTCTAGAGTTCCAAGAGTCATACACACTAATAGCCCACCGATCAACGAGGCCTCGATGTAGGGCCCTTTTCCAGTGGAGGCACCAGCAGTACCACTCCCCATTAGGGCACCGATGCCACCATCCCTAGCAGTAGACAGTGCATGCCACTTGACCATGTTTCATGAGTTCCAGTGACAGAGGCCACCTAGGTTCAGGGGAGATATGAACCCATAGGTGGTTGAGGATTGGGTGGAGGCTGTGGTGAGAGTTTTCTGATTGGTAGGGACAGCAGCTGACCTCATGGTGATACTTGTTGCTATCCTTCTACAGGAAGCAGTAGGAAGATGGTGGAGCTTATTGCTCCAGGTCCACAATGAGGTGACACTTTTCTGGGTAGACTTCGAGAGCCTATTTCGGGCAGAGTTTTTTCTAGAAACTCTTCACGCAGTGCGCTTATAGGAGCTAATTCATCTGTAGCAGGGCAACATGACTGTAGCTCAGTACTCAGTGAGGTTCACAGACCTGTCATGCTACTCCACTGATATGGTGAAGGATCCATTCTTCAGGGTCCGGACCTTCGATCATGGGATCATATGGGATATTAGAGCTTCTCTGGTCTCACTCAGCATCCCGACGCAGGCGGGGGTGTTATAGAGAGTGCTCTTGGTGGAGAGTTTCCTTGCTGAGCAATCACCAATAGCGAGACCTCCTACCAGTCATCACGTAGAGGATTATTCTACAGCCGGCAGTAGACATACATCACAGAGGTCCAAGAGGACCAAAACCATAGGTGGACGACCACATGACTCAGGATCGGTTGTACGGGGTACCCGAAGCGGAGACAGACATGCCAGGAGTGGGAAGTGTTACTCATGCGGCGGGCAGGGTCACATGGCTCATGACTGTCTGACCTAATTTATGAATGATCAGAAGAAAATCGAAGGACTTCCCAGATAGAGACAAATATTCGATCGAGGTAGTATGTAGGGAGTAGGTAGACGTGGCAGAGGGGATGGTTGTGCAGCTGGTGGTGGGCGACGTTTCGAGGTGTTACCACCACCACCACCAGGAGGTCCACACCGACTGTAGGAAGCAGGTGGAAAGGGGAGAGATTAGCTCTAGGCAGTTGAGTCTTACGATCATGTCTCTGGAGATGATTCAAGGTATGATCTAGGTCTACTACACCTAAGCTGCAGTACTTATAGACACAGGTGTCAGTCATTCTTTCATTGCCACTACCCTCGTATGGAGATCGGAGATTCCGACAGAGCCATTGGCTCGATCTTTACAACTAGAGACTCCTACGGGAGAAGATTCGATGTTTACGCACTGGTGCGGGCTGTGTGAGATTACTCTAGGAGGTGATAGATTTGGCTGGGATCTCCTAGTAGCGACGTTGAATCCTTACGACGTCATCTTGGGTATGGACTGGTTACCTACAGTCCATGCTCAGATTGACTGTATTAGGTGAAATGTGCGGTGTTTCCTCACAAATAGGACCAAGTTTACCTTCACCGGCGAGAAGGGTGCCTTTGCAGTGCAGGATGGACTTACTTGGAGAAGAGTGCAGTAGATCACTCATCAGTTGGCTTGCCTTACCCTCAGAGAAATCAATGTTGAGAGTCCGAGCTATCCTGTAGTGGTGGACCAGTACATAGATGTTTTCCCTGATGATGTCCTAGGTCTACCTTCTCGCAGAGAGGTGGAATTTTAAATTGAATTGTACCCCTGGACGACACTGATATCTACACCAGCATATTGGATTTCTCCAACGGAGCTTCGTGAGCTACAGGTACAACTAGAGGACTTGCAGGGGAAGGGATTCATCAAGCCCAGTGTTTCTCCCTAGGCAGCCCCAATTCTGTTCGCCAAGAAGGCGGATGGGAGCTTGAGTCTTTGTGTTGAATATCGGTTCATGAACCAGGTGACCATGGAAAACAAGTAGCCACTCCCGAGTATTGACAACCTCTTTGATCAGTTGAAGGGAGAACAGTGGTTATCAATGATAGACCTCAGATCAGGCTATCACTGACTCAGAGTTTGAGATGAGGATTTGTAGAAGATGGCCTTAAAATGTCGATATGGACACTATGAGTTCTTGGTTATGTCATTCAGTGTAAACAATGATCTATAAGTGTTCATGGGAATCATGAAAATGATCTTTCAACCATACCTTGATCGCTTTTTCATAGTCTTCATCGACGCCATTCTCATCTACTCGACTACTGAGGAGGATCCTACCTATCAATTGTAGGTAGTACTGGACACACTCCAAGAGCACCAGATTTATGGTAGGCTCTCAAAGTTACAGTTCTGGATCCGAGAGGATCACTTTTTTGTACATGTCATCTTGGAGGCTGGAGTTTCAGTGGATCCAGTGATGATTGAGGCGATACTTGCTTGGGAGGCACCGAAGAGTGCGATAGAGGTACGAAGTTTCCTGGGTTTGGCTGGTTATTACTGGAGGTTTGTACCAGACTTCTCTAAGGTTGCATTACCACTATCAGCCTTGAAGAAGAAGGGGAAACCCTTTGTGTGGTCAGAGAGATGCCAATATTGCTTTCAAGAGCAGAGGCAGAGGCTGACTAGTGCATCTTGAGGCTTATAGAGGAAGGCGTAGGGTACATAGTCTACTGTGACGAATCAGGGACCGGGCTTGGATGTGTCCTATGGTAGGAGCGAGCAGTGATCACATATGGTTCTCTTCAGTTGAGATAACATGAGCAGAAATATGCTACCCATGACATGGAGTTAGCAGCAGTGGTCTTCACCTTGAAGATGTGGAAACACTATCTGATGGGTGAGCATTTTACCATGTACTTTTATCACAAGAGTCTCAGGTATATCTTCTCTCAGAAATACCTGAACCTTAGACAATGAAATTGGCTTGAGTTCCTCTAGAACTATGATTGTGAGAAAGTCTATACTCTTGGGAAGGGGAACGTTGTTGTAGATGCACTCAGAAGGATATCTAGTATACACCTGCTAGGTGAGGTGACAGAGCAGCTAGCCACTTTGCAGATATCCTTTGTGGATATAAATGGAGCATCCTTCCTTCAGTCTCTTACAGTCACTCCCACACTTCTTCAGCGATTCAGAGAGACACAATACAAGGATGCTAACTGCGAGACACGATGTTCTCAAATATATACAGGGCAGGAACCTGATGGATTTTCTGAAGGTGGGGAGCACGTCGTCCTCTTCAGAGAACGTACCATGGTACCAGTGTCACTTCCGGAGGAAGTGTTGAGGGAGTTCCACACATCCCCTCTAGCGGTACATCTAGGAGTGGTGAAGATGTACCAGGATCTCTGACGACAGCACTGGTGGCCAAAAATGAAGAAAGCAGTAGCTAAGTTTGTCTCTCAGTGCCTCACTTCTCTGCAAGTAAAGGTGGAGCATCAGGTACCAACAGGATTTGTTTGACCTTTAGAGGTCCCAAAGTGGAAGTGGTATGGGATATCCATGGACTTCATGATAGGATTTCCACATATAACTAGAGTTTATGACTCGATTTTAGTGATCGTCGACCAACTCACCAAGTCATCCCACTTCCTATCGATTAGAGAGTAGGGTTCAGTATAAATATTGGGATGCCTCTATGTGCAGGAGATTGTGCGGCTACATGGAGCACCCATGACGATTGTATCAGATTGCGATGCACATTTCACTTCCCGGCTATGGAAGGGGTTGTAGAAGCTTTCAGGATGTAGCTTCGTTCGAGCACCACCTTCCACCCTCAGATGGATGGTCAGACTGAGTGGACCATTCAGACCCTCTAGGACATGCTTCATGCTTGTTTCCTCGACTTCGGTCGCATCTGGGAGGATCACTTGTCTTTGGTGGTGTTTGCATACAACACCAGCTATCACTCCACCATTGGGATGACACCTTTTGAGGCATTATACGTGCAACATTGCAGATCACCCTTGTGTTGGACTGACCCAGGGGAGTTAGCACTAGTGGGACTAGAGATGGTATGGGCTACCATAGAGAAGGTGCAGATCATCCAGGAGCAGATGAAGACTGCACAGAGTAGATAGAAGTCATATGCTGAAAGGAGATAGAGACCTTTGGATTTTGAGGATGGAGACAACGTCTTTCTCCGGGTCTCACGTCGATGAGGTTTCCAGATATTTAGCCAATGCGGAAAGTTATCTCTGAGATTCATCAGACTTTTTCAGGTCCTCAGCAGAGATAGCGAGGTGGCATACTGTTTACCTCTTCCACCTCAGTTGCACCGGGTGCATGGCATCTTCCATGTATCCCAACTGAGGAGATACGTGCATGATCCTTCTCAAATCATCGACCATGGAGAGCTGGTCATCGACAATGGGGAGACTTTACATAGGTTCCATTAGAGATTGAGGATCAAAAGGAGTGGGTCCTTTGTGGATGGTCGATACCTCAAGTGCACGTTCGCTGGCAGCTCGGGAACCTCCAGGAGAGTACATGAGAGCGGGAGGCTCAGATACATGCTCAGTACCCCAACTTGTTCCCTTAGTATGAGTTGTGGATTATGTGGACATAGAGCCCTGAGGTGGGGAGAATATAAAGACCCAAAATTTCCATTTAATGTTTTTTAATTAAATGGGAATTTTACGAGTCCACGAAAATTGATGGCGCATGATTCCGAGCCCTGGTGTGCCTAGAATCAATTTTTGATGTTTTTCTCTGGTACGTTTAATAAACGTACGAGTGGGTTTTTATAACTTTTAAACTGGTGCTCGGAATCAAAATCTGAGGGAACCATTGAACTCACAACACCGATATTCGCTTAAATATATTTTCACCTCGACGACAGTTGGTCGAGGGTGAAAGTTAGTTTTGGGTTTTTCATGGAAATAATAAAGTAAAATAAACACATGTTTTATTTTATTTTATCTATTGTAACCACCCATGTGGAAGTTATAAGTAGGTACCACCACACCTTAACATCCCATGAGAGGTTATGGTGGTGGGGAACACCACAGCTTAACCTCCCATGAGTTATGGTGGTTGGGACCACCTGAGGTTTATCCCTCATAATGGGGGGGGGGTGAGGAAACCTCTCAACTCCCTTAATTAATTTTATGTGTCATATTAAAATTAAATTCTTTCAATTTAATCTTATGCATCAACATAAAATTAAATTCTTTCAATTTTATTTTATGTGTCAACATAAAATTAAATTTTTTCAATTTTATTTTATGTGTCAATATAAAAATAAATGATATCAATTAATTTTATGTGTCAAAATAAAATTAAATGCTATCAATTAATTTTATGTGTCAACATAAAATGAAATTATATCAATTAATTTTATGTGTCAACATAAAATTAAATCCTATGAATTGTTTTTGATGTTGCTATTTCTTTTCCTTCACGGTGGAATTGGGGAAATGATTTGCTTTAGAAAATTGGGAGGAGCTCTTGGGAGAAAGATTCTATAATAAAGAATGATTCCTCCACAAAGAACGCATTCCACCGACAAGGAATGATCCACCAATGAAGAACGTCTTCCCCAACTTTGACCATCTTCCCTGAGAATTCCTCCGACGTAGGACGTCTTAGACTACGATGAGCCGACGCACAAACTGATGATCGAGGAAAATGCCGACGACAGCGACGTCCGTCTTTTCCCAATAATCCGTCTTCTTCCCCGTGACACCGTCGACGAACAACAAACAAGGTAGGGGGTTATTATCAAATTCTTGAATCTTTTCGATTATTATCCTCATACTTGGTTCATGATTAAAGTAGATCTACTTCCTATCACTCTAAACGCAGAGGGTGCGGACGAAACTAACATGGCCTGACCCCTCCGCTGATCTCCTTTGGTGTTTCGTCTAACTGTGTGCTTTCTTGTGTGTGTGTTACAGATTATAAAGGTAATGCCTTCCTAGTTTTAGGGAATTACACCTTTGGAGCTAGTCTCCATCCCCTGGCCTATGGAAGGTGGGCTTGGGGTAGTCATGACACGGGCCATGAGGGACGGGTCGTAACAGAGTTAATATGGTCTGCTAATCAAACACCTACCTTGAACTCTCTAAGTAGCGGCGTAGCCAAATCTTGTAGACTATGGGGGGAGGTTCAAGGATTATTTCTACTATAATACACAAGAAATAGAGTATTTTTATTCCATTATATAGGGTTCCTATAATTCTATAAAATAGTGGGAGAAATTTAATGATATAATTAATCATCAATGTCTAATTTGGTAAAGAAGATAAAAAGTAAAAACTACTAGTTTTTTGTAATAAAGGTAAATTAATACCACAAAATATATTGTGATAATTTTGGACAAAGTTATTTTCCTATCCATATGTGTTTCTAAAGAGTAGTACAGACCCTTGCGCACAATACTATTATATGGGGAATTTCAATGTGATGGTATCCTTATTACCTGTCAAACAACCTAAAGAAGAAAGGGTGTAAAAATGATTATAGGTGACTCATGTAGGATGGATATGATCATTATGTCATAATAATTTCATCAATTTCCAATGTTAGTTATGGTTACAACATCGGTACATAGATGATTTCACATATAGTCTCATATCAATGAAGATTTTGAGGAGAATGTGAAGCAAGATATGAATGGATGATATTAAACTGGTTATGTGTAAGTACAGAAGGTGGACCATGATATTTAAATAAATACCATTCTTACACATTTTCACCCATTTATTCTAGTTTCTTTTAAGATTAAAAATAGACAGGATGAAGTAAACACTTCATTACCTTTTGTGTAAAATTTTCCAAGAAATAGGAATATTAAAGATATATTAATCATTAATTCTTATAGTGAATAAGTTGAAAGAAAATGTGATATGGAAAATGGAAAGACTAATGCTAAAGGTACCTTCATAACACCCTTAAAATAAATAGGTAATAAATAAGAGGTTATTTTCTTCACATATCATGAAATAAATGTATGGAATTTTAATCATAATGAACTGAATTAAAGAAACAATAATTTTCTTCATCTTATTTAGGTATATTCATCAATAAAAAATGTAATTTTTTAGTTATAATTTTTAGGTATTAAATAAAATATGTTGATATTGTATGTTTACTTAAATATAGTAACCAAGTAAGTACAGAGACATTATTGGAAGTAAGGTGTGTTATCCAAGAAACTAAGAAAGGGTGGTTCTTAAGTCACCGGTGAGGATCACACAACTTTTGATTTCCCATTTAATGATGTTGGTAGAAAATTAATTGAGTATTACCAAAAAATTTATCTCATGTTTCCTTTGAACATAAGGAAAAATTATTCTAGGTTCGAGAATGAATGTTGTTTTTAGTGTTTCATACTCAACCAATAGTTCAGTGATACAAGAATCATAGGAAGTACACAATGGATATAAAATGAAATACTTATATACCCAATTCTGGAAAGATAATTCCTTGTCAAGTAAAACTAAAAGTGGATGTAAAGGATATACCAATTATGGTATTTAGACTCAGTGTAGATAAACACCTTATGTATTATCGATGTATACACTTATTTAGTTTGGTAAAGGAAACATTTAGAAATTAAGGTATGCCATAAATCTTACAAAATTATTTTAAAAAGATAGAATGAAATATTCCAAGGGTAAGATAGTGGTAAATATAATTCATAATATTCCATTAAGTAATTAAGGAATATAAAAATTAATTATTCTATATTCATGGTTAGAATATATTAGTTATCTCAGGCTGGCATGCCGAAGAATTTATTTACTAAGCATTTATCAATCAATATAATGTAGCATTGAGTAATTCCTAAATGCACATTACCTTATCCACATCATGATAGTGATGTTTATAAGTATGATCAATGATGGGTCTTACATTTTAACATTGATCAATAAAATATAGAATAAAAAATTCCTAAATACACATTTTATACATCATATTCATGATTTATGTAGTATCAATGTTTCAACTTACTGAACATTTCATTATATTTAATGAAGTGCTTTGAAAAAAAGGATGATGTCTCATCAATATATTCCAACTATCATGAAAAATGGATATCCTAACAGTTGTATTATGATTGAAATACATTTTCAAAAGAATACATGTTAATTTGAAAAGAATTTATTAGGATATAAACAAAATTTCAACAAGAAAAACACAAAGTGCATCTAAAGTAAGTATCCTAAAAGTTTCATAGAATATTATAGAAATAAAAAATATATAAAAGATATTTTCAAATTTAATGACTATATTTCTATATAAGGGTGCACAAATCAACTTGATAAAGTGAGATAAAGATTGACATGGGTTCAATCAATGCTAGAGAAGCACAAATAGTTGTCATAGGAACAAGTTCCACAAGACATCATGGAAGAGAAATGTTCCAGATACACATGCTACATAGGTAGGTTGAAACCATAGTAATGGTTTTATATTCACCATGGTCGGTGATAAACTATTCATTATGAATAATAATTCGTACAATTAAGCAGTTTTTGGCTATCATCTATGATTGATAAGGCTGATCAAAATTAAATAATTGATTCTATGTATCAAAGTGAAAAGGGGGTAATTATTTTGAATACTATAGTGGGTATTCAGGTGAGATGATACATGGGTGGTATACCTGTGGTACCAATAAGGATCGATTGGTTATACCTATTCATTATACCTAAATTGATTAGAACATTAATTACCAGAGCTAATAATTATGATCATTTTATTTTTAATTCGATGTCCATACCACCAGTTGTGGAAGGTATCAATTCGACACAACCAAAAAGGGATGGTGAAATCATATAATTCCAATAGGGTTACAAGTTACTGAAATCTATTTCAAGATTAAAGTATGTAACAAGATCATGGAATATTCATTTGGAATTAATTTATTCCATGTTTCTATTAGTTGTTAGTGGTAGTGCCATTATTTTCCAATTATGATCTGTTTAGTAACATATGGAAAACATCTATTGGTCTTACAATAGGTTAATACCAAAATGAAAGTAATTTCCAATGATTGACTTAAAGTAGCAACCTATTTCCTAGGGAATAGGATCAACCTACTTAATGTATTAACCTATGTTCTAGGGAATAAGATTTATTGAGTTATATGTAATAGTTTCTTAGAACTAGTAAATCGTACATTACTGGAATGTTCTTTAAAAATACATGTTGGAACAATTTGAGTGAGAATTTTCACCAATTTTACATGGAATAAATATCCCCAATAATACATTCATGCACATTGGAGGAGATTAATGTGGTGAGTTTAATACCATATTCTTTAGTGATTTATAAATCACATGTTCCATGACATGTACAAGAATTGGTATTTCTAGGATATAAATTATGCTAGGGAAATATCAGTTATATCCAATAGAAATACTAGTGAAGAAGTTAAAAATAACAGATTGTAGATGGGAAAGTATAAAATATATATACCTTGGATGTGGAGAGGAATGATATTGTTTTAAGAGGATAAGCTTGTCTTATCCATACTTACAAATACTGAGTACGTTTTTGGATTCTAAGGAAGCTAAAGAAGTAGTGTAAAATATGCAATGATTTATTACAGTTCTTGGAATCACAACTAATATGTAAAACTTCTATAACTATGATAATTATATTACTATTACTAGTAAATATGTTATGTTTTGAAAGTAGAAAAAGGGAAATAATTGGGGTTTCTATCTCCTGTGAATTTTTACTTAAGGTGGTGTGGTCACATATAGTACAATATACATGCAGTGCAGAAATGGAAGACCCAGCAACTAAAGCCATGACTCAGCAGAAACATGATCTTAATCATGTGAGTACTAAAAAATATAGTCATCAAGTTGGATCTAGTGCAAGTGGGAGTGTTGTAAAAGTGGGTTCCCTAGACCCAAAATTATTAGTACTTTTCAATTACCATATGATGTATACAATGATCTATGCATAATGTACAAATACCATTATAGTGTTCACATTTATGTGTCCACAATTAAATAGTAATATCCATAGATTAATTATCACATCAAATGGATAGTGAAGATACAATTATATTATGAAACCATAGAGAAAATATAACATTAATATTAAAAAATTGTCTAATGGTATAGATATATCATACTGTCTGGACACATTTGGTTTCTGAATTTCCAGTGCTAGTGGCTCATAAGGATTGAAACATATTCAGATGAATTTCTCAATTGGTGATCTCTAGTAGTTGAGATCATGAGGAAAAAAAACCAATAGGAAAACCACATTTTTTGGGTGTCATTGGTAGTTAATATCTACTAACATATGTACTGGACTCATAACTTGAGATCATTATCAATTTGTGCCATTTTATGGTGTACTTTGATGAAAGGAAAAAACAATAATAACAAAATCTTGGTGAGGTAACTTATGTTGGGTGCGCCATAGGTGGTGTGATAATGGTTGAATGATAAAGAAATTATTATTCACTTATGGGTTGAGGAATTAATATATCACGGGCCTAGGTGATCAAGATGGTAGTACCATTATAAATCTAGGGCCTAGGTAGTTGAAAGGATTATTCATTCAGTAAGATCAACAAATAATTAATCAAGAAAGGATGATGACACAAGTGTGTGTCCTTATTTATGAGATATTAAAAGACAAATAGATTATATTACATAGTATGTGTTCGTAGGTTAGTTGTTGCTTCTATGACTACTATTTATCTCTTTGGAGGCCTTGATGGGCTGTTAGACTCCACTCTTGGTCTATGGATACTATTCACTTCTAAAGAGATATAGTCCTAGTGAGCCACACATAGAAGAATATTCAATAACCTTCCATATTCTTTTGAATAGGTATATCAAACATGGTGGGGCCCACTATAAGGTCTGAGTGTTTTCCAAGTCATTGATCACAGAAAAATAAATAAATTCATTATTATTAAAGTAAATAATAATTGGGTATAATTTTTTTTGTAAATATATACAATTTAAGTTAACACAAGGAATACTATTAATCAAATGAATATTATTTTAATATTCTAGTTCATTTAATAATAGTGGGAATTTCGAGTTGAGTTCATGAATTGGTTTTATCATTTAATATATTTAATATACATTACATTCATGTGATAAAATATAAATAATATTTATAATGGAGTTGAGTTTTTCATATTTATTTATTTAGTGGATGTTTAATAAACATGAGATAGGGAACCCTTTCTGGGTATTTGGGAATCCCCTATAAATAGGAGGAGAGATGCTCTCACATAATGACTATTCAATGATATATTTCAAGATCCTCTATCTCCTCTCCTGCTTTCTAAATAGAGGAACTCTAGATCTAGGTGATTAGATCAATTTCTCCCTCACACATCATAAGAATGTCAATGTGGTGATCGTTTGGACATCGAAGGTGTTGTCAGATCGCCATGACAGCACCCAAAATTCAACGATTGACACACCTGTGGATTTTTAAAGTGTCTAGGGACAATCTAGATGGTTTATGATATGGATACTTTTTGTATTGATCACTGGTGAAAATCATATGTCAAGCACATATTAATATCTGAAAAGGTATGGTTTCGATTTAATATTTTTTCTTTGTTTAATTCATGCAAGATATTATAGACTATCACTAGAGAAGACAAGTCTCATCATCATGATGATGAAAAAGTTTAGAATCCCCAGCCCACTAGCTTCCACTTCTACCCTGGTAGCTATCCCCTCTACCCACAAGAAACAAAAAATCCTTAAATTATCAACCCTAATTAATGGACAATTTTACTAAAATTTCACCAAAACTCTAAACAAAGTAATGAAGAAACATACCATGTGATAAATTATGAATATAATCTTGAATATGGCCTCTTTAGACCTTAGTAATGATATTAGTATGAAATAACCATCAACCAAAATGATTTATACATTTTTTGGTGAAATCATTCATGGGAACCATATCAATTCCGCATAGAAATCAATGGAGAATAGAGAATAGAAGCAAGGATGAGAGGATAAGAGATATTACCAATATTCAGTGTAATGAATCAAGCATGAATAAAATAGATAAATTAAAAAAATGTAGGTGTAATATAAGATCCAAAGAGTATCCCCCCTTCAATCAAACACCTAAAAATGACGAAACCCTAAGGGGTTCTCAAAATAAACCCCCCTAAAAAATTACTAATAAAGCCCTCAAAATTGGAATTCCTAGAACATTTCAGGGCATGAACATATAGTTCATTCCATTAATTCTTCCTTAATAAGACCTCAATACCCATTTCCAATACTTTCAGGGTGTGAACCATAGGTTCACATCATGAATTGTCTTCAGATGCTAATTTTTAGTAGTATGCACACCTGACTCTTTCATGAATTTCTCCCACACCCCTTATACCCAATGATCAATAATATTCTAAAAACATCATTTAAGGTTGTTTAAAATATTAGAATCATTTTTCTATACCATGTTAAAAAATACATCATCAATTGAAAAATTCAAATTCCTTCATAAATTCCTAACTCGCAACGATGCAGGTCATTACACTCCCAAACTAGTATAAGACACAGATAAGGTATATAAAATAGGTTAAATAAAACATTAACCACTAAAAAAATAAGAAAAAACAAAATAGACTTAAGAGAAAAATTGGGGATGTCCCATGTGTAAAAAACTCAAGGAAACAACCATGGATAACCCCTGTGGATCCACAAGACAAGCTAACCAAAGACTCCAAATGAATGATCCACCTGCATTATAGACTCAAAGAGGGTCTAAATCCTATGTCCCTAAAACCCAGATGTTCTATGAACATCCACTATTAATAAGGTACCAAAAATATATAACATGAAGATGCATGTCCATTATGGTGTCTAGGAAGGTTGTGAGCATATATATTCTCAATAGGACACCATCAATGTTACTTAACTCAGTAATAAATAAAAAAGTGTATGCATTAATATGTTCATTAATTTATATTAATATATATGGTCAACCAAATTTGCAAAAAAATAATAATAATGGAATGGTAAATTTAATAACCAAACATTACACTCACATATTAACATATATAAAAATTGAATCCAAATACAAAGAGGATTGATACATGATATTTTTTTTGATTTAAGTGATCAAAATCAATGATTCCCTAGTCATGGAAACCATAACGCACATCTTGGGTAGTTAAGAATCTAATAGTACATATGTACACATATCCACCTACACATATGAGCATATTTGTGTATAGAGTCAGGGTGAAACACATATCCCATGGGGGAAAGGTAGTATAATAAGAAGTTATGGAAACCTAGATACCCATACTAGATAAATAATGAACAAGAACATATTGATAGGTATTTATATCCCTTAATTTTTTTAAAAAAAATCAATGATAATGATTAGGGATTATAATGTGATCGATTTGTAACCCTTTTCATGCATTCAAGCTATTTTTTAATAAGGAGTACCTACCCAAGTACTAGATTTAATGAAATTTACCAATATTTAAAGAATTATACCAAACAATTGAGGATAAAAATATATATCATAAAACAGAAGTGAATCCATAGATACCATTTTATATAAAGTAATTCAATAGAAAGCTTAACAATCATCATGTTAATGAGAATGAAATATATTAATGATTATTCATACTATAACAACCATCATATAACATGAAATAGAACTAGAAAATATCAAGTGTACTATATCAAGAGTTCTAAAATAGAATACAATCTATAACTCATGCATGGAATAAATATATAAGAAAGATAAGTAAGTAAAAAATACTAAAAGAACTCTGTTATGATTGTACTTATACGTTTAATCACCCCTAACAAAAAAGTACTATGTGTATTAATAAGTCCAAAAGTGCTTACTTGGTATAAACTATGAAGGGGATATTCATTTATTTTTTCATAACAATGCCTACTCTAGTTACCCCTAAAAGAGGATAAAATATAAACTAAAAAGAAAATTTTAAAACATTGATTCAAGTGTAAAGTTACTTACTAAATTGGATTTCCATGTTTAAAATACATTTTAAAAAAGGTCTATTTCTGAATTAAATCATAACTATAAATGATGTATTTAAACCATGTTATTTTCCAATTAAAAGAGGAAGTTTATTTAGAGGAATGAAATTGTAATTGTTAAAAACTTTCCCTTAATTTTTATTAATCTAATAGATATACACTCAGTAAACATTGAAAATGGTACATTATTTTTAAATAATGGGAGTTTTACCATTAGCGAATAATGTGGATTTGTAGAGACAACCCAATATTTAAAGAATTTATATAAACTATTCCAAGGATAAAAACTTTCATGATGTTCTTCATTTATTATTTATAGAAATTATGATGTTATTTTTGATAAAAATATATTTTTTGAAACCAAGAATGTATATGAATTTGTTACTTTCATCCACCTGGAAAACCTATCCATTACATCACCACTAATTTAAATCTTATCTAGGGTTTTTTTGGATTATTAACTAATAACTAATTCAATATATAGTGATAGGAAGTGACCACATGGGAAAAATGGTAGATTTATACTAAGGCATGCTAATAAGTATTAGTATAACAACATTTAAGATCAGATTCCAATGAATTATCACATTTATAATGTGAATGCAAGTGGGAATTCCATAAAAAAGACCTCTAAATGTATTACTCACTATATATCATCCCATATAATTACTAAGAATTAAATAAATTTGAAATAATGGAACTTTTAGCCACAATATGAAATGTTCCAGAGAAAGATATGTAACTTCCCCCGATCAGTGACCAGTGATTGGTGCCTTGGATGATTGTACCATGTGACTACATGCATGACTACCCAAATGCTAGAGGCTTTCAACAAGAACTGAGGGTCTAGGGTGTTACCATGAGGAATCTATACCTTCATATTAGAGTAAACACCTTTTGAAAATAACAAAATTGAATCAATAATAAATAACTAGAGAAAACATAATAAATAAAACATAATAAATAAAACATAATATACTATATCAACTGAAAGTAGAAGCATACAGTCATATAGATACACATTCACACCAACACACAACAACTGACCATCCACCGGACTGGTTATTTATACTAGATAAATAAATGAATAAAGTACATGGGAAATACTACTATCTATGAGACTCATCAAATGTCCATCTGTAATACCATCTATTCCATTTATCTTGATCATGAAACACTAGGAGTTTTCTTAACCTATGATCAGTGAAGTCTACTCAGGTACCCAAGGGACATGGACTCCAATGGAGTGTGTGAGTAAAAATTAGTTGGGAACCACAAATGAGTTACCTTACATAACCAATAAACATGATGTATGAACATGTGATATGCTTAGTAACATATTAAATAACTATGGAATCAAAAAAAATAATCAACTTCAACCCATAGGATATAATGTGACACTTGGGATCGACCATACATGATTTAGATAGTGAAAAAGTGTCTATAGGAAAGTAACATATCATCTTGGGTATTCATGTATTCCCCTAAAATCTCATCAATCAAATCAGTAACTCAGGGTAAATAAAACCTAGTAAATTATCTCAAAAAAATATGCTTGGTGGATAGAATCCTATACATATTATTATATAAACAATGGGGTCCAACATCCACCCAATAGTAAAAAAAACGTGGTCCAACATCCAGCTGATAGAAATAGTATACAGTGTGGGATGGCATCCTCCATGTAGTAATAACAAACAACATGGGATAGAATCCACCTGATAGTATTATATAAATAGTGGTGCCAATATCCACCCAATATTAATAGAAAATAGATCACTAGGGGATAGAATCCACCTACTGATGTCCCATATATTGTATTCCTCATATGGGTCGACCACTTACCAAAACCCACTACAAATATCTTAGGTTGGATAATTAATTAAAAAAACCATACCTATCACTATATCCCTACTAGGCTCATGAAATTGAAAAACCCATACATATCTTGGGATGCCATCAGGACCAGCCTGTGCAAGCATGAGAAGCCTAGCCAAACTGCCATGCGAAGGTGTAGAGATGATATCACGATGCAGATGTTGGGGAGGAGCAGTTCCAATGTAGTTAGAGTCTTTATATTTCCTCTAAGACCTACGAGTCAAGTAATCTCTAAGAATATGGGCCATTTAAGGGTTTCCCCTCATCCCTTGGGGGGTGGGGTGGGGTGGGGGGGGGGGGGGGGGGGGTCAAAAATCAATAAAAAAGAAGGCCTTCGGGCCATTCGGGCTAAATAATAACCACAAAAAACTAACCTTATTAGGGTTTTCATATAAATAGTAAGCTATTGAGTTCCCCTAGATCACAGCATATCTCAAACACCCTACATGGGTTACTTGATCTTAATATCATATCATAGACCGAGCCTACCACTCAGGGGGTGTAATACCCCAAGACATCACCATGATGACCAAAACGACATCTCTAACCTCATTACATAATACCCACATATACCAATTTTGATAGATGTCATAGTTCCCATCTCAATTTATAATTTTCCTAAATCGGTCCTCTTAGACATACTATATATATACACCCTACCCAGGCCATAGTCACCCAAGAAATCACATATAAAGGTAGAAGGAACTGTTTCCCAAATATCATGGAAACTATCCCAAAGGCCATAATACACATCAAGTCTCACATGTTCTAATCTCATGTTTTAAAGTGACACCTATGGTTTCCTGTAACTAGCCCATCCCTACTCCCTAATTAGGTGAGATAATGACACATATAATAAGGTCCTATATATTCTATTCATTTTATTTAATTTATACTCCACATGGGTTTTGGTATCTCATTCACACTTTTTTAGTCAATGCATCAACCATTAGTGATGGAGGAATTGAACAAGTGCTCAGGGGTCCATTGTTTTCCTTAGCTCTTTTTTCATTTCATAAATTTTAAAGGAATAATTCATTTTAAATAAAATATAAATAACCCAAGTGGAAGGAAAAAATATTTAATTCCATATAAATAATTCTTATAACACATAAAAATTAATAGGGTATAATGACACTACTTTTTCTTATATGACTACTACATCATTTCAAATATAAACACCATAATAGTTATACATTAATATATCAAAAGGTTTAATATATTAGGAAAAAAAGGATCATACAAAACTTATACTTAATAAAACATAAAAATTATTACAATCCTTATTCTCTATCCACTTAAATGTTCTCATTTTATCCTTAGTATATGTAGTCACCTGAGAATATACCTGAATGAAAGGGGTGAGATAAAAGCCCAATAATGGGAAGGATAAAATAGTTAAAATAAGAGACATGAATCAATAATAAATGGGTGATCATAATCATAATAATCATTTCATAATTTTGCGATAATCATCATAATCATGATGATGAAATTTGGAAAAATTCATGGAATGTGGAATATGCATAAAAATGTAACATCATGTTAGAGTCGTGGCACATGAGCCTTAGACCGGTTGGTAAGGACTCCGTAAGTGCATCCAAGTGACCCAGGATCAAATCCATGTAGAGGCATAATTTTTGGGTACTGTAACAGTAATGTAGCAGGTACTGTACATTACTATAGAAGATACTATAGCGGGGCTATAACAGGTACTATTTGGCACTATAGCAGTCGGGAATATGCCCCCGTTTGGGCCTTCGGGCCACTGATTTGGACCCCAAGTCCTTTAAGGCCTTTAGGACACCTAGGACTGCAGGTCAATAAGGCATTTAGTACACCTAAAGGCCTTTAGGCCACCTTAAGTACAGATAAAAACCAAACAACCTACAATAAACAAGATCTATAAGGAGGATGAGCAAAGGAGATTTCACCATAGTAGAAGCTAAATGGATTGCAAGAATGAGAGGGTATGGAACCTGCCATCGGGACAAGCCTGTGCATGCATGGGAATGACTACCCGAACAAACATGCGAAGGTGGAGAGCTGATTTTACAATGAAGATGTTGGGGAGGAGCAGTTCCAAGTAGTTAGTCTGGGTTGTATGTAATGTTTGAAGCCTACGGTCAATGAATTCCTCTAAGGCCTACAGGCCATGTAATACTTACACCTACGGGCCTTGTAAGGGTTCCACCTCACCCCTTGAAAGGTGGATTATCAAAAATAAATAAAAAAATGAAGGCCTTAAATCCATTGGATAGATGGATGTTAGGGTCATCTAATACCACACATAGTTTTGAACAACACTAGCATCATGTTCACACATAACATGTGAGCATAAATCATAAAATTATCATTGTGAACACATATAACACCATTCTCAGGTATAATATACATAATATAATTATATAAATCACATTACCCAATGAATTGGAGGGATATATTATTTTATTCTTGCCTGTCACATTATAATATTTACATAATCATGAATGCCACATAGAATGTATAATAACTGTAGTCATGAAATAAACCATGTAAAGGAATATGTTTTATAAGTATCTCAACAGGAATAATTTCATAAATAAAATTGGGGCTCATAAATTAATAATGGAAAAACATATTTGGCATTAACATCATCATTATTGAGTGAATAAGAAATAATTCAATAGGAGTAAAATATGTGTTTTGGAAAGAAAATCATTTTTGGAAAATCAATGTATTTAGATTATAAATCATGGTGGAAACATGTAAATACTGAAAATAAATGGTAAGAGTAGTTAAATTATATTTAAGAAAAATTATAGGAATATCCATTCTAAAATTGACATGAAATATGGATAACCCAAAGAAAGGGAGTTGGGTTTGAGAATCCCCTTACCTTCAATCCCTGTTTATTTCATCGCTTTTCCACCTCTTGAATAAAAAACATAGGTTTATTAAAGCATTCATATAGATGTTAATTATTTTTATTTTTACCACTATTTATCAATTATAATAATTTTATTATATTTCTTAATTTCCTTGGTTCAAGGATAGTCATTTTAATATATTATTTTCCATAAAAAGTTATCTTTTTTTGCTTCAATTTCCCTATTTTGTTAAAAGTCATTTATACATAAGTAGAATTAATTTTTGAAGATAGAAATTTTTTTTATACATTTATATATCATAAAAAATTTATTATAACCATCCATAGGTTTTTTGATAAGAAAAAAATTGGAAATATCATCATTGGTGGTAAACCGACTGTTAACAAGACATTGTCAAAAGGGAAGGAATAATAAGTTTGAAAATTTAATATGTTTTAAATATAATACTTTGAGTTGGTTATCATAAATAATATAATTATATGATAATAATTAATTATCCTTATAATATTTAGGTTTGAAAATGATCTTTGAAAAGATAAAAAGAATAGGATAATGAGAGGAAGAATTGATGAGAACATACCATCTTCTCGATGTTGCTTCTTCTATACGACACTAACATGATTTGATGATTAGAGTTTTATGGATCTAGAACATCAATATTTATTACAAGAGTATTGATAGATAAGACTTGGGTATATATTTAGCTTTGTAAAGTGAGGTAGGAGTGGTTTTTCATGGGGAGGTAGAGGGGTTATTTATACTTGAGGAGAGAGGTATTTCGAAGTTAAAATATTGAATAAAATACTATATCTAAGGTAAACATTTTAATGTTATATTTTTTTTAAATTATAAAACACAAATGAATTAAATAACATTATTTTATGACCTTGAATCAATTTATAATTCAAATTCATTAGTTTAATCAAAAGGAAATTATAAAAAATGAATAAATATTATTTTAATGTATTACTTGTGATTTTAGACTTTGGAAAGTAATTTAATTTTTTGGAAATATTTTTTATCATTTTTAATGACTAATTTATAAAATTAAATATTTTTTTTCTATCTTCAGGTTTTATAAAAAATAAGTTCATTATTTCACCATGAATGATGTAATTTAAGATTCACTAGTTACGAGAAAAACTATATTTTTACTATTCACCTAGAAATTGATTTATTTTAGAAAATTACCAGAGAAACATCCTTGGAAAATGGTGACATTATGATTTCAAAAATGATATTAATTTTATAAAAATAATTTTATAACCATGTAAATTTTACGTTTTTAGTATAAAATTATGATATTTCTGAAATCTTTTAAAATGCAGTTTATAAAAAATATGCTTCTATTTTCTTTGTTTTTTTTAATCATGATTTTTTATCATTATAATATTTATATTTACTTAAATTAATCATGATAAATATTATTTATTTTAAAATTTATTTTTTTGAGGTTACAATTTTATTCCAACAGTCAGGTTACTCTTTCTAACGATTTGGTTACTATTCCCAACGATCAAGTTTCTATTCCAATTATCACATTACTATTGTGATAGTCACATTAAGTCCAATAAATACATCTTAATTAGATAATTAATTATTCACTTAAATTCCTAGAAATGTTCTATATTTAAATTTTCTATAATTTTTATTAGTTTACAAGTATTATGTTTCATTTCTATAGTGTTGTTCATGGGAGTGATGATTCTAGCTGTTCAGGGTTGTAAGGACTCTACCTTAAGGGTTACATATTCTCGTGATTATAAAATAAAAATCACTCCACTTTCCCAAATATATTTTTCGTATATATTTTTAAATAATTATTACAAAATCTTACATAATGAACCCATACATTACAAGTCAACACTTCGGAACAGTCTCCATTTTTACTCTAAAATAAATCTTTAAAATAAAACATGATTTCTTTCCATGAAAAATCTTGATGAAATTACAATTGACTTCTTATTTTACTTTAACCATCCTTAAAACATATTTTTATTTCAAAAAAAGGTATAATCATAAAAATATAAATAATAGATATAAAAAAAATAAACCATTAATCCATAAGTACTTATAAAAAATTTTCCTTTTTCAAAATAAATTTACGGTCAAAATAAAAATTTTCTCACCCAATAAATCACATTTTCTTCCAAAATATTTCCATAAAATATTTCAAAAAATATATTAAAGGAAAAATAAAAACCATATAGTTTTCTTTGAAAACATTGTAAGCTCATGATTTTTTTTAAAAAGTTATACTTCTCACCCTTAATAAGTAACATATACTTACTTTTGAACATGAAAATAATAACATAAAACATGATATTTATGTAAAAACATAGAAAGAATAAATAAATCAGATAGGAAACTTGGGGAATCATTTTGTTATTATACTTACTTATGGATTAACCCATTAATCTACACATGAAATAACCATTTCGGTTATACATGAAATAACCCTCATGATTATACTTGGAGTAATCATCATAGTTTCATTTGGAATAACCATCATGGTCAACTTCCAACATAATAATACCCAATTCATTAAAGGGAAATAAAATAATGAGCAATATTTAGTTTATAAATGAACCAAACATCATCATAAAAAATTCCCAATAACTATAACATAATCCTAAAAAATTAATTATCACATCATAAAAACATTCCTTGAGGAAAATAACATTTTTTTAAAAGAAAACTGCACACATACAAAGGAATTTTCTTCATTTAATGGAACCATGTATTCTTTTAATGGAATATTCAAAAAAATAGTCATCAAGGTGAGATAATCCAATCTTATTGTATAAGTTAAAAAATATTCCTTCCATATTTTTGTTGAAAAATTAACAAAGTACCTCATTTGGAAAATGAAAAAAAAGATTCATTTCTAACCATTTTATAAGAAATAAAAAATGGGAAAATGAATTTAAAAAATAATAGAATATTAATAAAAACATCATTTAAATCATTTATATAAAAATATCATATGAATATGGAAGAAAAATAAAGTTTTAAGAGAATCTTTAAAAATATAATTTATAAAATAAATTCCCTTACTTTAAGTCAGACTCATCAGATACGTTCTTTATATTCCTTAATAATAAAATTAGGTTAAATTTTTATTACATAAAAACCTATTTAAAGTTAATTATTCATTTTATATCACTTATTTCAATGCTATATGAAATTATGTAATTAATTAAGTTCACTTTGGATATTTTGATTATATTTGGTCTATTAGTCGAAAATGACTTCTGTAATTTGACAATATTCATAGAGGTGATTGTTACACCATAACTAGAATAATAATAGTGATATAATTATAATATTTATACATAAATTAATATTTTAAATCCAACCATTAAATATGATTATGAAAAATTAACTACGTTACAAACATGGAGACAGTAGGTTGTACGTACGCATGAGTAACATTTCCATTTTCACCGATAATTTTGGAAAGAATACAATATTTATTTTATATTTATATAATGATAATAATATCATATATATCATATTAATTATTTTAATATAGTTATATATTTCATCCATGTTATGTGGTGATCAAAAATGAATCACATTGCTTCGTGGAGGTGGTAGTCCACTTGTAAACACAAACGAGGTTATCATTTTTCTATACATGAAAATGTAATAATTAAAATGATATATTATATTTTAATAATTAAAATTATTTAATTAATGTCATATAAAAATGTTAATAACAACATTATAACTAGCCTTGAGATACGGTGAGGGAAAATGTATTGCATCAGTTTTCAGGACAGTAGTCTGTCGTACACAAGAATCATGATTTTGTTTCCCATTTGATGGAACAGGAGATTGAAATGTGTCATTAAACTTACATAATAATATATTAGTATAGTTAGGATAAATTATTTGTTATATTATCATGGTTTAATAATGATTCAGTGATGTGTAAGAATAAAAAAACTAAAACATATGGATAAAAACTATACCTTTTCTTCGGACAACTCATTTTTCAACCCCTTAAGACTTATATGATTGGTATTACGATGAAAAAAAATACATTTATAATTATAATAGGTATTTAATAAAGGTATTTGTTTTGTTTTTTTCCAAAAAAATGGGTTTTAATTGTGAAGAAATGAGAATAACGCATGCCCTTTTATCATAGAGGGGAGGGACACTCCTTGAATTTCTCAAAACAATAAAATAATATAAAATAATATTTAATTAAAAATGTATCAAAAGTGATTTATTTATAAGATAAGATTATTAGAAGTCTAAATTACATAATACAATAAGAATTAGTAAAGTTTTCACTGTATTTCTACCTTTTCTTTTGGTTTAAACCACCATTTGACCCCTTTAACTCTTACCATAACAACAAAGATTTTTACTCTTTTAGGGTTAATATAGTTACTATAAAATGAAAAAACCCATAAATTGACCATGTTTTATATTATAAATTATATCATAATCACTTTTATTAATCTAATAATATTATTAATTTTATATCATTAAATAAAATATTATTTATTATAAAATATCAATAATTTCAAATTTTAGAACAATTCATTATGTTGACATTAATAATATAAATATAACACTTATAATTATAAAAAATAATTTTAATAAATCCCTAAAATTTAAATTTAATCTATAAAATTCATTTATCACATTAATTTTCTCATATTATATTTATTTTAATATTTTTAATATAATTTATTTTATTTTCCAATAATTGAATAATTATTCCATCAGCATTGAGAAAGAATTAAAGGTAATAATTTCATTCCTAAAAATTAAAAATAAATTTCCATGATTAATATAAATCCTTTAGATTTAAAAATACAATTTATAGCTGAACATATTCTCTGGATAATAACATATTAGAAATATTACACTTATTAAAACAAGAGTGTCATTTGTTTGACATTTCTTTAAATAAAAAAATATAAGGGACTTAATCTCACCCATAATATTCTATTTACCTTAATCTAATAAAGCTTCAAAAAATTATAATTATCTTCTTCCAAGAGAAAATTAAAATCTTAACATCCAGATCAATTTTCAATCCCATGGTTATCTATGCGATAAAACATATTTTCCTCAAAATGAACTTACGCTTAATTGGTCATATCATTAAAATAACAAAAAACAATATTATACTAACTAAGAAATCTAATTTTCCAGTGTAAGGTGATTAAAATTTTTCTCCCTTCAGTTATGGGTTCAATCCTCTTGGACTTTCTGAACGTGAATGGTTGTTACCCAACCTGTGGGTTTTCCTTTTACTAAAACTATATTAATTTACTTCCAATAATATTCCCAAAATAATGAACATCCTCAAAAAGGTAATAAACCAACGTTCACTCAAAATAAAAGATTATATAAAATTTAAATTTTCTCCATATATTTAAACTTATGTGTATAAAATTTAAAGGAATTACCCTAAAATAATATTTTCAATAAAACCTATAATTAACCTAAGGGTTGTATGTACATAAATGTATCTCAAAATACTATTAATAATCATAATATTACACCAATTAAAACCAAAAAATGGATTTCTAATAATATTAAAATAATATCAAATTTATACTTTTAAACCCATGATGATATTTATAACTTTTCAGTTTTCCACACCTGAAAATATCATAATCTGAAAAGTTATCTAAACCTTTCTCTGATACCAACTATAAGGACTTGAACTTAAACATTAAACATTCTATTGATTTTAAAATATAATTCACTTTAATTTCTTAATGATCTTTTAGTTTTATAGTTTTAGATAATTTGGAAACAATATTACATAAAAAACCATATATAACTAGTGGACACTTCTATATAGTATCTATTTTTCCTATAAAACGAAAGTCATTAAAATTCAACATGATTTCTCTTCATGAAAAATCTTCACGACTTTAAAATTAAATTCTAATTTTCCTTTACCCATCCTTAAAACTTTTGATTTTTTTAAAATTTCATATGATCTAAAATATCTCAGTAAGGGACATAAAAAGAATGCAAAAAATCATTAATCGATAAATACTTATAAAAAGTTTTCCTTTAAAAAAAACAACATTTAGGATCAAAATAAACATTTTCTTACCATGAAATCACCTTCTATTCCCAAATATTTCCATGATAAATTCCCTTATAAATATTAAATAAAAAATAAAATTCATATAGGTTTCTTTTAAAACATGATAAACTTATGAAAACTTTTCCATAATGTTATAATTTTCCCCCTTATGAAGTAACATATATTTTATTTTAAACATGAACATAAAAACATACCTTGTGAAAACATGATATTTTTGTAAAACCATAAAAATAATAGATTAATAATATAGGTAACTTGGGAATCATTTTATTATCACAATTAGATATTTAGTAACACTCACAAATACATATGAAATAACCCTCACTGTTATTCTGGAAATAATCCAAACAGTTATACTTGATGTAACTATCACAGTTACATTTGGAATAACCATCACTATCAAATTAAAAAATAAATATACACAATTAATTGGAGGGATATAATGGATCTACCAAAATTTGTTTTATAATGGAACCAACCATCATAATAAACATTTCAGAAGACCTATAACATAATCATAAAACATGAATACTTGCATCAAAAAACATTCATTGGGGAAAATAACATTTTTTTTAAAAATAAAACTGCACACATACAATGGAAAAAAATTTATTTGAAAATAACAATGTAATAATGTAAAGGAATTTTGAAGGAAAATATTATTAAGGAAGGAATTAAAATTTTATCATTTCATATAAGTTAAAAAATAGTCCTCTCATTTTTTTTGAAAGTCACAAAGTACCTCTTTTGGAAAATGAAAAAAAGATTAATTTCTAACAATTTTTGAAAAAATAAAACATGGGTAAAAATTAATTTAAAAACCCATATAAGAATAAAAAATACATTATTTAAATAATATTTAGAAAACAATCATATGGATTTGGAATAAAAACATAGTTTTAATGGAAACTTTAAAAAGATAATTTTTTAACGAGAGTCCCTTACCATGAGTTTGACTCATCATGTATGTTATTTATATTCCTAAATAAAAATATTAGGTTAATTTATAATTCATTAATCAAAATTTTAAATATAATTATTATATTTACATCACTTATTTATATATTGTATATAATTACTTAATTAATTGAGTTCACTTCATATATTTTGATGATATTCTGTTCATAAGTCTAAAATTAATTCAATCATTTGACTACCATATTAGAGGTCATTATTCCACCATCTATAGAATAATAATAATGATATAATTTTAATTTTTATAAATCAATTATACTTTTAAATCCATCCATTAAATATGATTATGAAAAATGAAATACGTTACAATCATGGAGACGGTAGGCCATAAATATGCATGAGTAACATTTTTATTATTCAACTATCAAATTGGTAAGAAGGTAAGTATTATTTTATCTTTAAAAATTGATGATAATATAAAATATATTATATAAATTATTTAAATTTAAATATATATATATATATATATATCATCCTTGTGATATGGTGATGAAAAACGAATCACATCGCTTCGTAGAGGTGGTAGTCCACACATATGCACCAAAGATATTATCATTTTTTTCTATGCATAGAAAGGTATAAATTTAAATGATATATTATATTTTAAGAATTAAAAATATTCCATTAATATCATATATAAATTTTAATTCCATCATTATAAATAGTCTTCAGATATGATGAGGGAAAACCAATTGCATCGGTTCTTTAGGCAGTAGTCTGCCGTATACACGAATGATGATTTCGTTTCCCATTTAATGGAATAGGAGATAGATATGGATTAGTAAAATTAAATGATAACATATAATTATACTTTTATTTATCTATTTATTATATTATCATGATTCAAGCATGTTTTAGGGATGTGTAGGAAGAAACAAAACTAAAACATGCAGATAAAAA
This sequence comes from Viscum album, assembly GCA_963277665.1. NCBI lineage: Eukaryota > Viridiplantae > Streptophyta > Magnoliopsida > Santalales > Viscaceae > Viscum > Viscum album. The sequence continues at coordinate 1,007,592,999 of OY728152.1, read as the reverse complement.
CTATTTATCTTCTTCGAGAAACTCTTTTTCATAACACCTTACGAATTATATGATTTGTATTCTACCTAGAAAAAGACCTATAAAATTATTGGATGCATTTTAGGAAGTTATTTTTATTGTTATTGGTAAAAAATTGGATTTGAAGTGTGAATAAATGAGAATAAGAGGTTCCCTTTTATAAGAGAAGGGTGGGGCACTTTTAGAATTTCTCAAAATAAGAAATTAATATAAATAAATATTTAATTCAAAATGGCTCCAAATTTATTTTTTTAAGATTTTATGTTTATGGATTTAAATTTAATAATAAAATAGTAATTAGAAAAGATTTTACTATATTTATACCTGTATATTTTTAACCCTTATTTAACCCCTTTAACAGTTATTGTGACAAAATGGATTTTTACTCTTTGAGTGTTAATATAGTTAATATAAAATAAAAAAAGACCCATAAATGGACTATGTTTTATATTATAAACCATAAAATCATCACTTTTCTTAATATAATATTATTATTAATTTTATATCTTTTAATTAAATATTATTTTTTATAAAATATCAATATTTTCAATTTTTAGAACTATTAATTACTTTGACTTTAATAATATAAACATTACACTTATAATTCAAAAATATTATTTTAATACATCCATAACATGTCAAGTTAATCTATAAAATTCGTGGATCACATCAATTATCTCAAATTATATTTATTTTCATATTTTTAATATCATTTAATTCATTTTTCAAATAATTGAATAATTACTCCAACAGCATTGTGAAAGCATTTAAGGTAATAATTTCTTTCATCAAAATTTATAATAAATTACCATCATGGAGATAAAAATTTAATATTTTAATATAATATTTATAGTCTAATATATCCTCCAGATAAAACTATATTAAAAAATATTACACTTATTAAAATAAGAGTATGATATGTTTTCTATTTCTTTAAATAAAACACTACAAAGGCCTTAATCTTATCCAAATGAAATAAAAGGTCTAAAATTAGAATTTTGAATAATTATGTATGATATATAATCATCTGAAAAAATTTAATCATGTTTTAGAGTAATTTTATTATCCTTATCATTTTATTTTTAACCATTAATTACCTGATTTATCCTTTACTGAGGTAACAAAAATTACTATAGTCACTGTTAATAATGAGAAAAATAAAAGAGTACCATTTAAAAAAATTGAACTCAATGATTCTAAATATGGAAACCATTTTTAAAAATTCAAAACAATTAATTCAATTATTTTAATTTAAAATTACTCCCACAAAACGCAATGAAAACTAGTTTTCTTGAAAAATGTGTTTTTAAAGAAAAAAAGTAATTATAACAAAATAAGTTATAAGGATGAATAAAATGTAATTAATTATACTATATATAAATAAATATTAATTAATTTACTTTTATATAAAATTAAAAATACAAAATTTACTTTTAATATAAATGAAATGATAGTTTTATAAAAATCGGTATTTTTCAGTATTCACTGAAAAAAATATTTCCATAAAATTATCAAAAAAAATCCCATGATAATTTTGAAATAAGGAATTAAAAAATAAAATTACTTTTTCTCTAATAAATATTCTAAAACTTATATAAATTAATTATAATATTCACTCATAAAAAGTAAAAGAACCGTTTTGAAGAAATTGTATTTTTTGAAGAATAAAATAATTTTTTACTAAAATTTTTAGTGATGATTTAAAAATAATTATTTAATACATTAGTAATTATTATGACCATTATATATTTCATAATTTCATTAATACTATATATTCCTATTAATTTAACGGCTAGGTCATAATAGTCATATTTAAATAATACTATTTTGTTATTCATCTGAGATCTATGTTGTGTATATTGTATATTATCAAATATAGTCTTTTATTTTTACAATATTGGGAAGTTATAGGGGTGATACATGTTTTTATAATATAGTTTTTCTATTTTATATTTTTTATGACCTTGTAATATTTGACATTTTAATGGGTTTATTCATTAACAAATTTAATTATTTTCATTAATGAATTAATGTGTTGCTGGTTTGTCTATGTGATCTATGAATATAATAATTTTATAACATAATATAAAAAACATTTATCTAGGAAAAAATTATCATTTAAAAAATATGGGTTGTTACATACTTCCCCCTTTATAAATTTTATCCTCTGAATTTCAACTCATATTCTCTATTTAGAATAGATGTGGGTAATTTTTTTAATCATTTCCTTTGGTTCCTGTGTCACCTATTCATACTTATGGTTCCTCAAAAAAAAATTGACAAGGTGAGTTGTCTTGTTATGTAGAACTTTTTCTCTACAGTCTAAGTACATCACTAGATGCTCCTCATATGTGAGTTCATTATACAGTTTTACCACCTCTAGATTCAGTACATGTGAGGGGTTGGGTATGTACATCCTCTGGAGAGATATGTGGAACAAATAATAAACATGATCTATATTTGGGGGAAGTGAACGCCAATAAGACACTACTCATATGTGATCAAGGATCTGAAAGGGTCTAATGTACCTAGTTTTAATATTTCATTTCTTTTCAAACCGCATGACTATCTTCCATGGTGATACTTGAAGGAAAAATTTGTATCCAACTTCAAAATCCAAATCCCTTCAATTGTTTTCAGCATAATCCTTTGTCTAAATCTAAAAAACTTTTATTTTTTGGGATTTCTTGAACCTTCTTTACCATCTATTGAACAAGATCGGGTTTAAGTCACTTTTTTTCTAAAACTTCATTCCAACATGTAGTATTTATATATCACTTCCCATACAGAGATTCATATGGAGCCATTTAAATATTTAGGTGGAATTTTTTTTGTATACTAACTCAAATTATATGAGATGTTGATCTCATCACCCTTTAAATTCCATTGATCAGGATCTCAACATGTCGACGAGTGTTTGAATAGTACTTTCACATTGGTCATTATTTTTTGGGTAGTTGATTCTTGCTCAAATTTACCCAAGAGAAGAAGGTAAGACGATCCTTGTAGTTTAGCTTGGGTTATCGAATCCACATAGACCTAAGAAGAAAGATATAGACAGGTACATTCTATGGACTGTTTTTGGCTATGAAGTGGCAAACTTGGATTGATTTTGGATGGGTTTGAAAAATATCTAATAGATTTAAGTGAATTCAATTTAAAAGAATGAGTTGATCCTAGGTTATCACTCGGGGTGGATTGGACGCATTTCCTTTTTAATAATTTCAATTTCTTATATTTGAGATGGGTTCATTTAAGGAGATAAAACAACATCATCACTTACTGGTTTAATTACTACACCCTTTAATACTAATCACCTATACACTTGAAGGATAAATGTTTTGAGCACTTCAAGGTAAAGGTTCGTATTAGCACTTGATGTGTGTAGCCTTAAATTCAACAAGGACGATGGAGTTTAAAAATCATCAAATAAAAATCTCAATTAAAGAAGTGATTATATATTAATGAGGTGATAAATAACATCCAATCTAGCCCCTTGATACTCCCTTGGATCAACCCATAAGTGGGTTATCCCTCCATTGATCTCATGGTTTCAATGGAAGCGGAAAGTAGACTCATGAGGGAGGAAATGAAGAAGTAAAAAAAATGCAACAAAATAACAATCACTCCACCGTTGTGTGATAATCTCACAAGGTTTGGTATGAACAAGTTCACACCTTGAACCAATGGTATCAAAATGATAAGGATAATAACAGAATAATAAGAGAATAAGATCTTTTATTAATAAACAAGGATGAATTAAAACAACTTACATGTGAAGGAAGAACATTACAAAGAGAAATTGGCAGCATAACATTAAGATGAAAACAAGCTCAAAGATTCCTAAATCCTCCAACACCACTGCCTTAAATAGGCATTTTTTTATCCCTTGGGTCGAGCCTCCAACAGTACAAAGCATCTCAATTAATTTTGGTTGGCCATAGGTGGTGGAAAACTTGTGGAATTTGGACATTTCCACATTTGGCCCGAGGTGGCAGCCAACTTTCATCCACCGAACAAACGCGTTTGGATGACCTTCTAGATGGCCGAATCAGAATGGTCCATAGAAAAAGAAAATGGAGAACCGGATGTGTTATAACCTCCTGTAAACGTTGGGCCCATTTGGAGTTGTGGATTACGAGATATGATCAAGGTAGTGGGCTGTTTTTCTGGGCCACAGAATCTGGCCCATAATTTTATCTCTAACTTGGGCCGCCTAAATGACCAACATGGAGTCTGAATTAGCATTAAGTACTGAAGAGTGATTTGTTCCTACACTTGTCTTCTAGCATACCACGAAAGTTGGGATTAATTGGGCCTATAGGTTGGGCCCCACAGTATCATTAGTGGTCTGATGTACAATCTTCCTTCTCAAGAATTGCTTCCTTTCATTTCCAAATATCTCCATCATCCTCCATGAATTATCCACTGATCCCTGAATCAAACATGTTCATATTGGAGTGTAGATCAATTTAAAAAAATATCAAATTAAAATATGTATAATCAGATGAAGAATTTGGTACTTTAAATTATGTTCAAAAATGTACCACATAATAGTGCATTTTAAGAAGGTATTACAATCATAATGTGAAATGATGTTCAAAGTGTAAAATGCACTAAAATGGTGTTTATGAATAATAAATAACATGAATATTATATATATTACCAATGAATATTATCCTCATTTAGTGCCTAATCACACCCCCCAACTTGAGTTTTGCTAGTCCCGAGCAAAATATATCTCAACAATATGAAATTTGAATTCCCTTTTCCAAAAACATTTTAGTACACAACGATCACCAAAACCCTTATACCAAAAAAAATCATGAAACCCATCAAAATATTTTAATACAAGATAGTTTCATAAGCAGATCCCAATCCCAAGCCCATTCCTTTGTTCAAATTCATTGCCATATTTCATCCAATGTCAATTAAGTGTGAGGATGTGTTGTGCATCACAATAGACATGGGGGTTCATCTTTATTCAAGGGGGAAAAGATGGAAGCGCTAGGTAGAATCACATTTCAATATTAAGATGAGTAAATTTTCTTTTGTATCATAGTTTTTTTTGTTTTTTTGTTTTTGTTTTTTTTGCAATTTTGCCATGGTAATTGAAGTTGCACTCAAAAGAGTCAACCCCTGTAGCGAGACTTTTCCGATGACTCCTAGGCTTAAAGACCTTAGGGCACCAAGTGAAGCCCACATACTCGGGAATCATCTCGAGTTAACTCAGTAAAAAAAAATTCAAATTACCAAAAATAGAGATAAAATTACTAACTCTGGGCCAGACAACTATGGAGTCACGATCCCCAAGTGCCGAAAGCCACGCATTAGGTCATTTCATTGCTCTACGCGCAATTTTTTTGAATACTCATATTAAACTAAAATGATCACCAAAACTATGCTATATATTTAGGGGACCCCATGAACTCAAACTAATACCCCACTATCCAAAGGACGTGCATTGTGATCTTTTTTTTTGGATGAAAATATAAATGATGAAATATCACATTTGACAGCCACACTTTCCAAAATCAATGCTCATAAAATTATACAAGGATTAAAATCAGAATCAGGGTATGATAAATTATTTGATATTTAGTTTCAAAGTGTGCAATGTGTATTACCATGTTTAAAGTTAAAGGAATTTTTCCTTCCATTTTCACAATTTTTTTTTCAAATCATTTATCATTTTTTTTGACACAAAAGAATTTTTTATTTTATCTCCCCCCAACATAAAATAACATTGTCCCCCGTGTTTAAATAAAAGAAAATTTAGAAGGGGGTAGAGGTAGAGAATGAAAGTTCAAAAAGGAAATTGAAAATGAGGGTCATGGAATGAAGTCACCTGGTGGTTGAAGTTTGAAGTTCTTGCTGCTCCAATTTATTCCTTTGATATCCATGTCGCTTGCAAAGTTCCCTAGTGGAAAAAAGAAAAACAAAACAAACAAAACAAACAAAACAAACAAAACAAACAATATATATATATTTATATAATAAAGGAAGTAAAATATAAGTATATATATAAAAATTATAGAATAAGGAAGCACAAGAAGCCGCATGTCAGTGGTAAGCGCGCGCCCCTGTCTCCCTTCAGTCCTGGGTTTGAGTCCCCGCGGCTTCACCGGTTGTGACGGGGTTTTCCCCATGGCCTATGGCATGGAATTTTTATTTTTTATTTTTTATTATATTTTTATTTATTTATTTTTGTTTTTTAATTTTTTTAACCTAAAAACACAAAAAAAAAAACAAATTGATGATACATTGTCTTCTTTTTAAATTTTTGGGTAAGGTATTACTCAAGAATCACACCACGTGACACAGATGAATATGGTTCTCCCCTTTCTTACCCATCCATACTCATTATAGAAGAACATGTCAACAATTTATTTTTTTTCGAAATATCAAAATGTCTCATTAACCCTATTTAAAATATAAAGTTGATTAAAACAACGAAATTATTGGAAACTTGAAAACCATGGGTTGCCTCCCATTCAGCGCTTTGTTTAACATCGTTAGCCTGACATGGACACGAAATCTATTAATTTGTTCCTGGGTCATAGGTTGGCTCAGTTAACTCAACTTTATTTCCTGTTTATTGAATGATTCAATGAATGGTTTTAACCTTTGACCATTGACCTCGAAAATGTAACCACTTGTGGGATCTTGAATTTCTACTGCCCCATGGGGGTACACATAATGCGCTATGAAAGGTCCTGACCATATAGACCTTAAATTTCCTGGGTGTAAATGAAGTTTTGAACTATACAAGAGCACAAGTTTTCCTGGTTCAAAATGTTTGACCTTGATATTCCTAGATTGGTAGGCTTTAACTCTAGCTTTATTGATCCTTGAATTTTCATAAGCCTCCATCCTTAGTTCCTCCAGTTCATTGAGATCTAATTTCCTTTTTTTTCCGGCCAATGAGAGGTCATAATCCATTTTCTTAATTGCCCAAAAGGCCTTATGTTCAATCTCCACTGGAAAATGGAATGCTTTACCATAAACCAACCTATATGGGGACATTCCTAAAATGGTTTTATATGCAGTTATATAGGCCCAAAGAGCATCTAAGAGTTTCTCAGACCAATCTTTCCTAGAGGGGTTGATAGTTTTTTCAAGAATTTGGTTAATCTCCCTATTCGCTAACTCAGCTTGACCATTGGTTTTAGGATGGTATGCAGTGGACACTTTATGAGAAATAACATACTTAGACATGAGTGAAGCGAATGGGCAGTTGCAGAAATGGGTTCCTCGATCACTGATTATAGCCCTAGGAATTCCAAATCTTGAAAATATGTTCTCTTTTAGAAATATAATCACAACTTGATGATCATTAGACTTAGTGGGAATGGCCTCAACCCATTTTGAGACATAATCAACAGCTAAGAGTATGTAGAGGTATCCAAGAGAGTTTGAGAAGGGACCCATGAAATCAATTCCCCAACAGTAAAATATTTCAACCACTAGGATGGGAGTGAGTGGCATTTGATTCCTTTTTGTGATGGACCCTACTTGTTAAAACCTAGGACAGCTTTGACAAAATGTGTAGGAGTCCCTTGAGAGGGTGGTCCAGAAAAGACCACATTGAAGAATCTTAGCAGATGTTTTCTTAGAGGAAAAGTGACCTCCACATGCCTCACTGTGACAGAATTTAAGGATGGACTCTTGTTCAGATTCTGGAACACACCTCCTAATGACTTGGTCAGGGCAGAACTTATAGAGGTATGGATCATCAAATACATAGTGTCTAACATCAGAAAGAAATTTCCTTCGAGCTTGAGTCCCTAAGAATTTTGAATGACTCCTGTCACTAAGAAATTTGCTATGTCAGCATACCAAGGGCATTCACTCACAGAGTATAGGTGTTCATCAAGAAAAGAATCAGACACAGAAAGGTGATTTGAGTTGTCTTTGAATTCCATACTAGAGAGGTGATCAGCTACAAAATTTTCAACTCCCTTTTTATCCTTGATTGTGAGGTCAAATTCTTGTAATAGAAGGACCCACCTAATCAGTCTAGCCTTAGAATCTTGTTTTTGGAAGAGGTATTTTAGTGTAGAATGGTCAGTGAACACAGTGATGGGGGATCCTAAGAGGTAGGACCTAAACTTCTCTAAGGCAAACACAATAGCAAGTAACTCCTTTTCAATGGTGGTGTAGTTTATTTGGGCATCATTTAAGGATTTTCTTGCATAAGAAATGACATAAGGAGTTTTATCACAACGTTGTCCTAACACAGATCCAACAGCAAAGTCACTGGAATCACACATAAGTTCGAAAGGAAGGTTCCAATTTGGAGATTTCATAATTGGAGGAGAGGTGAGAGAGGATTTGAGGGTTGAGAATGAACCCTCACAGCTTTCTGTCCAAACAAATGGAGAATCCTTTACTAGGAGAGCACAAAGGGGACGGGAGATTGAACTAAAGTCTTTGATTAATATTCTATAGAAACTAGCATGTCCTAAGAAAGACCTCACTTCCTTGACGGTTTTGGGTGATGGAAGGTGACGAATGATGTAAACCTTTTCTTTATCAACTTCAATCCCCCTACTCGAGACCAGATGGCCTAGAACAAGTCCCTATTTAACCATGAAATGACATTTTTCCCAGTTTAGGACCATATTCTTTTCTTCACATCCTGACAAGACTCTCTCCACATTCTGCAGACATCCCTCAAAAGTATCCCCAAACACAGAGAAGTCATCCATGAAGACCACTAGAAAATCCCCTACCATGTCTAAGAAGATTCCCATTATGCACCGCTGGAAGGTTCCAGGGGCATTGCATAACCCGAAGGGCATGCGTTTGAAGGCAAAGGTACCGAAAGGACATGTGAATGTAGTCTTCCCTTGATCCTTTAGGGAGACCTCAATTTGATTGTACCCCGAGTACCCATCTAAGAAACAGTAGAAGGCATGACCTGCCACTCTCTCAAGGACTTGGTCAATGAATGGTAATGGGAAATGGTCCTTCTTGGTGAATGAGTTTAGTTTCCTATAGTCAATGCAGACCCTCCATCCACTACTCACCCTTTTTGGAAGAATCTCTCCATCCTCATTGGTTATCACTGTGATTCCAGCCTTTTTTGGAACCACTTGGATTGGGCTCACCCATTCACTCTCAGCTATGGGATATATGATACCAGCTTTCAACAATTTCAGAAGTTCTTTCCTTAATAATTCCAAGAGATTAGGATTGAGTCACCGTTGAGGTTGACGAAATGGCTTTGAATCAGATTCTAGAACAATCCTATGAGTCCCAATATGTGGGCTAATCCCAGGAATATCAGAAAGGGTCCAACCAATGGATTTCTTATGCTTCCTAAGGAAATATAGAATCATCCTCTCATGATTGGATTCAAGAGAAGAAGAAATGACAATAGGATGTGTTTTATTGTCCCCTAGGAAAGCATACTTGAGTGTAGTAGGAAGTTCCTTCAATTCAAGATCAGGTTGGTTCAGAATTTTAGCAGAAGATTGGGACATTGGATCAAGATCAATTTCTTTTTTTAGAGTTTCAGATAGGGTTGATTCCTCACATGTAGAAGTTTCAGCTACTAGATTGGCTTGATCAGATTTAGGGAAGGAATTTAGAGGGGTCTCTATGAAAGTGGTTTCTTGAAAGGTTTCACTGATTGTTGGACCTAAGACTTCATCATAAGAGCAATTTGAAAATGATTCAAGCCAAGGAGATAAACTTTCTTTATATGAACAAAGGAAATCAATCTCATCATGACTTAAACATTCATTAAATATTCCTTGATGTTCCATGGATTCATTATCAATGCTTCCTATCATGTTTACTTCATGAATTTCCTCATCATCCCCTATTTGTGAGCTTGCATTATAGATGTTCAAGTCTAGACTCATGTTCCCAAATGTGATGTTCATGTTCCCATTTCGAACTTGGATAACAGAGTTGATTGTTGCAAGAAAAGGACGACCAAGGATGATTGGGATTTGTTCCTTATTTCCTAAGTTTGGATGGTTGTCAAGGACAATGAAGTCAGCAGGGTAGATGAAGTTTTCAACCTTTACCATAACGTTCTTTAAAATCCCCTTTGGAACCCTAATGCTACGATCAACAATCTGAAGTGTGACAGATGTGGGTTGGAGCTCTTCTAGGCCTAACTGGCAGTACACATCATATGGGATGAGATTGACACTAGCACCTAGGTCACACAAGGCCTTGACAACTTTGCTCTCTCCTAGTTCAACATTGATGTAAGGGCAACCCGGGTCTTTCAACTTAGGAATAATGGTCTCTTGAATGGTGGTACTCACATTAGCAGCCAAAAGGACTTGGTTTTTATGTGAAAATTTTCTTTTAAAAGTACACAAGTCCTTAAGGTACTTTGAGTAGGAAGGTATGGTTTGGATTGCATCGAGAAGAGGAATGTTCAACTTGACTTGTGAGAAGATTTCCCTCAATGTTTCACTCAGTTCAGGCTTGGGTTTCCCCCTTATGCATTGAGGAAATGGTGCAGGTTGTGGGGTTGTTTGTTTAAGAGTTGTTTCCTTGAAAATGTTATCAGTTTCCTTAGTTTGATCTTGTGGTTCATTTGAATTTTCATCCAAGTTTGAATCTTTAGGTGGGTTCTGAATTAGTTTTTCAGGTTTCTCAATTGATTTCCCACTTCTTAAAACAGTCACAGCCTTTAGTTGTTCATGAGTTGTTTGAGCACAACTTGAATCTCCCCTTGAAGTTGAGGATGGCACCGCCTTAGTAGGCTTGGGTGCCTTTCCAGTTTTGATGGTTTGAAGTTCTTGTTTTAGGGAAGAGACTTCTGAGTTCATCCTCTCCATTTGTTTGCATAGTTGTTCTAGTAGGCTTTGTGGAACAGTTTGGGTTGGTGCTTGAGTAGATTGGTTTATCCCAGGGGGATATTTTGGAGGTGGGATGGTTTGTTGAAAATGGACCAGTGGCTCTTGGTATTGAATAGGTTGGGTTTGGAACTGGTTATGGGTTTATTAGTTCTGATGGGGGTAAGTATTTTGTCCCTGTGGTTGTCTAGGTTGTTGGTTATCTTTCCAGCGGAAGCCTGGGTGGTCGTTATACCTTAGGTTGAAGTTGTTTTGGTATTGAGGCTTTTGAAAGTTCAAAGCATTTACTTCCTCTGGGGGTCCTCCTAAGAGAACATCCTTGATGGATGGAATGGTTGGGCAGTTGTCTGTCTTATGGTCATGTTTGTCACAAATTGTGCAAATAGGGTCAATAGTTTGGATTTCATGGACTTTCCTAAGGTCTATCTCTTCAACCTTCCAAGAGAGTGCTGCGAGTTTAGCCCTAAGGCTTTCCTCTTCTCTAAGTGTATGAATTCCAGTAGTTCTTTGTGGATTTTCAGAATAAGGTGAAGTTCCCCATGTTTGGTTTTGTTCAGAAAGGCTTTCTAGATACTCGTAAGCATCATTTGGGGCTTTGTTTTCAAAGGTTCCATTACACATCATGTCAATGAATTGTTTGTTCCCCGGACCCAAACCTTCATAGAAAATTCTCACTTGTTAAGGAATAGAAAAACCATGGCGTGGAACCATGTTTAGAGTGTCTTTGAACCTCTCCCATTTTTCATAGAATGACTCTCCCTCTTTTTCAAAAATGTTTTGGATACTCTTTTTAAGTACAATTGTTTTGTGGTGGGGAAAGTATTTTTGTAGAATTCTCTTTGTAGTTGTTCCCAAGAGTTGATGGATGATGGTCTCAAATTGTTTAGCCAATTTTTAGCTCGATCCTTTAAATAAAAATGAAATAGCCTCATCTTAGCTGATTCTAGTTGATTTGGGGGACACATGGTTTCTACAATGTCATTGAACTCCTTAATGTGAAGGTATGGCATCTCAGACTCCATTCCATGGAATGTGGGAAGGTGGTTTAGGACATGGGGTTTAAAGATGTAGTTGGCATCTCCTAGGGAATTGTGTCTAATTCATGAGGGGGCATTGGTCCAGGAAGGTGTGAGGTAGTCATTCAAGGTTTGATCAATTTCATTCCCCAAGTTTGGGGCTGCCTCATTTGGGTTTCCATTTTGGTTCCCACCCGGGTTTATGAGTTGGTTTCTTTGAAGACCTTCCATTGAAATTGGCTCAATTTTGGACTCTAAAGTATTATGAAGATTATGATCTAATGGAATGAGTTCCCTTGGTGTACTTGACTCCCCAACCCCAGGACTATCCACCCTAACTAGACGGTTTGATTGATCACGGGTGTAGGCGGACATGCGACAAAAGAAAAAAAACGAGAAAGGGACAAGATAAGAGAATTTAGATGAGAAAAGAAGAAATGGGGGATAATAGAATGGGTGTTTAGATGACTTACTCGGGTCCCCAGAAATGGTGCCAAAATTTTATTCTCGCTCAAATTTACCCAAGATAAGAAGGTAAGACGGTCTTTGTAGTTTAACTTGGGTTATCGAATCCACAGAGACCTAAGAAGAAACCTATAGACTCGTACATTCTATGGACTGTTTTCGGCTATGAAGTAGCCAACTTGGATTTATTTTGGATGGGTTTGAAAAATATCTAATAAATTTAAGTGAATTCAATTTAAAATAATGAGTTGATCCTAGGTTATCGTTCGGGGTGGATTGGACGTATTTCCTTTTTAATGATTTCAATTTATTATATTTGAGATGGGTTCATTTAAGGAGATAAAACAACATCATCACTTACTAGTTTAATTCCTACACCATTTAATAATAATCACCTATACACTTGAAGGATCAAATTTTTGAGCACTTCAAGGTAAAGGTTCGTATTAGCACTTAATGTGTGTGGCCTTAAATTCAACAAGGACGATGGAGTTTAAAAATCATCAAATAAAAATATCAATTAAAGAAGTGATTATACATTAATGAGGTGATAAATAACATCCAATCCAGCCCCTTTCTACTCCCTTGGATCAACCCATAAGTGGGTTATCCCTCCCTTGATACCATGGTTTCAATGGAAGCAGAAAGTAGACTCATGAGGGAGGAAATGAAGAAGTAAAAAAAACGCAACAAAATAACAATCACTCCACCATTGTGTGATAATCTCACAAGGTTTGCTATAAACAAGTTCACACCTTGAACCAACGGTATCAAATTTATAAGGATAAGAACAGAATAATAAGAGAAGAATATCTTTTATTAAGAAACAAGGATGAATTAAAACAACTTACATGTGAAGGAAGAACATTACAAAGAGAAATTGGCAGCATAACATTAAGATGAAAACAAGCTCAAAGATTCCTAAATCCTCCAACACCAATGACTTAAATAGGCATTTTTTTATCCCTTGGGTCGATCCTCCAACAGTAAAAAGCATCTCAATTAATTTTGGTAGGCCATAGGTGGTGGAAAGCTTGTGGAATTTGGACTTTTCCACATTTGACCCGAGGTGGCATCCAGCTTTCATCCACTGACCAGACGCGTTTGGATGACCTTCTAGATGGACGAATAAGAGTGGTCCATAGAAGAAGAAAATGGAGCTCAGGATGTCTTATAACCTCCTGTAAAATTTGGGCCTATTTGGAGTTGTGTATTACGAGATATGATCAATGTAGTGGGCTGTTTTTCTGGGATGCAGAATCTGGCCCAGAATTTTATCTCTAACTTGGGCCGCCTAAATGACCAACATGGAGGCCAAATTAGCATTAAATAATGAAGAATGATTTGTTCCTATACATGTCTTATAGTATCCCACGAAAGTTGGGATTAATTGGGCCTGTAGGTTAGGCCCCACAGTCTCATCAGTGGGATGATGTCCAATATGCCTTCTCCAGAATTGCTTCCTTTCATTTCCAAATATCTCCATCATCCTCCATGAATTCTCCACTGATCCCTGAATCAAACATGTTCATATTTGAGTTTATATCAATTTCCAAAAATATAAAATTAAAATATGTATAATTAGATGAATCATTTGTTACTTTAAATTATGTTAAAAAATGTACCACATAATAGTGCATTTTAAGAAGGTATTACAATCATAATGTGAAATGATGTTCAAAGTGTAAAATGCACTAAAATGGTATTTATGAATAATAAATAACATGAATATTATATATATTACTAATGAATATTAGCCTCATTTAGTGGCTAATCAGTAATAGGCCATACTAAAATTCAATTTAGTATTCATAGAATGTTGAAGACATCTCCATAATTTAGATGTGAATTTTGGATCACAATCAGAATTGATTGAATGTGGTACCCCATAAAGACTCATCACTTCCTTCACATAAATATCGGAATGTTGTTCAAGAAATAAAACATCTTGAATAGATCATTCGATATATTCTCACTACTTTAACTTGCTGACATACCAAGAAACTTGAGATATTCTCAGCAATCTCTTCCTATTTTACCACCATAAATGTTCTAAAATATCATGATACATCTTGGTTTTTCCATGATGGATGTATAAATATAATCTATCCACATTATCCAATAGATCATTATTTATCTCAGGTGATGCATGCACATAAATTCTATTTCCAAATCAAATGAAACTATCCTCATCTATGTGGAAATCATATAGCTTACCTTACTTTATTACATTCACCTTCTTTTTTAGCACATGATCATTCCTTTGTTCCATATTGTTATTCTCTTAGATAAATGGTTGGGAAATCATTTTGGAAAGGTATGATTTATTCTTTAATATTATGATTTCCAAATCAATCCATTTCATATCCATGAATATAGGGTCTTTATAAATCCCTATAATGGATAAAGTAGTTGGGTCATTTATGCTAATAGGTTCAACTACCTTGTTCTCCTTTCCTAGATGGTAGTGAATAGAGAAATTGTAGTCCTTAATTATCTCTAACCATTTTCTTTAAAAATAGTTGAGTTAATTCTGTGGGAATATATAATTTATACTTTGGTGATAGGTATATATGTCACACTTCTCACCATAGAGGTAGTGCCTCCAAATTTTCAAGGCCATGATCATAGTTTCTAGCTCGAGATAATGCATTAGGAAATACTTGTCATGGATCTTTAATTTTCGTGAGGCGTTTGATATTACTTTATCATTTTTCCTGAGTACACAACCCAAAACATTCTTCAAATCATCATTGTTTATCATAAAATTTTCTCCACTTGTCTGTGTGTGAGTATCTGTGTAGTGATTAGCCTCTTCATCAGCTCCTTAAATATTTCATCACATTCTTCCATCCATATATACTTTACCCATTTTTTGTCAACTTAGATAGTGGGTAATACAATCATGATAAATTTATCACAAAACATCGGTAGTACCCTACTAATCCAATAAAACGATGGATTTTCACGGCACTAGTGGTTTTTTTCCATTACTCAATATCCTTTTTCTTTGAAGGGTCCAAAAAAACACTATTATAAATCATTCTTATACCAACGTTCTTTTCCCAACGGGTTTTCTAAAACATTGGGATAGAGAGTTTTTTCCAACAGTTTTTGAAAACTGTTGGGATATAATGATTTATTGCAGTCTTTCCCAATAGTTTTTGAAAACCGTTGGGGTATATAGATTTTTACCAACGGTTTATATAAACCATTGGGATATAATAGGGTATAGTGATGTTTAACAATGGGTTTTAAAAATCTTTGGGGTATAATGATGTTTCCAAATGGTTTTTTTAAAATTGTTGGGATTGTTTTTCCCCCAATACACCTGAACCCCCACTTCCCTTTCCAGATTCAATCGATTGATTT
Organism: Viscum album; assembly: GCA_963277665.1. Taxonomy (NCBI): domain Eukaryota; kingdom Viridiplantae; phylum Streptophyta; class Magnoliopsida; order Santalales; family Viscaceae; genus Viscum; species Viscum album. The sequence continues at coordinate 1,007,577,302 of OY728152.1, read as the reverse complement.
TTTCCCCACCAGAGTGGTGCTCTCTTCCTAGTTAGAGACCACTTATCTTCTAAAGATCAATCAGTTGTTTCCACTTCAAATTGGTGAGTTGGAGTTACATCTTATGACTACATTTATTTTGGATTTTTATATACCACATTTAGATTATTTTCCCATCTGCTATAATCCCTCATCATTTAGGGTTTTCAGTTATTCTTGAATGTGAAATTGGAATGTTCCAAATACTTCAGCCTACAAATAGACAATGAATTTCCCTTCTCTAACCACTACTATCACTATTTTTTCTAGGAGTGTTACATAATATTAGTGTTGTAGGGGTACTATATTTTGTCCCACTGGTGGGGGGGGGGGGCTATGTCGGTGGGGGGTGAGGTGGGGGGGGGGGGGTGCAGGTGGGGGTGTATAGGTCAGGGGGGAGGGGGGTTGTGCAACTGCTGAGGGTGAGGGGGGGGGGGTGTAGGTGTGGTGGTGGGGGGGTTGTACAGGTGGGGGGGATGTATATTGGGTGAAGGGGGATGTGAAAGTGGGGGTGTGTAGTGGGGGGGGGTGCTGTTGGGGGTGAGGTAGGGGTGGGTTGTACAGGTGGGGGGGGGGTGTGCAGGTGGGGGTGGGGGAGGGGGTGTGCAAGTGGGTGGGTGGGGGGGGGAGGTGGGGGGGGGTGTGTGCAAGTGGGTGGGGGGAGGGGAGTTGGCAGGTTTGGGTTGTGGGCTATGCAGGTGGGGGTGGGGGAGGGGGGTGCAGGTGGGGGGGGGGGCTGTGCAGGTGGGGGTGGGGGGAGGGGTGTTGTGTAGATGGGGGTGGGGGAGGGGTTTTTGCAAGTTGGGGGGGGGGATATGTAGTGGGTGGGGGGAGGGGGTGCAGGTGGGGGGTGTATAGGTGTGTGGGGGGGGGGATGTGCAATGTGCAAGTGAGAAGGTTGGGTGTGTAGTGGGGGGGTGGGCTATGCAGGTGGGGCTGTTCCAGTTGGGGGGGGGGTTGTTCAGGGGGAGTCTACTGGGGGTGAGGTGTGTGTGTGTGTGTGGGGGGGGGGGGGGTTATAGGTGGGGGGGATGTGTAGGTGGGTGGGGGGAAGGGGGATCAGGTGGGGGGAGGGGGTGTGTAGTGGGTGGGGGGAGGGGGTGTGCAGGTGGGGATGTGTAGGTGGGTGAGTGGGGGATGTGGAGTGTGCAGGTGGGGAGGGGGTGTGCAGTGGGGGTGGGATGTGCATGTGGGGGTGTGTAGGTCGGGGGGGGGTGTGCAGGGAGAGTCTGTTGGGGGTGAAGTGGGGTGGGGGTTTGTTTAGGTGGGGGTGGGGGTGGGTGGGCTGTGCAGGTGAGGGTAGGGGTTGGGGGGGCTGTGCAAGTGGAGGGGGGGGGGTTGTGTAGTGGGTGGATGTGAGGGGGGTGTGCAGGTGGGGTTGTGTAGGTGGGGGTGGGAGATTTGTGGTGTGCATGTGGGGAGGGGGGATATGCAGGGGGAGTCTACTGGGGTGAGGTGGGGAGGGGGGGATGTGCAGGTGGGGAGGGGCTCTAAATTAAATTATTGTAGAGGATATAACCTCAGTATCAATAAATACATGCTTAAATAATAACTCAATAATTGGCCCTCTCATTACTATCACTGGTTTACAATTAAAACAGGTACCACATGAAAAAATTGCTTTGAATTCCCATATTATCATGTGTATTAGGTCTAAAATCCTATAACACCCAATATATCATCTAACTCAAGCTTTCGAAGTCATACCTCACTAAATTAAAGTGACCATTCTTTATGACATGTCATCATGCCATCCAAGAGCATCCTTGGAACTCCTCTAAAATATCATGCACTTTACATGTGCCATGATCTATCTCATTATCACCCACCATACAGTGTCATTGCTAAATTGTATGAATTTCTATATGCACTAAGTTATTCCAATATCATCCACATGATTATCCACAAACTAACACCACCAAAATAAATAACATATTCACACACTCCCACTATGCCCTAATAACATTATATATAAGGGACCACTTACCTAATCATAGACTTAAAAGGATAATGCTTGATCCACTCTATGAAGGTTTAATGTCAATATACATTACATGTTTCCTCAAAAGCTAGAATGAAAGGACCCCCTCAAAAAGACCCTCTTCATAGGCCTTTATACCTCTTTTGTTTACTAGGAAACCCTTTTACTAGTATTTTTTCTTTTAATGTTTTCTATGGTTCTTCATCACTTTCTTCCAAAGATGGGTTATTAAACATGGTCACTAATGTTCCAAATTTTCTATCATGGGGCCTTTACAGGTTAGATATATCTATTTAGTTACCTCTATTATATGACTACCAAATTAGTATACCTTTCTATATTAATAATAACCACCCAACCCCAGTCATCAAATTGTCCATCTTCCATAGTTCGCCAATAAGCACTGGGAAGTCATCACTTCTAGAGATTTTGATAGGTCTGTGGCCTCTTTGGTTTTGGTTCTTGTCTAGTCATCTTGATGAGTATGACATCACATGATCTAAAAGCGACATCAACCATATGATAAATTCCTTCTCCCATAACACATTTTTCTAGAAAGAATAGATCCTTGGAAGGTGGTGGGAGCCTTTTAAAATCCTTTCATACAGAGACCAGGGGAGGAAAATCCCTATATATATCCACCAAGACCAAGGACCTACTACCATATGCACATCCCATATTCATAATCCTACCTATCCATGTATTAAATGAATAGTGATTGTATCTAGACTTCTCCTTCTAATGACATCATAAATTTAATTCATGTTATGATGAAAAAAATATCGAGGAATCCATAAAACTTCATGTAGAAAAACACCCTTAATAATCATAAAATGATGATGAAAATCCTTACAAACTCATTACCAAACATCATATCATTCCAAATAACCACCTATAGATATTCACTAACTAGTATTCCTTCCACCAAAATCCAATGCCCCAATATTTTCCCAATTCCAAACTTGATACCATCATGTTATCAAGTCATCAATCCTTCCAAATTGGATTTTCACTAAAAAATACTTATCAAATCCTTAACAACCATCATTTGTTTTTCATAACATGAATGAAAAACCAATTAAATCTCATAGATCTTAGTCACACATGAAATGTGTTAGTCAAACCTTCATTGACACCTAGAAAACTTCCATGGCATTCTCACTATAGTGATAGATTAATTATCCCAATCATGATTTCTCAAAATTAATGATATTTCAGGGTTACTCAACCACCTAAACTAGAGTGACACATAATCTTCATAACCATGATTCATTATCTTTGATGACATTGCATAACACCCAGTTAACTACACCAAATTTTAACATCCTATCCTTTTGAAACATTCTAAAACTCTACTAATTAATGTAAAAAAGGGGATATACTCCCTCCACTAGTACTGTAATATCAAAAAATCTTTTCAAAATTGGTTTTTTCATTAAATTAATCACCATTTATGTAACCTTATACATAGATTATTCTACTCCAGAAGTGTACATGATCTTGTACACTCATGTATAGTTATTTAAAGATATTTTGTTATAAATATAGTATTTTGTTGTCTTTTATATTATGATTCTCATATAGAGTAGTGTGTCAGTTATGGTTTCATATAAAGTGAACAATTCTCATTTACATAAATATATTTTCAATGAAACTTCAATATTATTTAATTTCTTTTGATTAAATGACTTATACCAATTTTTTTACAGAATGGATAAAAGTTGGATGTATAAAACCGATCAGATCTCAAGTGATTTACAAAACAATTTGGAGATCTTTTTTGATTTTGTATTTCACAATGATTTAGATAGTGGTCACATAAACTACCCCTGTTACAATTGTGTTAGAATACCATAGTTGTGCCATGAAGAAGTTAGCTACCACATAACCAAATATAGTTTTCAAGAAAACTAATCTGTCTGGTATCCCAATGGGAAGAAAAATAAATCTCAAATTGATTATTATCCAAATGAGAGGAGTGGATTGGAGATTTTTTTATATGAATTGTTTCCATTTATTCGTTGTCATGAAAAAGAAAGGATTCCGACCCAAGAATATTTCTATATGAGCACACATGATGCGTCTAATAAAAATGATGATGTTTTCAGGGTGAAAAAATTGAATAATTCTTCCACGACTCCAGCATATAAAAAATGCGGTAAAATGAAAAAGCTAAAATTTTTAATCTGATTGTTTCATGGGAAAACTATGTATTGGATTTCTAATATTACCATCTATTACATTCTTACCTCCTTGAAGGACTTACTTCCAGATGATGCAGATATTCCGTCAAAGCACTATATGGCATGGAAGTTAGTTGTGGAACTTGGATTTTCATGAAAAAAAATTCATTCTTACCCAAAAGATTGTATTTTATTCTGGGCAAAAACAGCTGAATAAAATGATTTTATAAAATGTGGCACATCTCGCTAAAATCCAAAATCTAATGGAACTCCATCACGTGTGCCACAGAAAGTAATTTGGAACTTTCAATTGATCCCCAGACTCCAGAATCTTTTTATGTCTGATGAAATATCAATAAAAATACGATGGAATGATACCAAGAGAAATAAGACTAATGATGAGTTGGTTCACCCGGCAGATGTATTTTCATGGAAGAGATTTTATGCTTGATATCCTGATTTTGTAACTAACGCGCGTAATTTGAGGTTGGGTATTTAATGTGATGGTTTTAATTCATTTGGGAAGATACTTACATCGCAAAACACATGTCCAGTTTTTATACGCATTTATAACCTTCCCTCATGGTTGTTTATGAAAAAACCTTTCACTTTCATGAGTATACTCATATCTGGCCCTTTTTATCCTGACAATGATATAGATTTATACATGAAACCTTTAATAAAAGAGTTGAAACTTCTTTGGTATGTGGGTGTGCCCACATATGATGCTTGTTTGAAAGACATATTTCATATGCGTGTTGCACTTATGTGCATGATCAATGATTTTCCTGCTTATGCAATGATTTCTAGATGGAGCACGAAGGTAAAAATATCATGTCCTATTTGTATGAAGAATACACGATCTAGAAGATTGAAACATCATTGTAGTTTCAATTTTCTGGGACATCGACGATTCTTGCCAATGGACCATCCATATATAAATAATCATCGAAGATTTGACAATACCATGGAGATTGATGATCCACCTCAGCATATGTCTGGAACTGATGTACATAATTAATTGAAAGATTTTAGTTTTTCATTCAGGAAGTTTCAAATGAAATCTAGAAAGAGAAAGAATGTTTCTACTGAAACCTATTATAATTGGATGAAGAGAAGTATCATATTTGATTTAACTTATTGGTCAACCAATTTTTTACATAATTTCTTAGATGTAATGCACATTGAAAAAATTATATGTGAAATGTTTCTTTTGATTCTTCTAAATGTTAAGGGAAATACAAAAGATGATTTATGGTCTCGACGTGACTTGGTGGATTAAGGTATCAAACCAAAATTTCATCATGTGAGTATCACTGAAAATAAATATAAAGTTCCATGTTCTTCTTATGTGATGACACCTACATAAAAAAAATAAAATTTTGAAGTATTAGAGATAATTAAAGTTCCTTATGTCTATTCAGGCAACATATCTAAATAGGTCAACATAAGAGAGTTGAAGCTAAAATCTTTGAAGACTTATGATTATCACATGCTTCTACATGAGTTGATTCCAATAAAAATCCTTCATCTTTTATCCAATAATGTAAGTGTGGATATTATTCAGTTGTGCCATTTGTTTAGAGGTCTTTGTGCTATGAATTTTTTCATTTATTTCTTGCAAAAAATGTTGGTAGATGCCCCATTAATTTTATGTGAGTTAGAGAAAATATTCCTCCATCATTTTTCACATGCATGATACATCTTATTTTCCATATTACAACTAAAATACTTCTTGGAGGACCTATTTATTTTCATTGGATGTATCCAACTGAAAGAAATATGTACACATTAATGTCTTATGTTTGAAAAAGGATTCATCCCATAGGTTCTATCGTGAATGGTTACTTGGATCAAGAATGTATGGATTTCTACTTTATGTATTTGTCTGATCTTACTACCAGAATGAAAATACCAATGAGAAAAGAAGAAGAACAGTATGAGAAAATTGAACCTAATTTTCCATCACTTCCTCAAACAGGAGGAATTCTCAGATCATATACATTGACGACATTAAGCCTTGAAGAGCAGGAGATGGAACATCACACGGTTTTGTTCAACTCTGATTTGTTCAATGACTACATATTGTAAGTAAATTTAATATTTATATCTTATATATATATATATTTTAAACTCATATTATTTTTATCTACAGGGAATATAAAGCAATGATAAATAGAAATCATCATTCTTTATCTTTGAAAATGAGGGATACTTTTCATATCAAAGAGTTTTCTACTTGGATAAAATTGAATGTAATAATATTACTGTTTAAAATAACAAAAAAAATATTTAATTAAGATTAATATTCATTTATATTTCAGGTATTGAGTTTTCCTGCTGACTCTATCTATGAGGAAATAAGATCTTTGGATTTTGGTTCTAATATCGTGGTTCGTGACAGTAAATCAATTGTTATCAATGGGTATAGATTTATTATCATTAAACGAGAAAAGAACACGAGAACACAACATGATGGTGTTATGTTTATTGCTACAACAGACTGTTATGATAGTGCATCAGATAATAGAACGCGATTTGAAAATGTAGGTTATTTTGGAGTCGTTTAAAAAATAATAATATTGGATTATTATTTTTATAGATGAGTCATGATGATGAAATTCCAGTGGTTTGATTCAATGAAGAGGTAGGTAATATTTATTAATGATTGTGGATTTTGAGTAATTGATATGACTCACACTCTTGCTACCGATGAACCATATGTATTGGCATCAATGGGGAAAAAGTTTTTTATGTCAAGGGACATCTTGAACCTGAATTTGGTGTCATTATTTAAGTAATTCCAAGACATATTTTTGATGATGGTGATGGTGGAAGTGACACCATCTCTACTACCACTGGAAATTATCCATTTATTACTTTTGATGACTCCAATAGCTCAATTTTCAGAGTTGACTATGAACATGAATTTGTGGTGGGAAATATATTAAATCATCCATCCATGTTCTCAATTATTTTGGTTTACCTCAACATGGGTTGTTATGGTTGGTAATATTTAAATTGATTTAATATTGATTACAAATATGTTGTATCCAACTTGACTATTATGTTAATTTTCAATGTGTATTGGTTGTAATTTTTTTTGAATTGCATTTTCGAATTTGGAATTGAACAGTATTAAAACCTACGAAACCAACACTTATAACTTGGTGAAAATTTCAATTCTTTATTGACCATGTATAAAGTTAGTATAACTCTAAGACATCCCTTTAACATTTTACCAGGTAATGAACATGATGGTTTTTATTCTTCTTCAAAACATATATATAAATCTACATCATCTACCTGAGCTAAAGAAATTACAATTTCCTTAATTTCAACAACTACTTTACCCCTAATGAATTTGGTAGATATCTTATCCATGTTCATATGTTTATATCATGATTTAAAAGAATCTTAAGGGTTTAATTATTCATAATATATACCTTGATGAATTTTCTAGAGGCATAATTCAGGATGCTCTCTCTCTTGGTTTTTGAGTGAAATAAAGTCGTAGAATCAAAGTTCCATGATTTTAATAGACTGATGACACTTAGAAAATAACCATCCCACTAAAAATTAAATTTCTTTATTACAAATTGTAAAATTTATAGAATTCATTATATATCTATTCAATCCCACCTAAAATAATGGATAGTTAAATTATCCAATAATCCCCCTATTCCCTCTCATTTATTTTGTTTTTTGGGTTACACATTAGTTATACCTTTCTAATTAATTCCATATTTGTTTTCAAATGCAAGAAATGCAACCAATTGAAGAGAGGTGATAGAAACAGATGATGGAAAACAATCGTTACATGACTGATGTAGATACCCAAATCTTGACATACATAGACATTACATTAATATTGCGGAATACATAATACATGACAAAAACAGATGCCCAAAGACCGAATTAGTTTAGTGTATTTGGAAGCTCATAACATAATATTCTAATCATGATGAAAGATCTTTAACATCTCCCATAAAGATCTCCCCCTTTGGTTTTCTTACCTAAAACCTTTCTTTATATCCTGAGGAAAAGAAAACATAAAACGGGTAAGCTCAAATGCTCACTAAGGGTAAACATGGAGAACATAAAACAATCCCTAAACTTTTGAATGTAAAAACATGAACATAAAATCTAAACATAAAAATCTTGGGAAATGACATAAAACATGGCAGTACAAAATGCAATGATCATAAATGAACATTAATCATGATAAATAACATGGGAACAAAACATGGAATTGTTGCAAACCATTAAGCACATGTTATGATTTCCATAGTAGCCAAGGCATTGCTGCCAAGACCATCGTAGTGGACAAAGTCCATTACTGAACCAGGTTTACTTGCCGTTCCAGCCATGTTTATCTCATGATAAATCTTTACCCAATGAAGTAGAGGGAGATATAGGTCCCACCCATCTCATAATGAAATCATTCTTATGTGTGCCACAACATAAACATAAATTGTTCATCATAACCCAAAGAATAAAATGGATTTCATAAACATCATCCCATCATAACATAATCCATATAAAACAATTGGATATCATTTTTTCATAAGAAAAGTGAAACTATGTAAATTATAGAGACATTATACTTGAAACATACACATATGAAATAATTTCATCTTAGATGGAAAATGGTTTCGATAAAACACTTGAAATTAATTCTTGAGGAAAATATCCTTTCTTCTTCAAGATCATTTTATTTTCACAAAATGACATGCAATTTTAAAATAAAAGGAATTTTTTGAAAATAGTCCTGCAATATTGTAGAGTCAGCTTCATGAAAATAAGGATTTATAAAACCGTAAAAATCCGTTAATGCCGTATAAGTTAAAAAAACATTCTCCTCGTACTTTTAACAAAAAAGTCATAAAGTACCACGTATGGTAAACAAAAGAAAGAATCATATCATAACACAAAGTAAAAGTCAAAGAGGGGTAAAAATGACTTTAAAAATACATGGAATAATATCAAACACTTTATGAAAAAAAAATTATGGACATGGATGAAAAATATAACTCCAGTAAATACTTACATATAAGCAATCTCAGATAAAAATGAGATTGCAAAATTATCCCTTACCTTATGTCCAATTTCTTCCATATGTGTCCAAGAATCTTGCATAGTGGGTTTAAAAATATTATTAAATTTTAACAGAACGATAATAATATTTATGATATCATATATGATTCACTTATGACATTATAGTACCCGTTCATTTGTCAATTCCATGTTAAAACAGCGTTTTGGGTAAAATCGTTTCGTTTATCATCTGTGTTTTGAATTGTAATTATTCATATGATTACTTAAATCATGATTACTTACTTAAAAAATTTAAAACATGATTTATATATAATATATATTCAGAATATACATATATATAATAGATCGATAAATGGAAAGAAATACACTGTTCATGGAGATGGCAGGCCGTACGTACACATGAACGCTGTTTTTGTTTCCTTATTAAATTGAATGGAAGTATGTAAATAACATATAAATAAATTAAGTATAATTAATATGTCATATATTTCATTATTATTTATTATATATACTTTATAATCATTCTTGAATGGTTAACTTGGAGAATTAATCTCATCGCGTCGTGGAGACGGTAATCTGTACGTACGCACGAGCGATGATATCATTCCCATAATTATTGAATGAAATTAGAGTGGATGATATAATATATAAGAATTAGTATCATGTTATAATAAACATATATAGTTATTTTTTACACCATTATACCCATCCAAGTAAGGTGGTGGTGGAAAAACAGATTACACCACGGCCTGGAGACGGTATTCCGTACGTACGCACCCGCGGTGATTTAGTTTTTCGTAGGATCGATAGAAAGTGAAATAGGGTTGGTTCATATTTATAATAACATATCAATATATGAGTGATACTGATTTTATTAATTTATTATGAAACAACAAAAGAAGAGTAAGTAGAATAAGAAATGAATTTGAAAGAATCGGTAAAGGATATTGCCTCTTCTTCGACGCGCCTCTTCTAAACCTCCTCTTAGGGCACTAAAGTTGGTCTTTGAAGAAGAACATGACCTCTAGTATGTTTCTTGGGAAGTGTAGAAGATAAATGGTCAGGGGTTGTCTGATATTGAAGGCTCAATGTGGTGTGAGGAGGAGAGGGAGGAGGTGCCCTTTTATAAGAGAGGAGAGGGGCACTTTTGGAAACCTCTAAAATATTAATATATAGTAAACTCAAAAACCACTTAAAAACATACAAAAATTACTCAAATATGAATATTAGATGAGATAGGGTTGTAATATCATCAAAAAATAAGATTAATACATGTTGGTAATTTATTTTAAACTTCATCAACTTGATTTATCCTTATTTAATCTATTTAATTTTATTTGTGGTAATAATATTATAAATTTTAAATTGTTATAAATAATTAATTATGCATTTTAAATTGTCCATAATTGGATACTTTATGAAATTTTAGAACATATAAATTTTAATTTATAATTTATAATTTTTTTTTGTGATTTTTAAACAATTTAATAATATGTTATTTTTATAAATTAACAATAGTGTCAATTTTGAAACTATTCATTTATTTGATTTTAAATAAAATCCAAAGAGAGGATATATTCGAAAAAAAATATTAAATAGATTTATAAAATTTCATATTCATATAAAAAATTCATGGATCACATTAATTTTTTCATATAACATTTATTTTAATATTTTTAAAACCATTTATTTGATATTTCCCTTAATAAAATAATTACAACATTTTTGTATTATTATTTAACATACTTATTTGTTTCATAAGAATTAAAAATAAAATACTATGATTATGATAAATATAATATATTTCAAAAGAATATTTTTACTCGAATTTATCATCTAAAAATTACAACGTTTAAATTGTTATATATATTAAATTATGAAGTTGACAACTTTGACATCATTTAAAATAAAATAATATAAGTGTCATAATCATATTTATAAGGCTCCAAATGGTCAAATATTCGACCATTGGATTAGTATTGATTAAATTTAAACGACCAATAAGTTTTGGTCAGGTTTTTGGGCCTTTAATGAGTATTATTAGTTTAATAAAAACTGTATTATTTATTTTTTACAAAATAAGTAATTTCTGTACCATTAACGTATAAGCTATTAAGGTATTTAAATGTCTCTCAAAAATTACAAATAAATTACCATAATAAATAAAAAAAATTATCTTTCAAATGAGTATTAATAATCGAATTTATATTCTTTATAACCATATATTAAAAATACTTTAATTATTAAAGTTTGAGTGAGACATATTTTATTTTCTTTAAAATAAAATAAATTAAAGGTCTTAATCACAACCAAGTGGGTTAAAATGGATTCCATTTCGACCAAAATATTACTTATGACTAAATATAGTCATCCAATTATATTAAGACAAGTTTTAGGGTAAGTTTATAATATTATATTTACCCTTAATTACCCGATTTACCTTTAACTATGGTAAATAAAATTTACCGTAGTTACTATTCATAGTCCCCAAAAATAAAAAAGCATCCTATTAACATAATTTGGACCCACTTATTCCAAATATGGAATCCATTTTTCCAAATTCAAGACACAAAAGATGTAGTAATTAATTTAAAAGTAATCACATTGCCTAAAAAATGTGTTTTTATTTAAAAATTGCAAAAGATTGAAATGTTTTTACCTATGAATTCAATGTAAAATTAATGATAATGACATAAATTATATTAAATGGTAAAAATATATTCAATTTATACTTTAAAACTATTCAATTTTATAATTTGACCATATAAATTATCTTAATGAAAAAAGTTGTTTGTATATAAAATTTAGCGTTTTTTTACTATTCATCAAAATATGAACGTTATCAGAAAAATAAAAAAACTTTATCCAATGTAAATTTTTATATCCCGATTCACAAGAAGAAGTTTATTTTGTTAAATTTAACTTATAAACTTGTTAAAAATTATATTTAAAATGGGTGCGCCTTCAAAAGTTGACAAAACACCATTTTTTGAAAAATACTTATTTTACCCGAAAAATTTATTTTGTTCTCATACCATGTTATAGAATATGTGTAAGATGAATTATTATGTAATAAAACTCAGAATTTAGTTAATACAATTCATAACGACTAGTTCATAATAATATTATAACAATATATCGCTATTTAGTGAAACTCGGTATTGCATACAATGCAAGCTATCGGGGAAGGTTGCTCTTGTGTGTAATACAAGCTAAGAATAGTGTTGTGTATAATACAAGATAATACGGTGCTGTGTATAGTGCAAGATAATATTGGTGTAGCGTACAACACAAGACATCAAATAAATTAAAAATAATATTTCTCATAAAATATCAGGGTGTTACATTCTACCCCCTTAAAATGAATTTCGCCCTCGAAATTCGTTCGAGTTATAAATGGTTTATTACTTGAAAGTTTCATTCATAGAAACCAAAATCATAAAAAGGAATACTAAAACTTAATTTTAAAATATAATGTATGAAATTTAATGGTTACCCAAATCAACTCATCACTGGGTTTCCACATAGAAGAACATAGGTGAAAATATAGATATGGAAGAGAAATCTAACCATCAAGTTCTGATGGAGAGTGGTAGAGAACATGGCTATAAAAAATCCAAAAATCACAAATCCATAAAATTGTGATGATCTAAGGTACCATCTTGGAAAACATTTTTGGTTTTCAAGATCATTTCCCTAAATTTGAAAAAAATGGAACTAGAAGAAATACTTAATTGATTTTGGTACAATCTCACCGTTGGCCATTCCTTGAACAATTTCCACTTCATCTCTTAAATAAATGAAGCTCAATTTGTCATTCGTGAAGTGTTGGTAGATCATACGATAGAATGACAGGTCATTCCATCTGTCTCAAACATTAGGTTAGAAAAAGTTATATACATAAGTCCATTTATGGTGAGATTAATCGTATATGGTTCTAAAAATGGACTTGCACTTCATCTATCATCCTTCTTAATAAAATAAAACTAGTTTCTACTAACCAGGGACATCTTATAGGCCAGTGGTAGGCGATAAAGGCCTGTCACACTTCGGTTGTGGGTTCGATTCCAGCAACCTTGTCTGGCACGATGGGTTGTCGCCCATCCTGTAGGTTTTCCTTTTTCTAAAACTACACTATTATAACATTAAAAAAATAATATCGAAAAAAAGTTTTGGCCTTAAACAATACAATATGATGTTCGACATAATCCTTTCCAATCTTCAGACTTATCCAAAATACATTTGTCCAATCTCATAGTATAAATAAAATGATTACTGGAAAGGTCACATAACAAGCTTGTGAATACCATCATTTATCACCCATATATCATAAGATATATCTTGTTGATCGAATTCCAAACATGTGAATACCTTAATCATGCATTCTATTGAAACATAAATTACCATAGAACCTTAGTTAAAACATGAATTCTATCAAAATTTAACTCTTTCTACATAACAAAATCCCAAAATTTCTATATACTCAAATCATGATATCACATTGTCCTTATATCAGTCATGAGCTCATTAATACTATCAAACATCTCATTATCTCCTTATCCCTTCATTATGCGCATATCATATAATTTCCAAAAATATCTGAATAATCATTCATGGTTACCGGTACCATTCAATATATACTTTCAAATACTTTAGGAAAAACAATAGTGTAACAATCCTTAGATGTGTCTTTATTCCATAGTACCATTACCTATACAACATAACTCTTGATAAACATAAATCATTCCACTACATTCTAAAACCATTGACTAAGCTTCAACATTTATTTCATCTCACATAACATTTTTAGTCTCTTCATCATCATCAATATAAATACTACCCATACGACCATGATGATTCTCTTCATGAGACTTTCCCTTAGGGAATTGGTTTTCATAATGCTCGTACATTCCACATTTAAAACATTTAATTGTTTTTATGTCTTAGAAATACCATTATCCTTGTCCATGGTGTTAACTAAACCTTTTCCTTTGCAATTACTAGCTTCATGTCCTTCTTTTCCACACCCAAATCATCTTATAGTTCCTTTTAAACTTTATCCCTGGTGCCTCTTACCACATGATTTACATGAGGGGAATTGAACATTCATTCCTTTATGATCACCATGAAACTCCATCTTTCTCTTATTAGCTGAGTCAAGCTACTTACCAAAGTTGAGATTTTTGATCATATTATGAGATTGCTGATTAGGCATAATAAATATGTTTAGACTTCCAAATCCCATTTCATTTGGTTTCTCATGAATAATATCATTCCATTTTCCATCATATCCTCCATTATCGTGAATCTTCCTGTTTCCAGCCATTTTCTAAAACCCAAAAAGAATAATGTGAGAGGAAAAAATCATTCTAGGAAAAAAAAAATAAAGGGGAAGTACCTTAAATATATAACATCTTAGGTTTAATTCTAAGATCGTTACCATAATTCTAGGACTATAACCTATACGTATACTTAACCTTAGAGACATCCCTAGACAAACCTTAGAAATATCTCTAGAGATTTCACTAAAGTTTTCGCATCCAAGTTTCCAATGGTTAACTAAACCTTCACTCTGACACCAACTGTACAGACCCAAAGCGTGACGTACATAGACACTACATTAATTTTTCATAATACTTAATACATGACAAAAACAGATGCCCAAAGACTGTATTAGTTTAGTGTATTTGGAAACTCGAAACAGAATCTTCTAATCACAGTGAAAGATCTTTAACATCTCCCACAAAGATCTTACCCTTTGGTTTTATTACCTAAAAACTTTATTTATATCCTGGGGAAAAGAAAAAAATAAAAAGGGTGAGATCAAATGATCAGTAAGGGTAAACATGGAGAACATAAAACAACCCCTAAACATTAGAATGTAAAAACATGAACATAAAATCTAAACATCAAAATATTGTGCAATGACATAAAACATGGAAGTACAAAAGGAAAAGATCATAAAGGAACGTTAATAAAGATAAATAACATGGGAAAAAAACATGGAATTGTGGAAAACCATTAAGCACATGTTATGATTTCCATAGTAGCCAAGGCATTGCTTCCAAGACCATCGTAGTGGATAAAGTCCATTACTGAACCGGGTTAACTTGCCGTTCTAGCCCTGTATTACTGAACCAGATTTTACTTGCCATTCCAGCCATGTTTATCTCATGAGATATAAATCTTTACCTAATTAATTGGAGGGAGATATAGGTCCCACCCATCTCATAATGATATCATTCTTATGTGTGCCACAACATAAACATAAATTATTCATCATAACCCAAAGAATAAAATGGGTTTCATAAACATCATCCCATCATAACATAATCTATATAAAACAAATGGATATCATTTCATCATAAGAAAAGTGAAACCATGTAAATAATAGAGACATTATACTTGAAACATACAAATATGAAATAATGTCATCTTAGATGGAAAATGGTTTTGATAAAACACTTGAAAGAAATTCTTGAGGAAAATATCCTTTCTTCTTCAAAATCATTTTCTTTTCAAAAAATGCCATGCAATTTTAAAAGAAAAGGATTTTGTTGAAAATATTCCTGAAATATTGTAGAGTAAGCTTCATGAAAATAAGGCTTTATGAAACCGTAAAAATCCATTAATTCCGGATAAGTTAAAAAAACATTCTCCTCATACTTTTAACGGAAAAGTCAAAAAGTACCACGTATGGTAAACAAAAGAAAGATTCCTTCCATAACACAAAGTAAAAGTAAAAGAGGGATAAACATGACTTTAAAAATACATGGAATAATATTAAACACTTTATTAAAAACATTTTTCTGGACATGGATGAAAAATATAACCCCAGTAAATAGTTACATATAAGCAATCTCGGATAAAAATGAGATTGCAAAATAATCCCTTACCTTATCTCCAATTTCTTCCGTATGTGTCTGAGACTTTTATATAGTGGGTTTAAACATATTATTAAATTGTAACCGAACCATAATAATATTTATTATATCATATATGATTCACTTATGACAATATATTACCCGTTCATTTTTCAATTCTATGTTAAAGCAGCGTTTTGGGTAAAATCGTTTCATTTATCGTCCATGTTTTGACTTGTAATTATTCATATGATTACTTATATCATGATTAATTACTTCCAGAATGTAAAAAATTATTTATAAATAATATATATTCAGAATATAAATATATATAATAGATCGATAAATGGAAAGAAATACACCGTTCATGGAGACGGTAGGCCGTACGTACGCATGAATGTTGTTTTCGTTTCCTTATTAAATTTAATGGAAGTAAGTAAATAACATATAAATAAATACTTTATCATTAATATTTCATATATTTCATGAATACTTATTATATATACTTTATAATCATTCTTGAATGGTTAACTAGGAGAATGAATCTCATCGTGTCGTGGAGACGATAATCCGTATGTACACACGAGCGATGATATAATTCCCATAATTATTGAATTGAATTAGATTGGATGATATAATACCTCATAATTAGTATAATGTTATAATAACCATATATTTTTATAATTTACACCATTATACCCATCCAAGTATGGTGGTGGTGGAAAAACAGATTACACCATGGCATGGAGATGGTATTCCGTACGTACGCACATGCGATGATTTTGTTTTTTGTAGGATGAATAGAAGGTGAAATAGGGTTGGTTCCTATTTATAATAACATATAAGTATATGGGTGATACTGATGTTATTAATTTCTTATGAAACAACAAAATAAGAGGAAGTAGAAGAAGAAATGAATTTGAAAGAGTCGGTAAAGGATATTACCTCTTCTTCGACACGCCTCTTCTAAACCTCCTCTTAGGGAACTAAAGTTGGTATTTGAAGAATACCATGACCTATAGTATGTTTCTAGGGAAGTGGAGAAGGGAAATGGGTAGGTGTTGGACGAGCTTAAAGGCTCAAAGTGGTGTGAGGGGGAGAGGGAGGAGGTGCCCTTTTATAAGAGAGGAGAGGGGCACTTTTGGAAACCTCTAAAATATAAATTTATATTAAACTCAAAACCCACTTAAAAACCTCCAAAAATGACTCAAATACGAATATTAGATGAGATAGGGTTGTAATATCATCAAAAAATAAGATTCATACTTGTTTGTAATTTATTTTAAACCTTATCAACTTGATTTATTCTTATTTAATCTATTTAATTTTATTTGTGGTAATAATATTTTAAATATTAAATTGTTTTAAATAATTACTTATGTGTTGTGAATTGTCCATAATTGGATACCTTATGAAATCTTCAACCATATAAATATTAATTTATATTTTTTAAATATTTTTGTGATTTTTAAACAATTTATAATATGTTATTTTTATAAAATAACAATAGTGTAAATTTTGACACTATTTATTTATTTGAATTTAAAGAAAATCCACATAGAGGATATATTCAAAAAATAATATTTATTAGATTACTAACATTTCATATTCATCTAAAAAATTCACGTATCACATTAATTTGTTCATATAACATTTATTTTAATATTTTTAAAACCATTTATTTGATATTTCCCTTAATAAAATAATTACTACAACATTTTTGTATAATTATTTTACATAATTATTTGTTGTATAAAAATTAAAAATAAAATACTATGATGATGAAAAATATAATATATTTCAATATAATACTTTTAATAGAATTTATAATCTAAAAATAACATCATTTAAATTGTTATATTTATTAAATTATGAAGGTGACAACTTTTACATCATTTAAAATAAAATAATATAAGTGTCATAATTGCATTTATAAGGATCAAAATGGTAAAATATTATACCATTGGATTATTATTGATTACATTTACATGACCAATAAGTTTTGGTCAGGTGTTTGGGAATTTAATGGGTATTATTAGTTTAATAGAAACTATATTATTGATTTTTCACTAAATAAATAATCTCTCCATCATTAATGTATAAGCTATTAAAGTAATTAAATGTCTCTTAAAAATTACAAATAAATTACCATAATAAAGAAAAAAACTTTAAATTTAAAATGAGTATTTATAATCGAATTTATATTCAGTATAACTTTATATTAAAAATACTTTAATTATTAATGTTTGAGTGAGACATATTTCATTTTATTTAAAATAAAATAAATTAAAGGTATTAATCACATCCAAGTGGGTTAAAATGCATTCCATTTAGACCCAAATATTCTTTAGGACGAAATATAATCATCCAATTATATTAATACAAGTGTTAGGATAATTTTATAATATTATATTTACCCTTAATTATCAGATTTACCTTTAACTATGGTAAATAAAATTTACCGTAGTTACTATTCATAGTGCCAAAAAAATTAGCCTATTAATATAATTTGGAACTACTGATTCAAAATATAGAATCCATTTTTCCAAATTCAAGATACATAATATGCTGTAATTAATTTAAATGTAATTTCGTTGTCGAAAAAATGGGGTTTTATTTAAAACATTGCAAAAAGATTGAAATGTTTTTACCTATGAATTCAATGTAAAATTAATGATAATGACATACATTATATTAAATGTTAATAATATATTCTATTTATACTTTAAAACCATTCAATATTATAATTTAACCATATAAATTATCTTAATGAAATAGTTGTTTTTAAATAAAATTTAGCGTGTTTTTACTATTCATCAAAATATGAACATTATCAGAAAAATAACAAAACATTATCCAACGTAAATTTTTATATCCTGATTCACAATAAGAAGTTTATTTTTTAAAATTGAACTTATAAACTTGTTGAAAATTATATTGAAAATGGGTGCGCCTTCAAAAGGTGACAAAACTCCATTTTTAAAAAAATACTTATTTTACCAGAAAAATTTATTTTGTTCTAATACCATGTTCTAGAATATGTGTAAGATGAATTACTATGTAATAAAATTCAAAATGTAGTTAATACTATTCATAATGGCTAGTTCATAATAATATTATAACAATATATCATTGTTTAGTGAAACTCAGTATTGGGTACAATGCAAGATATCGAGGAAGGCTGCTCTTGCATGTAACACAAGCTAAGAATAGTGTTGCGTATACTACAAGCTAATAAAGTGTTGCGTATAGTGAAAGATAATATTTGTGTAGTGTACTACACAAGATATCAAAGAAATTAAAAATAATATTTCTCATAAAATCTCAGGGTGTTACAACTGAGATGGGAATTACACCACTAGTGCCTATAATGAGTATTTTATTTCATATTTATATATATATTTAAATAATATATTTTGTCATGTTATTAATTTTGTTTTAAAATTTTTGCAGGATCCACATATTAGGTGGAAATTATTTGATGAGTATCCTAGTAGTGGTCCCAGTACTCAGGGTGTTCATATGAGGGGTTGGGGTGGTGGTGGTACAATAGCTAGACGATCTGGTCGGCGTACCCAATTAAAACCTACCCCTCCCACTGACATACCGTCCATCCCACATTCTGATATTGGTGTGTCGTTAGGGACACACATGATATTTAAGGCTCCCATGTTTTCACCACCCTTTACATCTGAGCCTCCACACCCGTATTTACCATATCTGATGATGATTTCCATTCCCCATCTAGTATTAGGCCAACCATCCCTATCATATTCTTTTACTTCTGATTCCTTCTCTATGAGATTTTATATTCTATCTTCTTCGACTCCTGCTCCTCCAGAGTCTATCCCTACAGAGCATACACTATGACCCACTCCACTTGTACAGGGTGTTCCTTTAGTTTCTATAGATCCATCGGTGCCCATTGATCAGACTACCACGAGTATACTTATACAACCCTATCAATATTTTTATACAATTATTTATTTTCATCATAACATGTATTGATAAAATAATTTTTTTATTTCATAACAGATACATATACTAATAGGAGATGGGGTAAGGGGCATACATGCATGCCTGTGGTGTGGAACTGCCGCAATAAGTTGATGGTGGACTGCGATGAAGATAGTCAAATGATTGAAAAAACAGGGCAACAATGTTGGAGTTTTTTGGCGACGCTTACCAAATACTCCGACATCATTTCTGTCAGCCTGCTCTCATGGAGAAAATTTCTAAATAAAGTCAAGGATAAATATTGGGCATAGATATGGGTAAAAAAATCTATTGTATTTAATGAAATAGATTATTTTTTGTATTTATATGAATTAATATTTTGGTGTCAGCTTCAGTTTAATTTCCCCGATGGTGAGGGTGACCGACCAGCATGTATAAAGAATTTATGTGAGATTTAGAGATCCTATAAGCACAAGTTGTATATTAGCTAGAATGATAGATTTGGTACAGAGTTATAGGCGGTCCCTGTCATGGATGATTGTCTATTAGAATAGTATCGACAGATGATTACTTATTGGATTACTATTCAGTTTAAGGTATTAATCACATTTGAGGCATTTAAATGAAAATTTTCATGTTTTTCATTAATACTAAATATTGAATTTTATTTAGGAATCATCTGGAAGAAATAAAAAAACATTGATTCTAAAAAAATATCTCCACACATTGGGACGTACTATGATGCTGGATCATGAGAGGAAGCATGTATGATAGTTTATAATTTTTCTTTACGACTTTCACTTTCTTTTATTTCCTCTATAATTTATTCAATTGATAAAGTTGATATATAATTTTAGTTATGAAATTAGTTATTGGTATACTATTATTAATTATGGTTTCCTGCATTCAATGTCACTGTAGAGGTATAAATTGAATATTGAAGGACGTGTGCCTCGAGCAAAACTGTTTTTCTCGAGTAGAAGGAAGAAAGATGATAGTGCAGTTAATGAGATGAGTCAACAATAGATTGTAAGTTTTACTTTGTAGATTTAAAATTTTAATCTTTATTTTGTAACATAATCTATTTATATTTGTAAAAGACTGATTTAGATGCCCCTGATACCTAGTAACCTGCCAATTTTGGGCCAAATGATCACTTACATCAGGTGTTGGGAGATAAGCACCCTAGTAGAGTATGCTGCCGACCTGGGAAGAGTATAATTCTGACGAGGTATTGTCCCTTGTTAGGTATGAGTTGTAGTACCACCAAGTTCTAGCAGGGTAAGGCACAAGCAGAACAGGCTGAAAAAAGGGCCACATAGATAGCATAACAGTCTGCTAGGGAAAACTCTACATCTATGAAAATGAGGGAAGTTTTACATCCAACACTTTCACCAGAGGCCATAAAAGCTTTTCATGAATATATATCATCGATGAATTCTATATACTGTGAAACAAGAGTCAATTCTAGTGGTGGTCGAGATGATGGTGAGGAGGAGGCCGGGACTGATGAGGAGGACGGTGAGGAGGAGGCTAAGGAGGAGGAGGAGGTTGAGGAGGAGGCCAATGCGGAGGAGGAGGGTGATGAGGAGTCTGAGGAGGAGTACGAGGGAGAGGATGAGGGTATTGAGGAGGGAGGGGAAGATGATGGGGATGATTATGAGAAAGAGGGTGAGGTTGATAATGACGGTGATGATAGTGATGGTGATGAGGAACAAATTGATCTGTTACATTTTTGACTCATATTACTGACCTTTTATGTTTATTGATTTGTTGTGCCTAAATATATTTGTGATTAGGTAGGTCACATTATCTTTATTTATTTATATATAAATAATAAAACTTGTCTTGATGATTTGTTGTGACTGATTCACCCCTCCCCTGGACACCCCTATCCCCAACACCCCCCTGGACACCCCGTACCACCTGGACAGCCCGCCCACCCCCTAGACACTACATACCTCTGTGGATAGCCAACCCACCCCCTAGACACCCCATACCTCTATGGACAGCCCGCCCATCCCATGGATACCTCGTACCCCTGGACTACCACCACCCCCATGGACAGCCCGCCCACCCCCTGGACACCCACCCACCCCTCGGATACCCCCATCCCCTGGACACCCCACCCCCTGGACACCGTCGACCCCCGGGGACAGTCCCCAAACCCCTGGACAACCCCCACCCCCACCCCCGTGGACACCACCAACCACCGTGGATAACCCACCCACCCCCTAGATAGCCTCCCACCCCTTCGACAGTCCACCCACCCCCTGGACACCCCCTAACCCATGGACAACCCCTACCCCATTGGACAGACCGCACACCCCCGTTGACACCCCCTACTTCCCTGGACAGCCCCACCACCCCTGTGGACAACCCGCCCAACCCCTTGGACACCCGGTACCCCCTGGAAAGCCCCGGCACCCCCGTGGACAGCCCACCCACCCACCTCGACACCCCTACCCCCTAGATAGACCCCACCCTCGTGGATAACCCGCCCATCCCCCTGGACACCCCTTACCCCCTTGGACAGCCCCCACCCTAATGGATAGCCCGCCCACACCCCTGAACACCCCCTACCCCTGGACAACCCCCACCCCCGTGGATAGCCTTCCCACCCCCTGAACATCCCCTACCCCCCTGGAGAGCCCCCACCCCTATGGACAGCCTTCCCACCCCATGGACACTCCCTAACCCTTGGACATCCCTACCATCCCCTTGGACAGCCCACCCACCCCCATGTACACCCCATACCCCCTAGACCGCCCTGCCACCCCAATGGATAGCCTGCCCACCCCTCTGGGCACTCTTGATGTAATGGACCGGGTTTTGTGGGGAACCTTTACTTCGTGAAAATATCGTGTCGGGTTTTCTGGTCTGGAAATCACGGTGGTGTAGGCCTATCGGTAGCTTGGCCTACGGGTAGCCTTGGCCTACTGGTAGCCTTGGCGTACCGGTAGCCTTGGTCTACCGGTAGCCTTGGCCTATCGGTAGCCTTGGCCTACCGGTATCCTTGGCGTACTGGTAGCCTTGGCGTACCGGTATCCTTGGCCTACCGGTATCCTTGGCCTACCGGTAGCCTTGGCCTACCGGTAGCCTTGGCCTACCGGTATCCTTGGCGTACCTGTAGCCTTGGCGTACCGGTAGCCTTGGCGTACCTGTAGCCTTGGCGTAACGATAGACTTGGCCTACCGGTAGCCTGAGCCTACCAGTAGCCATCACCCACCGGTAGCCCTCAGCCGCCGGTGGCTCTGGCCAACCCTCACGGATTCTTTCCAGTGGTGTTCCTTCATGCACAATTAGGGTTTTAAACTCTATTTTGACCCGTTTGAGCGCGTTTTAAAGACCCGTAACACCCATAAGAGTATTAATTAAATGATTAATAAATTAATGAGTCATTTTAAACCACCAGACCCGTTTAATGACGTGTGTAATGCATGGCCAACCCACGACCCCCTCTCCTTACTTTGTTTCACGTTCTCATCTCAACCGTCCGCGTCTCTTATAAACTAAGGGTTAGCCGTGGTTTCTTCTTTCCTCAATCGCGGCTTTTCACGAACATCTTCTGGTGCATCAGGCGAGCCGCATCGTTATCCATGAAGTTCTACCCCTGGCCTAAGCGTCCATCGTCGATCAACAAGTAGGGAATTTCTCATCATCTCTCACTTTTTTGTATCATGCGGGGTGGGAGTTTCTTTTGTTTCTGTAGAATTGGTTGGATCGAACCTTAATGAAGATAATAAACGAAGTTCTAAAGAATGAAGGGGAAGGGGGTGTGATTGTTGATGCTGTTATATTGTGATCATCTTTCTGAATTATGCTGGCTTACGCCTTCTGAAAATCGAGGCCGTTTGTGGTCGTTGTTTTTTCACTAATGAACCCTTCGTGATGTTTTAAATGGCTTGTTTTTAATTGTGAAATCATGCTGTGAAAAGTAATTTGGTTAATCACGTATACCCAGCTGAATAAATTGAAAGCACCAGGATCATCCCTTCTGTGATAACTCTCGGTTAAAGCACACAGAAATTGAAGTCATGGAGTGTGTTAAATCGTTTAAATATGAAATTACCGGTATGGCTCTGCTTTGTGTCGGTGGTAGTGGTTTGGTTGTTCCCTTTTTAGGCTGATTGCTAGAGATGTGGGAGGGGATGGGATCCCCTGTTTCTATACTCTCAGTGGTTGTGGAATCGGAGATGGGATTCCCTGTTGTTATGGATTTAGTGGTTGCGAGGTTTAATACTGGTTGGTTACCTTGTTTATATCACGAATTGGAGTGGGATCTTCTATTCATGAAAAACCTTTTTGGGGGAGGGGACACGGGGCAGTGTCTCGGGGTTGTCTCGTTTGAGTACTTCGAGGGTTCTCAATTTTCCTTTACTGATGTGACTTTACAAGAGAACCGGGTGTGGATGCTTAGTTGACGTTTGGCTGGTTTCCTTTCCTTGGTGATGCTTATGGTTTAGTTGCCCAGTAGTGCATAAACTTATTTGAACATTATTACTGAACATAAAAACAAGGATGGGATAAATGGTTTTTGGATCGGTGTGAGTTGTGACTCGGACTTGAGTGCTGTTGTGATCTGTAGGCTGTCTGAAGAAAAAAACCTAGCTTTGGGTGAGTGCTTGTTACCTATATATATATTTTTAGTTTTGTGTTTCTTATTCGCGCCCCACCCAAGTTGAGCACTTAGTGCCGAACACCCCCATTTCATGGGGGAGGGTGTTTTTCCCAACACTATTATTAGTGGTTGTTCATTAGCTCCTTTTCTTATCCCTTTCCCGGATAGCCCAAGTATCTTCGAGCAGGCTGTGATGGCCTGAGGTCCATTATTAGCCCAAGTAATTTCGGGCGGGGTAGTGTGGTGGTTGGACAGGTGTGTGCAGCAGGTGGTTTCCCAAGTTTCTTCGGGATGAGGCCCAGGTGTCTTCGGGTGTGGCAGTGGATCTTCTAGCCCAGGTGTCTTCGGGCGTGGTGGTGGTTGTGTCCCGGGTGTTTGCGGGCGGGATTCAGCAGTGGGACTGCGTGTGGTTGTGGCCCAGGTGTTTGCGGGCGGGATTCGGCAGTGAGACTGCGTGTGGTTGTGGCCTAGGTGTGTGTGGGCAGGTGTGGCAGTGGGAATGCGGTGAGAATGGCGGGATTGGTCTGATGCATAGGATGTCTCAATAACCAATGGGAAAGTGGCGCGGGGTACCCAAACATTGATGTGCTCTTATTATATATATTACTTGACTTTCATTATTTGGGGAGTGTGCCTTAGTGAGGCTTGGGTGGATAGTTTCCTTGATAAGTGTTTGGTTTACTCCTTTTCTCACGGGAATTTAGTACGTTCCCCCACTTTTACACGAGAGTTTTTAGGTTTTCCTACTGATTATACTTGTATGATCACCCTATGTTTACATTCAGGTTTCCAGGAGGACAACCAGGGCCGTGCGGGACCCTACTAGTCGGACAGTTGGAGTTGTTGCAGTTGATGTACCTTTGTTTTCTTTTGGTATTGTACTTTGAGATTTCTTGTACTTGTACCTTGTTATAAAATTATTTAAACATGCATGTGGGCTTGGTTTGGGTTTATTTCTATACACTTGTTCTTTTCCCTTTTTGGTGGTTGACCTGTCCTATTTCCCGATCTTAAAATAATAAAAAGGGTAATGCCTCCCATATTTGTAAAAACTCATACCCTTGTTGCTAGTCGCCAACCCAGGGCCTACTGGAGGCGGGACTCGGGGTTCATTATCTCCCTTTCACCATTGCCAGCTCAGGAGGGGCATCCTTGGTGGGAGGGGGTCGTGACAGAATGGTATCAGAGGCAATGGTTGAGAGATAGGATGGAGTCTGGAGTAAGGCACGGTGAGGATTGCATGGGATGGTAGGGCAACAGTGTTGGGTGACCTTGGTGCATGAATTAGGCCAAGGAAGACCGGATAGTACACGGGATTTTAGGGCCCCCCGTGATCCGATGCAAGGACTCTGGACCTACCGAACGACCAAGCGATGCTGCACTGATTACATGGTAGAGACCCTAGGAAAGGTAAATGCATCATAATGACTTGTGTTCTCGTGTTTCTGGGGTGTTTTTGGGAATTAAAAATAAACGAAAAGTTTAAGAGGTTTTAAAGAAAATAATCTGCACTACTTGGGCCTTGGCATTCCTTGTTTACCTTGCATCTATGGCACCTGGAAGGCGACTGCGTGTGGTACCAACGATCGAGGCCCCAGAGACTACTTTGGCCGATCGGAAGATAGCTGATCGAGAGGAAGAGGACGACCAGTGGCAGAAGACCCTTCAGGCCTTCAAATGACAGACCCTCGAGAAGTATGAGGGCAGCACCTCCGACATGAAGATGGAAGGCTGGATAGAGGAGCTAGTTATAGATTTCTGCCTGATTCGGGCCCCGAACGAGTACTGGGTTCCTCTGGCCGTCAGCCAGATGCGGGGAGCGTCACGTCAGTGGTGGACGCTTTACCTGGGGGAGAGGAGAGAGGCTGAAGTGGCTTGGGCGGATTTCGAGAGGGAGTTCCGGGCGGAATTCCTCTCTTCGACGATGAAGGTGGAAAAGAGACAGGAGCTACTCTCCCTTCAATAGGAGAGTATGTTCGTGAGGGAGCTAGGGACCAAGTTCAAGGACCTTCTACATTTTTCTCCAGACCTCTTTCCCGATGAGGGGTCTAGGGTAAGACGTTTGGAGGAGGCGCTCCGACCCTCCCTCCAGTATGCTGTTACTCCCTTTACCCTGCTGACGTACTTGGAGGTCCAAAAGAAGGCCGAAGTGGTGGAGAGAATGCATGATCTAGGAGGTGTGTCATGAGAGGGGATCCAGCTGGGACCATCGAAGGGGAAGGCCGTCAGCACTAGGCCTCCAGCGTCAGGACCCTCCAGGTTCCGACTGGCAGGGAGCTGGCCGCTGCAGTTTCAGTTTCGATCCCCTGGTCCTCGCCCTTTTCCTTCAGGCCCGGGACCGCGGTGCTTTGTCTGTGGAAGCCCTGGACATCTCCGGAGTCAGTGCCCAGACCGGGTGCTGTACAACAGTGGCGGTCATCCCCAGCACCTGCCTCAGCAGCAGCAGCTTCCAGCCAGGCCTTTCCAGTAGCAGCAGCAGTAGGGACAGCGGGCTCCCGCTCCTCTGAGGGCAGACATAGGAGGAGGTCGACCTCAGGGCGATCCACAGGGACCTCGACCAGGGTGTGGTCGGGGGGGGGGGGGGTGGCCGAAAGCTGAGAGGCAGAAGAGCCGGGCATGGATAGATACACGCTGTAGAGGCAGCAGTTCCAGCAGGGCCGGAGGTTGTTCGAGGTACGATCAGTTTGTTTAGCACTCTTGCTTATTCCTTGTTCGATACTGGAGCTTCACACTCCTTTGTTGCACCCATTCTAGCCCATGCATTGGGTCTAGATGCCGAGAGACTTCTAGTGCCCCTGGTGTTGAGCACAACATTCGGAGGTCAGACCGACTTGTCATTTGTTTGTCGAGGATGTAGACTGATGATAGGGCCACATCAGTCGGTTAGGGATCTTCTTCTACTACAGATACAACCATACAATGTCATACTAGGCATCGACTGGCTATTCTCTGTATGTGCCGTCATCGACTGTTTCCGAGGAAGGGTCGTGTTCTCAGACTTGGACGACTGGCGTGTTGTTTTCATAGGCGAGCGGAGGAGTCAGAAGGGCAACAGGCGAGAGGAACCCCTCATCTCCTTGCTAACTGAGCTGTCAGTATGGTCAGTAGATGTTGAAATGGTGGAAGTGCCAGAGATCGTTCGTGGTTTTATGGACGTCTTCCCTGAGGAGGTGATGACTCTACCCCCTTGACGTGATATCGAGTTCGGGATAGACCTGCAGCCCGACGCTCGTCCGATCTCAACGGCTCCTTACCGGATGACACCTTCAGAGTTACGGGATTTGCGGATTCATATTGACGATCTGATGAAGAGGGGTTATGTTCGTTCGAGTGCGTCACTGTGGGGCACTCCAGTCTTGTTCATGAATAAGGCAGATGGTGGCCTCAGGTTGTGCATAGACTACAGGAGGCTGAATTAGGTGACGATCAAGAATCTCTACCCTCTTCCGAGGATAGATGATATTTTTGAGAAGCTGAAGGGGGTAGGATGGTTCTCGAAGATCGACCTACGGTCTGGGTACCACCATCTAAGAGTGAAGGAGAGCGACATCCCGAAGATGGCGTTCAGATGCAGGTATAGACACTTCGAGTTCATGGTTATTCCCTTCGGCGTTACGAACGCCCCAGCCATGTTCATGGGGATTATGAACTCCATCTTCCGGGAGTACCTAGATCAGTTCGTAGTTGTGTTCATTGAAGACATCCTGATCTATTCGAGATCAGAGGAGGACCATGCAGAGCACCTGAGGAAAATTTTAGAGGTCCTCCGATAGCATCAGCTCTATGGGAAGTTGTCAAAATGCAAGTTCTGGACATGAGAAGTGCACTTCCTCGGGCACATGGTGTCTGAGCAGGGGGTAGCAGTGGACCCATCAAAGGTTGAGGCAGTTGTTTCTTGGGTAGCACCCAAGAATGTGGTGGAAGTCCGAAGTTTCCTCGGGCTGGCAGGTTACTATCGGAGATTCGTACACAACTTCTCCCGAGTAGTAGCCCCTTTGATGGCTATAATCAAGAAGGACCAGGTTTTTGTATGGAGTGAGCAGTGCGAGTCAACCTTCAGCTATCTGAAGGAGAATATGGTCAGTTCCCCAGTTCTAAGATTACCAGAAGAAGGGGCGGCTTATGAGGTGTTCTGTGATGCTTCAGGACAGGGCCTGGGATGTGTGTTGATGCAGCGATAAGGGGTGATCTCTTATGGGTCTAGGAAGCTAGGCCCCCATGAGCGTAATTATGCCACCCATGACCTGGAGCTTGCAGCCTTCGTTTTTGCGCTAAATTTATGGCGGCACTACCTCATCGGAGAACACTTTGTGATCTTCACAGATCACAAAAGCATGAGGTATATCTTCTCCCAGCGGGACCTAAACTTGCGACAGCGGAGATGGGTGGAGTTCCTCTAGGATTACGACTTCTAGATCTCTTATACTGAGGGAAAGGGAAATGTAGTGGCCAATGCCTTGAGCAGGAGGATACATAAGGATGCGGTCTGAGAGTCAGCGGACGCTTGGAAAGCGATGGCGGAGTTGGTTGCCTTACACCTAGATGTGAGGATGGATAGCGGTAGAGGTTGCCTATATCAGATGATAGCGCAGTCATCCCTGTTTCAGCAAGTGGAGGAGTCTCAGTGGGGAGACCTAGAGTGCGAAGTGATGCGTGACCGAGTTGACCAGGGAAATGCTCCGGAAGGATGGACAGAGGATGGTCAGAACCAGATGCTTTTCCAGGGAAGGTTGTTTGTTCCGGAGGCGATGCACGACAAGGTTCTCAGTGAGTTCCACAACTCACCCCTAGCGGTACACCCAGGAGTTTACAAGATGTACCAGGGACTGAAGAGGCATTTTTGGTGGCCCGGAGTTAAGAGAGCGGTGGCGGAGTTTGTGGCCAAGTGCTTAGTATGTCAGCAAGTGAAGGCTGAACACCGAGTTCCAAGTGGCCTACTGCAGCCTCTAGTTGTCCCCAAGTGGAATTGGGATGACATCTCAATGGATTTCGTCACAGGACTACCCAAGGTCCAAGGAGGATACGATGCCGTCTGGGTGGTAGTGGACAGGTTGACGAAATTGGCTCACTTTCTAGAAATCAGGGAGTCAAGTTCAGTAGATTCTTTGGCATGAAAGTACGTGGATGAAGTGGTGCGGTTGCATGGAGTTCCGAGGTCAATAGTCTCGGATAGGGATGCACGGTTTACCTCAAAAGTCTGGAGAGGATTGCAGAATGCTTTTGGCACCCAGCTGCATCTTAGCACTACTTTCTATCCCCAGACAGATGGACAAATAGAGCGTACCATCCAGACCTTGGAGGATATGCTGTGGGCATGTGTTCTGGACTCAGGAGGATCATGGGTGCGACACTTGCCCCTGGTAGAGTTCACCTACAATAATATCTATCACTCTACCATCAGTATGGAACCGTTTGAAGCTTTGTATGGGAGGCCATGCCGTTCTCCTGTGTGTTGGACCGAAGTAGGAGAGGAAAGCATCCTTGGCCCGAAGGTGGTGTAGAGGATGACATAGAAGGTTCAGCTCATACAGTAAAGGATGAAGGCGGCCTAGGACTGACAGAATTTGTATGACGATACCAGGAGGAGGCCCTTGGAGTTTGAGGTTGGAGACCACGTGTTCTTGAAGGTCTCCCCTCGGCGTGGGCAACGGAGGTTCGGCAAGGGGAGTAAGCTTTCTCCCAGGTTCATCGAACCATTCGAGGTGTTGCGGTGGGTCGGAGAAGTGGCTTATCATCTAGCGTTACCACCACTACTATTGAGGATACATGATGTCTTTCATGTGTCCCAGCTCCATCGGTACCTGCACGACGATTTGCATGTCCTTGATTGGGGTGATCTGGACATCGAGGATGATGTGACCTTTGTGGAGAGACCAGTGATGATTGAGGATCGCAAGGAGAAGGTGCTTCGTGGGTGAACCATTCCCTTGGTTCGTTTGTTGTGGAGACATGGTGGGATTGAGGAGAGTACGTGGGAGAGGGAAGCACAGATGTGTACCCAGTACCCAGAGTTGTTTTGAGATTTATTCCTTGTTGTACCTGTTGCAGTAGAACGTTTTGTCCTTTTGACTATGGAATGTACTGGTTTTCTTTCCTCTGAATGTGTGTAAAAAAAATCCCTGGCTATGGGGGAGGAGAGGAGCTGACCCCTAATCAAGACGCATTAAGGTGGATGTGATTAAACCTGTGCGGGCGAGTCAGTGCCGACCAAAGTGGATAATATATTGACATGGGGGAGGAGACTCCCCAACCCACATGCCTGGGCAGTTTTCCAGGGTATGTTGCTTGGTTCTTGACAGGGAAGTGCTTTAGTTAGCATGGGTTCTCTCCTAAGAGGTATCTTTCAAGGTGGTTGTTCGGACCCTCTCCTTCCTTCTGGTTTGTTTTGATTCTTGGGGAAGTGCATTGTTTAAGGGGTATCTGATGTAACGGCCCGGGTTTTGCGGGGAACCTTTACTTCGTGAAAATCTCGTGTCGGGTTTTCTGGTCTGGAAATCACGGTGGTGTAGGCCTATTGGTAGCTTGACCTACCGGTAGCCTTGGCGTACCGGTAGCCTTGGCGTACCGGTAGCCTTGGCGTACCGGTATCCTTGGCGTATCGGTAGTCTTGGCGTACCGGTAGCCTTGGCGTACCGGTCGCCTTAGAGTACCGGTAGCCTTGGCCTACCGGTAGCCTGAGCCTACCGGTAGCCGTCACCCCCCGGTAGCCCTCAGCCACCGGTGGCTCTGTCCAACCCTCACGACTTCTTTCCAGTGGCGTTCCTTCTTGCGCAATTAGGGTTTTAAACTCTATTTTGACCCGTTTGAGCGCTTTTTAAGGCCCGTAACGCCCATAAGAGTTTTAATTAAATTCTTAATGAATTAATGAGTCGGTTTAAACTACCCGACCCATTTAATGATGTGTGGAACACATGGACAACCCACGACCCCCGCTCCTTACGCGGTTTCGCGTTCTCATCTCAACCATCTGTGGCTCTTATAAACTAAGGGTTAGCCGTGGTTTCTTCTTTCCTCAATCGCGGCTTTTCAAGAACAGCTTCTGGTGCATCGGGCGAGCCACATCGTTATCCGTGAAGTTCCACCCCCGGTCAAAGCATCGATTGTCGATCAACAAGTAGAGAATTTATCATCGTCTCTCACTTTTGTGTATCATGCGGGGTGGGCGTTTCTTTTGTTTCTGTAGAATTGGTTGGATCGAACCTTAATGAAGATAATAAACGAACTAATAAATAATGAAGGGGAATGGGGTGTGATTGTTGATGCTGTTATATTGTGATCATCTTTCTGAGTTATGTTAGCTTATGCCTTCTGAAAATCGAGGTCGTTGGTGGTCGTTGTCTGTGCACTAATGAACCCCTCATGATGTTTTAAATGGCTTGTTTGTAATTGTGAACTCCTGCTGTGAAAAGTAATTTGGTTAATCACGTATACCCGGATGAATAAATTTAAAGCACCAGGATCAGCCCTTCTGTGATAACTCCCGGTTAAAGCACACGAAAATTGAAGTCATGGAGTGTGTTAAATCGTTTAAATATGAAATTAATGGTATGGATCTGCTTTTTGTCAGTGGTAGTGGTTTGTTTGTTCCCTTTTCGGGCCGATTACTGGAGATATGGGTGGGGATGGGATCCCCTATATCTATACTCTCGGTGTTTGTGGAATCGAGGATGGGATTCCCTGTTGTTATGGATTTAGTGGTTGCAAGTTTTAAGACCGGGTGGTCAAATTGTTTATATCACGAATTGGGGTGGGATCCTCTGTTGATGAAAAAACTTTTTGGGGGAGGGGACACGGGGAAGTGTCTCGGGGTTGTCTGGTTCCAGTACTTCGAGGGTTCTCACTTTTCCTTTGTTGATGTGACTTTACAAGAGAACCAGGTGTGGATGCTTAGTTGACGTTTGGCTGGTTTCCTTTCCTTGTCAATGCTTATGGTTTAGTTGCCCAGTAGTGCATAAACTTATTTGAACATTATTACTGAAAATAAAAACAAGGATGGGATAAATGGTTTTTGGTTCGGTGTGAGTTGTGACTCGGACTTGAGTGTTGTTGTGATCTGTAGGCTGTCTGAAAAAAAACACCTAGCTTTGGGTGAGTTCTTGTTACCTATATATATATTTTTAGTTTTGTGTTTCTTATTCGCGCCCCACCCAAGTTGAGCACTTAGTACCGAACACCCCCATTTCATGGGGGAGGGTGTTTTTCCCAACACTATTATTAGTGGTTGGTTATTAGCTCCTTTTCTGCTCCCTTTCCCGGATAGACCAAGTATATTCGGGAAGGTTGTGATGGCCTAAGGTCCATTATTAGCCCAAGTACCTTCGGGTGGGGTAGTGTGGTGGTTGACCAGGTGTGTGCGGCAGGTGGTTTCCCAAGTGTCTTCGGGATGAGGCCCAGGTGTCTTCAGGCATGGCAGTGGATCTTCTAGCCTAGGTGTCTTCGGGCGTGGTGGTGGTTGTGGACTAGGTGTTTGCTGGTGGGATTTGGTAGTGGGACTGCATGTGGTTGTGGCCCAGGTGTTTGCGGGAGGGATTCAGCAGTGGGACTACGTGTGGTTGTGGCCCAAGTGTGTGCGGGCAGGTGTGGTAGTGGGACTGTGGTGAGAATGGCGGGATTGGTCCGATGTGTAGGATGTCTCAATAACCAGTGGGAAAGTGGCGTGGGGTACCCAAACATTGATGTGATCTTATTATATATATTACTTGACTTGTGTTATTTGGGGAGTGTGCCTTGGTGAGGCCTGAGTGGATGGTTTCCTTGATAAGTGTTTGGTTTACTCCCTTTCTCACGGAACTTTAGGTCGTTCCCCAACTTGTGCACGAGAGTCTTTATGTTTCCCTACTGATTATACCTGTATTCTCACCCTACGTTTACTTTCAGGTTTCTAGGAGGACTAGCAGGGTCGTGCGGGACCCTACTAGTCGGATAGTTGGAGTTGTTGCAGTTGTTGTACCTTTGTTTTCTTTTGGTATTGTACTTTGAGCTTTCTTGTACTTGTACCCTGTTATAAAATTATGTAAACATGCATGTGGGCTTGGTTTGGGTTTATTTCTATACACTTGTTCTTTTCCCTTTTTGGTGGTTTACCTGTCCTATTTCCCGATCTTAAAATAATAAAAAGGGTAATGCCTCCCATATTTGTAAAAACTCATACCCTTGGTGCTAGTCGCCAACCCGGGGCCTACTGGAGGCAGGACTCGGGGGTCATTATCTCCCTTTCACCATTGCCAGCTCAGGAGGGGCATCCTTGGTGGGAGGGGTTCGTGACACCTGACCCCTGGACAGCCCCACCACCCCCGTGGATAGCCCTCCCACCCCCTAGACACCCCATACCCCCTAGACAGCCCCAACCCCCATGGACAACCCGCCCATCTCTGCTGGACACTCCGTACCCCCGTGGATAGCCCTACTACCCCAATGTACACCCCCACCCCTGTGGACACCCCGCCACCCCTAGACACCCCCATCCCCTTGGAGCCCCACCCCATGGACACCACTACCCCCATGGACACCCCCACCCTCGTGGATAGCCCCCACCCCCGTGGATAGCCCGCCCACCCACCTAGACACCCTAACCCCCTGGAAAGCCCCGCTACCCCTGTGGATAGCCCGCCCACCCCCTGGACACCCCATACCCCCTAGATAGCCTCCACCCCCATGAATAGATTTCACACCCCCTGGACACCCCCTAATCCCCCTAGACAGCCCCGCCACCCCCGTGGATAGCCCACCCCCTAGACACCCCGTACCCCCTAGATAGCCCCAACACACCCGTAGACAACCCGCCCACCCCCTAGACACAATGTACCCCCTGGACAGACCCCACCCCCGTGGAAAGCCCACTTACCCCCCTAGACACCCCCACCACTCCCTAGACACCCTAATCCCCCATGACACCCCCACCCCCTGGACACCCCTGACCCCCTTGGATATCCCCCCAACCCCCTAGACAGCCCCCACCTCCTGGATTCCCCCACCCCTGTGGACACCCCCAACCATGTGGATAGCCTGCCCACCCCCTTGGGCACCCCTACCCCCTTGATAGCCCCCACCCCCATGGACTACCCTCCCACCCCTTGGACACCCCCTACCCCTGAACAGCCCCACCACCCCCATGGACAACCTGCCTAACCCTTGGACAACTCGTACCCCCTGGATAGCCCCGCCTCCCCCGTGGATAGCCCGCCCACCCCTGGAGATCCCCAACCCCCTGGAAAACCCCTCCACCCCCATGGAAAGCCCCACCACCCCTGTGGTCAACCAGTCCACCCCCTGGACACCCCTACCCCCGTGGACAGCCCCGTCACCCCCCATGGACAACCCTACAACCCCCTGGACACCCCGTACCCCTGGAAATCCCCCACCCCTATGGATAGACTACCCACCCCCTGGACACCCCCAATCCCCAGACCCCCCCATCCCCCCAGACATCCCATCTCCTGGACACCCCTAACCCCCTTGGACAACCCCCAACGCCCTAGGCACCCCTCCCCACCCCCTAGACCCCACCCCTTTTGACACCCCACCCCCGCGGACAGCCCGCCCACCCCCTGGACACTCCCTACCCCCCTGGACAGCCCCCACCCCTATGGAAAGTGTAACAGACCGAATTTTTTAAATAAATTTTGTTTCCTAATTTTATGTGTTATTGTTATACTCAACAAAAATGTTTCATTTGGTAACATGAGTATAATTAAAATGAGACTGTTGGGTTTTGACTGTTATTTGACCATTGGTCAATATGACTGCTGGAAACTAAACATTTTGACTATTGTCTCTAAATACAAGCAATCTTGGTTAATTAATATAGAAAGAAGATTCGATGGCCTCACCCAGTAGTCTTGGACCGATCGAAGCCCATCTAACAGAACTTGGGAAGGAGGTAGCACCACTGGGCTTCGCTCTGGACCAAACCCAAGCTGAACTTCATCGTATAAAGCTAGAATGGGATCGCCTTCATGAGAAGTTCAAACTGATAGAAATTACTACTCGTGCGATGTTGGCCGAGCCTCCCTCGGATTCTCTCACCTTAGCACACCTTACACTTAGGTCCTATGCTGGTGTGATAAGGGGATATGTAAGGAGACCGTAACTGTCTTGTGTAATCCTTTGTTTTAAATAAAATTTCGATTTCTTTTATGAATTTTCAAATGACCGGATAAATATAGTATGCAAATTTTTGATGAATTTTAGAAAGAGGATATTTTAAATATGTTTATGTAAACCCTAAATAATTAAAAATGTGTAATGATTTTCAAAAAATGGTCTTCTGCAATTATGTTCAGTACTAAATTTAGAGTCTAATAAGATCAACTTGATTTTTGATGAATAGTAAATTATGAATAGTGATTTTATGATTAGGATTAGTAATATGACCAAATGGATTAGTAATCTCACTTAAAGAAAGTTTTAAAATAATCTAGGCACCTTGGTTAAAGAATGTGATTCAATAAAATAGTTAAATAACGGTTTCATTAATTATTATTCAAGTATTAGTTTTTTCAGGTGAATAGTGTTTTTTAATTAAATATTTAATTAAAAATAATTAGAAAATTATTTTTATAAAAATGACTTTATTTTTGAACTCAGAGCATCGATATTATGTTATGGTAATTTTTGGGGTTTTTTCTGAAAAAATGAATTTTCGATGAACAGTGTTTTTATTTAAAAATTAAATTAAAAATATTTAGAAAATTATTTTTATAAAATGGATTTCATTTTTGAAATCAGAGCATTGATATTTGGTTAATGTGAAATTTTGGGATTTTTCTGAGAAAGTTGAATTTTCAGTGAATAGTAAAAATACAGTTTTAGGGTTTCAGTATGTTTAATGACATCATAACGGTGTCATGATGATGTCATGAGATCGTTTGAGGGTTGGACGGCCAAGGGTGATGAATTATTGTTTTGGGGGCCCCATGTGGCCTAACTCCATGATAATTGACAAGGGATAGCACATGGGTTTGAGAAAAGCACATGTAAGGTGTCCCTTGGCCATTAATGCCTTGTCCCCTCACTTTCCCTATAAATACCAAGCCCTCCTCTCATCCATTCGACTCCCCACTCATTCCCAACTAATTTCGGGTCTCATTACCTCCCAAGGAGTCCCTCCAAGGTTCCCCCAAGCCCTCAAGGTCCCAACCTTTGAGGTTTAAGAGTTACATTTTAAGGTAAGGGATCCGACCTCTCTCTTTCTTTTCAAGTAATCTCTTTTATGTCATTTATTTTATACTCCATGTTCTTATGTTGGAGGATGTTCTTTTATATTCATCCTACTTCCTATTTCATGTTCATATGATGAGAGACCCCCCTTGCTCTCATCAATTCTTTTTAAGAATGTTTAAGTGGCGCCGTTAGGCTGCCGAATTTTTAAGGGATTCTTTCACCTTCCTCGTTTTCAAGTTCTTTTTTCATTCAAGTCTTTCATGTTCCTTTTTATTATGTTGGGGTATGATCTCTAAATTATCATACTGATATTTTATGATAATATGATGAGAGACCCCATTTGATCGCTTCAATTCAGTATTTTGAAGTTTTAAGTGGCGTCGTTAGGCTGCCGAATTTTTAAGTGGTTCTTCACCCTTCTCGTTTTGAAGTTCTACTTTCATGTCAATTCTTTCAAGTTCCTTTTTGTTATGTTGGGGAATTATCTCTATATCTATAATACTGAACTCTTATGTTCACATGATTAGAGACCCTATTTGATCTTTTCAAATCATTTTTGTTGATGTTTAAGTAACGCCGTTAGGCTGCCGAACTTTCATAAGAGAAATATAATTTTTTTTCTTCCTTCCATGTTTTTCATTTCAAATGGTATGTCCCTCAAATTTCATTACCATGTCGATATTTCCTTCTTATTCTTTCACCCTACTGTTTTATGGATCATTTATGAGTGGGTGACCCATGTCCCCTCTCATTTCAATGTTTTCTAAAACCCTGAAACTTAGCCGTTATGCTGCAGAATTTTCCCCTCAAAATGCCTCTCTCTTTTCTCAAAAATTATTTTATGTTATAAAGTGAATACTCAAAGCTCTTATTTCTACAAGGGTGTTCACATATATATCAAAATGTTCCATTTTAAATTCTGGGATTTACATACATGAGACCCGCTTTCCCTTTCCGTGGGTTTAATGTGACGTAAAGATCATGTCTTTAAAGCAGTTTTTAAAACGTTATGATTATGAAATGAAACCCATTTATTTAATTCTATGTGGGTTATTTATGAAATGTTTGATGATGATATATGTGGCTCACATGATAATAAAGGCAAATTTAAGGGTGCTCCCTGATAGCGCTCCAATGCATTGGGTAATGATGTAACCACTAGAGATTACAATTTTCACGATACCTTGGTGAATAACCTTGGTAATTTTAAAACGACACCTTGGGGATGGACCTTGGTTATATGTTCATGATTGTCTATGTTAAATGATGTAGCCAAATCTTCAAGTTATGAAAAAGTTTTATTTTTATTATGATATGCCTCATGATTTCATTTTCATGCCTTAAAGTTCTTTTCATGACTTTATTGATGTATCTCAAGTTCATATGTAAAATGTTTTACTTGTTTCCCTTGCTGGGCCTTCTGCTCACCCTTCCTTTTTATGTATGTCCCCAGGTTATGGGATGCAGTAATGAGCCTAGGGTGAACATGAGGAGAAGCCTTTCAAGTGTTTAAGAAGAATGTTTTTTTTGTTTCATGTTTTATGTTCCTTGTTTCCAAGACACTAAACCTTAAAGATCCTCAGTTGCGTGTAATGGAATGAAAAGTTATGTTATAAAAAGACAGGATGCTATAGTTGGTATCAAAGGATGGTTTAGTTATTTGTGGAAATTAGGATATGAAAACTCTAGGAAGAACCCTATAGAAAAGTTTAATATAGGAAATCTTCCTGGTATTTTGGTGAGTATTGAGTAAGGGGTTGCCAAGAAAATACATCCCTGTCTGGATACGAGCAGGTAGAGGTGGCTCTGGCACAGATGTACATAGGGGTAAAAACCGAAAACACCGCTTTGAGATATACTCGAACGGGAACTGGTACACGACAACGGGCCTTGCTGCACTCTTGGTTACGACACTCCCGGGGGATATGCTTTGGTAAATTCATAAGCTTGGTATGAACCATTGTTAAAGGAACAAAGATAAAATAAAATAACAGTTCACATAAGAATATATGATCATTCATAACCTATATGGGAACCTAGGAGATCACAAGTTAGGGTATACCTTTCATATAAAAGTTATCCTTATATGCTTTCAGTTCCTTTTCATGATTATTAGCTAAGTACTTAAGCCCCTAATTATGCTTTCTCTTCTTAGTTAATGGTGGGAAATGGAAGAACATGTTCCGACAACCAATGTGATAGGAAATGCGACGATTTTCGTATTAATGTGACAGGGATGATTAGGGGATTAAAATATGATTATTATTTTGGAAGACGTTCATTATTTTGGGAACCATATTTGATCAAGGTAAATAGATTACTATGGTATTTTCATTGAGGAGTAAGGTTGACTTATATTTTTAAGAATCGATGAATTTAAGGTGAACTTATAGTAATTTAGGTTACTTATGGGAA
Source organism: Viscum album (assembly GCA_963277665.1). Lineage (NCBI taxonomy): Eukaryota > Viridiplantae > Streptophyta > Magnoliopsida > Santalales > Viscaceae > Viscum > Viscum album. Next base: position 1,007,538,044 of record OY728152.1, on the reverse strand, counting down.
TGACTAACCTATCTTGGGTAAAATATGTTTAGGTTAGCTACTTTTTTTATAAGATTTTAGGAGTGGTTGATGTTGTCTGGAGATAACAATGAAGTTTTTTTGGAAGACTATGTTATCAAATCCTTCTTGTATTTGGGTTTCAATCTTAGTTTGGTTTGTTTTGAGGAATTTTAAGGACCGTTATTTATGGAATGGTCTATGATGAACTTTGGGTAGTACCATGGAACTTTGATGATTTAAAAGTAGTTTCCATTCCTATGGGATTCTTTCTTTTTGAAGAGTTGTTTTACCTTAACCTTTCTTTTTTTGGGATAATGTTTAAAGATAGAAGAAATAGATAGTTAATCTTTTGTAGATTATGTGATTCTATAGAAGATGATTCTTGTGATTTTATGAGACCAAGTGTTTTTGAATTCTCATCATTTGTAGAAAAGATTAGTGTTGGTAGGGACTTGTTAAAGGATGAAACTCTACTTGAAGGTAGGTATATTTTCTTATGTTTTTGTTCTATGTAGTAAATGAAATCCTCAAAATTATGAAAAGAAACTTAAAACAAAAATGTTGTTGGTTTACGTTTCCTACTAGGTAATCAAAGACCGTTTACACACATCATAAGTTTGGGATTTTCTCATGGTTAACTTTCTCCTAATCATGTTCTCTATCACTCTCCCTCAGAACTTGACCCTTTGTTTTCTCCTCCATGTCCATGTTTTCCTACATGGAACCCTAGTGTGGGTTAACTCGGGTGACCTTTGTACTTCCCTTTCTTTATTTTAAAGTAATAGTTTTACTGACTCCTTTTCCGATGTGGGACTTTCAATGAAATTTCAAAACCCAATTTTAAAATTGTGAGGACGCAATTTCTTAAGGAGGGAAGATTGTAACGACCCAAATTTTTTAAATAAATTTTGTTTCCTAATTTTATGTGTTATTGTTATACTCAACAAAAATGTTTCATTTGGTAACATGAGTATAATTAAAATGAGACTGTTGGGTTTTGACTGTTATTTGACCATTGGTCAATATGACCGCTGGAAACTAAACATTTTGAATATTGTCTCTAAATACAAGCAATCTTGGTTAATTAATATAGAAAGAAGATTCGATGGCCTCACCCAGTAGTCTTGGACCGATCGAATCCCATCTAACAGAACTTGGGAAGGAGGTAGCACCACTGGGCTTCGCTCTGGACCAAACCCAAGCTGAACTTCATCGTATAAAGCTAGAACGGTATCGCCTTCGCGAGAAGTTCAAACTGATAGAAATTACTACTCGTGCAATGTTGGCCGAGCCTCCCTCGGATTCTCTCACCTTAGCACACCTTACACTTAGGTCCTATGCTGGTGTGATAAGGGGCTATGTAAGGAGACCGTAACTGTCTTGTGTAATCCTTTGTTTTAAATAAAATTTCGATTTCTTTTATGAATTTTCAAATGACCGGATAAATATAGTATGCAAATTTTTGATGAATTTTAGAAAAAGGATATTTTAAATATGTTTATGTAAACCCTAAATAATTAAAAATGTGTAATGATTTTCAAAAAATGGTCTTCTGCAATTATGTTCAGTACTAAATTTAGAGTCTAATAAGATCAACTTGATTTTTGATGAATAGTAAATTATGAATAGTGATTTTATGATTAGGATTAGTAATATGACCAAATGGATTAGTAATCTCACTTAAAGAAAGTTTTAAAATAATCTAGGCACCTTGATTAAGTAATGTGATTCAATAAAATAGTTAAATAACGGTTTCATTAATTATTATTCAAGTATTAGTTTTTTCGGGTGAATAGTGTTTTTAATTAAAAATTTAATTAAAAATAATTAGAAAATTATTTTTATAAAAATGACTTTATTTTTGAACTCAGAGCATCGATATTATGTTATGGTAATTTTTGGGGTTTTTTCTGAAAAAATGAATTTTTGATGAATAGTGTTTTTATTTAAAAATTAAATTAAAAATATTTAGAAAATTATTTTTATAAAATGGATTTCATTTTTGAAATCAGAGCATTGATATTTGGTTAATGTGAAATTTTGGGATTTTTCTGAGAAAGTTGAATTTTTAGTGAATAGTAAAAATACAGTTTTAGGGTTTCGGTATGTTTAATGACATCATAACGGTGTCATCATGATGTCATGAGATCTTTTGAGGGTTGGCCGGCCAAGGGTGATGAAGTATTGTTTTGGGGGCCCCATGTGGCCTAACTCCATGATAAATGACAAGGGAGAGAACATGGGTTTGTGAAAAGCACATGTAAGGTGTCCCTTGGCCATTAATGCCTTGTCCCCTCACTTTCCCTATAAATACCAAGCCCTCCTCTCATCCATTCGACTCCCCACTCATTCCCAACGAATTTCTGGTCTCATTACCTCCCAAGGAGTCCTCCCAAGGTGCCCCCAAGCCCTCAAGGTCCCAACCTTTGAGGTTTAAGAGTTACATTTTAAGGTAAGGGATCCGACCTCTCTCTTTCTTTTCAAGTAATCTCTTTTTTGTCATTTCTTTTATACTCCATGTTCTTATGTTGGAGGATGTTCTTTTATATTCATCCTACTGCCTATTTCATGTTCATATGATGAGAGACCCCCCCTTGCTCTCATCAATTCGTTTTAAGAATGTTTAAGTGGGGCCGTTAGGCTGCCGAATTTTTAAGGGATCCTTTCACCTTCCTCGTTTTCAAGTTCTATTTTCATTCAAGTCTTTCATGTTCATTTTTATTATGTTGGGGTATGATCTCTAAATTATCATACTGATCTTTTATGATCATATGATGAGAGACCCCATTTGATCGCTTCAATTCAGTATTTTGAAGTTTTAAGTGGCGCCGTTAGGCTGCCGAATTTTTAAGTGGTTCTTCACCCTTCTCGTTTTGAAGTTCTACTTTCATGTCAATTATTTCAAGTTCCTTTTTGTTATGTTGGGGAATTATCTCTATATCTATCATACTGAACTCTTATGTTCACATGATGAGAGACCCTATTTGATCTTTTCAAATCATTTTTGTTGATGTTTAAGTAACGCCGTTAGGCTGCCGAACTTTCATAAGAGAAATCTAATTTTTTTCTTCCTTCCATGTTTTTCATTTCAAATGGTATGTCCCTCAAATTTCATTACCATTTCGATATGTCCTTCTTATTCTTTCACCCTACTGTTTTATGGATCATTTATGAGTGGGTGACCCATGTCCCCTCTCATTTCAATGTTTTCTAAAACCCCGAAACTTAGCCGTTATGCTGCAGAATTTTCCCCTCAAAATGCCTCTCTCTTTTCTCAAAAATTATTTTATGTTATAAAGTGAATACTCAAAGATCTTATTTCTACAAGGGTATTCACATATATATCAAAATGTTCCATTTTAAATTCTGGGATTTACATACATGAGACCCGCTTTCCCTTTCCGTGGGTTTAATGTGACGTAAAGATCGTGTCTTTAAAGTAGTTTTTAAAACTTTATGATTATGAAATGAAACCCATTTATTTAATGCTATGTGGGTTATTTATGAAATGTTTGATGATGATATATGTGGCTCACATGATAATAAATTCAAATTTAAGGGTGCGCCCTGATAGCGCTCCAATGCATTGGGTAATGATGTAACCACTAGAGATTACAATTTTTACGATACCTTGGTGAATAACCTTGGTAATTTTAAAATGACACCTTGGGGATGGACCTTGGTGATATGTTCATGATTGTCTATGTTAAATGATGTAGCCACATCTTCAAGTTATGAAAAAGTTTTATTTTTATTATGATATGCCTCATGATTTCATTTTCATGCCTTAAAGTTCTTTTCATGACTTTATTGATGTATCTCAAGTTCATATGTAAAATGTTTCACTTTTTTCCCTTGCTGGGCCTTCTGCTCACCCTTCCTTTTGATGTATGTCCCCAGGTTATGGGATGCAGTAATGAGCCTAGCGTGAACATGAGGAGAAGCCTTTCAAGTGTTTAAGAAGAATGTTTTTTTTGTTTCATGTTTTATGTTCCTTGTTTCCAAGACACTAAACCTTAAAGATCCTCAGTTCCGTGTAATGGAATGAAAAGTTATGTTATAAAAAGACGGGATGCTATAGAAAGCCCTCCCACCCCCTGGAGACTCCCTACCCCCTTGGACAGCCCCCACCCTCGTGGACAGCCCTCCCACCCCCTGGACACCCCTACCCCCTAGACAGCCCCGCCACCCCCGTCGATAGCCCTCCCACCCCTGGACACCCCTACCCACATGGATAGCCCCCACCCCCGTGGATAGCCCACCCACCCCCTGGACACCTCCATCCCCTGGACACCCCACCCCCATGGATATACCCCCTACCCCCTGGACAGCCCCCAACCCCCTGGACTCCCCCACCCCACTAGACTCCACCCCACCACCTGGACACCCCCACCCCCTAGAAACCCCCACCACCTTGGATGGCCCCCACCCCCTGGACACCACCCCACCACCTGAACACCACCCATAGTCAGATGCTCAATATGTAACTCTAACTATCCTGGGATCTCTGAAATGTGAGTGTCCTCTTACCATTATGAGATGTGTACTGAAAATAAATTGAAATGGGTTAATTGGAAGAGTGGTTGTCATGTGATGATTGAAATAGGGAAAACTATGTTGCGGTACATGACATGTTTGGAAGAGTTTGCTATTTTTATGTGCTATTGCAAGTGTTTTTTTTGTTCTGTTTTAGGTGTTGTTTGCAGGTGTGTGTTTTTTTGTTCTGTTTTAAGTGTTGTTTGCAAGTGTGTTTTCAAGTGTATACAATAGACGGGATGGGTGGCTACTGTGCTGTTTTCAAGAAATACACTATACCAATAGTTTAAATCCATTGGTAAAGTGTATTTTGAGAATAGTTTTACCAACGGTTTGAATAAACCGTTTGTAATACACTATACCAACAGTTCAAAACCACTGGTAAAATGTATTTACAGAATAGATTTACTGACAGTTTTAAATAACCATTGATAATACTATATACCAACGGTTTCTAAATCATTGGTAAACTATATGTAAACTATATATCCCAACGGTTTATTAACCATTGGTATAAATATATACCAACGGTTTATATAAAACCATTGGCATACTAAAGCGTACACCACCATATACCAACGGTTTGAGAATAGCCTTTGGTATAGGCTTTTTCCAACGGCTTACTAACCAATGGTTTTCAAAACCGTTGGTATATATTATACCAACGGTTATGATTCCTATTCCAATGGTTTGAAACCATTGGTATATTTTTTTTTCTAGTAGTGAAATTCCCTCACTTGTGATCATGTTCCCCAAGAATGTGACTTGCCGCATATAAAATTCACACTTTCTTAACTTATCATACATTTTAAACTTCCTTGAAATTTTCAGTAAAATCCTTATATAGTATCCGTGTTACTAATTTCTCTTAGAGTAAATGAGAATATCATCCTTAAAGACTACCAAAAATCTATCAAGGTAGTATCTAAAACCACTATTCATCAAATCCATGAAGAATAATGGGGAATTAGTTAGCCTAAAGGGTATCACTTTAAAACCATTATGTCTATACATTGTACAAAAAGATTTCATCTAAATATAAACCTTCTTTACCTCTAGATGATGATATCATGAATGATGATCCACCTTTGAGAAGTACTGAACTCCTCATATTTGAACGAATAAACTTTCAATCAATAGAATAAGATACATTTTATTTATGGTGATCTTGTTGAGATATAAATAATCAATACATAGCCACATTGATCCGCATTTTTATTTACAAAGTGCTCTGGCACAGACTAAGGTGATTCACTAGGGCATATGAACCCTTTGTCCAAATGTTATTACTTATACTTATTTAACTCCTTTAGTTCTATAAGGTCCATCCTATAGGGTCATTTGGTGATAGGATTATATATGAGTACATGATATATTTATAAATCCACCTTACATTGTAGGGTATGCCTAGGTAACTCTTCAGGGAAAACATCAGTGTATTACCTCACAATGAGAATTTCCTCAATGTTGATACCTTCCTTTGAATCAACCATTTGGTAAAGGTATGATTCTATAAGGCCCTAGCCTTAAACCTTACTTAATCTTGAGTTATTACAAGATTACACATTGAGGATCTTTTCAGGTTTAGAGTTTTAGAGAATTAGATCATAAAACTTGCATTACATTCCACATATAAACAAAGTGGTTACATAAAGATAGTATTCTTCTTTCCCATCAATGGAAACATATTTAAAATAAAACATGGATTCTTTCTTGACACTTCCTTGACACTATCATCATATCATGTACCTTTCCCTTGACCTATGAAAAACATTTCAAAAAACTTGGGATGAGTATAAAAAGCTCAGTAAGGGATATAAAAATATGGAAAGGAAACATGGGTACATATATACATAAGAATGAAATCATACTTTACCCATAAAACATAAGCACTTTAACATAACTCATAAAATAATGAATAAATCATAGAAATCATAAGACATAAAGGTAACGTGAGGCATTCATAACATTCTTACGTAGGGAGTAACCCTCTTGGTTACGTTTGGAATACCCATCACAGTATATTCCATAAATCTCTTCGGAGAAACCTTAACGTTTCACTCCTTCACGTTACCCAATGCATTGGAGAGCTATATCAGGCTCACCCGCTCTTAGTTTATCACGGAACCACCCGTCTTCATAATAATGCCCAAGAACCTCAACATAATCATATCACATAAAACATGCATAAAGGAAACATAACATTTCCACCTTTCAATCACAAGATATCAATACAACACATTGACATGAAAACATTTTGAAAACCATTTTCAATACCAAAATAAAATAAAATTAAAACACGGTATTTATTTTTCTTTAAAAAAAAGGTATGGCTTGTAGAGGAAGCCGAAACTCAAATAACGGTCACGGCGGCGAAGAAGTCGTTGTCGCCGCATATGTACGACAAAAACATTCCCTTTTGTTGTTTAGTAAAACACTATGTATAAAAAAGATTCTTTTTGGATAAACGTAAAAGTCACAGGGGTTTATACACCGTATAAAAGAAGGTTGTGTATAAAACAAAATATGCCTCAATGAAAGGAGATTGAGACGAAGTCCCATACCTCAAGTCCGACTTGACTCGATCGTTCTTTAATTTCCTGAATAATAAACTTGAGTTAATTTCTACTTGCTTAAGAACATTTTTCAAGTTCATTATTCCTTTTATATCAGTTATTTCCATGTCATGAACACTATGTAATATTTAAGTTAATAACGGTCATTTTAACGATCATTGGTACTTGAGTCAAAAATAATCCCTTTATAATTACAAGTTGTTCATGTATCCATTATATCCAGAATTATAATCATGATGTATATATCATATATATCCAGTATATACATGCATTTATAATATTACATAATCATTTAAAGGTAAGAAATGAAATGCACCGTTCATGGAGACAGTAAGTCGTACGTACGCATGAACGCTACTTTCATTTATATTTCGTATTTTATATAATGGAATCATAATGATATAAAGGTATATTATAATTACAGTATAATATCATATATAATATCATAGTTCCATCCTTTATACGTCCCACATATGGTATTTAAGAAATCAAATAACTTTGAGGGGGCGATAGTCCGCACTTCCTTAAATGAAGATATCGCGTTTACCCATAATGGAAACCATAAAGTTATGACCAAAATGAAAAATAAAGAATCTTAAGGAAAAAATAAACATATTATATATCATATATAAATATATTGACATCTTAATGGCCACCTTTGAAAGTGTTAAAATAATGTTGAACAATCATCGTTTCGGGAGGCATAAATTCACCATCCACGGAAACAGTATGTCCTTTAACCATTAGATGTAGGTGTGTGTAAGTGTAGCTAGAATCCTTATTATAAAAACATCCTAGTATATTGAAGATACTGGAGTTGTTACAAAAGAAATGAATAAAAAGAGTTTAGGGGGTTGGAGAAGCAAAATAAAACAAAAGGACTCAAGTGAAGACATTACCTTAAAATTGGGTAACTCCCTTTGGTTTGAGCTCAAATGCTTCCTTGGGAAGACTTCTTCCCAAAGTGAGGCTTAAAGGAGTAAGAGAGGGATGTGGAGAGACAAAATGGGCAGGGGTTTCCCGAGCCAAAGGGTTTGGGACTGTGGGTAAGGAGGTAGAGGTGGGGGCCTTTTATAAGAGGAGAGGAGGGGCACTCTTGGAAAGTAAAGAAATGTTACTTTATTTGAAAATGATTTTCGGATTCAAAAGGTCCCACATTGATATAATTTGATGGTAAGGTGATAAGGGTTTGAAATACACCCATACGATAGGTTTTGGAAATTTGTAGATCATAGATTTTACTTTATCATTTCATTTTATTTAAATCCTTTATTAATGAGGTAATCGCTGCATCATCATGATGTCATAAATAATTTAATAAATTTAATGTCTAAAAATTATAAAAAAAATATCATGATGTAGGAAATATTTTTAGATTTCTAATGAATATTTATAGTCCAAAAGATCATTTATTTAGACAAAATTAAAAATATTTTACTTAGGTGATACATTCTTTGTCACATTTAACATTATTTAAAAATAAAAAGATAAAAAGTCACTTTCTCACAAAAGTGATTCCATGGGGCCCCCAAGTTTGGCACAAGGCATCCCATGGTCGGCCATGAGACAAAAAGTAGCCTTAGGACACATTTTGTGGTCTTTTTGTATTATTATGATATCATTTTATTAACCTTAACTACCTGATTACTCATTAATCTAGATAATTAAAGATAATTACCGTCGTTACTATTCATAATGTCCAAAAACAAAAGAGTCTTGATTACATAATTTGGGACTTCTGATTCCAAATATGTAATACATTTTACCAAATTCCAAACACAGAAATTGCAATAATTGATTTAAAAATAATTCCCGTTGTCAAAACAAATAGCGGGTTTTTTTTTGAAACAATATCTATGAAAAGTTTGGCATTAGTTTATGCCCAATTACAAAGTGAAATTAATCCTAATGACCACCATTGGATTAAATGATAAAAATATATTCTAATTTAACTTTAAAACCAATTCATAAGATAATATAATCATATAAATAAAGTAGATTAAAAAGCAGTTTTGATGTAAAATACAGTATTTTTCACTATTCATTAAAAAATGAACATTGTCAGAAAAATACCAAAAATTCACAAAAAGTAAATTTTGATGTCCCAATCACAAAGAATAAGTTTATTTTGACAAACAGAGCTTATAAAATTGTCAAAATACAGATTTAAAAATGGTTTTCCATCAAAAGGCAGTAAAATTATCCTTTAAAAAATATTAGTGTATTCCATGCTTAAGATTGGATTTATTTTCATTTTAAGCCTCTAAAACACTATCTAAATCATTAATAGACATAGATAAAAATATATATTATTCATTAATTACTTGGGATGTTACATACTTTCCTCCTTTAGAAAATTGCGTCCCGACAATTTATTTACTTATCGAATAAATGGGGGTACTTATCCCTCATTGCATTTTCAGATTCTCATGTTGCCTCTTCCATCATGTGGTTTTTCCACAAAACCTTTACCTGATTAATCACCTTATTTCATAACACTGGCTCCCTGTGGTCAAGAATCTGGACTGGTTGTTCCTCATAAGATAGGTTCTCTTCCAGCTAAACTACCTCTGGACTCAAAACATGAGATGGATCTGGCATATACTTTCTCAACATCGAAACGTGAAAAACATTGTGTACCTGAGATAAACTCAGAGGTAAAGCCACCCGGTATGCAACTGATCCAACTCTCTCCAGAATTTCATATGGTCCAATGAACCTTGGACTCAGCTTTCCTTTCTTACCAAATCTCATCACACTTTTCCATGGTGAGACTTTGAGAAAAACATGATCACCTACCTCAAAAGTTAGATCCTTCCTCCTTTTGTCTGCATAACTCTTCTGCCTACTCTGAGCTGTTCTCATGTGTTTCTGAATCAGCTGAACTTTTTCTGCCATCTCTTCTACCAATTCTGGTCCCATCAACTTCCTTTCACCCACTTTATCCCAGAAAGCTGGAGTTCGACACCGCTTCCCATATAATTCCTGAAATGGTGACATCTGTATACTGGAATGAAAACTGTTATTATATAAAAATTCAACCAAAGAAAGATGTCTGTCCCAACTTCCCTGATAATCCATCGAACAAGCTCGTAGCATATCCTCCAAGGTCTGAATTGTTCGTTCTGACTGCCCATCTGATTGAGGATGAAATGCTTTACTAAAATTTAATTCAGTACCCAACGACTTCTGAAGGGCTTTCCAAAAGTTAGAAGTGAACCTGGGATCACGATCAGATACAATGGAGAGGGGAACTCCATGTAACCTGACTATCTCTTTATGATACAAACGGGAAAGTTGATCTAGGGAAAAAGTATCTCATATAGAAAGGAAATGAGAAGATTTAGTCAAGCGATCAACAATAACCCAGATTGCATTATTACCTCAAGATGTATTTGGTAACCCCACAACAAAGTCCATGGATATATTCTCCCATTTCCACTCTGGCACTGGTAAAGGCTGAAGCATCCCTTTCGGTAACTGCCAGTCTGCTTTAACCTGTTGACATGTCAAACACTTCACAGTAAAATCAGAAATATCTCTTTTCATTCCATCCCACCAGTAATACTCCCGCAGATCTCTGTACATCTTAGTACTGCCAGGATGAACTGAAAACGGAGAACTATGAGCTTCACATAACAACTCTCTCTTCAATTTTGAATCACAAGGCACACACAATCTCTTCCCAAATCTCAAAATGAAATCATTATCAATGTTGAATTCATGAAACTTACCCTTCGGAACCAACTCTACCTTTTTCTACAACTCACTATCTTGCTTCTGTGCTTGCTTGATTCTGTCTGATAGAGATGATCTCACTAATACCTGAAACAAAATAGAAGAACTTCCTACACCAAGAAAATCTATGCCAAAGTTCATCAAATACTTAACCAAAGGATCACGTTCCAAACACAACATTTCTAATGAATCATTACTTTTTCGGCTCAAAGCATCAGCCACTTTATTTGCTTTTCTCGGATGGTAATGAATTGTACAATCATAATCCTTGATTAATTCCAGCCATCTCCTCTGTCTCATGTTTAACTCTTTCTGAGTGAATATATATTTTAAACTTTTTTGATCAGTATATATTTCACACTTTACTCCATACAAATGATGCCTCCAAATTTTGAAATCGAAAACAACAGCAGCTAATTCCAAATCATATGTAGGGTAATTTACCTCATGAGTTTTAAACTATCGTGAAGCATAAGAAATTACCTGATCATTATGCATTAGGACGCAACCAAGTCCTTTAAATTAAGAATAACTGTAGATAAAAAAATCACCATTCCTGGAAGGTAGTGCCAAAACTGGAGCATTCACCAATCTTCTTTTCAACTCCTGAAAACAATCATCACATTCTTTTGTCCAGATAAACTTAACACCCTTCCGAGTTAGCTTAGTCATTGGACTAGATAACCGTGAAAAATTTCTAACAAACCTTCGGTAATAGCCTGCCAAACCAAGGAATCTACGATTCTCTGTTACATTTGTGGGTTTTGGCCATTCTTCAACAACCTTTATTTTTGTAGGATCAACAGTTATCCCATCTTTAGAAACAATGTGACCAAGGAAAGAAATTTGTTGCAACCAAAACTCACACTTGCTGAATTTCCCATACAATTTCTTTTCTTTTAAGGTTTGAAAGATAACCCTTAAATGTCTTTCATGCTCCTATTTACTTTTAGAAAACACCAAAATATCATCAATGAAAACCACCACAAAATTATCCAAGAACTCATGGAAAATTCTATTCATTAAGTCCACGAATACAGTAGGTGCATTGGTTAGCCCAAAAGGCATTACTACAAATTCATAATGGCCATATCTTGTATGGAATGCGGTCTTCGGAACATCTGCTTCCTTTACCTTCAGCTGATGGTACCCCGATCTCAAGTCAATATTTGAAAAATACTGAGCTCCCTGGAGCTGATCAAACAAATCATTGATATGTGGCAAAGGATATTTGTTCTTAACAGTGATGTTATTCAAGGCTCTATAATCAATGAAAAGTCTCATATAACCATCTTTCTTTTTAACAAATAAAACAGGAGCACCCCACGGTGACGTGCTAGGTCAAATGAAACCTTTCTCTAATAAATCTTGCAATTGCTCCTTCAACTCTAAAAGTTCAATTTGAGCCATTCGATAAGGGGGTTTCGAAATTGTCTTAGCATCAGGAACTAAGTCAACAGTAAATTCAACTTCCCGATCTGGTATTATTCCAGAAAACTCATCAGGAAAAACATCAGGATACTCATTTACCACTGGCATATCATTAATCTGAATAGTTCCCTTGTTTTCAACAATATGTGCAAGGTAACATTCATTTCCTTCTTTTACAAGTTTCTTGGCCTCTTGATAAGTTATCAACAATAAGGGTTCATTCTTGTACACAAACTGAAAGTCTTTCTGAAAAGAAACTTTTTTAGCTCTATAGTCAATCTTAGCATGGTAAATAGAGAGCCAATCCATACCCAGGATAACATCAAATTCTACTAGAGGTAGAACAATTAGGTTTGCAAGTAGGTTCTTTCCACAAATAAGGATAAGAAGATTCTTATAAATTCTTTTTGCCTCAACATTTCCCCCAGGTGTTTTTACCAAAAGTTCAGGAGTCATTTCTTGATATGGTATTCCCATTTTACTAGAAAAGGTTTCAGAGATGAAAGAATGTGTGGACCCCGAATCAAACAACACACTGGCATAATCTGAAAAAACAAACAAAGTACCTGATACAACTTAATTTGATGGCCCAACATCTGCTGAAGTAGTTGCAAAGGATTTCACCACCCCTTTCTGCTTGTAGTCTAACTACTTCCCATCACTCAAGCTCTTTGTTGGACACTCATTTGCATAGTGACCCATATCATTGCACTTAAAACATTTCACTAACTGTAAATCAAATTTGGTCTTACCTTCACCTTGATCTTTTTCAGTGAAATCACGAGCCTTATGTCCCATCTTACCACATCAGTAGCACTTTCCGAAATTCAGAAGACATTCCCTAGCATGCTTTTTCCACATTTATCACAAACTGGAAACTTAGATTTCTTACCATCAGACTTTTTTGAAGAATTCTTTCCTTTCTCCTGTCACCTTGGTCTCTTCTTCTGCTAGTTGTTACAGAACACTTGATCATCAGAAAACTCCATTTCCACCTTCTCAGCACATTCAATAAGATTTTCATAACTTTTAAACTCACGAGAAGCTAATGCCCTTCGATATTTTGGCTTTAATCCTGAGTAAAAATGATTGATTTTACTGTCAAGGTCTCGGATAAAATTTGGAGCATACCTTGCCAATCGAGTGAACCTTTCTTCATAGGTAGCCACTGAGTCTTCCTCTTGCCTCAATTCCAAGAATTGTTTTTCCATCCAAAGTCGAGCAGCCTTAGGAAAATACTTTTCAAGAAACATACCTTTGAATTCATCCCAGTCGAGAGCATCAATCTCATCAGCGTCCCTGATATTTTTAACCATCGACCACCACTGATCTGCTTCACCCTCCAAACGGTAAATAGCAAGACTAAACTTTTGATTGTCTGAACACCCCATGACATCGAAAATCTCCTCCAGTGCTTTAATCCACCCTTCAGCTAGCACAGGGTCAGATGATCCTCTGAATGATGGGGGATGTTGCCTCATGAAATTTTCCACCACTGACATGTTCCTCTGCGGTTGATCTGGCTGATCTCGTGCATGGATAACACCACCATTTATCGCTTGAGTCAACTGCGCCATTACTGCAACAAACTGTTCAGTTCTAATTCCAACCATCTCAGGATGCTGATTCGGAAGGTTATTTCCTTCAGTATGCCTTCCTAGCACTGCTTCCCTGTTTCCTCTGAGGAAAACCATTCTGAACAAACATGTCTTAGATGAAGCAACATGGTAATCTTCAAATACTATATCACTTCAATTTGACCATAAAAAAATATTTTTGGATAATCATTTAATATAATTCTAACTCCTAAAGTTATCTAAACCAACCTCTGATACCAACTATAAGGCCCCGACCTTAAACCTTACTTAATATTGAGTTATTACAAGATTACACATTGAGGATCTTTTCGGGTTTAGAGTTTTGGAGAATTAGATCATAAAACTTGCATTACATTCCACATATAAACAAAGTGGTTACATAAAGATAGTATTCTTTTTTCCCATCAATGGAAACATATTTAAAATAAAACATGGATTCTTTCTTGACACTTCCTTGACACTATCATCATATCATGTACCTTTCCCTTGACCTGTGAAAAACATTTCAAAAAACTTGGGATGAGCATAAAAAGCTCAGTAAGGGATATAAAAATATGGAAAGGAAACATGGGTACATATATACATAAGAATGAAATCATACTTTACACATAAAACATAAGCACTTTAACATACCTCATCAAATCATGAATAAATCATAGAAATCATAAGACATAAAGGTAACTTGAGGCATTCATAACAATCTTACGGAGGGAGTAACCCTCTTGGTTACGTTTGGAATACCCATCACAATATATTCCCTAAATCTATTCGGAGAAACCTTAAAGTTTCACTCCTTCGCGTTACCCAATGCATTGGAGAGCTATATCAGGCTCACCTGCCCTTAGTTTATCACGGAACCACCCGTATTCATAATAATTCCCAAGAAACTCAACATAATCATATCACATAAAACATGCATAAAGGAAACATAACATTTCCACCTTTCAATCACAAGATATCAATACAACAAATTGATATAAAAACATTTTGAAAACCATTTTCAATACCAAAATAAAAGAAAATTAAAACATGGTATTTATTTTTCTTTTAAAAAAAAGGTATGGCTTGTAGAGGAAGCTGAAACTCAAATAACGGTCACGGCGGCGGAGAAGTCGTTGTCGCCGCATACGTACGAAAAAAACATTCCCTTTTGTCGTTTAGTAAAATGCTACGTATAAAAAATATTCCTTTTGGATAAACGTAAAAGTAAAAGGGGTTTATACATCGTATAAAAGAAGGTTGTGTATAAAACAAAATATGCCTCAATGAAAGGAGATTGAGACGAAGTCCCATACCTCAGGTCCGACTTGACTCGATCGTTCTTTAATGTCCTGAATAATAAACTTGAGTTAATTTCTACTTGCTTAAGAACCTTTTTCAAGTTCATTATTCCTTTTATATCAGTTATTTCCATGTCATGAACACTATGTAATATTTAAGTTAATAACGGTTATTTTAACGATCATTGGTACTTGAGTCAAAAATAAACCCTTTATAATTACAAGTTGTTCATGTATACATTATATCCAGAATTATAATCATGATGTATATATCAAATATATCCAGTATATACATGCATTTATAATATTACATAATCATTTATAGGTAAGAAATGAAATGCACTGTTCATGGAGACGGTAAGCCGTACGTACACATGAACGCTACTTTCATTTATATTTCGTATTTTATAGAATGGAATCATAATGATATAAAGGTACATTATAATTCCAGTATAATATAATATATAATATCATAGTTCCATCCTTTATACGTCCCACATATGGTTTTTAATGAATCAAATCACTTTGAGGGGGCGGTAGTCCGCACTTCCTTAAATAAAGATATCGCGTTTACCCATAATGGAAACCATAAAGGTATGCCCAAAATGAAAAATACAGAATCTTAAGGAAAACATAAACATATTATATATCATATATAAATATAGTGACATCTTAATGGCCACCTTTGAAGGTGTTAAAAGAATGTTGAACAATCATCATTTCGGGAGGCATAAATTCACCATCCACGGAAACAGTATGTCCTTTAACCATTAGATGTAGGTGTGTGTAAGTGCAGCTCGAATAATTCTTATAAAAAAATCCTAGTATATTGAAGATACTGGAGTTGTTACAAAATAAATGAATAAAAAGATTTTAGGGGGTTGGAGAAGAAAAATAAAACAAAAGGACTCAAGTGAAGACATTACCTTAAAATCGGGTAACTCCCTTTGGTTTGAGCTCAAAGGCTTCCTTGGGAAGACTTCTGACCAAATTGAGGCTTCAAGGAGTAAGAGAGGGATGTGGAGAGAAAAAATGGGCAGGGGTTGGCCGAGCAAAAGGCTTTGGGAGTGTGGGTAAGGAGGTAGAGGTGGGGGCCTTTTATAAGAGGAGAGGAGGGGCACTCTTGGAAAGTAAAGAAATGTTACTTTATTTGAAAATGATTTTCAGATTCAAAAGGTCCCACATTGATATAATTAGAGGGTAAGGTGATAAGGGTTATAAATTCACCCATTAAATATGTTTTGGACATGTGTAGGTCATAGATCTTACATTATCATTTCATTTTATTTAAATCCTTTATTAATGAGGTAATCGCTGCATCATCATGATGTCATAAATAATTTAATAAATTTAATGTCTAAAAATTATAAAAAAAATACCATGATGTAGGAAATATTTTTATATTTATAATGAATATTTATAGTCTAAAATATCATTTATGTAGACAAAATTAAAAATATTTTACTTAGGTGATACATTCTTTGTCACATTTAACATTCTTCAAAAATAAAAAGATAAAAAGTCACTTTCTCACAAAAGTGATTCCATGGGGCCCCCAAGTTTGGCACAAGGAATCCCATGGTCGGACATGAGACAACCAGTAGCCTTAGGACACATGTTGTGGTCTTTTTGTATTATTATGATATCATTTTATTATCCTTAACTACCTGATTACTCATTAATCAAGATAATTAAAGATAATTACCGTCGTTACTATTCATAATGTCCAAAAACAAAAGAGTCTTGATTACATAATTTGGACCTTCTGATTCCAAATATGTAATCCATTTTACCAAATTACAAACACAGAAATTTCAATAATTGATTTAAAAATAATTCCCGTTGTCAAAACAATTAGTGGGTTTTTTTTGAAACAATATCTATGAAAAGTTTGGCATTAGTTTATGCCCAATTCCAAAGTGAAATTAATCCTAATGACCACCATTGGATTAAATGGTAAAAATATATTCTAATTTAACTTTAAAACCAATTCAAAATATAATCTAATCATATAAATAAAGTAGATTAAAAAGCAGTTTTGATGTAAAATACATTATTTTTCACTATTCATTAAAAAATGAACATTGTCAGAAAAATACCAAAAATTCACACAAAGTAAATTTTGATGTCCCAATCATAAAGAATAAGTTTATTTTGACAAAAATAGCTTATAAAATTGTAAAAAGATATATTTAAAAATGGTTTGCCATCAAAAGGTAGTAAAACAATCCTTTAAAAAATATTAGTGTATTTCATGCTTAAGATTGGATTTATTTTCATTTTAAGCCTCTAAAAAACTATCTAATTAATTAATAGACATAGATAAAATTATCTATTATTCATTACTTACTTGGGATGTTACAGATTCTTTACAGGGTATCAACATAAAAACCATTAAGGAGTTTTCAAAAGGACATTCATGATCATACTTTGAATTTTAGTGGTGCATGGGATGGTTCATAATATTGAAATTTATTTCCTTTTCCTTAAAATTGATGTGTGCTCTATATTATAATAGGAAATCCATGCCCAGTATATAAATAAATTCCACAAAGTGAAGGATTATGAGAAATACTAGAAGAATCTTCTCAAATACGCTAATAGGAAAAGATTAAAACACTTGGGTTTCAATGATCACACCACTAAGTGTTATTAAATATATGTATAATTCAAGTTACCAGGGATTTGATTCAATAGTTCTAGATAAATTTTAAGATATAGAGGAATGTTTAGAATTAAAATAACATAAAATATTTTCCATTCTTGACAGAATATGTATTTTACCTCATATAAATTCATTTTCATGCCCCACTTCAATAGTAGTGGTGGAATTATATTTCCCTTAATCCTTTGTCTTTAGTGGATATTAATGTCGATTAACCTTAAGGACACATGGTTTAGTACACTATCTTTCATAGTTACCTTTCTACCTAAAGTTAAAGCATAAAACCATGGGTAGTCCATAAGGAGGTTCCTTCCTTTCCACTATCATGTTGATTTGATTCTTCATATTTCTTTGACATTCATGAGTTTGGGGCCATTATCTCCCACAATTGAAGAATTTCTTTGTCTCTTTAAGGAAATCTACATGACACTACTTACCTCATTTTTGACACATGGGTGGATGAATCCACTTTCATCCTTTTTAATTTGACCCACAAACATGAAACTCCATTCTTCTCTTCTTTTCTCCATGTCATGTCATGAACCAGCCTAGAAACCTGAGTACCAAAATACTCAAGCTGATCCCAAAATAGCTTGAAGGAAGTTCCCGATTCACATGGGTTGGAGACCAATACTTGACATCTTACAAGATAAAGTGGGAAAAAAGTTTCCATATAAATAGTGGATAAAAAAACAAGTTAGTTTTCTCAAATTAAAACTCCACATGGAGAACAGTACTAAAAGTTAAATGTGTATAACAGAACCCAAAGTACAACCATAATGTCCTAGAAAAATGAAAGGTAAACAATCCAATTTCCAATATACAGAACACTATAGGCCCAAATATCATCAACCACCCCCTCCAAGTGGTGATTTTCCCTTGCTCGAACTTGGAAGATGGAAATCTATAAACACCTAAAGGCACATGTAGGGTGTGAGCTAAAATCTCAGTAGGGTCTCACAAATGATTCCATAATAATATTCCAATAAAATAAACAAATACATGCTTTCAATTTTAAATAAAATATTCATGTCTATATAGTTTTTTATTTAAAACAAAACATACTATTCATTTCAATTGATTGAAACATTTCAAAACAATGTCTAAATAATCATTTTATATAAAACACCTTATATAAATTCATAAGGAATATGTAAAGAATTTTTTCAAACAATGAAATATATCAAAATATTTACAAATGATAAACATAGTCATCTACTAATAGGTATGATAGTTCTAGGTTTTGGGATCCTCACACACTTTAATAGGTGATCACAACTATATGTGTACACACATCCCTCAGACACTGGTCAAAGAGGACTCATCATCATCCCATCGTGGATGTAATCTACTGAACTATGTTTTTTAGAGTTATAAATCATCAATAGAGTGTTGTCCCAAATAACTCTATAACTAATTAGGCTTACATGTGGTAAAAAAAAATCAATAATGTAAACTTTATCTCAAACTATTAAAAATAAAATAAACTCATTTCTCATTTCAATATTCCAATTTCCACTTAAAAACCAAAATGGGGTTTTAATCAGTTCATTCCTTTCCATGATAAAACCAATGAAGGTTATTATCCAAAAAAAATTAATCAATTTGTCTCAAATAAATTTTTTAAATCAATTTAACAATTTAATTCCACAATTTTATTTCACAATTTCCATCAAATTCCACAATCACACCCCAATTCATAAGAATTGGGGATTTTCCAAAATTTCATGCCAAAGAAATTTAGAATACAAATTTGATGAAAATCAGGTTTTTTCATAATAAAATTGACTGAAATTTAATTTAAATTAATAAATTTAGGGTTAAATCAATTGGTCAATGTTAAATGAAACCACCAACCAAAACAAAGAGATCACGTCTCACAATGGCCGCAACATGAAACTCCCATGAAGAACTTCGAAAAGAAGTATACGAGAATAAAACCTAGATTCAAGATCCAAAAAAACATAGTTTATATTCTCCAAAAAATAGATTTTTAACAAACCCTAAGGAAGAGAGGAGAAGAGGGAAGCAGAGAGGGAGGAGGAGAAGAACTCTTACCGGGGTGATATCGAATGACATTATCCAATCCTTGATCCCATTTGGAAAGGGAATGAAGAATCCAAAATGGGCCCTCAAGAGCCTCCAAGACATAGTAAATCAAGAAAATATGATTTGGGATTGAGAATGAGGTTAAAATGGGGTCTGATAAATTTTTAATTATTTTTCAATATAAAATAATTATGTGTGAATGGATAGCTGGGCAGGGCTACATGGTCTATCAAAACATGAAACCTAACTATAAAACCTTCTAAATGAGTGCATGGTATCTTCAGGAAGGTCACATGGTTTATCAAATCATTCTCCAAACCTGAAAACCCTAAATTCCTAGTTTTTCATGGTTTTCACTAGCAGGGTTCATAATTTAGGTGAATCGTACACCAATCATGCACGACCCAAGAGCTTTCCAAAACATTCAAACTTCATCTTGAAACTACCAGACACAAACCCCCAAAAAATGATAAAAAAAGAGGGTTGAGGATTACCAAAAAACTATAATAGGATGTTACATCTTCCCCACCATAGACACTTTTTATCCCCATAATTCCTGTTAAGAATCTTCTATGTCAAAAAGATGAGGAAAATTCTCTCCTATCAGTGTCTCTCTCTCCTAAGTCTCTTGAGTATCAGAACCGTGCTTCCATAGAAACCAAAAAAAGGTATATTACTCTCATTAAGTACCTTGGTTTCAGAATCAACTATCTTGACTGGATGTTGATTCATGGAGAAATTAGGTTCAACGTTGAGATCACTCTAGCTCAGAACATGAGATGGATCAGAAAGATACTTCTATAGATAAGATACATGGAACAAATTATGTATTGATGTGAGATGTTGGGGAAATTCTAAATATGAATCCACATTATCCACCTACTCAGCAACCTCAAAAGGTCCCATAAAACTTAGAGCATATTTCCCTTACCTCCCAAGACATCGATGACCCAAACGGTGTGAAGATCTCATGAACACTTGGTCACAAACTAAAAATTCAAATGGTATGTAATGATAGTTAGCATAATATTTATACCAGATCTGTTCCATAAAATTATTTTAAGAATAAATAGAATATTTTTTCATCTATTGAACCAGGCACGGTCCAACTAGGAAACTTTCACTAATCTCCAACCAACATAATAGATATTTTCAAGGTTAGCCATTCAGGGCCTCAAAATGATCCATTCTAATCAGGGAATAATAACTATTGTTATAAGAAAAATCATCTATTCCCAAATGGTAATCACAATCTACACTAAATTCAAGGATGTAGGCCCAAATAATATCCTCAAGAATCTGTATAACTCTTTTGGTATGGACATATGACTATGGATGGTATGCCCTACTCAAATGTACCTCTTATATTAGTGCCTCCTGATGGACTCTCCAAAATTGAGAAGTAAAATGGAGATCTATATAAAAGACTATATATTATTGATCTATGTGAAAACAATTTTTTTTTCACATAGTGATTTCCCAACTCCTCCACTTTAGTTGTATCATGAATGGGTAACAATTTACCCGATTTAGTCATCTCATCGATCAAAAACCATATCACATTCTTCTTTTTATGGGTACATAGAATACCCACCAAAAATTCCATGGTGATCTCATTACACTTTCATGTTGTCATTGGAAGTTGTTGGATTAAACCTAAGGGTCTCTGGTGATTTTCCTTGACATTTTGGCATGTATAAGAATGATATATAAAATCAGAAATCCCATATCTCATACCCAACCACCATAATTTGCACTGCATGTCATAGAACATCTTTATGGTTCTTGGGTGAACATCCCACTAAGAATTATGGAAATACCCATTACAGTTTTCCATATAAGAAGAGGTGCAATTTACCAGTTCTAGAAATAAAGAGTACCCTTCGTGGAGGAAATCCACTCCGCAACGGTCTCCCCACCATAAATAGAGTCTCTAATGCTTCAAAATTCCTCATCAAGCTATTGTTCATGAATAAGCATCTCAATAAGAGATGATATCAACTGCAAACTGGACAATAAAACCTTAGTCCCTATTTCCTAGTATCCAATATGAAAATGTTTCAAAAGATCCATCAAATTAAACTCTTTCAATGACTCTTTCTTAGCTTGGGTCTTATGTTTCATGCAGAAAGAATATGTGATGAAATTCCCTTTCCCCTAGGTATAGGTGATGTCAAAGTAAAAATATTTCAAGTACTCCACCCAAAAACTTTGGTGGATATTCAAACCTTTTTGATAAAATATACAACTCAAGCTCTCAGGGTAGGAATACATGGTAAAAAAATCTATAAGAATGTAATTCCACCAACTATGTGCATGCATCACATCTACGAGTTCAAGGTCATGGGATGTATAATTTTTCTCATATGGCCTAAGCATTTGAGACCCATAGGCAATGAAATGATCAACCTACATGATAATACAACCTAAAACTGAACCTAATGAATCATAGAATATAACCTAGCACTACCCAGCCTCTGGAAGAGTCAGAACTGGCACAATAGTAAAAAGGTTTTTCAAATCAACAAAATAACTATGTCATTTTTCATCCCAAGAAAAATTTACTCATTTTTGAGATAGAGCAGTCATCAGAGAAGCCAAAATTGAGAATTACTTTTCAAGATGGTGATAATACCCATCCAAACCCATGAATCTCCAAATCTTGAAAACATTTAAAATTTGTTCCCATGTCATTATAGCTTTCACATTCTTAGGATCAATTGATATACCATGTTTTGACACCACGTGTCCCAGTAACATTACTTCTCAAATCCAGAAATCAAATTTTGATAGCTTCACATAACGTTAGTGATTTCTCAACAACTCTATAATTGTTCTCAGATGTCTCAAATGATCCTCCTCAGGCATAGAGTAAACAAGAATGTCATCCACAAATAACACCCTAAAAGTATCAAGACACTCATGGTAAATCTTATTCATTAAATCCATTAAAACTACAAGAGAAATGGTTACAATAAATGTCATGACACGGTATTCATAATGTCCATAACTTCTCCAGAAGAAGGTTTTCTTAATGTTAGATTCTATTATTCTCAACCGATGGTAACCAAATTAATGACCGACCTTCAAAAACCACTTCCCATATTTGAACTAGTTAAACACATCATGAATCCTTAGATGTAGATACTTTTTCTTTACCATAACTCTATTTATTTTTTGGTAATCAACATAGAGGTTAAGTAAAACATCAAAATTATTACCTAATAGAACAAGTTCCAACCAAGGTTACACACTTGGGCATATAAAGCTTTTCTCTAAAAGATCATCCAATTGAGTCTTTAAATCTTTTATTTCAACTGGTTCCATGTAGTAAGAAAGAATATATACTAGCTGATTACTATGTACTAAATCTATAGGAAACTATACTAACCTTACCAGTAGTAGAACATAGAAGTTAGAAGGGAAAAAATCAAGAAACTTGATAAAAATAGGAGAAAGATCACCACTCAAATATTCTAACTCCAGATTAAAAGAGAAAACAAATATTACTTTCCCCAACTCTAGATATGTTGGTTTGTCTCTAATTGAACTCGTGTCCCATTCTCCTTGAAATATATGGCACACCCCATCAGGTTCCACAAAGGAGACTTGTCAAAGATAACAATCAATAAAAGATATATTAGCAATGAGCCAATCCATCCCAAAAATGATATCAAGAGGTCTCATATCAAGAACTAGAAAATCCCATTCAAGATCGATACATGTTAAAGAGAATACACAAGAAGTAAAATGAACACTATGCTCTCTCTCTATTCTGAGGGGTGTAGTAATATCAATCACATAAGATAGGATCACTATAAGAAGATTTAGAGGACTCACAGTATGGGTTTAATTGAATGAATGAGATGAACCAGTATCAGATAAAGTAGTCACTAATGATGAAAATATAGTGATGGTACCTCTCATTGTTTCTGAATCCATATCTGCATCATTAGGAGACTCTTACAATGCATGAAGAAGCCTGTGGCTGGAACCCCTTAGTCCTTAATGATTCTGATTTCACTCTAGTAATTTTGGGTTCTGATGATCCCATGCCACTACGTGGAGTATAATAGACATGGAAGAACTTTTTCAAGTGACCTGCGTATCCACATGAACCACATACCTTCAGTTCCTTAGTGAAAACCCCTTTTGAGTTCCTCGGATTTCCAAACAAGTAGAAAATTTAATGTACTATGCCAGCACTATAGGAGGTCTAGAAGAACCTTGTTATTGATAATATCTATGAGAATCATCATGATTCTTCTTCCATTTATGGGAACTAAAATAATTTCTATTGGGATAAAAAAGAACTCTTGTCAACCTTGACTTACAATCCTGGTCCTTCTCAACCATGAATGGTCTATCCAACACATCAACATATGACATGAGAATTAGTAAGAAAAAATGATAACAAATATTAGATCAAATTCCCATCTTAAACCATCGAGTTTTAATCTTTTCATTTGATACTATCTCAGGTAAAAAATACATAAGCTCAGTAAAGAGATTTTCATATTCTGTCACTATCCTATTATCATTCTCTAGTTTGAAAAAATCTATATCCTTGGCCAACACCATCAAATATGGATATAAATGGTCATTGAAAAGATATTTAAAGTCCTTCCAATATAAGATATTGTGCTTCTTTTCCATCACCATCATGTCCCACCATATACTGATAGGTCCTTCCATGTCACAAGGCATCCTGGGTCGACCCTAAACACTATTAGAAAAACAGGTATTTGCGACGGGATCCCGTCGCAAACGGCTTTTTGCGACGGGGGCCCGTCGCAAATGACCCGTTGCTGAAAACGGTGTTGCAACAACAATTTTTTGCGACGGTCCCGTCGCTAAAGCCTTTTTCCGCGATGGGGAGAATCCCCGTCGCAACTAGTACTCCGTATATTTGTAAAAAACTTTTCAAAAACTATTTGCAACGGGCCCCGTCGCAAATACCTGTTGCGACGGGCCCGCCGCAAATAGTTTTTGCAACAGGACCCGTCGCAAAAACTATTTAAAAAAAAATAAAAAACTATTAATAAATTATTTTAATGCATATAATAATAATACTATTTGCGACGGGCATAGTATCCCGTCACAAATACTATAAAAAAAATAAAAAAAATAAATTATTAATAAATTATTTTAATTAATATAATAATAATCCAATTATAATTCAAAAATAAAAAATAATAAAATATTAATAAATGATTTTAATTAATATAATAATAGAATTATAATTCACAAATAAAAATAAAAAATTATTTTAATTAATATAATAATAATAGAATTATAATTCAAAAATAAAAAATAATCGAATATTAATAAATGATTTAATTAATATAATAATATTAGAATTATAATTCATAAATAAAAAAAATATTAATAAGTTATTTTAATTAATATAAAAATAATAGAATTATTTTACCTTCAAATATTAAAATAATTCAAGTATTACAAAAAAATATAATTAAATTATAATATTATAAAATTTTAATATATATATATAAAATTTAATATTATAAAATATAAATAATATTATTATTCATAATAATATTGTTATTTAAAAATATAATATTATTAATATTTTATAATGAGACAGAAACTACGAATAGAAAAAAAAAATCATATTTTGATTTCACAAATTTTATAACATAAATACAAACTCTAATCTGGAGGGGGGAGGGGGGATCTGCAGATGGTGGTGGAGGAAACTCCATCCCTAAAGCATGAGTGAGTCGGTGCATGTACTCCATCTACTCCTGATGCTGCTGCTGCCACCGACTCGTCTGCTCCTCGTACAACTGCTACTGGCGTCGACGCTCCTCCTCATACTGCTGACGCATCTGCTCCTGCTCCTGTCGGAGACTCTCTATCAGTGCAGTCTGAGATCGCAACTGATCCTCATACTGTGTAGCAGAAGAAGATGCACGACCTCCTCTCGAGCTGGACGCCGACATCGCAACACTGCCATAATAATCTCCGGGAGTCTTTCGAGAGCTGATACCAACTACCCGGCCCTTCTCGAAGGCATACTGGGTGGCCTGCATCCATGCCGCCTCATCAAACTGACGGCCATTGGTCTGATCTAATGACTCGGCCTGACTCTCAGGCCGGGCCTATGACGCTGCGACCTCATATGACTCCTGTAGTTGCAATTTAAAATTAAAATTGTGAATATATTATATGTAGTTAATTTTTAAACTTGAAAACAAATAATACTGACCACGATGTGATGCTGACAATCACCTCTGAGCTCCCCAGTAGCAGGATCACTATACATCCTCCGATATACGTCGTACTCCGTAATATCGGGGTTCTCGACAGCCTATAAGAATAAAAAATAAACTGTTAATATTTATAGTTATATAAAATATTTATAAATAATGTACGTACCAGATGCTGTCTATGAGTACTGAAAGAATGACTCCCAGCTCGATGAGTCACCTCCTGTCTCCCCCGATTCTGCCTCCCCACTGATGATCTCCTCTGAAAGGCACCACTCAACCAGTGCGCACATAATCCATCCCATACATGGGATGAAATGTACTCTGGTCGGTGTGCTCTACATGAATCGTCAAAATATGACACTCCTGCTTTCTTCATCGCAGCTTTTCTTAAATTGTGCAAAAACTGACGAAGGCGATCACGCATGGCCACCTACCATGCCTCGTGGATGGCGTCACACATGGTGTCCTCGATCAGATACCATAAACCCTACAAATAAATAAAAATATCAAGTTAGAAATGAAATAATTTTCAAAATAAAAATTATTTATTTACGTACGTACCAACCAATGGCTGAACATGACCTGCTGCACATCAATGGGAATCTGCTCCCATGTGGTCCACGACTGAGAGAAATAGTTGCGCAAAATAGCGCTGCCCTGTCCGACTGCTATATGCGGAAAACTGTAAAAATAATAAACATTTATTATGTGAATAGATTAATGAAATCTTAGTCAAATCCACAGGTATTCACACAGGTTATCACACCTCCGTGTTCGTGGATCAAACCCAAGATGTGGACGTCTCTCGGGGACGGGGTCAGGAATCATCAATCGTGCAAGACCGCACCCCCTCCGCGTACTCCCTGGAGCGCCTACAGGCTGAGGGTCATCTGTCAGCAACTCATCCGCATCGAAATTCAGGTCAGCATCCGCCAACTCACGAAATGTGGTGTCGTCCATCTGAAACAGAAAATGTTAATGTTGTTAGCAAATAATTGATAATTACTATTATATATACAAATATACATATTACGATTGTATATAAATACCATGGAATTCTATCAGTGTTCATCTTCATCATCATCTTCATATATGTCAATGTCATCTTCATATTCCTCCTCAACATCATCGATATCCATTCGAGTTACAGTTGCTTCATCTCATACCATTTCAAATTCATATGTGACATCATTAATATCATTGTCATCACCGACTCTTAAATGTGGGGTGTCGTCATCGATACTCATGTCTCTTTGTAAAAAAGATTGATTTTGAGTACTCTCTTGAAAAACTTCAATTCTTTGCACATCAGTGAAAGAACATTCACTTTGACTAAACTGATTGTCTCGAATTTTGATTTTTATTAAACTCCACCAATCAGTCAAGTCTCTAGATGTAGCACAGTACTTTGTGTAATAAACTTGATATGCCTGTTGATCCAATAAGAATGGTTCATTTACTGCGAGAACACTTTTACATTTAATATCGATGATTCCATGAGTCGGATGAACACACACGCCTCTCTCTGTATCCAACCACCGACATTTGAACATGGTTACGTAATGTTGTCCAAGATAACAGAATTCAATGATTTCATCAAGTATGCCATAAAAGTCAACTTCATTTTCTCGACGATGAGATCCTCTCAAGTTAACTCCACTGTTCATTGTTTTTTTCGATTCCCCATATGCATGTGTGTGGAATTGAAATCCATTCACCACATATGCATTATAAGTTTTAACAAGTTTGGAAGGTGGGTTACTCAATACACACAGCCGTTTTTCAATTTTATCAGCATGTCGAGACACCTGAAAATTTGTGAAATAATTATCAATATAGTAAACTATACATTGAATGAGTTGCTAAAAGATAAAGAATTTATTTTACCAGTTTTTGAAACCACTGAGAGAAATTTTTCAGTCGACGTTCTTCGAGAGCAGCTGCTGTAATTTGTGGAATTTGTTTCTTGATATGATTATCATACAACCTATAAAAACAAAAGTTATTTACTGTAACATAAATTATAGAATAAGTGATATAAACACTTACAGTACAACTGATGTCATCTCTTCACAGTTGAACATAACATACGTATGAGCTCTATGATGTTCATCATCTGAAAGCCAGCATTCATAAACTCCACCAAAACCAAGCTCTGACTGGATGAAAACAGATAATTGATTGTCGATTTCATCAATATTACTCTCGTTCCGTCCCATTCGGTTGTGTTTTTAAGGATACTCAGATTCGAAATAATGGGAGCAGAAAAAAGATATTTCCTCTTGCAAATAAGCTTCTGCAATAGATCCTTCAACAGATGCTTTGTTACGTACTTTTCTTTTCAATTTTTCATGCATCTTTCAAATGGGTACATCCATCGAAACTGTACTGGACATCCACATTTGGCTTCATATGGCAAATGTAACATCAAATGTTCCATTGAATCGAAGAAAGATGGCGGAAATATTTTTTCCAGTTTACATATAATTACAACAACATCTTTTTCAAGTTTTCCTAGAGCATCATAATCTGCTGTAGCCGCACAAATTTCCCAAAAAAAATGAGACATGTCTGTTATGGAATCTCAAATCACAGAATTCAACAGACCTCTTAATCCAATGGGTAGAAGTCTTTCCATTATAACATGATAATCATGACTTTTTAATCCAGTAATATGACCATTCTTTACACATCTACCCAAATTGTAAGCACAACCATCTTGAAGTCTCAAATCTGCAATCCACTGAAAAAATAATAAACGGTTTTCTTTAGATAGTGTATAAGCTGCTTTTGGTTTCAGTAACCTTTCTGTTCTGACATTCTCAAACAGTTCCAATTCTGGACGCCTGCAAATTTGGGCAAGATCTAAACGTGCATTTACATTTTCTTTGCTCTTTCCTGGTGTATCCAAAACTGTATGAAACAAATTATCAAAACAGTTCTTCTCAATATGCATGACATCTAACATGTGTTGGACCAACAAATCAGACCAATACGGCAAATCCCAAAATATGCTATGTTTAATCCAATTGTGTTCTTTCCCAAAACCAGAAATTTTCTGTTGATTTATTGTGGGACCAAAAGTGATGGGAGGTAATGAAAATACAACTGATTTTAACTCCGAACCTGATATCATTTTTGGAGGTCCTTCCCTTTCAACTGTTCCTTTTCTGAAATGAGATCTGTTTCTGCGAAAAGGATGATCAGCTGGAAGAAATCTGTGATGACAGTCAAAATAACAAGGTTTCTTTCCATGAATGAGCATAAATGATTTTTTCTCTCCCATACAGTAAGGACATGATTTCTGACCATGTGTACTCCAGCCAGATAACATCCCATAAGCCGTGAAGTCACTTATTGTCCACATCAATGCTGCTCTCAGTATGAAATTCTGTTTCGTTGCAACATCATATGTACTGACACCAGTACTCCACAATAAATTTAATTCATCAATCAATGGTTTCAAATAAACATCAATATTTTTCTTCGGATGTACTGGAATTAGTAAAGTCAAAAAGATATATGTCTCCCTCATCAACATCCATGGAGGTAAATTGTACGAAGTTAAAAAAACAGGCCAACATGAATATTGACTACCATAAGATCCAAACAGACAGAAACCATCAGTGGAAAGGCCCAGTCGAACATTTCTAGCTTCTAAAGCAAAGGATGGATGCACTCTATCAAAATGTTTCCATGAATCACCATCGGCTGGATGATTCAAGCTTTTATTGGTTGAAATATTCTCTTTATGACATGACATCATTGTCGCTGTATTCTTAGATATGAATAAACGCCGAAGTCTGGATGTAAGCAGAAAATATCTCAACTGTTTTACAGGAATCAAACCAGACTTCCCGTGTTGTCCTTCTTTATATCTCAGTCGCCCACATGTGGGACAACTATCCAACGACTCATTTTCCCCAGAATACAAAATGCAGTCATTTGAACATGCATGAATCTTCTGACAAGTAAGTCCCAAATTTCGAACCAGCCTCTTACTCTCATAGTAATTTGCAGGTAAAACATTTCCTTCGGGTAACAGTGTTTTAAGAAAAGAAAATATCTGGTCAAAATAGGTGTTTGACATTCCGTTATCTGATTTGATAGCCATAAATTTTACAACTGCTTCTAATTTGCTCATCTTGCAGCCAGGATATAATGCATCCTAAGCATTCTTCAACAACTCATAAAATTCAGACGGTGCCAACTCAGGATTTGAATCTATATCAGCCGGAGTTTCTGTATATTGAACAGATGAACCTGCAACATCATGTACTAAATCATGAAACCGGGATGGATCCGGAATCAAGTTGGTATCACCTGCTCTGGAACTGCGTTCACCGTGTTGATACCAAAAAACATAATCTGGTTGAAAACCAAAACGCAAGAGATGTTCTCCCACTTTGTCAAACGAGTCAAACGTTCTCAATGCACATTTTCTGCAAGGGAATTTTATTTTTCCTTCTGAAACAAATTCTAGATTTGATGCCGCAAATGATAAAAAAGTTTCCACACCCTCTACATATACTGGATTTAAACCAGAACCGTTTCGATTTCTACGTTGATTTATCCATATGCGGTCACCTAATAATGAATGTTGATGACCTCGTTGTTCCATATTTCTCTATAAAATATAAAAGCATTACTGGTTTTGAATAATTTTTTAGAAAAAACACTCAATCTAGGATAATTATAGAGTTTAGATCATACACGACTGACGCAAACTTTTTATTGAGATAGACCTAAAAATTGACCCTTTAAGAATTAAATACGTTGAGAATAAAGCAAAACATGTTACAAATATTGATAATTTTAATATTATATATTTTTTTTATTATTTTCATAGTACTAATATTATTGGTAATTATTCCTAATTATTGTTAATTATTACTAATTATTACTAATTATTACTAATTATTACTAATTATTACTAACTATTACTAATTATTACAAATTATGACTAATTATTACTAATTATTGGTAATTATTACTAATTATTGGTAATTATTACTAATTATTGGTAATTATTACTAATTATTATTAATTATTACTAATTATTGGTAATTATTACTAATTATTACCAATTATTGGTAATTATTACTAATTAATACTAATTATTGGTAATTATTACTAATTATTGGTAATTATTAGTAATTATTGGTAATTATCGGTAATTATTACTAATTATTGGTAATTATTACTAATTATTACTAATTATTACTAATTATTGGTAATTATTACTAATTATTACTAATTATTACTAATTATTACTAATTATTGGTAATTATTACTAATTATTGGTAATTATTACTAATTATTGGTAATTATTAGTAATTATTACTAATTATTACTAATTATTGGTAATTATTACTAATTATTACTAATTATTACTAATTATTGTTAATTATTACTAATTATTACTAATTATTACTAATTATTGGTAATTATTGGTAATTATTACTAATTATTGGTAATTAATACTAATTATTGGTAATTATTGGTAATTATTACTAATTATTGGTAATTATTACTAATTATTGGTAATTATTATTAATTATTACTAATTATTACTAAATATTGGTAATTATTACTAATTATTGGTAATTATGGTAATTATTACTAATTATTGGTAATTATTATTAATTATTACTAATTACTACTAATTATTGGTAATTATTATTAATTATTACTAATTATTACTAATTATTGGGAATTATTACTAATTATTGGCAATTATTACTAATTATTACTAATTATTACAAATTATTGTTAATTATTACTAATTATTACTAATTATTACTAATTATTGGTAATTATTGGTAATTATTACTAATTACTGGTAATTAATACTAATTATTGGTAATTATTGGTAATTATTACTAATTATTAGTAATTATTACTAATTATTGGTAATTATTATTAATTATTACTAATTATTACTAATTATTGGTAATTATTACTAATTATTGGTAATTATTACTAATTATTACTAATTATTACTAATTATTACTAATTATTGGTAATTATTAATAATTATTACTAATTATTACTAATTATTAGTAATTATTACTAATTATTACTAATTAGTGGTAATTATTTCTAATTATTACTAATTATTACTATTTACCGGTAATTATAGGTAATTATTGGTAATTATTCCTAATTATTGGTAATTATTACTAATTATTGTTAAGTATTACTAATTATTGGTAATTATTACTAATTATTACTAATTATTACTAATTATTACTAATTATTGGTAATTATTACTAATTATTACTAATTATTACTAATTATTGGTAATTATTCCTAATTATTGGTAATTATCGGTAATTATGGGTAATTATCGTTAATTATTACTAATTATTGATAATTATTACTAATTATTGGTAATTATTACAAATTATTCCTAATTATTACTAATAATTACTAATTATTACTAATTATCAGTAATTATCGGTAATTATTGGTAATTATTGGTAATTATTACTAATTATTGATAATTATTGGTAATTATTCCTAATTATTGGTAATTATTCCTAATTATTGGTAATTATCGGTAATTATGGGTAATTATCGATAATTATTACTAATTATTGGTAATTATTGGTTATTATTACTAATTATTGGTAATTATTGGTAATTATTGGTAATTATTGGTAATTATTGGTAATTATTACTAATTATTGGTAATTATTCCTAATTATTGGTAATTATTCCTAATTATTGGTAATTATTCCTAATTATTGGTAATTATCGGTAATTATGGGTAATTATTGGTAATTATTACTAATTATATTTAATTATTGGCAATTATTACTAATTATTGGTAATTATTGGTAATTATTGGTAAATATTATTAATTATTGGTAATTATTCCAAATTATTGGTAATTATCGGTAATTATTGGTAATTATTGGTAATTATTACTAATTATTGGTAATTATTACTAATTATTACTAATTATCGGTAATTATTACTAATTATTGGTAATTATTGGTAATTATCGGTAATTATTACTAATTATCGGTAATTATTGGTAATTATCGGTAATTATTACTAATTATTGGTAATTATTACTAATTATTACTAATTATTACTAATTATTACTAATTATTACTAATTATTGATAATTATTACTAATTATTACTAATTATCGGTAATTATTACTAATTATTACTAATTATCGGTAATTATTCCTAATTATCGGTAATTATTACTAATTATCGGTAATTATTACTAATTATCGGTAATTATTACTAATTATCGGTAATTATTACTAATTATTGTTAATTATTGGTAATTATTGGTAATTATTGGTAATTATTCCTAATTATTGGTAATTATTCCTAATTATTGGTAATTATTCCTAATTATTGGTAATTATTCCTAATTATTGGTAATTATCGGTAATTATTGGTAATTATCGGTAATTATTGATAATTATTGGTAATTATTACTAATTATTGGTAATTATTACTAATTATTCCTAATTATTACTAATTATTCCTAATTATTACTAATTATTACTAATTATTACTAATTATTACTAATTAGTACTAATTATTACTAATTATTACTAATTATTTGTAATTATTGGTAATTATTCCTAATTATTACTAATTAGTGGTAATTATTAGTAATTATTACTAATTATTACTAATTATTGATAATTATTAATAATTATTACTAATTATTGGTAATTATTACTAATTATTGGTAAGTATTATTAATTATTGGTAAGTATTACTAATTATTGGTAATTATTACTAATTATTGGTAATTAATACTAATTTTTGGTGATTATTACTAATTATTACTAATTATTCCTAATTATTGATAATTATTAGTAATTGTTCCTAATTATTAGTAATTAAATGAATAATTACCAATAATTAGGAATAATTACCAATAATTAGGAATAATAACATTATTAGTATATTTTATTATTAATATTAAAATAATATAATTTTCTAATTTATATACAATTCTCCCTTCTTCTGTGTGTTTTCTATCTCCACATACAAATAATACATGTGGAGACAGCAAACACACAGATGAAAAGAGAATTGTATATATATATAAAATTATATTATTTTAATATTAATAAGAAAATATACTAATAATGTAATAATGTTATTATTCCTAATTATTGCTATTTATTACTAATTATTAATATTTATTCTTAATTATTAAAAATTATTACTAATTATTCCTAATTACCATTAACTATGAACAATACTAATAATTTAAATTTATTAAGTAACAAAACAATGTAAACATAATTAAATTACAACTAATTAAGAATAATTGAAACTAATAAAAAATTAAAAATAAATATTAAATTAAAATCAACATAAATACCTTGAAAATTGATCTGAGGTTGATCTCTGATCGTTCTTCAAAACTTCAATATCAACTCCGGAGAAAAAAATTAAACTTGAGAAAAACTGAATTCTAGAAATAAAATTTTGAGAGAAGAAGAAGATGGAGTTTGAGAATGATTTGAAAAAAACGGATGGGGGTATTTATAGGTTAGATTATTTGCGATGGGTACCGTCGCAAATACCTTAGCCATCATTTATTACGGTCAACGGTTAAATAGTTATTTGCGATGGGTCCCGTCACAAATAACCACCTGCCGACATACTATTTGCGACGGGGGAATATTCCCGTCGCAAATACCTTTTACCGCCGCCGGTTATTTGCGACGGGAATATTCCCCCGTCGCAAATACGTTTCCCGCGATTTGGCGCGCAAAGCGCGCCAGTCCTTTTGCGACGGGGAAAGCTATCTCGTCGCAAAAGGCTACTTATTTGCGACGAGCAAATACCCCCATCGCAAATAAGTTTTTAACGGGGATATTTGCGACGAGATTTATTCCCGTCGCAAATAACCCGTCGCAAATACCCATTTTTCCCGTAGTGAAACTAGTCATTTGAGCCGATCCACAACATAGAACGAAGGGCATTCCCGATCCCCATGAGATGAAAACTAGTTCCAGACACCAACAAAGTAATCCAAGGGAAATTTTTTGACCAATAATGAATAAACAAAACTGTAGAAATAGGAAAATTATCCCAATAGATATAATATTATCCAAACTCAACATCCTTTTATACAAGAATATGAAAGTACAACCAAACTATACAATAAAACCCAAAAATGAAACCTAACAACCCAACATCTCCATGTGACCCTAAGGGTCACTCTCCAATACCAAGAACCACTATCCCCCACAGTGATCAAGACCAAGCTAAGACCTTTTCCACAAGATAAAAACATGAAAAAATATATATGTGAGTATTAAAACTTAGTAGGTTAGCCAAATAATATATTCCCAATGCACATCCTTTAAAATAATAAAAACCAACTTCATCTTTGAGATACAATTTATACATATAATAATTTAATACATTTTCCAAATTAAACAAAACACGGTTCATTTCCCTCTTTTTCCATTTAAACCCACACTCTTTTTCAAAATAGGATCCATATGCATTTCTGGAACCTTTCCAAAACCCTTTTCAAAAAAACTTTAAAAAATTTTACAATTTTTTTAAAGAAAGCATCATTCTTAAGGAGATAAGTACAATAATCATAGAATAAGGAAAATGGAAGTAATCACATAAGGATAACCAAGCAACACGTGTCATAATAAAACATTGCAAGTACCAAGTGATAATAGACATAGGTGAACCTAGGAGATTGTGAATAATCCAGAACATACTAATACTTGAGACCCATCACTGAAAGCATGCCTCACATGATGAAATAAAAGTTCCCTGAATAATCCCGACTACCATAACTCAGGACAGAATGAGGGGAAAATCCTATAGAAATAAACCCAATATATCCACCTACTATGGGCCACCACCAAATGTATAATATAGCCAGTGCAACAATCATTATCAGAAAATTATCTCACTATGCCAGTTTACAATTTCTCACATATAAAGGGGGTGAGACAACTGATGAAAACCAAGTATCCAATCACATGAATATATAATAACAATTCAAAAATAAGCATCACCCTGAATCACTCCAAGGATCAATCTATTTCCTTACACTTATATATCACAAAGGAGTCCATACCAAGGACCTCTTATTCTGCTCAAAGTAAATGGGTTGTAGGGATTTCACAACAAGGGCATCCCACCCATTCAATATATATATTCAAGAAAATTCAACCATCTAATTTCATGATAAACATCTTTACCAATTTTAGAAAAGTGAAAAACGAGACTTAAACACACTTCACAAAAATCATCATTTATTGAAGAACCAAATAATACTTTAAAAAAGTTTTAAATATACCATTTTACAATTCAGAATAATTTCAGAAATTACATTTAGGAATCCACACCACATTTTATAACTAAATCCATTTTTATATGCCAAATGAGCCACAATCCACCATCACATAACAAACCACATTTAGAAGCCAAATACAAACTTCTTTTAAGACGCAAAACCACTTGGAAACACTTTAAAGATACAAAAGTCATCATTTTACATGTCAAAAATTTATTTTCAAATCCAAACCTTTCTTTAAATTTCACAAAATACACCCAAAATCCAATAGGGCATTTAATCCAACACTTGGTGTGCACTATTCATAAAAACGATGACATTTATCATATAAAAAGAATTAAATCACCACTTTGAACACCAAAAAATTTATCTAAAAAAACACAACAATATTTAAAATATAAGGAAGGTTTGAAAAGCATGAACCAAATGAATTATAAACATCAAAGGTAATTTAAAAGGGAAACCTACCTCAAATCGCATGTGTTTCAACAAAGCCCAACCAAAATGACTTCATGAAGGTTCTAAGAAGCAAGAACATCCACAATGAACCCTAATAAGGAAAAACCCCAAATTTATCACCACCATAGTTATTAAAATAATTCAAACATTTCCACTAGGGTTAGAAGAGAAAGGTAAAATGGAAGAAAAGAAAAGGATAAAGAGTGGGGAGACCTAACCTTTCAAACTGGGTGAAGATTCACCAAGAAACCACCATAAAATCCACTTAGAGGGGATTAGAGGATCCAAAAAGCACTATGGGATGTTTTTTAGTCATAGGGATTGAATAGGGGAGGCTAAGGGAAGAAAATTCAATTAAAATGATGGATAAAATTCCCAAATACCCATTTTAGAGTGGGTTGCATGATTATATCGCACGGTTTAAAAAACCAAGCACAAATCATGAAATTTCCCAATATCTAGTGTTGCACAGGCTACACACTTTTCTTTTATGGTTAGTTAAACCATGAAACCAAACTATGATACCCCTGTACACTTAGCTACATGATTAAACTAACTATGCTCCTTAACTGGGTGACTATAAAAAGTCCCCAAAAATCACCCTTTTTTCCCGAAAACATATCTAACTCAAGGGGATAAACCATCCAACAAACATAATACATAAAAAAGTTCCACTAGGGGTATTAAAAACTAATTTTCCAAGACACATCCTCCTCATGAATTTCATGCTAACCAATAATAGGTCCAAAAAACCACCCAAAATCTCCACGACATGACTTTTAAATTTGGAACACTTGGAAATAAAAAGAAAATCCAAGAACCAAAAGATATGACATAACAAAGAACAAAACAAATATGGGTGTGACATTCCAACATAATGTTGGCACATTTTACCTTGGTAGAATTAGGTTTTTTCTAGAACACAAATAGAAGTTCAACCCATCTCAACCAATCATTGGCTTCATGAGGATCTTTTGAGACTTAGAGTGCCGATGAATTTCTGTGAAGGAATTCTTGATCATGAATCCTAAATTAATCCCTCTAAAGTTCCAAAAATATAGCCTAAATTGGAATGGGTTTAGGTGATTTTCCCATATATTGGACATCAAATATAACCACTTCAACTTAATTTTGGTCCATGGGAGTATTTTCTTGATGTGGTTCTTTATCAGATTCCTCCTAGATCCAATTCATACATCTTATCATTAGCATGATATTAGACAACATCATTACAAACCATTCATGTTTTTAGAAATTTTACTTAGATATACACTCAAACTAGAGAAAAAAGAAAATGAATCTCATCAAATAATAAAAATGATTTTGGATTTCATCTACCCAAATAAAAATTAGAAAAAATACTAGAAATAATACCCAAGTCATCTTTCCAAAACCATGCATGGTGATTTAAGGCTCATTACTGTGAGATATGACCTGGAAATAACTTGAAACAATCTCATAAGTCTCAAAAATATTTCAAACTACATACTGACATCAAGGCTCAATGCTTAATTAACATTCACCTTTGATACCACTTTGTCACGAACCTAACTGGACCCCCTGTTACCCTAATACTCAAGCCCATCTTGACATAACTCGAAGGTCATTCCAGATACCCATAGGTTGGTGACTATCACCTGACATCATACAAGACCAATTGAAAACCTTTTTCCCACATAAATAGTGGAATAACAAAAAAAGTCAGTTTTCTCAGCAGAAATCTCCATAGGGATAACAATACCAAAAATAAAATAGGTATAAAAAACCCAAAGTATAATCACAAAGTACTGGAAAACTGAAAGGTAAAAAACCCAAATCCAAATGGAAACAACACTCGAGGCTCAAGGATTGAAAACCACCACCTCCAAGTGGTGATTTTTCCTTACTAGAACCTGGAAAAATGAAATCTATAAACACCTGAAGGCACAGGTTGGGTGTGAGCTAAAAGTACTACAGGGTATCACCAAGCATTCCAATAAAATAAACTAATACATGATTTCAATTTTAAATAAAATAGGCATGTAAATACAGTTGAATATTTAAAAAAACATGATATTACTTTCAATTGAATGAAACATCTCAAAATAATGGATTAATAATCATTATATAT
This sequence comes from Viscum album, assembly GCA_963277665.1. Classification (NCBI taxonomy): domain Eukaryota; kingdom Viridiplantae; phylum Streptophyta; class Magnoliopsida; order Santalales; family Viscaceae; genus Viscum; species Viscum album. Next base: position 1,007,499,052 of record OY728152.1, on the reverse strand, counting down.
AAAATAGTTTATATAAATTCACAATTCATATGAAAACAAGTTTTACAAACAATAAAATATATAAAAATGTGAAAAAATGAGCTACATGGTAATCTACTAAGAGGTATTTTAGTTTTAGGTAATGGTATCCTCACACACTTGAATAGGTGATTACAAAAATATTTGTACACAAGTCCCTAAGGCACTGGTCAACAAGGACTCATCACCATCCCACTAGGGATGTGATCTACTACACTATGTTTTGTTAGAGTTGTAAAATGTCAATTGAGTGTCCTACCTAATAAATAAATAACTACCTAGGTTTTAATGTGATCAAAAAACAATAAATAATTGGAAAGTGATCTCAAAACTATTCAAAATAAAATTAACCCATTTTCCATTTCAATATGATAATTTCAATTTTAAAAAACAAAATGAGTTTTTAATTATTTTATGCCTTTTCTAGGATAAAACCAACTAAGGTTATTATCAAAAAAAATTATGAAAATTTTCACAAATAAAAAATTGAAATCAATTTCACTAATCAATTTTAGTATTTAATTTCACAATTCCTATCAAATTCCACAATCACACCCCAATTCATTGGAATTTGGGGTTTTCCCAAATTTCATGCCAAAAAAGTTCAACTCACAATTCAAATGAAAATTCGGTTTTTATAATCCAATTAAAATAAATTTTATTTAAATCGATATATTTAGGGTTAAATCAATTGTCCAATCTTAAATGGAACCAAATATCGAAACAAAGAGATCACATATCAAATGCCCACAAGGAGAAATTCTAATAAAGAATGTCAACAATGGATATCCTAGAATAAGAACTATATTTAAGATCCAAAACAATGGAGTTTATATCCTCTAACAATATAAACATATAACAAACCCTAAGGATGATAGGATAAGAGAGCGGTAGAGAATAAACAAAAGAATATTTCTTACTAAGGAGAGATCAAACTACATTCTCCAAGATTTGATCCACCTTGTAAAGGGTTGGAGGAGTCAGAATAGGTCCTCGAGAGCCTCCAAGTCCTAGGAAATTGATCATAGAGTATTTCCAGCTAAGAGGGAGGTAAAAAGTGGGTTCGATAAATATTTAATGATTTTTTAAAATAAAAGAATTCTACATGCACGGTTTGCTGGGTAGGACCACATGATTTGTCAAACTGTGAGCCCTAACCATGCACCCCTCTAAAGGAGGTATAGTTTTTACTAGGTGGGTGTAAGATTTTTCATACCATGTGCTGACTCTGTAAACCCTCACTACATAGTTTTTCATGGTTTTCACTAGAAGATATCATAATTGGGGGAAATGTGCTTCAACTGTGCACAACCCAAGAGCCTTCCAAAAATTTCAAATTTCATCCTAAAACTACCAAACACAAAAAAAAATCATGATCAAAATATAGGGTTTAAGAGTATATGAAAATAGTAATAAGATGTTATATATCCAAAGTAACAATATCTGAACTCCATATCTACTTTAATATAACTTTGAACCACTACTTCATAACTCTCAAAGTCTCATATTGCTAAATCATTTCGAATGTGTGCTTTTAATCTACTAAATAATACACTTATTTTTCTATCGTTACTGATCAAAACTTATAAGGAATATCTTACAATACATGTGATGTTTTCCCCGTATGTCATGATAGATTCACCTTCCATTTGACTCATCTCTAAGAAATATCATTCCATCTTTTTTCAAAGAGTTTTAGGGAAATAATATTTAAGAAATATCTTATTAATGTATTCCCAATCCATGTTTTCTATTTAATACTTCATCTTGGTGTTATTTATCAAAAACCCCCATTGATAGGATTCTCTATCATAATATATATGGTCAGTGTCAACTTTTCATTCTCATCATAGTGGATCATAAAAAAGATATTCTTCATTAGGTTAACCCCTTGTTCTGTGACAAGTGGACATGAAGATCCACTAGACATAGGTGTTCATTACCACATAATGTCCGAAATGTATAGATGCTATTTCTTTAGGTGATGTAAGATGTTCCATGTGCTTGGGGATATTTTTCATATCTAGATACAACTTTTTAATCACCCACTTGAATTTTTGATCTCTACCACCCATGACATTTTGTATTTCATTCGGACAATCATTGCATTGTCACTCACATGGGTTCTTGGCCTGGTTTCTCCTTGTTCCCCACATTTTCAAAAATAGAAAAGGTTTGAGCAAAAAATAAGTGAAAAAACAACCAATAGATAATTTATTTTTATGTGAATATTAAATCTAAAATCATATCATATGGGATCCATTGGTTTAGAATTATTCTAAAACAAAGCTTCTAGGATGCTTACCTATACTCAGTCTTATACTAAGTGTTGTCCATATTGTTATATAATCCTAATTACCTAATTAACTAAAATATACCTCTGATACTAACTATAGTGAACCTACTTTTTCTTACATGACTATTATATTATTTTGAAAGATAAAAATCATAATAGTTATACATTCAAGGACCAAAACGTTTGATATCTTCTGAAAATTAGGATTGTACATCACTTATACATAGTAAAATAAATAAATTAATAAAATAATTATTATTTATCCACATAAAGGCTCTAAAATTATCCTTATTATATATATTCACCTAGGGATATACATTAAAGAAAGGAGTGAGCTAAAATCCCAATAAGGGGAAGGATTACATAACCAAACTAAGAGATATGAATCAATAGTACATGAGTGATAATAATCAAAATAATCATGTTATAATCATTTTATAATCACCATAAGAATGATGAATAAATTTTAAAAAAGGCTTGGAATTTGGAATAGGAATAAAAATGAAATTCATGTCATATCGGTCAAATACCACACATTGTTGTGAACAAACCGATCATCATGTTCACACATAACATATGCGTATACATAATAAAATCATCATTGTGAAAAAATATAGCATCATTATAATGCATAATAAATATAATTCAAGGATATGCATCACATTAAAAAATTCATTGGAGGTATATATAATTATGTTCCCACCCCTTACATCATATTATTTATATAATCATGCATTCCACATAGAACATATAATAACCAAACTCATGTAAAGAAATGGGTTTCATAAGTATTTCATCAAGAATAATTTCAAGAATAAACATAGGGTTACAAAAATGAATAAGGTAAACATATTTAGTATAAAAAACATCATTCTTGAGTGAAGAAGAAACAAATGAAGAGGCGTAAAAGATGTCTTTTCGAAAGAAATTCATTTTTTGGAAAATCATTGTATATGTAATATAAATCAATGTGGTAACATGTATATCTATGAAAAAATGGTAATAATAGAGAATATATATTTCTAAAATAGTATATGAATATCCAAAATGAAATTGACATGAATGAGGTATAAACCAAACAATAGGAATTGGGTTCAAGAATTCCCTTACATTAAATCCCACTTTATTTCATCACTTTTTAGACTACAAAATAAAATAATTATGTTTATTAAAAAATTTATCTAGAAGTTAATTACAATAATTTTAACACTATTTATAAATTATAATCATGTGATTATATTTCTAAAATTACTTGGTTAATGTGATGTCATTTTTATATCATGTTTTCCATTAAAATTTCATTTTTTTCTTTAATTTATCTATTTTGTTCAAGGTCATTTATACACATGTAAATTTAATTTTATAAGAATTAAATAAATATATTTATAAATTTATATATAATAAATAAATTCTAACAACTATACATATGGTTGGAGACAAGAAATGAATTAGCAATGTCCTCATTGGTCGTTAACCGACTGTTAATGGGATATTTTCAAAAGGGCGGGAATGAGAGGTATAAAAATTTAATATGTTGCAACTATAATACTTACAATAGGTGAAAATCATTTATATAATGCTAAAATAATACTTAATTATCCTTATAATATTTAATTTGGAAAATTGGTATAGAAATGAGAAACTGGAGAGGATATGCTAGGGAGAATTGATGAGAACATACCCTCTTATTGACGTTGCTTAATATCTGTGGCACTAAATTAATTTTATGATTGGAGTTGGATGGATATAGAAAATACCTAAATATTATAATTGAAAAAATATAGAGCATTTGGTTAGAGATTTTGATTTTAAAATTGAGGGAGGAGTGGTTTTATAGGTAGAGGGATATGGGTTATTTATACATGATGAGAGGGGTGTTTTGAGTTAAAATATTGAATAAAATACAATATCTAAGGTAAACCTTGAAATAAAGATAATTTTGAAATTATAAACCATATATAAATTAAATAAAATGAAAATTTTAATCACTTTATAATTAAAATTCATTAGTTTAATCAAAAAGAGATGTGGAAAAAATTAGTAAATGTTATTTTAATGTAATACTTTAGATTTTATAATTTAAAAAGTTATTTTTTAGGATTGGAAATAATGTTCATTATATTATAATGAATAATTTATAATATTAAATATGTTTTTTTATACTAATTTAATATAAATTATTAGGTAATTATTACATTATGAATGATGTAATTTAAGATACCTCACTTTCAAGAAAAACTGTATTTTTACTATTCACATGAAAATCGATTAATTTCAGAAAACTACCAAAAAATAACCCCTAATTTTTTTTGACATAATTATTTAAAAAATTATATTAATTTTATCAAAATAAATTTCTATCATAGGTAAATATAATTTTTAATATAAAATTTATGGTTTTTATGGAATCCTGTAAAATAAAGTTCATAAAAAATGTGCTTATATTTTATGTGAGTTTTTTAATCTAGAAATTTGTTTTTTGGCATCTCAATATTTATATTAAATTCAGTTACTCATGATAAAGATTATTTATTTTAAAATTTAATATTTTTTGGTTAAATTACTATTCAAACGATTAGGTTACTATTCCAAATGGCCAGGTTACTATTCCCAACAGTCATGTTACTATTCCCAATTTTTGAGTTACTATGCCCACTATTAAATTACTACTCCAACCATTAAATTACCTCCTATAAATTTCTATTCATTCCATAATTAATTATTCACCATAATTTGTCTCATGTTTATACATTCAAATTTTCTATAATATTAATTGGTTTTCTAATATTTTTTTATTTGTATAGTGTTTTTTGTAGGAGGGATGATTCTAGCTGATTGGTTTGACCAAAATTTTCTTATTATAGTTTTTCTATTTTCAATTTTTGTCCCCTTATAATATTTTTTATTTTAATGGAATTTTTCATTGAAGAATGTAAATATTTTTATTAATTAATTAAAGTGTAGTTTGTTTATCTATGTGTTATAAGCGTATATACCTATATAATATAATGTAAAAAACATTTATTTTGGAAACAATTATCATTTAAAAAGTATATAACATTAAATAGGGAAGAACTATCTCATTTATGGAGTTATTTCATTTAAATTAATCTCATTCTCCCTCGCCTAGGCTCATCAAATCCTAGTGGGAAATCACCCGTAAACATGAGTACCTAACTAAAAAAAAAATATAAATTAATCCTAAACCATTTTTAATTAATTAGTATGTCTTAAAAAATAAATTACGAAAACAATTCTACATTAAATTTCAATTTTATAATCAATAAATTACTAATTAGTAATATTTCGAGGAATAAATCCTAAAGAAGAGGGGTGTGAACCACCCTTGAAATACATTTAGAAATTTAGAATGAAAAATCCTCAATTCCTCATTTCATTTAATCCATTAATTTCTCCCAACTCAGTGGAAATCCCTAAATAAATATGGATAGTGTCATTCCATAGTAATTCTATATGAAACCTAATGTGGACATTCTTTTGGGAACCCCCATTATCCAAGGTGAGAAAATAGAACTTGATATCAAGATGATTTCACCATGATTTGGGGGAATCATTTCCAAATACATAGTTTAGGCCACAAAACATAATAGTGTTAAAACTAAGGGAAAATTGACATGAAGTGTTAGATTTACCTCAATATTTCCTTCAGATAAAAAAGAACATGATTCTAAAAAGGAATGAATAAAAATAAGAGATTTGAACCAAAACCTTAAAATAGGGAATAAATATTCACACTCTATTTAAGACTGGGATATGAAATGGAAAATTGAGAGAGTATGGTTATGGAGTAATGCATTTACCATTATAAATCACCTGAATTGAAAAACAATTGATTCCACCGAGAAACTAGATATTCCTCACATTTAGATAAAGAGAGTTGAGGTTCTAAATCTATATGATTTACCTTTATAAAAGTCATAATAAACCCAAAATCCTCGTTAAGTAAGTGTTTTTAACATTTATTTCATATTTGGAAAGTTCAAGAAACTCTATTCATCATAGTCATAATTTTGACAATGTATGGGAAAAGTCATACATTGAAATAATATTATGAAGTCATACATTGATGTCCTACTATGAATTCATACTAAATCAAAATCATAAGGAATGAAGACATTATTTCAGAATTCATACTAAACAACTTCGTACTTTGATGTCTTACTAAACAATGTATTTCTTTTTAGTAGTCATACTAAATGAATTCATACTTTCCAGAAGTCATACTAAAAGAATTCATACTTTTTAAAATTCATATTAAATGAAGTCATATATTCTATATTTCATACTAATAGAAGTCATAATTTGAATTATTACTAAAACAATCGTGTAATTTATTTAATAAATACTATGAATACTGATTTTGACACAAATTCATACTAAATAAACTTATGTCATACTAAATTCATTAAAGTATTACTATCCAGACTTCATTAGAGTTTGTGTTCTTGAACCAACTATATGTACTTTTAATTACATGTATATTCAAATTTTTTATTATTTATAATAACATATTAATATATATGTCCATTATTATTAAAGAATTTAATGAAATAATTCCCTAGAGTATCTATTATTCTAATAAGGTCATAATAGTTCCCTGTTATGATTAGAACATTAATGTTCCATGATGATATCATTTAATATTATTCTAGGGTCGGGTAACATACTATGATGGGATACATTGAATGTTGGATATCAGATGCGAGTACTCATAAGTATATGAGACTTCCTCTCATAATGTTCAAACTTGGCAATCTCTAAGATGGGTGATTATGAGAACATACCCGCCTATAGGAATTATATATATTAATGTGTCATTATAAATTCCAATATATGAGTATATGTTATAGTCCTTAGACTATACTAATATTATAAATGAATTATATGACTCACATAGTAATATTAATTTCATAAAACATGATGATACATTCCTTGGTGAAGTTGGATATGTTAGGTTCATCACCAAAAACATGTTATTAATAAAAATTTTAGGAAGGATTTGTCCCTTCCATCTTTATGGAAGATGAAATCTCATCCCTTTGACTGAAATGGAACTGTCATATTAAATTCAATGGTCATGGTGTAACGAATAATTTATTTTAGATAGTCAAAGAATGAATTATCAGGTATATAGGTTGATAACATAGATGTGAAACCTAGTTGATGAGATATTGTGTGAAGGGATTATATTATATAGTAATTGTTTTTATATGGTTTTTGAAATTACAACATTAGGTTCTTTCTCTTGAGTAAATTGACTGGTTTTTAGAATGAAATCATGGACTTTTGGAAAGACAACCTAATGATAATGAGAAATAATCCTTGAGGTTCACAGACTAAGTGTTTCTATTGATCTTGATTAAATTTTATTTTAATTTAATTATTGGAATAAATATTATTCTTATGGTCGAGGAATAATTTTATTCAATCTTTATTGACTTCATATATATATATATATATTAAATAAACATTTACACCCTATATTGTGAATAAAATATTGATTTTATTTCATAAATTTGTAATAAATATTTATTTTATTCATTTTGAAAAAAATATAAATTTATGAATAAAATATTTAATTAAATATTTATTCTGGTATTGAATAAATGTCAAAGAGTCAAGTGGACAAAGGTCTTATCTCGTGGTAAATATTAATTTTCACACCAGTGAAGTAATATTTTTCATTTCTATAGTTAGAAAACACCATAAAATAATAATAATATTATAATTATAAGTCACGGGGTTTGGTATGGTTTATTATATTATTAAAGGGATATTTTGAAATTAAATAATATTTTATCCTAAACCCTAACACTAAAATAGATGGTTATATATGCTTTGTAGGGTTAATAAAAAATTGAGAATCTTTGTACACAAAATATTTCTCTCTTGGATTCCTCTATTATTTCTTCCTCTCGACAATAATAAGAAAAATTAAAACTCTTTCAAGCATGAAGGAACTCAAAGTGATCAAGTTGAACAACATAAGAAGATAGATATACCTCACCAGCACCCAACATTCCATCACTGTTTCTTGAAGATAAAATTATCATGTCTCGACCACCAATAGAGGGATACAACACTTGAATCCTCCATACATAATGAAGGTAATCCAAAAAGGGATTTTAGATGATCAAAAAAATAATTAAAGAAAGATCCCAAGACCAGGTAAACATTCATCATATATAATCTAAATTAATTATTAATTTTACATGAAAATATACTCTTTGAGTTCTAGACATTCCTTTTTCAATATCTAATATGAATATTTTAATTTATTATGATGTTCAGGCTTTATAAAATATAAAAATTATCCATTATATCGACAAAAACCTTTATGGTTATTCATCCCACCAAGGAACTTCCACTGTGATGAGAACCTTTAAGTGGTATCATAGTGGGTTAAATTTTAAATTTATAATTATTTATTTTTATTGTTTACCAATCATGAATAATATTGGCCAGAAATTTTATTTATGAATTATTTATTATTTAATATGAAATTCAATTTTCATGTTTTCATCATTTTAATTTCCATTGTTTAGGGATTCATTTTTCTTAAAGTGCTAATAACTGATAAAGAAAAAATAGAGATACCATCAAGAATTTCCAAGAATTCTGGCTTGTAATACTGGGTTACATGACATGTAGGAGGAGTATACATAGTGTACCTAAATATATTACAGCTGGACATGTTGGGAGATACACGACACACCACGAAGCACTACTATAAAAGAGGTCTTTAAGAGATCTAGAATTGGACTTTATCAGTGCTAAAAAAGAACTGACTACCAGAGTGTGTGTAAAGGCCTAGGGTTTTATTAGTGATAGAAAAAATTGAAAAATAGGTCCTTTACCAACATAAGAAAATGAGCTGATAAAGGATCCTTTTATGAGTGATTTTAGAGGTTCTGATAAAAGACACCATTTATTTGAACTTTTATTTAGCACTCATAAAGGGAAACATTATTAGTGATTATACAAATGATGATAAAGGTATCCCTTATTAGGGATAATAAATGAATTGATAATGGATTACTTTATCAGCATATTTGGTTTCACTGATAAAGGATGCCTTTATCAGCATATTTGGTAACACTGATAAAGAAGCATACTATAGTGTGTTATTACAACACACTGCAGCACAAAAAATAGGGAATATTACCATGTGATGTAACAATACAGTGTGACACCAAAAATTATAAAAATCATAAAAAATATATAATTTAAATGAAATAAAATTTACAACACAAATATAAGAAGAAAAACAATATTATAGAGAAAAAGAACGCTCATCTATAAAAGAAAAAACAACCCCTTATAGAAAAAACTCAACTATATATAAAATAATTCTTATATTAGTAATAATTTAAAGAAATAAATTAAATAGAAAGTGTTAATTTTAAACTAAACTTTGAGTCATTCCAGGAACACTATGTATCATATTGAGTTGTGGTTCATTAATGCACATCACACAATTTATTATTTATCTTCAATAATTATCGTTGTGGAAATTAAATAAATATGTATAATAAGAAAATGATGAGGAAATTAATTAAGTAATATCATATAGAATGTTGAAAAAACAATCTAGTCTCGTTTGATCAGTTTTGGCGACGTGATGTGCATTTTAAACTAAAATGACACTTATATATTGAAAATATTCACTTAGAGTAATATCATTCACACATTGAATTAGATTGAGGTGTGGATAGTTCTTATGAATCTAAAATGACTTGTGGATCATTATTTTAAATTATCAAAACAATATGAATGTGTTTCCTTGGTTTTGAGTACATCACTTTTGTTTTTAACTAAATTTTCCTTTTAAACTAAAAACATGCACTTTGAGTCAAACTGGTCACATTGTTTATCGTTTTGACATGAGAATGATTCCAATAAACTAAAAATTAATTGGGATTCATTATAAAAAATTATAAAGACAAAACATGTGTGTTTTATCAGTTTTTAGGGATTGATTTTTTTTGAAATAAAATATCAATTTAAAATTGGTAGTGGACACTTTGAGTCATATTAGAAACATCATGTATCAGATTGAGGTGTGGATGATTCCTACACATCTAAACTGACTTATGGAAAGTTATAATAAAGTATCAAGAAAATTACTTATGTTTCATTTTTCTAATGATTCAAAACAATTAGAATGGTTTTGATTATTTTTGAGTACACCACTTGTGTTTTTTACTAAAATATCATTTTAAACATGAAACAAGAACTTTGAGTCATACCGGTCACATCATGTGTGAGTTTGAAATGATACTTACTCTTACACATAAAAAATTAATTATGAATCATTTTCCTAAATTATCAAAATAATCTGAGTGCATTTTCTTGGTTTTTAGTGAGTGCCACGTTTTGTACTAAAATGTCAATTTTAAACTGATAATGGACACATTGAGTCATACCAAGAACATCATGTATCTTATTGAGGTGAATATGATTCCTAAATATAAAAAATGAATTATGGATCATTTTTTAAATCATAAAAGAAATATAAATTCATTTTCTCATTTATGAGTATGTCACTTGTCTTTTTTAGTAAAATTTATGTAAAATTTAAGTAAAAAGACACAGTTGGAATCATACCTGTCAGACCACACCTAGGATTGAGGTGATGTTTATTCCTAAAATTCCAAATGTATTATATAATATTTTAATAAAGTATGAAAACAATCAGAATGTGTTTTCTTGGTTTTCAGTATGTCACTTTCATTTTTTACTAAAATTTTATTTTAAACTGGAAACATGCATTTTGAGTCATCATGGACACATCATGTTTTGGTTTGACGTAAAAATTATTACTACACATAAAAAATGAATTATAAATCATTTTACTAAATTATAAATACAATAAAATGTAATTTTATCAATTTTCAATGAGTGGCATTTTTTAAACATAAATGTCAACTTTAAATTGGTAACAAACCCTTTGAGTCATACTGAGCACATCGTGCATAAAATTATGGTTTGGTTGATTCCTACATATCAAAAATGACTAATATTTTTTTTCCAAATGTATCCATATAATCTTAATATGTTTTATCAATTTTGATTATTGGATGTTTGTTTTGAACTAAAATGTAAATTATAATCTAAAAACATAACATTCGAGTCATATAGGTCAAACTATGCATCAAATTGAGGTATAGATGATTGATTATGTGTTGTTAGTTTTTATTTAAACCACCTAATCCAAGACATAAAAGAAATAAATGTTCCATTTGGATGGAATAATAAACCCCATGCTTCCGAAAATGCCTCATCTAAAACCACCATGTTCTATCGTTTTTGGCATGTTGTATACGATTGAAGGAAAATATCACTTCCTAAAAGATCTTTGAAAAAAAATAATAGATAAAAATGATAAGGAAATTAACATAAAAATAGTAGATAAAATGATGAAAAATTAACAAAATATGTAGTATGAATTCACCTTTTTCATGATGGTTTTGTAAATTGTGGACCCATTTCCTTATGATTGTAACCTCAATTGCATCCTTAAAGTCTAATATCTCATGAGAATAATTAGATTTGAGAAAACCACTGGTTGCGCCCAAATTTACCCTACCGGTAAAAGTGGTCGTTGATGTACAAGTAGGGATCGAATCCACAGGGACCGAAGAAGAAACCTTGAGACACTAAGATTGGATACGGGATTGGCTATGCAGTGGCCAACATTGGATTGAATTGATTTGAAGAAATATTGATTTAATTTAAAGAAAAAAACAAATAAAATTACTTGAATTAAAACAACTAATTAAGGTGAGTCGATCCTAGGTTGTCTCTTGGGCTTTATTGGATGTATTTTTTTTTCATTTGATTTTCTGTTCATCGGTTCAAGAGGTATCCATTAAATGAAATAATTCCTCAATATCATTCTCCGATTTAATCCATACACAATTTCAAGGCTAATAACCAATTCACTTAGAGTATAAATTAAATGAGCACTCCAAGGAATTGGATCGTACTAGCACTCAAAATGTGTCTTTGTTAAATTCGGTGAAGACAAAGAAGAAGATAAATCAAATAAAGGAACTCTTAAAATAAAGAACAAATTTAAGAATTTAAGAACATAAAATAACATTAAATAAAACTCATTCAACTCCCTAGGATCAACCCATAAAAGGTTAGTCCTTCATTGATGCTATTCTATCAATGGAAGCGGGTAATTGACTTAAAGAAGCGGGATTGAAGAAGAAATAAAAAAAAATTAATCAAAATGAACACTCCACCGTTGTGTGATGAATTCACAAGTGTGGGTGTGAATAAATTCACACTAAGATTCAACGGTATCAACGTGTGAAGAAAAGGAAAAATAAAAGCGAATAAGAAGAAATTTTATTAAAATACTAAACGTGAATGAAAAACTTACATTAGAGAAATTGATGATGCCATTACAAAATGAAAGCGGGAAATTACAATTGAAAGAAAAAACTTGGATTCAAAGGAAAATGTTAGATGATTATTACCTGCACCACCAGCTCCTTATATAGGCATATTAGGAGCCTTATGTCCACCCCCAACATTAAATTCACCCCCCAACAATTAAGAGAGTCAAAAGGAGGGTGAAGAATCAAAAGGAAATTGACGTTTCGAAGTTGACCCGGAAAACTGTCCAGATTCGTCCTCCATTTTGACGTGTGAGTTTGACACTTCATATGACCGAATCCGAAGGTGTAATAAATATAAAATATCTTCTTCCATGTGTCTTATAGAATCTCTCAAACTTTCAGGAAATTTGGCTCAGCCGTTTGGATGTTATGGTCGAAATGGTGGAACGGATTTCTGTGCATTAATGTCGGGTCCACCATTTAAATCTTAACATAATATCCCTTTATCATCATGAATACATCAGAATTAGCTCCGTCCACAGTTGAATAAAATGATACTCATATTTTTATATTTATACTGTATATATTTGAGCTTCATTGGGCTTGGTTTTTGGGCCCCACATTTGTTTGATGGGCCTTAGGCCCATTATGCTTTTTCCAGCAAGTTTCTGGCTTCAGGCGCAAAATTCTCCATCTTCCTTTGGGATTCATCCATCGGACCTAAAAGATAAAATGTTCCAAACAAAGTGATAAATCATATCCCAAAATTTTAAATTCAGAATATGAATATAATATTGTCAACAAACAAATGAATGATTGGTCCCAAATTTGCATTTTAAACATGAATTGCATTTTTGATGAGAAATGAAGTTCTATTTATGTAATGCACTAAAAACAATGTTTATGGACTTTGGAACAATGAATATAAAGATATTAAAAATTAATATTAGCCACTTTCAGTGACTAATCACACCCCCCAACTTGAGTTTTGCTAGTCCCGAGCAAAATAAATTACAAATATTAAATTCAAATCCCCCTTTCTAAAAACATTTTAATACACATTACTCACCCAAATATCTAATACCAAAAAAAATTATGAAAACCCATCAAAATCATTTAAAACAAGCTAGGTCCATAAGCATATCCCAAGCCCAAGCCCATTCCTTTGTTCAAATTCATCGCCACATTTCATCCAATTCCAATTAAGCATGATAAAGTGTTGTGCATCATAAAAGATATGGGGCCCATTTTATTGTTCAAGGGGAAAAAATGGAAGCGATAGGTGGGAATCACATTAAACCTTAAGATGAGTATCCTTTTTTTTATTTTTTATTTTTTTTTTGATTTTATTTTTTTTAACCACAATAGATATGAAAAGACTAACTCTGGGAAAGACAACTATGGAGTCACGATCCCCAAGTGCCAGACGCCACACATATTGTCAATTTCATGCTCTACAATAGAGATATAAAGCCTAACTCTGGGCAAGACAACTATGGAGTCACGATCCCCAAGTGCCGGACGCCACGCATTTGGACAAAACATTTCTCTATGTGGTCTTTTTTTTTGTTTTTTTGTTTTTTTGGATACTCAAATTAAACTAAAAGTGACCCCAGAACCCTATGCTATAATGAAAGGGACCCAAGAACTCAAATTTACACCCACGATCCAGTAGAGGTGTATTGTGACATTTTTATTAAGAGGATGAAAATGTAAACTTTGAAAAATCACATCGGACAACTGCACTTTCCAAAAACTATGCTCATGAACTTAAACTTGCATTAAAATCAGAATCAAGGCATGAAAAATTTATTTGATATCCAATTTTAGATTTTGCAATGTGTGTTATCATGTTCAAGGTTAATGGAATTTTTCTTTTCATGCATGTTTTTATTCAAAAAAAATCATTTTTTATTCCCCCCCAACTTAGAATGACATTGTCCCCAGTGTTTAAAGAAAAGAAAAGTTAGAAGTGGGTAGGAGAGGATTTCAATGAATAAATTTAAAATGAAAATCATAGAATGAAGTCACCTGGTGGTTGATAATGATAGCACATGCCATAGTCTCCCTTCAATCCTGGATTTGAGTCTCAGTGGCTTGGATGGTGGTGAATGGATTTTCCCTATGGCTTATGACATGTCATTTTTTTTAAACCTATAAAAACATAAAAATAAAACAAAACAAAATAAACTGATGATACATTGTCTTCTTTATATTTTCTGGGTAAGGTATTAATCAGAGATCACACCACGTGACACGGATGAATATGGCGCTCCCCTTTCATACCCATACTTACTCATAAAAGAGGAACATGTCAACAGCTTATGGTAATTTATTATAGGAAAAATAAAATGATTCAAAATGACTGGAAACAATAAAACCATGGGTTGCCTCCCATGTAGCGCTTTTGTTTAACGTCGTTGGCTCAACTTTTACCCCCCAACTTATCCAATTCCAACTTTCAGCATTTTAATTAACCCATCTTTTTCCACTTCAATAAGATTGAGATTGATTATTTTTTTGAAATTTGTTTCATGTAAAATCCTATTTTCCACAATGATTGGTAAAATCCAAGGAATATCTGAAATGGTTGATCGATTTGAACTTTTGTTCTTTCCTAAGACATCAATGACCATTACAAAATTATTTGCTTGTTTAGATGAATGAACTAAAACTGCAAGGTCTTCTTTATCACCTATGATGGAATTCTTGTCTGGGGAAGGAAGGATAATGATTTTGAGTTCTGGTCGATTGCAATTTCCTAATAAATATTGGAAATTTTAATGAAAGTCAGTTTCTTCTCCAAAAAATTTAGAAAGAATTGGTTCCGTTTGAAAATATGATTCATCCCCAAAAGTATCTAGTTGAATTTCAGGAGTGTGTATGGGTTCAATGTTTGGTATTTCTCCCAATTGTTCAGTGATTTGTGTTTTTGAAAAATCATTAATGGAGTTATATTCAGCAAACTCAATCCATGATGTCAAATTTTCCTCTTTTGAATCAAAAAAATCAATTTCCTCCTAATTTAAATACCCTTCAAAAACTCCACGATCCTCTCCAATTATCCCAAATCCTAAGGTTGGTTCTTCAATAAAGGTATGAGGGGTTTGTGTGTTACAATATTCTTCAATCAATATTGAGTAAGGGATGGTTTGAGTGGGAATGGGGTCCACACAAGTTTTAATGCTTTGTAGTTCTTGTCTAAAACTTGATACCTCTGAATTCATTTTTTCCATTTGTTCACACAATTTTTGAAGAATTGTTTCAGGATTAGGATTGATAGATGTTTCGACATCATGGACTTCCTCATTATTCATCTTTTGAATCATTCTTGATAGGTATGGAAATTGATCTTTTAAACCTTCATCATTACAAATTTCGTTCATCTTATCAGGTGTGGGGTATTAATTCAATGGTTGATTAAAAAAGGTTGGTGATTCCCAATGTGGATTTTCAAACTGATTCCATCCCGAGTTTGTGAAGGCTTATTGTTGATTATAATCCATTAGATTTATTTGAAAATTTGGAATCGTGATTTTCGGTGGTCAAAAAAAAATAGAAAGGGGAAAAGAGAAGAGAAATGGGGATGAGAAAATAGAAATGAGGGATAATAGAAAGATGTTCTAAGGTGACATACTTGGTCCCCGGAAACGACGCCAAAATTTGGTTGTGCCCAAATTTACCCTACCGGTAAAAGCGGTCGTTGATGTACAAGTAGGGATCGAATCCACATGGACCGAAGAAGAAACCTTGAGACACTAAGATTGGATACGAGATTGGCTATGCAGTGGACAACTTTGGATTGAATTGATTTGAAGAAATATTGATTTAATTTAAAGAACAAAACAAATAAAATTACTTGAATTAAAACAACTAATTAAGGTTAGTCGATCCTAGGTTGTCTCTTGGGCTTTATTGGATGTATTTGTTTTTCATTTGATTTTCTGTTCATCGGTTCAAGAGGTATCCATTAAATGAAATAATTCCTCAATATCATTCTCCGATTTAATCCATACAAAATTTCAAGGCTAATCGCCAATTCACTTAGAGGATAAATTAAATGAGCACTCCAAGGAATTGGATCGTACTAGCACTCAAAATGTGTCGTTGTTAAATTCGGTGAAGACAAAGAAGAAGATAAATCAAATAAAGGAACTCTTAAAATAAAGAACAAATTTAAGAATTTAAGAACATCAAATAACATTCAATAAAACTCATTAAACTCCCTAGTATCAACCCATAAAAGGTTAGCCCTCCATTGATGCTATTCTATCAATGGAAGCGGGTAATTGACTTAAAGAAGCGGGATTGAAGAAGAAAGAAAAAAACATTAATCAAAATGAACACTCCACCGTTGTGTGATGAATTCACAATTGTGGGTGTGAATAAATTCACAATAAGATTCAACGGTATCAAAGTGTGAAGAAAAGTAAAAATAAAAGTGAAGAAGAAGAAATTTTATTAAAATACTAAACGTGAATGAAAAATTTACATTAGAGAAATTGACGATGCCATTACAAAATGAAAGCGGGAAATTACAATTGAAAGAAAAAACTTGGATTCAAAGGAAAATGTTAGATGATTATTTCCTTCACCACCAGCTCCTTATATAGGCATATTAGGATCCTTATGTCCATCCCCAACATTAAATTCACCCCCCAACAATTAAGAGAGTGAAAATGAGGGTGAAGAATCAAAAGGAAATTGACGTTTCGAAGTTGACCCAGAAAACTGTTCAGATTCGTCCTCCATTTTTACGTGTGAGTTTGACACTTCATATGGCCTAATCCGAAGGTGTCATAAATATAAAATATCTTCTTCCACGTGTCTTCTAGATGCTCTAAAAATTTCAGGAAATTTGGCTCCGCCGTTTGTATGTTATGGTCGAAATGGTGGAACGGATTTCTGTGCATTAATGTCGGGTCCACCATTTAAATCTTTACTTCATATCCCTTTATCATCATGAATACATCAGAAATAGCTCCGACCACAGTTGAATAAAATTATCCTAATATTTTTATATTTCTATTGTATAAATTTGAGCTTCATTGGGCTTGGTTTCTGGGCCCCACATTTGTTTGATGGGCCTTAGGCCCATTATGCTTTTTCCAGCAAGTTTCTGGCTTCAGGCGCAAAATTCTCCATCTTTATTTGGGATTCATCCATCGGACCTAAAAGATAAAATGTTCCATACAAAGTGATAAATCATATCCCAAAATTTCAAATTCATAATATTAATAAAATATTTTCAACAAACAAATGAATGATTGGGCCCAAATTTGCATTTTAAACATGAATTGCATTTTTGATGAGAAATGAAGTTCTATTTATGTAATGCACTAAAAACAATGTTTATGGACTTTGGAACAATGAATATAAAGATATTAACAATTAATATTAGCCACTTTAAGTGACTAATCAACCACCCCAACTCGAGAAAAAACTACACCTGTATAATAAAATAATTCATATTTTAGTGATACTATAAAGAAATAAATTAATCATAAATATGAAACAATACATTAATAAATTTTTAATTTTAAACTAAATCCACACAATTTTTTTCATACTAGGTACATCGTGTATTGATTTTAGGTATGGATGATTTCACCATGTCTTATTGTCCGACAGTTCATTCATCAATCTAGGTTATATAATAATATTGAAGTTTGATAACAAAAAAATATTAAAGTCATTGGATACTAAAAAGGAAATTTCCTCATCATGAGTGAATCATCCCTGTTGAGTGAATGATCATAGTAAAAGAGTTAATCGTCCTTGTTGGTGAAGTCATTTATTCCTAGGAAATAATAATCATTAGTGTAAACCTATTAACATTCATTGATTGGACTAAAATAAATATTTACATACAAGTTCTTATGGAATATAATAAAATATATCTTACCCTTTCACCATTATATAGAGTAAAAACTCCATGATAAACCATTTACCTTATTTTATTAAAAAAACTTTAGTGCGACCCTTTATGTATTTTTAGAAGAGAGTAAGCTCTATTATAAATCGTTTACCCCTTTTTGAAAATATTAAAAACTAGTATATCCTTTTATAACATCCAAATGAAATTGAAATCCAGTTAATCCATTTAGTCTTCATGGATTTTTCTATAGATTTTTATATCCTTTTCAATATTTAGGGTGATGATATAATGTAACCTAACATCATAACTATTTATTCATTAAAATGGGAATATACCTATTCTCATGTATTTTTTATTGAGAATGATGATGGGTTTTTAATTAACGAGCTTGTGAACATGGATAATTTTATATAATGAATGTGCACATGCATAATGAATATTACTTATATGTATTTCAAAAGAATTTTTGAAATTATATTATGCATTTAATTGATGATCAAATTTCCCAAATAATTCCACTACTAACCATTGTGAAATCATGGTATTTGTATTTTCTATAAATTCATGATTTAGTCAATGAAAGTTTGTATCTCTTTATTTTTAGTGGTGTTTGATCAAGATACTATATTATTTTTCAAATAGGTCTTCATTTTTATTTTTTCCATCCTGATTTTATTTGAAGTGGATTGTTTTAGTTTCAGCCATTTATTTATAAGGTGATTTCTTTTCATTTGATGTTATGTTTACTTTGACACTAGCCCTCCTTGATGACCACAATCTCTCAATGCTAGTTGTCCACCAATATCTCTCTCATACACCTGATGGATTCAGTGTTCAATTACACACATACTTTTTCAAACATTTGAGTTGGATTATATACCTGTTTGATGATTTGATTGGTGTTGTATGACTCTCATGTGACTATTGTCTCCACTACTAAGACCCTTTCTTTGTAGTGTAGTGAAGTCATGGGAATTTATCTATATCTAATTTTTTATCTAGTTTTTTCTTAGTAAGGGGTTTATTTTACACATTTATAATATTTTATAGTTCTTGGAATGCTCTAATAAATATTGTAGAATATGATAATCAATTTGAAAAAATAATTTGTGTTTACTTTGTTTTTGAAAAAATTCCTCCACTTAAATTATTGTATAAAATCCCTTAAAAAAGTAGTGAATTTTGTTTTTAGTAAGACACATGAAACAATTCTATAATGGTTCTTATCTAATGAGACAAGTGTTGTGAACAATTTTCAAAAATTGTCTCAAAAAAAAACTTGGTATCATCCCTATTCTACTCCATTCCCCAAAAATTTTATTTATTGCAAGCCAATGATTCCTCTCCTCCTCCTCCTTAGTCTCTTCCTAGGTCTCCACCATGGTCTCCACATATGTCTCCACCTCCACCATGGTCTGTGACTCTGACTCCACCTCCACCTCCACCTCCACCTACACCTCTATCCCAGTCTCCACCTCCTCTATTTCACAAATTTTTTATTTTTTATGGGTTGAAAGTTTTAAATAAATTTATTTCCTCTAAAATAATTATATTTTAGAAATAGATAAAAAATAATCTATAATAATTTAAACACTAATGATTCACGCCCCAAATATATTTCTATGGTCATAGATCATACTAGATTACAAAAATTGTAGGTAATCCCCAAATTTTTTTATCGAAAAAAATTCTGTGAAAATATACAGTTCCCACTCAACTCTAAACAAATTTAATTCTTCTTTTGAGAATGAAGGTTTTCATTAAAATTGATATTACTGAGAAATTATACACAAACAAATGTTTAAGATATATATTTAATGAAATTCTATTTACCTTTATAAATTACCATTTTGAGAATATTGGTCTTTTCCTGCTTTATAATCTCTATCATAAATTTGAAAACATATTATCCACAATTGTTTCCATTATCATGCTTCAAACACTGCAAAAATATTGACCAAAATAATATTTTTTTTAATTTTTTTGATAGTTAAATATTTCTATATATTCCTTAATATATTTCTATTTATAGTAATCCACAAGATTTATCTATTCAGTCATCGACTTCATTCTATGATTTATCATTTATTTAGCGATTATACTACCATAAAAAAACTCTTATTAAAACATAGACTAAATCATATAATTTGATGTTTATCTATAACATATTGATTATAATGTATTAAAAATTCACAATACACATCATGTGAGATCTTTTTGTTGGATATAAATGCATTGGATCCAAAAAATAAATTTTTTTGTTAACCATATTGACTGTAATTAGAATCCAGTGATACCTAAAAAATAAATAATTAATGTAAAAATTAGAAATATATTTTATATGACTATATTATAGAGTTTTAATACTTCATTGTAAGAATCAAAAAGATTATATCATAAGATACATTTTTATCAATTATTTGCGTAGCTTGTGTATTTTCTTATCAATTTCTTCCTTATCCAATGTATGTTTTTCTATAGATATGATACAGGGATTAATGAATCCAAATCATACTTGGAATGGTTTTTGATTAATAAAGTTGTAATATAAATTCATGTAGAAAATATGAATAGTTATTTACTTTAATAAACATATAATCTCACTATTTGGATAGATATATTATGAAAATGTAACGTATATATGTATTTACAAATGAGACTCCCATCCATTCATGATTGAGAATGTCATTTATAGTCTCTAAACCAATTATGTCCATCATGAGAGTTCCATATACTTCTTTTTCATAAAGAACACAAGAAATATCTCATCTTTAAGTGTGGTATCTTCCTAAAGTTGTAATGATAATAAATATTTCTATGGAACTGTCAGGGAGAAGGTACTACCGAAAGGAGATTTTTTTCTTGGTCGACTAACTTGATTTTCTTTATCTGACCTTCTATTTCCCAATATCTTTATCTATATGTAATATCATACCTCCATTAAGACCTTTTTTTCATAAACTCTTATAGGTTCTTCATATGAAACAATTTCTTAAAGTCACACCTCATGCGTATTTATAATTTTTGGAGACCATGCTTTGAGAGTTTCCAAAACATCATTGATCATTATAGTATCTAGATCATCAAGTGGAATAAGAAACTTAGTAGTTGGCTAAGAAGATACCTAAAGAAACAATCTCATGTGATATTTTTTGAGTAATTTTAGGTGTATCTTGGCTCACAATATATTATACACCATACCCCTCGCAACAAGGAGGTGCAAGGGTGTTGACAGATACAAATCTTATACAACTGTACCCTATAGACTTTTAGTAATACAATGTTATCAGAAGTGGTTTGATTAACATTTAGGATAAAGAGTAATGAAAAAATTGATTACCTCAGGTAAGGTATGTGGTTGAGGGGAATTAATATCCTAAAATATTTTGGGGTCATTTAGTTCATGAGGATCTTTTTCCCACCTTTGGTTCACTTTGATCCTTTCTCATATATTGTCCTTCCAAAATAGAATGGACAATAATATCTTGAAAAGAATGTATTTATTTCTTAAATCCTTTTACCATATTATATTTTTCTTTATGTGGTTTTATATTCTCGAAATATGTTCTAGGAGACACTCTAAAACCCAATACTCTAACTCGACCATATTGTTCCAGTCGCTTTAGAGCTACTGAAAGTAGTTTTTATTCCAATATGGTCACTGTTGATTATTCTGTATAAACCATTTAAAAAATATGAACAAAAATAAAAATATTTATGTAATTCTATTATAAATAAAAAATAATTACTATTATTTCATACTTACACATGTTTTCTATACTACTTTTTTGTTTTCATCAAATAGTTTACCCTCTTTATTTATATGATCCTCCTTCTATAGCACATGACGTGTGATAAAAGTGGCATAAAATTTTTCTTCATAAATATTCATATAAACATAGGAACATATGTTGTTTCATATCACATAAAACATTTATTTTTGATTTAAAATACATGCCAATTAATCAGAAATGATTTATCATTCTGAAAAATGATGAAAGCATTCTATGTTTTATCCTTAATAATGTTTTCATAACTAACTGGTGGGTGGGGCTTTACTTTCTTCTTAGCATACCTAATATATAAATTGGTAAGAATAGTATAAAATTATATATGGGGTCTTCTAGGAGCTATTAAGAAAAATTTATATCTTCTATAATAAACAAACTCTATAAGAAATAACTAAAATTAAATACACATTTTGATTATATAATTTTTTTTTGTAAAATAGAGAATGTATATTGTAACATTATCATTATATCTTTCCAAAGGATTTTCTTCGATACAGGATAGATGTGGTGCCACAAATCAATATCAATTGGAACATTCATACTCATTGTGACCCCAACACAACTAATAAACATTGATTTATAGGGTTTAAAAGGTTAGCTGTGTTGATTTAAACCAACCTCAAATTTTATACCCTAAATTCATAGCATAATAATTTTATTCAGCAATATGGTACTATATATTTGTTGTTTCATTCATAAAAATGCTATTGATCCCCTAATAATTCTATAGTTTCATCGTCAACATTATTTTCTTCCTTGGGATTGGTAACATCATCACGTGTAGAAGGCATTGTCTACATGAGTATTCAAAAATTTAATTTTTCTTGAATAATGGAAATTTAACACGGAAAAAGGATTTTAGAAGGGTCTTATGCATGCTCTATTGAAATCTTGACGAAATATTTAATTCCAACTTCATGTTCTTTTTTAAAATGATTAGCGTGCATCGATTTTTAAGGAAATGAGTAATTCAATTTATGAAAATAATTACCCCACTATGGTAGATGTTATCCTATGAATTCATCTTGAAATGCTAAAAGGTCACTAACACTACCATGAGAACATAAACTCATCCCCACTGAGCTGCACCGACTCTAATATATTTTACTAGTTCTTTTCCATTACCTGTATCTCAAATTTAAGAGTTCTATATCCACTGAGGTTCATGTGTAGAGTGTGAGTATACAAATAAGCAAGTAAATACTAACAGGACCCCTAAAATATACAAAAAATAATATATTTGAGTATATGGTTAAAGTAATAATACTAAAAATAAACATGTAATTTAATTCATTATGTACTAACCATGACACTAGGACAATGAAATGTACCTACTTAATTTCCCACTAGTGAATAATACTAATCATACCATAAGTTTATACCATGGTTTTTCCATGACATTCAAATCTTTTAACTAATTAGAGGTTAACATTTGAATCATAGGATGTTAAAAATTATTTATCTACCATAAGAAATAACCACTTCACATGTACTATGATATTTAACCTTAGAACCCAAGAATCCAAGACTATCCCTCAGTGATAACCATCACCTGTACTTGTTGAATCCAAATCATTAAATGGATATAACATAACCATTTTTCTTAGGACATGAATTTGAAATATGGGTAAGTCTTAACATAATTGGTTCCCTTAGGAAAGAACCACATAATAGGTGCCACAATATATTAGTTAAACTGAACTTCTGAAAAAACATAAAGAAGAAAAAACTAAAACACAAATGTCACATCACCCTCAACCTAGCCCTTAATGAATCACTAACATGTATATAGTAACTCATATTCTAACATACCATACCTTTCCCCCACATAATACCCATCATATTATAATATATAATAAATAATATTTTTATTACATCCACACATGTATTTCTTGTAGAAATATATTATAATCATACATTGAGAGGTATATTAAAAATCATTTCAAATAATATTTAGTAATTTTTTGAAGAAAATATTACAGGGAAAGATGTATAAAAATTTGACATAAAAATTAGTTACATATTACGTTTAATACAATAATTTTTAAAAAATCAATCTAGAGAAAAAATTATTAGAAAATTAAACAAAAAAAAATAGCTAAATAATCAGTAAAAAATGTATAACAGGTAAAAATGAAGACTTACTAAATAAAAGTCACAAAATTTTTTGATTTCATAAAATTATAATGACTTAAAAAAACCATGTTTCATTTTATAATAATTCATACAATTCCCTCAATCAAAATAATATTTATAAATGTGTATTGGCTCATTTTAAAATATAAAGATTATTAAAACTATATGTGTGTATGATTTCTATAAAATAATTTAAAGAATATATTTATCCAATTGATATATATATATATATATATATATATATATATTATGAACCATTTCATCTGAAAAATAAAATATTAAATACATATATAAAAACTATAACTAATATGGTATCATAAACATCAAATTCCTTAGTCAAATAATACAACATGATAATCAATTAAATATTTGTATTATAGCATGTGTAACACATAATAATTGATCAAGATTCTATGTAACCACTTTTTTCTCAAATCTAACATAATTAAAACCATTCACTATCATTGATTATGTTCAAACCCAATAAAAAACCACTATCAATGGAGTTATTTAATTAGTATTGAATTATTTAAATCATAAATAAGATATTTCAATGGTTAATAAATAATGAAGTCTCTATTAAAAAAACACTACAAGAAATTCATTATAAACTGCTACATATCCTACACGATCTAAATATTGTGAAATTAAAGATAGCATGATCGAATCTATATTTTTTCTATAATATTTTTGGGAAAACTCAAATGATTAAAATAAATACCATTTAACTACACATTAAGTATATAATTGGGCAATTTGTTATAGTTTGTGATGGTAACCTGTTGGGAAAAATGAAGAGTCAATTTCAGAAATTGATGGGATAATGACCTTATCAATGCACAATAATATTATGAACCAAACATCCTTTACTTAGTGTATAAGAGAAGATATTTCTTTATGGGAATCCACAGACTATAATGATGGAAAGAATGAGCCCCTAAAACTATATGTGAAGCACACATCCCATTTCCGTTTTCTATCACCAAATGATCCATTATTTTCCATAAGATATTTATTATATGTAGTGACCATGTAGCATAAGGGGAATGATCAGAGGGAATTTTTGGTGGAGCATTGTGGATAGTGGTGATGGTGACATCAATAACACTAATAATGGAAAGAGCCATGAGTGAAGGTGGTGATAAGAACACTATGGAAAAAATGGCTATTTGCGATGGGTCAAGGGCCCGCTGCAAATAACCCTTCGAAAGGGGTTATTTGCGACAGTCGGATTACCTCGTCTCAAATAACCATTATTTGCGACGGTCACTTACCGCCTGTTGCAAAAGTTTTGGCATGAAATACGCGTCAAACCATGGGTAAGGGTATTTGTGACGGGTTCCTATTCCTATCTCAAATAATCAGCGACAGTTTTTAGTATTTGCGATAGGATACTTACCCGGTCATAAATGCTCTGTCGGCAGGTACTATTTGTGACAGGGCCAGTCACAAATAACTGGCGGTGGGTTTTAGTATTTGCGATTGGATACTTGCCTCATTGCAAAGGCTTTATTGAAAGGTACTATTTATGATGGGGCTCGTCACAAATAACTTTTTAACGACCCACTGTAATTAATGCGGACATAGTCATTTGCGACGAAACCCATCACAAAATACCCCCGTCTCAAATAATCTAACCTATATATACCTCCACACATTTTCCCTCTCATTTCACTCTTTACTCAACTTCACTCTCTATCCCTACTAAAAAATTTTCTTCTAAATTGTTCTATATTTTAAACTTTTAAATCAGAGAAATATTTGCGACTTTAATACTTTGAAAGCTTTAGTTTCTAGGTATTTATCTATTTTTTTATTGTTTAGTAAATTTATTATATTTTAAATTATTTATATTGTTTTTTTAATCAGATGTAGATTAATTAAATTAGAATTAGATATATGTTTTTCAATATTTATTTTTATGTGTAGTTATATCTAAGTTTTAATTAGAAATAAATTGTAATAATTAGTAATAATTTTAAATAATTTGTAATAATTAGTAATAACTAGTATTAATTAGTAATAACTAGTATTAATTAGTAATAACTAGTAATAAATTTTATTAATTAGTAATAAATTGTATTAATTAGTAATAATTATTAATAATTAGTAATAATTATAATTAAATTGAAAAAATTAGTAATAATTAGAAATAATTTTAATAATTAGTTATAATTTGTAATTATTAGAAATAATTTTTAATAATTAGAAATAATTTGTAATAATTAGAAAAATTTGTAATAATTAGAAATAATTAGAAATAATTAGAAATAATTAGAAATAATGAGAAATAATTAGAAATAATTAGAAATAATTTTTCATAATTAGAAATATTTTGTCATAATTAGAAAGAATTTAAAATAATTTTATTTTCTTAATAATTAGAAAAAATTAGAAAAAATTCGCAATAATTATAAATAAATAGAAAAAATTCATAATAATAATAAATAATTATGAATAATTAGTAATAAATTGTAATAATTAGTAATAATGTGGATTAATTAGTAATAATTAGTAATAAATTATAATAATTAGAAATAAATTTTAATAATTAGTAATAATTAGTAATAAATAGTAATAAATAGTAATAAATAGTAATAAATAGTAACAAATAGTAATAAATAGTAATAAATAGAAATAAATTGTCATAAATTGTGATAAATTGTAATAAATAGTAATAAATAGCAATAAATAGCAATAATACTAATAAATAGTAATAATAAGTAATAAATAGAAATAATTAGTAATAATTAGTTATAGTTATTTATAATTAGTAATCATTAGTAATAATTAGTAATAATTAGTAATAAATAGTAATAATTAGTAATAATTAGTAATAATTAGGAATAATTAGTAATAAATATGAATAACATGGAATAATTTGGTATAATTAGAAATAATTAGTAATAAATAGAAATAATTATGAATAATTTATAATAATTAGAAATAATTAAAAATAATTAAGAATAAAAAGGAATAATTAGGAATAATTAGCAATAATTAGGAATAATTGGAAATAATTAGAAATAACTATGATTAATTAGCAATAATTAGGAATAATTAGTTATAGTTAGGAATAATTAGAAATAATTTGGAATAATTAACAATAATTAGGATTAATTTTGATTAATTTGGATTAATTAGGATTAATTATGATTAATTTGTATTAATTAAGATTAATTATGATTAATTTGGTTTAATTATGTTCAATTATGTTCAATTAGGATTAATTAGGATTAATTAGTAATAATTAGTAATAATTAGTAATAATTAGTACTAAATCATAATAAATCAAAATAAATTTGAGTATATTGATAAACTGGCACAATATCCAGCGGATTGACGACATTCCTTTTGATCGACGCCTCAACTGTAGGCAAATTTTTTCCACTGAAGTCAATATGATAAATCTTCTTAGACATATGTCAGAGAAGATTTTCATAGTGATTTAAGTCGAAGAAAGTTGCAAGGCGGTGAGCTGTTAGACAAAAGAGGCTCTTTTTCCCAAAGAATCATCCCCTTCCAACTTTATTCAACTCAAATCACTATAAATAGTCTGCTCTGACATAAAAATATTCATTTTCATATGCACGAGATCCTGGAGAGCAGCGTGGAAAGTCCTCCCTACTCTCCATCCTCATGCATATGAAAATGGATATTCATACGTTGGAGAAGACTTTTCATAGCACGATTAGCTACAGAGAGTTGTAAGGGGATGAGTCGTCAGGAAAAAGAGATGCCTAAAATTCATTGGAAATTGTGTCATCGGTAATTAATAATAATTAGTAATAAATACCTGAAATTAATACTAATTTGTCGTAATTAGTATAAATTTTTATAAATGAGTATATATTAGTATAAAATCTTAAAAATAGTATAAATAACTATAAAATAATATAAATTATTATAAATTTATAGAAAAAAGAATTTAATTGTCTTCTCTTTTTTGGATAGTGTTTATCTTATATCTAATTATACAAAATATCTAATTATTTCATATTTTTTAGAAAAATATGGAATGAGAAAGTTGAAAAAAGTCATTATCAGATGATCGTGCTTGGATAACTCAGCACTGGAATCCAAATAGTTCTAGTTTAAATTTTATATATATTGAGGGTGATCAAGCTTTCTTATCATTTGCATCATCGAAACAAATTTTTTCAGAAGGGACAATTAAGTGTCCTGGTAAAAAATGTGCTCTTAGGATGTATGAAACATTTGAAAATACTGGAGATCATTTATTACATTTTGGTTTTCAACGAGATTATATTTTTTGGTATAAAAATGGTGAATGCAGTTCTAAAGAAGATATTAATAGTTTTGTTCCAGATCCAGCAAGGTTTCAAAATTTAGTACATGACGCGGTAGGTCCATCTGTTCAAAAAATTGAATCTTTGAATGATATTGATTAAACTCATGAGTTAGAATCATCTCATTTATATGAGTTGTTGTGGTCCGTTGAGGATTCCTTATCTCATGGTTTCAAGATAAGAAAGTTTGAAGCAGTTGCTAAATTTATGGCCATTAAATCAGATAATGGAATGTCAAATAGTTGTTTTGATCAGATATTATCTATGTTAAAAACATTGCTACCTGAAGGAAATGTATTTCCTACACATTTTTATGAGAGCAAGAGGATGGTTCATAATATGGGTCTTGGTTATTAGATGATTCATGAATGTTCAAATGGATACATCTTATATTATGGTGAATATGAGTTGTTGGATAGTTTTCTTACATGTAGGCAATCAAGGTATAAAGAAGCTCAACTAGAGAATTATGGATTTGTTTCGATAAAATAATTGAGATATTTCCTACTCACACCCATACTGAAATGATTATTTTTGTCTTAAAACACAACATCATTGATTTCATGACACAAAACCAACATTTCAACTAGTAAAATCTTAAATCATCCCTCTAATAGTGATTCATGGAAACATTTTGACCAAGTTCATCCGTTGTATGCTTTATAAGATTAAAATGTGCGATTGGGTCTTTCTACTGATGGTTTTTGTCCATTTGGTTCTTACGGTAGTCATTATTCATGTTGTCGTGTCTTTATAACTCTATATAATTTACCTCCATGTATTTTGAGGAAGGATACATATATATTTTTGACCTTATTAATTTTAGGTTTTCTGAAAAAGAATATCGATGTTTGTTTGAAACCATTGATTGGTGAGTTGAATTCACTACAGAGTAATGGTGTTAGTACAAATGATGTTGCTGTGAAACGAAACTTCCTACTGAATTTTGAATTGATGTGGAAAATTAGTGACTTCCCAACATATGTCATGTTATCTGGATAGAGTACACATGGTCTAAAATTTTGTTTTTTCGACTTTCATCACAAATTTCTTCCAAACGATCATCCTTTTTGAAGAAACAAATATCATTTAAGAGAAGCAATAGTTGAAAAATATAGCCCTCCAAAAATGATCTCAGGTACAAAGTTGAAATCAACCGTATCTTCATTACCTCCCATCACATTTTGAATAACAATTAACCAACATAAAATTGATGTGTTTGGAAAAGAGCACAATTGGATAAAGCGAAGCAATTTTTTTGTGATTTTCTATATTGGTCTGATTTTTTGGTCCACCACATGTTGTATGTGATGCATATTGAGAATAACTATTTTGATAATTTATTTCATACAATTTTGGATACTTTAAGAAAGACCAAAGATAATGTAAAGGCATGATTTGATCTTGCCCAAATTTGCAAGCGATTAAAACTCGAACTATTTGAAAATGTCAGATCACAAAATTTAATGAAGAAAAAAGCATTTTATACACTTTATAAAGAGAATATATTATTATTTTGTTAGTGGAGTGAAGATTTGAGACTTCCATATGATTTTTCTTCCAATTTGGGTAGATGTGACAGAAATGGTCATATTACTGGATTGAAAATTCATGATTGTCATGTTTTAATTGAAATAATTCTACCAATTGGATTAAGAGGTTTGTTAAATCCTATTATTTGGGATGCGCTTAGAGACATATATTATTTTTTTCAAGATATTTATATGTCAATGATAGAATACGATGCCGTAAGAAAACCATAAAAAGATGTCGTTTAAATTTTTTGTAAACTAGAAATAATCTTCCTACTAGGTTTGTTTGACTCAATGGAACATTTGATTTTACATTTAACTCATGAAACAAACTGTGGAGGTCTGGTATAGTACTAATGGATGTACCCATTTGAGAGATGCATGCAAAAAATGAAAAAAATTATGCAACAAAGCATCAGTTGAAGGCTCAATTGCAGAATCTTATTTTCAAGTGGAAATTTATTTTTTATTCTCTCATTAACTTCAATATAAATATAATTCAAAACACAACTGCATGATCCATATTGAGAGAAATGTTGATGATGACATGATAAATGAATTATTAGTTTTCAATTAGCCCGAACTAGGCTTCAATAGAGTTCATGAACAATGGTTTTTAGATGATGAACATCACAAAGCTCATACATATATTCTACTCAACTATGAATAAATTACACAATTTGTACTGTAAGTAATCCTATAAATTATTCTATAATTTTTATAACAATACATTAATCTTATTTTATTTTTAGCTTATATGATAATCATATCAATAAACAGTTTCCACAATTTACAATAGCTTCTCTTGAAGAAAGAAGTTAAATTTTTTATTCATACTAGTTTTAAAAACTGGTAACATAAATTATTTTTTCATTTCACATAAAAAATCAATTTAATATTTATTATAGTGATAATTTTTTTATAACATTTCAGGTATCTCAACATGCTAATAAAATTGATAATAGATTGTCTGTATTGAGTAACCCACCATTGAAAATGGTTAAATCATATAATTCATATGTGGTGAATGATTTTCGATTTCATACATGTGAATATGGAGAATAAATTAAATAATGAATAGTTGTGTTTTCTTGAGAGGATAATATCATAGAGAAAGTGAATTGACTTTTATAGCACGTTGGAAGAAATCATTGAACTATGTTTCTTGGACAACATTACATAACGATATGAAAATTTCAGTGGTTGGGTACTGAGAGAGGCTTTCATGTTCATTCGATCCATGTAATCATTGATATTAAATATAAAAGTCTTCTTATAGTAAATGAACCATTTTTATTGGATCATCAGGAACATAAAATTTATTATGAAAATTACTGTGCTATTTTAAGGAAGTTTGGTTATTGGTGGAGAATAATAAAAATTAAATCTCATAAGAATCAATTTACTAAATGTGAATGTGGTTCCACTAAAGTTCATGGAATTGAAAATTTTCAAGAGATTGCTCTGAATCCATATTTTTCAAGAAGAGACATGAATATCATTGATGGCACCCCACAGTTAAGGGCTAATGGTGATGATGATGTTAATGAAGTTACAATAGAATTTAAAATCATAAGAAATGATGAAAATGAAACTAATATGGAAATTGATGATGTTTAAGATGAAGACATTGACATATACAACAATGAATATGAGGAAGAATGTGGACATTGACATAGAAAAATGATAGTTATAATCATATATAATATATATCTATATATAATAGTTGTTTTCAACTATTTTCTAACAATACTCATTTCATGTTTCAGATGGATGATGATCTGTATCATATGTAAGAGGAGGCTGATCTACCTTTAAATGAGTATGAGGTTAGATTAACCGACCCTCAGACTGTTGGCAGTTCAGGGGGCACTTAGAGGGGGCATGGTCTTGCTCGACTGATGATTCCCAAACCTATACTGAAGCGACGTCCACATCTTGGGTTTGATCCAGGCACATAGAGGTATGTTTTCCTATGAATTTTAGTTAGTTTTCATTAATTTATTTATATTCTAATTGTTTGATTAATTATTATTTTTTTCACAGCTTTATGAATATAGATATTGGAAAGAAGATTGCTATATTTTAAAATTATTTTTCTGATGCATGGGAGTCATGGGATCAGATTCCCGTTGATGTTCAGCAGTCATGTTTGAGCATTGTATGGTACGTAAATAAATAATATATATTTTGAAATTAATTTAATTAATAACTTGATAAAATAAATTATTTGTAGGGTTTATGGTATCCCATTAAAAAGAGCATGTGTGAGGCTATTTGGATGTCCTGATAGGGAGCTATTCATCTGTGTTGCACTCAGTTTTTGAAAAATTTGAAAAGGAAAGAAATGGAGAAAGCAGGAGTGTAGGATTTTGATGAGACATGTAACATCCACCAACCTGAATATATTTGATCTCATGTTTGGGATAGATTATGTACACACTGGTTGAGTAGGTGGTTTCAGATTAGATCATCAGTAGGTTGAAAAAATCGGGGGAGACAGGAGGTGACACATCAAGCTGGTAGTCATAGGTTCAGTGCGCATAGAGAGCATATGACAAGAACATTTTTTAAATATTGTATATAGCTTTAAATGTAAACAGTTTATTTTATATTCATATAGGAAGTCACACATCCCGATATTATGGAGTGAGACTTTTATAGGAGGTTTTATAGTGATCTAGTCACTAGGGAGATTAGAGGTGCTCGCCACTGTCAGATTGCGGTCAATATAATTTTTTTGAGTTTTAAATTTAAATAAAAATAATATTTTAACTTTTTTAATTTTAAATTGAAATTGAAGGAGTCATATGAGGCCGTGACGTCTCAGACAGATGTTGAGAGTCAGGTTGAGACCAATGGTCAGACTAGTACCCCTAGATTCGATGAGGCAGCATGGATGTAGGTGACCCAATATAGCTTCGAGAATGGCCGAGTTATTGGTATCGGCTCTCGAGTGACCCATGGTGGTTTTTGTGGCACCTATGCGATGTCGATGTCCATCTCGAGAGGAGCTCACAGAGAGTCATAATCGACATATCATGAACAATATCAGGAGCAGTTGTGAGCTCAGAGTGAGCTTATATAGACTATGCGTAGGGAGCAGAAGAAGATGCGTTAGTGGCAACAACAGTAGCTAGAAGAGTTCCTCTAAGAGTAGCAACAGCAGCAGATGCAAAATGAGATACATCGATGGTGGCAGGAGTAGGAGCATGAGAAGGAGTACATGCGATGTCTCACTTAGAATTTAGAGATGTAGTTCCCTCCACCATCTCCTCCAGCCCCTCCAGAGGACTCTCCCCCTTAGTGATGTATTTTTTTATTTTATGATGATACATTTGAATGTTTTTTTTTGTAATATTAACTATTTAAAGTTTTAAATAGTGTGTGTTTTATATTGTCTAAAAATTATAGTTTTTTATTATTTATTTAATTTTTTATTGTATTTATTATTTTATTAATTAAATTATTATTATATTTTTGTGAATAATCAGGTTTTTATTATATTACTAATATTATTATTTCATTAATATTAATAATCATATTATTATATTAATTAATTATTTTGTAATTAATTTTATTTTAAGAATATTAATATTATTATTTTGTGAATATTAATATTAATTTTTTATTAGTATTAATATTATATTATATTTATTATTTTATAAATAATTTTATTTTATTAATATTAATATTATGATTTTATTTATATTAATATTATATTATTATTAATATTATATTATTTTTCTAAATTTTTTAACTATTTTTGACGGTCTGTTGCAAAAGGGATTATTTTTTTATATTTCGAGAAGTAATTGCGGTGGTCTATTGTAAAAGAGTTAAAACCGTGAAACTATTTACTATGGGTCGCTGGTCTGTCGCTAATAGTTTCTTAAAAAAACCACTGAATGTTTTTTAAGACGGTCTGTCGAAAATAATATTTTTTTGTGATGGCCCATCACAAAAAGTAATTTTTGCAACACCGTTCTCCTCAACGGTTCATTTGTGATAGGACCCCATTGCAAAAAACTTTTTGCAACGAGATCCCATCACAAATGACCCATCGTAATAATCCATTTTTCCAGTATTGGAATGGAAACAATAAAGAAGATTGAGAGATAACAATCAAATCTATAGTTTTGGGTGAAGATAAGTAGGGGTTTTCATGGTTGATAATGCCATAAAAATGCAAACCGTGGAACCCAAACAAGTAACCAATGAAAGTGGAAAAGGAGAAAATAACATACCTTGGATTCTAGCTTGGATTTGACCAAGTGAATGTAGAGGAGGAGTGTCGACAACATGGGTGTTTTGTGAGATCTTATGAAACACAATTGAATCATTCATAGTTAGGGATATTTTAAATAGAATGGACACAATTTTATCAATGATTGCAAAAAATCACTGATAAAAATACCTGTTATCAGTACTAAATTGATAAGCGCTGATAAAAGTCATCTTTATCAGCGCTAAAGAAACACTGATAAAAGGAGCCTTTATGAGTGCTAAAACATTAGCACTAATAATGGATTTATAATTATAATTAGAAATAATATTCTTTTTAAAATATTTATATATTTATTTATTATAATTTAATAATTATTTATTTATAATT
This sequence comes from Viscum album, assembly GCA_963277665.1. Classification (NCBI taxonomy): domain Eukaryota; kingdom Viridiplantae; phylum Streptophyta; class Magnoliopsida; order Santalales; family Viscaceae; genus Viscum; species Viscum album. The sequence goes on along the minus strand of OY728152.1, from coordinate 1,007,464,103 downwards.
ACAAAATTACTTTTTTAAAAAAATTTATATTTTTTGTTTACAATTAAAAATATGTAATATTATAAATATAGTAACTATACATTTATAAATATATTTATAAATAAATATATTTGAAAATAGATTTATAAAGAAATATATTTGTAAACATATTTATTGCTATTTATTTACAGTTATTAATTTATTTATATCATTATATATATTTATATAGTTATATATATTTAATAAATATATATAAATATAAATATAGAAAATATATCCATTGTTAAATATATTTATTATAATTTTATAATTCTAAATATATTTATATCATTATATATATATTTATATAATTACACATATATATATTAATTAAATATATATAAATAAAAATATATTAAATATATTCATTATATAAATTTAATTATTATATTTTTCTAATTACTTAAATATATTTTTTATATTTTTATAATTATATTAATATATAATTATTTATTTATAAATATTTGAATACTTTAAAAAATTATATTTATATATTTATATCATTATATATTAATATAATTATTTATATTTATATCATAAATAAATATAAGCATAAATATAAGCATAAATACAAACACAAATATAAATATAAATATAAATATAAAATATAAATATAAATATAAATATAAATATAAATATAAATATAAATATAAATATAAATATAAATATAAATATAAATATAAATATAAATATAAATATAAATATAAATATAAATATAAATATAAATATAAATATAAATATAAATATAAATATAAATATAAATATAAATATAAATATAAATATAAATATAAATATAAATATAAATATAAATATAAATATAAATATAAATATAAATATAAATATAAATATAAATATAAATATAAATATAAATATAAATATAAATATAAATATAAATATACAATATTCATTATTTAAATAAGTTTATTATAATTTTATAATTATTTAAATATAAATAAATATTTATTTATAATTATATAAATACTTTAAAAAAATAATATTTACTTATTTATAATAATTATAAATATATAAATTTATAAATAGAGTATATATACCTTTATAAATATATTAATTTAATTTTTTTTACAATTATATATTTTTTAAATTAATAATGAATTTATAAAATTCAATACATGCATTCTTAAAATGAGTGAAATTGAATAATTAAAAATGAGTACATTTTAAATACATAGAAAAAATGGATAGGTTTTATTAATTTAATTAAAATTATTGAAAAATATGGATATATATTGAAGTAAAGATGAATACATATTAAAAATACTAAACCATAGTAAATAAACAAATATAAATAAATAATTGAAAATGATTAAATTGAAAAAAAGTAAAAAATATAAAAAATGAAAAAATAATACCTAAGTATAATAATATAAAAAAAATTAACCAATTAAAAACATAATATATTAAATGTATCATATCATAATTAATTTCTAAAATATACAAGAAGTTGAATAAGTTACATTAATAACAGGTGTGTGTGTTTCAATATATGATTTCACTAATTGCATAAATATTTGTGTGTGTGTGTCTTGTATATAAAAATTCATTAATTGCATATATGTATGTGAAATCAATGTAACACATGTTTGATATATGTTAAATTGAAAAATCATACAACATTGAAAATAAATAACACATTAATATTTTTAAAATTTTAACATTGTATACATTTTCTATATATTTATATTTAACACATTTTATTTGTTGCTATTTATAATTAATATATATATATATATATATTAAACTTATTAATTTTTATTAATAATATTTTGATTAATATTTTTTAATAATTATTTAATTATTTAATTTTTAATTATTTTAATTATTACAATTTATTCATTTTTTATTTTTTGTTTAACTATTAAAATTTTATTCATTTTATATATCTATATTTAATATAGAATATTTATTAATATTTATAATCAATATGTATATTAAATTTATTCATTTTTATCAATAATTAATTAATTAATAATTTTTTTTAATATTTTTCTTAATTTAATCATTTTTAATTATTACTTTTTTAGTTATTTTATTTTATTCATTTTACATTTCTAAATATTTAATATTTACAATTTATATATATGTATATTCAATTTATTCATTTTATCAATAATTATTTAATTAATAAAATTATTAATATTTTTTAAATTTTTATTTGTGTAATTATTTCATTTTATTCTAGACCTTTATTAGTTCTAAAAAATCACTGATAAAATCTAACCTTTCTTAGTGATAAAAATAAAGCACTGAAAAATGGCACCCTTTATTAGTGCTAAAAATAAAGCACTAACAAATGGTATCTTTTATCAGTGATACATAAAAACATAGACAAAGGATACCCATTATGAGAAATTTTTTTAGCCTGGATAAATGAAACATTTATTAGAACTTTTTGATAATGCTGATAAAGGACTACGATGTTAAAGGTCTGTTTTATAGTAATGAAGTAACTACATATGTTGAATTTATTTTACATCGCGTGTGGACTAGGACAACCTGGTACATTACTTGTTGGATTATAGGGTGTGTAGCTTGTGTATGCATCATTTAATCTACATGGTTGGAAGAAAAAGTCACACCAACCATGCAGTGAACTACACAGTTTCTATCCCCATGAGACTAATGACCTGGAAAATTAATGGTATACATGGTGTGTAACCAGCATACATGGCATAAAACTAATTATTTCCATTATCCAAAATACAAACTATGTTATTTAATGAGTTAAGAAGACACATGGAAAGAGGAACACATGGCGTGTAATTGGAGTACACGTTGTGTGGTCCCAAGTTTGAAGAAAATGCTGAGTCTTTTGGTGGGTTGTATGGACAAATGGAAAGTGTGATACAAGGTGTGTTATAGGTTAGTACAAACCATGTATTTTGATTGAGGTACACATGTTATCTATGAATTGGATATATATTTTCACTAGTTTTTATATTTGTTTCCATTAGGTTTTGATTTATTTAATTAGCAATCCCTCTTGATCAGTTTTTTCATTATCTTTTTTTAGGATGAACATTGTTGCGAAATTAAGGACAATTGGTTTAAAAAGTATCAATCTAGGAAGATGTGGACCCTTCGAACTGCAACGTGATGTGGCATGTCATTACACTATATAAATGAGGATGACTATGATTAATTTTTTTTTGATACAATCATATTTCACATCATAAATGAGAAATTAATGTTATGAAATATTAATGACATAATTTCATGGCTCAATAAAGAGGATAGAACTAGAGAAGAAATGAAGACTGTAAAAAGAAGTATTCACATCACAATTGGAACTTACGTGGCTGGTGTAGACAAACACCAAAAAAGGCATCTTCCAGGCATGCTGTAAAGGATGGTTTCACACCCTATACAAGTCCAAATAAAATGAATTGACAACATAAACTCTATTTATAGCATATGTTTTTCAATGTGGAATTAAGGAAACATATTTTTTACACCGTAAATTCTTTTTACGATGTAAATTGTTTGAAGGAGAAGACATTAAAAACTAGCATCGTTTCATTTTTTATGTGAATTGTCTATTTAAATTACAATCCCACATTCATCATCAAAATCAATGATATGATATTTTTGATTTTGTGGGATTAAAGAAGGTTTTACTAGTGTACATCATGCATGATTTAAGGGCTTATTAATACTGGATTAGGCCTTGAGGAATCAAATCGTTCAACAGTTCAGTGGGATATTCTACAATGCCTCTGATCTAGGGATCATTCATCATAGTTAGATTTTTTATTTCCTCTTTTATGGTTCCTATTTTTCTATGATAGTGGATTATTCATAGATTAATTCAATTCTTATTTCCCCATTTTTCTCTTTTTCTATCTACACTATGGAATTTGGATTATTATTTTTAGTTATCACACAACAATGACTCAATAAATCCATAGGGGAGATCAGAATCAGTTAAAGGTGGTGCACACAAAAAAGTATGATTTTACTTCACTCGTAAGATGGTTTTATTCAATATTATCATGTAGTGTTGGAAATTTTATTTTATTCATCATTAATTTGAAATGTCAAGGATATTCCAAGTATTATTTTTAAATATTATATAGAATTATTATGAGACCAGGCTTGTGAAAACATGCGATTCCGAGGACTGGGGTGCCTGAAATAAATGTTTCAAATAATTTATACTCTAAATAGCATGGGCGAGTGGTTTTCACAAAAAAGTGAAATAACTTTTAAATGGGTTCTCGAATAAAAAATCCGAGGGCGCTGTTGTGTTCAGAGCAACAACTTTATCTTAGGTGAGGCCTAACATCAACCAGCATGGGTCGGCTACAAAAGTTATTTTTCATGTATTTTAAAGTAAATAAAATAAAAAATAATTTATTTTATTTTGATTTACTTTTTAACTCTACAAACTTATTCCTCCTCTTTAAATACATGCTTATGAAATGTTTGTAGGGTTAGCCTTATAACCCTGCAAATTGAAGAATTACATTGTAGTTGTGGAGGAGAACCCATTGGCAGACGACATCAGAGCAATCAATCGATGCACCTCAGATTCAACGGAACCTCACCAATGAATGTGACGTGGTGATTGTTCTCCAACCAAATAGAGGTAGGGGTTTTTTGTTTTTATTTAGTTATACCCCATTCTAGAATTAAATGAAAAACATGAATCAACCCATTAACATGTTGATTCTCAAATCGTACGTTCTTACGAGAGGGTTATTATTATTTCCATTTCTTTTGGGAATTTTGATTTGGGGATTTAATCCATGCTATATTTTTTTTTCATTTTGATTCACCTGTCAAACCTATTAACGAGAGTGGGTCAAAGCTATGATGAATGAAGATAGAGTTGCATTCCTACTTTTCTTATTGTATTTCTTCACCCCATTTCCCGTGTTCTTGGTGTTCTTCGGGGGCGACGAACAACAGATCATTGAAAATCTATTTCAAAATGCAATGATCCCAAATTGAAGATCCAACATCGCGATGACCTAGAAGAGGTGCGACGATGATGGAGGATGACGAATCAGTTCGGGTCAAGGGAGATCGTTCTTCAAGAATTCATTTTGTAGGTGGATCTATATTTGTTTTTGGGGCCGATTGGAGGTCTTCAACTAGTGTAAGAAGGTTTTTGGTGTCGAGGTGACCTCAACCCTTGAATTTCGAAGTAATTGGATGACTGAATCTAAGATCGAAGGATCACCCAACACGCGACAATAAAGAATGATGATTTCTAGAAAATACTTATGAACATGACATGTATTTCGAAGAACACACCATGTGGGACTAGCATGGAAGCGGCTAGGGTTTGCTTGCTGCATATGGTGAAGGACACAACATAATTCTGGGAGGACACAGCGTGTAGGCCCCATCCAGCAGTGACCGAAGTTGCGGGCAATAGGATGGACTAACATAGCGTGTGACCATTTTCACACAGCGTGTGGGTCCTTATGTGGACTCGACGTGTATCTTAGAAGATACACAGACATAGGGTGGGGTACATGACATGTACTCCACCACATGACTAGATATAGCCTGATACATGGAATACCATGTGTACCGGTACATGGTCTGGGAAACATGGATTGAAGCCATGTACGGGCCCATGAACAACATACACAAAGTATTCCTGAATAGTAGAACATAATGTGTCATTATCTGACATGACATGTATACCTTATTCTACATGACAAGCCTTACGACATGAGCCATTGTACAAATGTAGTATTCGGGGTCAAAGGACATGGTGTAAGACTCTTCTACCTGCTGTGTACTTCTTAGTACATGGCTTGATCCCTTTTTCCACCATTCCTTGGACAAGTTTCATTTGGGTTAGTGAACCTTTTCTCATTTCCCTGAAGGTGAGGTATCGTTTCTATCCCTAAGAGTATGATCCCTTCAGTTGGACTTTCCGAGATAAAGTCAGGTATCCCTCCAAGAGGTCCAGAACGAGATCCTCTATCCATTCTTAACCCTAGGTAGAGTTAGGTATCGACATGACTAATTCTACTAGACGTCGATTCTCTACTTAGCAGGTGAATCCAGGTGATTTGTTGTACCCATCAAGGCCCTAAAAATGATCCTCATTCGTGTATTGTGATCTTTTACCACACATGAGTGTGTTCTCCCTGAATGAATGTATCTATTCTCTCTTCAAATCATTCAACGCATCCATCTCTCTCATAGATTTTCCTGATGAACATTACTTCTCGGACGGATGTCATTAGAGTTATCTGACTTGTGGAGGGAGTTCTCCCAGATGAGTACTTTTTCAAATCTTCTAATTGAATATTTAGCGTGGGTATGGGGTTTTTGTGACTTATATCTAGACTACAGGTCTGGGTTTCAAGTATATCTTGATGTGTTTCACTTTCTATATATTCATTAGACATATACCATGTAGAGATTATTGTACCTTTTCTTTGTGTATTGCTTTGTAATTTTTGGGCTCCCATACTAAGTATTTTTATAGTCACCACTATATGGGATTTTTCTGCATGTGTCATGTCTTGTATAGATGAGTGGCCTTTAGACAGAGTCAAGGGTGGACCAAGACTAGACCGAGATTTTTGAGTTCTTTATATGTCAATGTTTTCTTATGGCAGCAGTCCCAATACCTTTTTCTTTCTTACAGGCTGGACTTTGTAGTTTGAAAACTCTTTTTTTTGGAGTTATTGTATTTTGGATCAGTTTACGTTCCTCAATTTACTTCCATTGTACTCTATTAGTTGGGTTTAGTTGTATCCATGCATTTTTTTCTTTAGTGGGTTTCACATTTCAGCATTTGTGGGCATGAAGATGTGTGCATGTGTACATGTATATAGGAAATTCCTCCCTTGTTAGTTATATGTCTAATTGGTGCTAGTCACAACCCCCTAGCCTATTAGAGGTGGTCATGGGGAGTCGTGGTGTGAGCCCCATTGGTACGGTTCATGACAGAGTGGTGTCCGAGGTGGTCAGTTCTAGATTAGGACCAAGAGTCTGTGAGATTGGTTTGGGGCAGCAGTGTCAAGTGTTCCGAGTTCAACTTTCATTACAGGGAATCTAGTGTTGGTGTCGGCGACTAACGTATCCATACACCAGGACTCTGATAACCTGCTCTTTGACTTGATACCTGAATGCACTAGTTTCATGGAAATAAAATAATGGGATATACATCATATAGGAATGGGTGGTGTTTTCCCTGACCTTTGTGTCAGCTATCCAAATATACTCATTGACCATGGTACATCTTTTTTCCTTATAGGATTCCTCCGCGATGCATAACCTCTAGGATTCAGTGAATTGATCATGAGGATGACCCCCTCATTGATGAGGATTAAATATAGGGACCAGTTCCCTAGGTGTTACCTCTAGGTTGTGTACCTGCTATACCACCACTAGTGGACCAACATGTGGTACCTGCAATAACGATAGATGAGGAGCACAAGCTGAGCACGCTCCATGAGTTTCAGAGATAAAGGCCCCATAGGTTCCGAGGTGATCCCGACCCTCAGGCGACTGAGGACTGTCTTGAGACAGTGACCAGAGTTTTTTGTCTAGTGAGGACACCAATAGACCATATGAAGATCCTAGGAGCGATCCTTCTTCAGGGTTCAATGGGACGATGGTGGAGTTTGACCACACAGACTCATGATGAGGAGACTCTTTCATGGATGGAGTTTGAGTGACTCTTTATGGAGGATTTATCTCTAGTTATGCTGAGAGTAATGCATATCCTGGAGCCTCTTCAGCTCCATTAGGGGAGTTTGATGGTGGATGACTATTTATCGAGGTTAACCAACCATGCCGGGTACTCGATGGATATGGTCAGGGATCCGTACTTTAAATCTCAGACCTTTGAGAAAGGTCTATGATAGGAAATAAGAGAAAGTGTCATGCCTCTTTGAATTTTGACTTATTTTGGAGTTCTTGAACAAGACTAGGTGATCGAGAACTTCTTGGAGGAGGAGAGATAGCCAATGACAGTTACCAGCTTGCAGATAAGTGCGGAGGCCTGAACAGCAAGGAATCGCCATCTGGCATAGGGATCAGGATGTGGGAGATGTCACAGGAGGACCCAATATAGGGGATCGATAGTCCATGGCTCTTAGGCTGGATCCAGTCAGCCTAGGGAGAGGAAATTCTACTCATGCGACAATTGTGGACGTCTCACTAGAGACTGTCCAACCCGTCGAGCTGCTGACAGGGAGGCGGTGGATGGACCACCAAGGCAAAGGCAGAGAGAGGAGCAGGTAGACCCAGTAGGTAGCGAATGTGGAAGAGGAGTAGGGATTTCTATAGGAGGTGGAATGTGATTTTATCTACTTATATCACCACCCCTAGGAGGTCTGCACTAGGATTAGAGAGCTGACAGAAAGGGGTGGGGACAACTGCATGTGGTCGAGGCGTACGACCCAGAGACTCCAAGTATGATCTGAGGTTTAATATGCGTCTTTTATTCCTTACCTACCATACTTATAAACATGGGTTCCAGTCATTCCTTCCTCGCCACATGTCTTGTGATTAACCTAGAGATTTCAGTACAGCTTTAAACTCAACCCTTATGCTTGGAGACACCCACAAGAGGAGAATTGATGATCACTCATCTTTATGGATAGTGTGATCTTTCCCTTGGAGGTGAGAGTTTCGGTTGGAACCTCTTGGTGGAAGCGTCAAGGCCTTACGATGTCATTATCGACATGGATTGGTTATCTTTAGTACATGCCCGGATTGAATGCTTTAGGTGAAGAGTGCGGTGCAGTGATGGAATGAGGTTTTTCTTTGTTAGTGAAAAGGAATCCTAGAAAGCACAGAATGGGATCATGCTTATGAGGGTGCATCCAATCACTCATGAGTTGGCTAGCCTTACCCTCAGAGCAGTGGATTTTGTGAGATTTCAGTTCCTAGTAGTAGTGGCAGAGTATGAGGACATCTTTCTAGAAGATGTTCTAGGATTACCTCCCTATTGGGAGATCGAATTCTGCATCGACTTACATGCTGAAGTGACACAAATATCCTCAACAGTGTATCAGATGGCTCCCATAGAGCTTTACAGGATGAGGGTGATGTTATAGGATTTACAGAGTAAGGGATTAGTAAGACCTAGTGTTTCACCCTAGAAAACCCTAGTTTGTTTTGCGGAGAAGGGATACGAGAGTTTGAGGTTGTGCATAGATTACTGGTACTTGAATTAGGTAATAGTGAAGAATAGATATCCACTAACAAGGATCAAAAACCTCTTCGATCAGCTGAGAGGGGAGAAGTGGTTCTCCAAGGTTGACCTTCGATCGGGTTACCACCAGTTTCGAGTATGGGATGAGGATATACTGAATATGGCTTTTAGATGATGCTACGATCACTACAAGTACTTGGTGAGTCCCGTTAGTGTGATGAATTCCCTCGCAGAGTTCATGGGACTTATGAACCGGATCTTACAGTCGTACATAGACTGGTTCTTAGTGGTCTTCATTAACAAAATGCTTATGTATTTAGCATCATAGGAGGAGAACGAGAGACACTTAAAGATGATTCTTGATGTAATTTGAGAGAACAAGCATTATGGAATATCTTGAAGTTGTAGTTATGTATACAAGAGGTCCACTTTCTAGGACATGTTATCACATCAGATGGATTAGAAGTAGACCAAGTGAAGTTTGAGGCTCTGTTAGCATGGTAACCACCCTAGAGCTTGATAGAGGTGCATAGCTTCCTTAAGACGACATGATATTACCGTAGATTTATCCATGATTTCTCCTGGATATCAGCACTGATGACAACCTTGAACTGAAAGGGGTAGCCTTTCATATGGACATAGAAGTGCCTGTAGGCTTTCCAGTAGTTGAGGTAGAGTTTGACTAGTGCACTGATTTTGAGATTGCCAGAAGAGGGTGTCAAGTACGTAGTTTTCTATGATGCATTAGGGACCAGGATTGGTTGTGTCTGGATGCAGATATAGGCGGTGATTGCTTATGGTTTTTTCCAACTAAGGCCACATGTGCAGAAATATGATACTCATGATCTTGAATTTGCATCGGTTTTCTTCACATTGAATATGTGGTGACACTACCTGATGGGTGAATGGTTTATCGTCTATTCTGAACACAAGAGCCTGATGTACATATTCTCACAGAAGGATATGAATCTGCAACAAATTCAATGACTATAGTTCCTCTTGGATTATGACTTCGAGATAATATATAATCTTAGGAAGGGGAACGTTGTAGCATATGATCTCATCAAGAGATTGATTTTACAGCTAATGAGTGAGGAGTTAGAGTAGTTTGCCTCGCTTTAGTTATCCTTTATGGATGGAGATGATGAAACTTACCTCTAGTCGATGGTTTTCACCCACCAATCTTACGGAGAGTCCTGGAGGCATAACTAGGAGATGTCGATTGTGAGATTTTATATGCTCAGTTATCCGCAGGACATGCTCCTAATGGATATTCTCAAGGTGGGGAGCACATAGTCCTTTTCATAGGATGAATAGTTGTACCAGTGGTGTTGTGAGAGATGGTTATGATGGAGTTTCATACATCCCCCTTGGCAGTACATCTTGGAGTGGTGAAAATGTACCAGGACCTCCAACATTAATTATGGTGGATAGGTATGAATAAGGTAGTGACAAAGTTCTTTTCTTGATTTATTACGTGCGAGCAAGTGAAGGATGAGAACTTGGTTCCAGTAGGGTTATCTCACCCTTGGAAGTGCTGAAGTGGAAATGGGATGAGAAATCTATATACTTCGTGACGGGCTTACCATGGACATCCAAGGGACACGATTTCATTTGGGTGATCAATGACCGGATAACCATGTCAGTCCAATTCCTAGATATTAGGAAGTAGAGTTATGTAGAGATAATGAGACACCTCTATGTTCAAGAGATAGTTAAGCTTCACGAAATCCCTTCGACGATAGTCTCAGATCGCGATGCTCATTTCACATCCTGGTTGTGGAAGATATTACAGGAGGCTTTTGGGACTCATCTACACTTGAGCACGAAATTACATCCCCATATCGATTTTCAGAAAGAGAGGAATGGTCAGGTTATTTAGGATATGTTGCAGGCTTGTATCTTGGATTTTGGTCATTGTTGGGAGGAGCACCAACCACTGGGGGAGTTTAAGTACAACAATAGCTACCACTCCACCATCGATATGGAACCGTTTGAGGGTTTATATTGGAGACCCTTCCAATCACCACTCTGCTGGATAAAACTTGGAGATTCAGCACTCATGGGTCTAGAGTTGGTGCGAGCTACTACTGAGAAGGTGCAGGTCATCCAGGATAAGGTGAAGACTTCACATAGCTGGCAGAATTCTTATGCTGACAGATGACAGAGACCGTTGGAGTTTGAGGAGGGGGACCATGTCTTCCATTGGATCTCACCTCATTTAGGGTTGTGGAGGTTTTTCCAGGGTGTCAAGTTGTATTTGAGGTTCATAGGACCTTTTTAGATACTACGTAGAGTCAGCGAGGTGGTGTACCGCCTAGCTCTACCACTGTAGTTTCACAGGGTGCATGATGTATTCCATGTGTCGCAGCTAAGTAGGTATGTGCATGACCCATCACATGTCATCGACTGGGGAGAGATGGAAATTGAGGGTGGAGGGAACATTTCCGAGTACCTAGTGGAGATCGAGGATCCGTAGGAGAGGATCCTTCATGGGTGAGTGATTCCCCTAGTGTGTGTTTGGTGGAAGCATGAGAACTTTTAGGAGAGCACATGAGAGTGGGAGGCTCAGATTCATGTGGAGTACCCATATCTATTAGAGTAGTCCTTTTCTTTAGCTTTCTGAGATGTAATTCCCTAAGGTTGGAAGAATAAAATGTCTTTAATTTTCCATGTATTATTTTTAAATATTATATGGAATTATTACGAGACTAGGCTTGTGACGGTGTGCGATTCTGAGGCCCAAGGTGACCAAATTTTTTTTTGAAATAATTTAAACTCTAAATAGAACATAAGTGGTTTTCTTGAAAAGGTGAAATACTATTTAAATGGGTGCCTAGATTAGAAATCTAAGGGAACTGTTGCATTCAGAGTAGAAACTTTACCTTAGGTGGGGCCTACTATCGAACGACATGGGAGAATTGCAAAAGTTAGTTTTTAGACGTTTTAAATAAAATAAAATAAATAAATAATTTATTTTATTTTTATTTCCTTTCTATCACAATGACCTAATTCCTCCCATTTAAATACATGCTTATGTAATGTTCACAGGGTTAGCCGCATAACCCTACGAATTGACAACTACCGTTGGAGTTATGATGGAGAACCCATTGGCGGATGACATTGAAGTAATCAATTGATGCACCACTGATTTGATGGAACCTAACAAATGAATGTGATGTAGTGAATGTTCTCTAACTGAATTGAGGTAGGGTTTTTTTGATTTAGTTCTTCTCCATTCTTAAATTAAATGACGAACACAGATCAACCCACGAACTGGTTGATCGGTGGATCGTGCATTCTTATAAAAGGGTTATTATTATTTTGGTTTATTTATGGGATTTTGATTCCTGGATTTTATCCATGCTATATTTTGTTGTTGTTGTGATTTGCTTGTTAAATCTATTAATGGGAGCAGATCGATGCCATGACAAATGACGGAAGAGGTGTGTTCCTCCTTTTCTTATTGATTTTCCAACTTTTTCCCACATTCTTCGTGTTCTTCATGGGGTGACAAACAAAAGATCATTGAGAATCCATTTCACAAATAAATGATCCCAAATTGGAGATCTGACATCACGATGACCTAGTGGAGGTGCAACGACAATAGCAGATGACGAATTGGCTTGGATCGAGGGAGATCATTCTTTGATAATTCTGCGTGAGGGTGGATCTATACATGTTTTTAGGGATGATCAGAGGTTCAAAAAAAATATAAGCTTCTTCATGGTGTCAAGGAGACCATAACCCTTATGTTTCGAAGCGATCAGACCAATGGATTAAAGATCAAAGGATCACCTGAGGTGCTATGGTGAAGAATGAATATTTCTGGAAAATCCCGATGAACACAACATTTATTCCGAATAACAAGTCATGTGGTACGGGCATGGAAGTGTCTAGGGTTTTTTCACTACACATGATGAAGGACACAATGTGATTTTGGGAGGATACAACATGTAGGCCCCACCCAGTGGTGGATGGAGTTCTGGGTGGCAGGATGCACTAACATGGCGTGTGACCATCATCACACGGTGTGTGGGTCCTTACTCGGACTCGGTGTGTATCTTGGAAAATTCATGGACACGGGGTGGAGTACATGGCATGTACCCCACCACATGGAGAGACACAACCAGATACACGGACTACCCCATGTACTGGTACACAATCTGGGACACACTGGTTAAATCTGTGTACGGGCACATGGCCATAATACATGGAGTCTTCCCTAGATAGTGGAACAAAATGTGTAGTTATCTTACATCCCCTTTATAACTTCTTTTACACAAAAAGAATTACAAAATGGTCCATTGTACACGGGCAGTACCCGTGGTCAGAGGACATAGCGTGTGACTCTTCTACACATTGTGTACTTCTCAGTACATGGATTTATCATCTTCTCCACCATTCCTTAAACAAGTTTTGTTTGGGTAAGTGCCCCCTTTTTGTAATTCCATGAGGGCCAGGTATTGTTTCCAACCACATGAGTATGATCCCTTCTACAATCCTTCTCAAGATTGGTTCAGGTATCCCTTCGAGAGGCCCAAAGCGAGATCCTATATCCATTCTTGACCCTATTTAGAGTCAGGTATTGACATGAATAATTCTATAGGATGTCAATCATCTACTTATCATGTGAATATGGGTGAGTAATGGAATCCACCAAGTCCATGGAAGTGATCCTCATCTATGTATCATGATATTTCCCCACTCAGGAGTGTGTTCTATCAGAATAAGTATATCTATTATCTCTTAATATCTTTCAGTGCATCTATCTATCTCATGGATTTTACCGACAAACATTACTTCTTGGACAGACGTCATCAGAGCTATTAGAATCATGGAGTGAATTATTCTAGATGAGTTCTTTGTGGAATCTTCAAACTGAATACCTATTATGCGTATGGGGCCATTGTGGCTTGTATCTAGACTATGAGTCTTTATTTTGAGTATATCTGGATGTGTTTCTATTGATATATGTTCAATATACATATACTATGTAGAGATGACTATATCATTACTTTGTGTATTGCTTTGTTGTTTTTGGGGTCCCCTACTGAGTATTGTTATACTTACCCCTACATGAGAATTGCCCACATGTGTCATGTCTTATGCAGACAAGCGGTCTTTAGACGGAGTCCAGGGAAGACCAGGACCAGACTAAGATTTCTAAGTTACTTAATGACCGAGGTGTTCCTATAACTATGAGTAGTATTCCCAGTACCTTTTTCTTTCTTACAGGTTGGTCTTTATAGTTTGCAAACTATTTCATTTTGTGGGCTTTTATTATGGCCAAGTTTACTTATCACTTCATTTCTGTTGTACTCTATTGGTTGGGTTTAGTTGTATGCATGCATTTTTTTCCTTAGTGGTTTTTACATTTTAAAATTTGTGGCCTTGGAGATGTGTGTGTGTGTATAGGTACTTAAGAAATGCATCCCATGTTAGTGATATGCCTACTTAGTGCTAGTCAGCAGCCCTAGGCCCATTAGAGGTGGGCTTGGGGAGTCTCGACACTAACCTTATTGGGACGGGTCGTGACACAATTCATTGAACATATAATTTTAATTGTTAATGAATACCAATATGATTGAGATAATTAATTCATGACCATTGAATTGGATTATTCTCATTCTTTTAAGAATATGATATTAATGAGATTTAGTTATTTTATGTTTTTAGACCATGTTAAACTGATATTATATGGTAGATTGGTAGAGGTTGACAATATATCATATCTATAAAATTGTATGGTTGTGCATCTATTTAATAAGATTATTTTTAAGTGAAGTTGAATTAATTTATTTTGAAAAAAAACCATTGGAAACTAGTTCCCCTCTATTATATTATTACTATCAGTTTCTTCTTCATTTCTATTTTTTCATTAGTATAATATAATTAATTAAAACCGGATGACCCAAACTTTGATCGAGAATTATCACTACATTCTTCACTCTCTATGGGATCGACCCCATACTAAGACTATTCTATTCCTTTGTAGTTAGTACAGTTCATGAGTAATATAAATATCTAATTTTACTTCCACACATGAAATTTATGACGCCATGTAGGATAATAAAATTTTAGTCACGTTACATCCCCATAGGGCAGTTTAATTAGAAATTTATCTTGGTCTCAAATGATACCAACTAAAAGTTGTAACATAATTGTTGTATGTGGTTGATCCCAAAGAGATAAGGGATCATAATGAAAATTATTGACCAATGGTTGGGTCATTTGATTTTAGGTATATTGATTAAACTAATGATAGAATTGAAATGTAGAAGAAAACTGAGAGGAATGATAGAAGAGAGGAGAACCAGTTTCCAAGGGTGGTTTTTCTAAATAAATTAATTCAAAATCACTCAAAAAATAATCATATTAAATAGCTATGTAACAATTCAATTTTATAGATATGAGAAATAGTCAATCCCTATCAATTTACTACAGTATCTCAATTTATTGTAGTATAAAAATATAAAATGACAAGATCACATTAAGATAATATTTCCAAAAGAAGAATAATAATCCAATTAAATGGGAATGAATTAATTATCTCAATCATGTTGGTATTTATTCACAATTTAAATCCTATTTTCAATGATAAAAAAAATACATTGATGACACAATATGATAATATTGAATAAAATTATCTTATGAGTGAAGGAAAATCATATTTTTTTATTACACACTCCCTTTAAATTATTTTTATCCCTAATATAGATTTATCCAATAATCAATAGGTGATCACCAAAAAATAATAAACCAAATTCCATAGGAAAGATAAATGATGAAAAAGAATGGAGAAATAAGAGTTGAATAAAACTATGAATCATCAGCCATTTAAAAAATAAAAAACAACAAATCCTAAAGAAAAAACTAACTATAAAGAATGATCCATGGGTAAATAAAATAAAAATACCTCTCTAATAATAGTTTAATAGTCTAATTTCCCAATTTTGATCCACTATTTATAGGACTCTAAATAAAACACAATGTACGTTGGTCAAACCTACGTTAATATCCTAAAAATCCAAAAGATTGGATCTTTTATTTTTGTGATCATTATGGGTTTATAATGTGAATAGAAAATTCATGTTGTAAATAGAATTAATCTAGTTTTCAATGTCTTATACATTTAATAATTTATGTAATAAATGGAATTTATGATGTTAAAAATGTGTCACCTCGATTATGCATTGAAAAAATTATGTCATAAATAGAATTTACATTGTGAAATATATTCAAGTGTACCTGTACAATGTGTGAAATTATCCTTTACATCATACTAGGGTAATGCCTCATCCAATTTATTTCTTCCCCAATCGCATAAATTCCAATTATGACATAAATAAATCTTTGAGAAGTCTACAGTTATTCTCTGCTATGAGTCTCTTACTCATGAAATGAACTCATGCCATCAATTTTTCACAAGATGAATTTCATATTTATGATATAAAATATGATTATGTCATCTCCTTTTTATTGGATTTTTCCTCAATTCTCTAGTGTTGCACCACAACACAAAGTGTCCACATCTTCCTAGATTTGCACTTCTTCAAAAAAGATTTGCCTAATTTCATAGAAATTGTGTTCCTGCCAAAAGATCATGAAAAAAATTAAATAAAGAAGGATTATTAATTAAATAAATCAAATTATAATGTAAATAAATATAAAATCCCCAAAAAAATGTATTCAATTTATAGATTTCAACTCATTGATGCCCCATGAATTAATATCTAGTACACAAATTCCAAGGAACGTGACATATAGTTGGTAAGTACACATAGTGTAGTCTCTCAATAAAATATGAAATAAAATAACATTAAAATAAGTAATTGAAAAATTAAAATCTAATTACATTGATTTTCACCATATGTTTTTGAAAATGTAATACTCCTCCAATGGCCCGATGGCCTTCATTTTTTATTGATTTTGATAATACACCTTTCAAGGGGTGAGGTAGAACCCGCACAAGGCCCATAGGAATAAGTATTACATGGACCATAGGCTTAGAGGAATTCATTAACTGTAGGCTTCAAACATTATATACAACCCAGACTAACTACTTAGAACTGCTCCTCCCCAGCATCTTCATCATGAAATCAGCTCTCCACCTTCGCATGACTGTTCAAATAGGATTTCCCATGCATACACAGGCTTTTCCCAATGGAAGGTGCCGTACCCTCTCATTATTTAAACCTGTTTAGCATCTACTATCATGAAAGATCCCTACTCATCCTCCTTTTGGAGCTTGGTCCTTGTAGGTTGTCTGGTTTACATCGACACTTAATGTGGCCCAAAGGCCTTGAGGTGGCCCGAAGGCTTCACTAACCCAAAGGCCTGGGTGGACTGAAGGCCTTAAAGGACTTGGGGACCAAATCGATGTCTCGAAGGCCCAAACGGGGGAATAGTCCTGGATGCTACAATGCCAAATAGTACCTGCTACAGTTCCCGCTATAGTACTGCTACAATTCCGACTACAGTACCTAGACAGTATCTGCTACAGTATTGCTACTGTACCCCCAAAAATACGCCTCCATCTGGATTTGATCCCAAGTCGCCTAGATGCACTTAAGGAGTCCACACCAACCTGGCTGAGGCACATGTGCTTTAACAATGTAATACTGGTTTTAAATAATTATTAAATTCTCAATTAAATTATTATGACTATATATAACTATTTTCAATTCTATTTATTTACCCTAAATGCATTAATTATGTGTTTCTATAAAAATATTTTGATTCCCTTTAAGATAAGGTGGGAATAAATAAATAAATAAATAAATAAATAAATAAATAAATAAATAATGCAAGTGTTTTTTCTTAATAATAAAGGAAGAATATAAATGAATGTTAGCTTTTGTAGTTTTTCATTTTTGTTACATGTGGTTCACATATCATGAGCATGACCATATATATGTTTGTGTTGGTTTAGTTTAATTAAATTTATTTTATGTTTTCTAATTATTAATTATTAAATTAAATATGAGGGCTGACATTTCATCCCTCCATCCATTATTATGTAAGAACTAAATGCCCAAAGTTATTTTTATAATTCACCTTAACCAATATTTTGGTTCCCTTCAACTATATGTGAGTTATAAATACGTGTAATAAAAGTAGAATCCCAGGGGTTGTGGAGGAAGTTCAAGACAAAACCAAGATGATAATAACCCAAGTGATATAGAGGTGGAAAAGTGAAATTCAGCTACTCATGTTAAGACCAACATAATGCATTTTCCACTTGGTCAAAGGTTTATTTATTGTACGATCAATAAATCAACCATTAGATAAGATCATGATTGAGTCATTTATTTATATATTTATCAATTAATTTTTTTATTATGTATTAATTATTTTATGGATGCAGGACTACGATCACATAAATAAATGAATTAATATGAAAATATGAAATTTAAATAAATGGTTTATGCATAAATATTTTATCAAGACATGGTTAATCACATGCATAAAATCCACTTAATATTAAGAGAACATTTAAAAGATAAAATAATAAATGTTTTTTAAAAATAAAACAAAATCCCTCAAGTTAATATTAAGTCATTAAGCCTTCCATCATCTAGGTTAAGATAAAGCCACAGATAAAGTATTGGTTCAGGACATAGTTGGGGGAACATATAATTATTAAAGAGTCTTAACCTAGATTATGGGTTGAATTAACCTATGTGGTGTTGAATTCAACATCCATAGTCTTTTAAATAAAAAAATAGATTAAAATGATGATGAAATACTAGTTCGAATTTTAGGATTAGGGAGTCTACTATACAACTTATGGAGATAAAATTTTATAGTTTTCAAGGTGTACTAGATAAATAACTTGTTATGGTTATTATAGCCATAGTTTGGATAATAAATAATGTTAATATATACACTTTACTTTATAATTTATTAATTGATGGGAAATTATAATTTCAATGGTGAGGGCCATTGAGACATAATAAAATTGTTGGAGACTAAATAAAATTATTATTTTTTATTATGTATCATATAATTTTTAATCATGAATGGAACTAATAATATTATATTTTAATATGGTAATGTAATTGAATGTTCATCATCCACACTATCCTTATGATCAATATTATATAAATTACATCTCCTTACTAGTATTAAATTCCAGGAATAGTTTGAAAGCCTATTTTTTTTGTTTTTCCAATAATATAAACCTTATGTGTTAAAATCCTCACTACCTAATTTTCTGAAAAAGGGGGTGACTAATGAATATTTAATTGTCTATGATAAAAAAAAGAGAGATATGGCCGACTTTTTGTTCTTAATACTATCATCCATGTCTAGTGTACTCATGAAGTCTCATGAAGACATGAATACTTATAATATTCTCTAGAATCTCCATGTTATATATTAAGAGAGTAATAGATAGAAATAGATTGAGATATAAAAGGCGCTCTTTTAGAGTAATTTTGGAGAATGTGTGCTAAAAAGGCGTCATAAAGTCAAACTCATTAGCTATATTGAGCACCAAGAGGGTCTAGAGTTTAGAATTCTTGAAGAATTGCACATTAATCTCATTTTTGTATCACTCTCTTGGAGTTTCACCAGCTTTTTAGCTATTTTTAATATGAAAACATAGAGAACCCTCTCCTTAGTCTTCTTACATAACTTTTCCATGTTAACAAGAATATAAATCACAAACTGCCTTTCATCCTTATTAAGAATTAAAGGAAAATCCTGGTGAAGAGTCCGAAGATCCATTGAAATTCCCTTTCAAGAAGAGAATGATCAAGGGAAAAGAAAGGGAGTAGGATAATGTTTGTTTTATGTGTGGAAAAAAGGCCCACAAGAAGAAAAACTACACCCACTACAGGAAAAATGGCTATTTGCGACGGGTTATTTGAGACGGGAATAAATCCCGTCGCAAATAGTCTCATTAGAAACTTATTTGCGACGGGCAAATTCCCCCGTCGCAAATAACTACTTATTTGCGATGGGTTAGCTTACCCCGTCGCAAAAGGACTGGCGCGGTTTGCGCGCCAAATCGCGGGAAAGTTATTTGCGACGGGCGGTTACTGCCCGTCGCAAATAACCAGCGGCGGTAAAAGCTATTTGCGACAGGAATATACCCCCGTTGCAAATAGTATGTCGGCATGTTATTATTTGCGACGGGACCCGTCGCAAATAACTATTTAACCGTTGACCGTAATAAATGATGGCTAAAGCATTTGCGACGGGTACCGTCGCAAATAATATTATTTGCGACGGGATACCCGTTGCAAATGGAACCGTCGCAAATAATCTAACCTATAAATACCCCCATCCGTTTTTTTCAATTCATTCTGATACTCCATCTTCTCCTTCTCTCAAAATTCTATTTCTAGAGTTCAGCGTTTATTAAGTTTAATTTTTTTCTCCGGAGTTGATATTGAAGTTTTCAAGAACGATCAGAGATCAACCTCAGATCAATTTTAAAGGTATTTATGTTCATTTTAATTTAATATTTATTTTATTTTTTTACTAGTTTCAATTATTCTTAATTAGTTGTAATTTAATTATGTTTACATTGTTTTGTTACTTAATAAATTTAAAATATTAGTATTGTTCATAGTTAATGGTAATTAGGAATAAATAGTAATAATTTTCAATAATTAAGAATAAATGCTAATAATTAGTAATAAATACCAATAATTAGGAATAATTACATTATTATATTATTAGTATATTTTATTATTAACATTAAAATAATACAATTTTTTATATTATATACAATTCTCCTTTCATCTGTGTGTTTTCTGTCTCCACATGTAATATTTGTATGTGGAGACAGAAAACACACAGATGAAAGGAGAATTGTATATAATATAGAAAATTATATTATTTTAATATTAATAATAAAATATACTAATAATGTTATTATTCCTAATTATTGGAAATTATTCCTAATTATTGGTAATTATATGAATAATTACCAATAATTAGCAATAATTAGGAATAATTAGTAATAATTACCAATAATTAGTAATAATTACCAATAATCAGTAATAATTACCAATAATTAGTAATAATTAGTAATAATTATCAATAATTATCAATAATTAGTAATAATTAGTAATAATTAGTAATAATTAGTAATAATTACTAATAATTACCACTAATTAGTAATAATTAGTAATAATAATTAGGAATAATTACCGATAATTAGTAATAATTAGTAATAATTAGTAATAATTAGTAATAATTAGTCATAATTAGTAATAATTAGGAATAATTAGTAATAATTACCAATAATTAGTAATAATTACCAATAATTAGTAATAATTACCAATAATTATCAATAATTACCGATAATGACCAATAATTAGGAATAATTACCAATAATTAGGAATAATTACCATTAATTAGGAATAATTTCCAATAATTAGTAATAATTAGTAAAAAGTAGGAATAATTACCAATAATTAGTAATAATTAGTAATAATTACCAATAATTAGTAATAATTAGTAATAATTAGTAATAATTAGTAATAATTACCAATAATTCGTAATAATTAATAATAATTAGTAATAATTACCAATAATTAGTAATAATTAGTAATAATTACCAATAACTAGTAATAATTAGTAATAATTAGTAATAATTACCAATAATTAGTAATAATTACCAATAATTAGGAATAATTACCAATAATTAGTAATAATTAGTAATAATATGGAATAATTACCAATAATTAGTTATAATTAGTAATAATTACCAATAATTTGTAATAATTTACAATAATTAGTAATAATTAGTAATAATTAGTAATAATTACCAATAATTATCAATAATTACCGATAATTACCAATAATTAGGAATAATTATCAATAATTAGTAATAATTAGTAATAATTACCAATAATTAGTAATAATTATCAACAATTTCCAATAATTACCAATAATTACCAATAAATACCGATAATTAGTAATAATGAGTAATAATTAGGAATAATTACCAATAATTAGTAATAATTAGTAATAATTACCAATAATTACTAATAATTACCAATAATTACCAATAATTAACAATAATTACCGATAATTACCTATAATTAGGAATAATTACCAATAATTACCAATAATTAGTAATAATTACCAATAATTAGTAATAATTACCAATAATTACCAATAATTACCAATAATTAGTAATAATTACCGATAATTAGGAATAATTACCAATAATTAGTAATAATTACCAATAATTAGTAATAATTACCAATAATTAGTAACAATTACCAATAAATAGTAATAATTACCAATAATTAGTAATAATTACCAATAATTACCAATAATTACCAATAATTTCCAATAATTAGGAATAATTACCAATAATTAGGAATAATTACCAATAATTACCAATAATTAGTAATAATTACCAATAATTAGTAATAATTACCAATAATTACCAATAATTACCGATAATTAGTAATAATTAGTAATAATTAGGAATAATTACTAATAATTAGTAATAGTTACCAATAATTAGTAATAATTACCAATAATTATCAATAATTACCGATAATTACCAATAATTAGGAATAATTACCAATAATTACCAATAATTAGGAATAATTACCAATAATTAGGAATAATTACCAATAATTAGGAATAATTACCAATAATTAGTAATAATTAGGAATAATTACCAATAATTAGTAATAATTTGGAATAATTACCAATAATTAGTAATAATTATAAATAATTAGTAATAATTACCAATAATTAGTAATAATTAGTAATAATTAGTAATAATTACCAATAATTAGTAATAATTAGTAATAATTAGTAATAATTAGTAATAATTACCAATAATTAGTAATAATTACCAATAATTAGTAATAATTACTAATAATTAGGAATAATTACCAATAATTACCAATAATTACCGATAATTAGTATTAATTATTAATAATTAGGAATAATTACCAATAATTAGTAATAATTAGTAATAATTACCAATAATTAGTAATAATTACCATTAATTAGTAATAATTACCAATAATTAGTAATAATTAGTAATAATTACCAATAATTAGTAATAATTACCAATAATTATTAATAATTACCAATAATTACCAATAATTACCGATAATTACCAATAATTATGAGTAATTATCAATAATTAGGAATAATTACCAATAATTAGGAATAATTACCAATAATATTAGTACTATGAAAATAATAAAAAATTTATATAATATTAAAATTATCAATATTTGTAACAGGTTTTGCTTTATTCTCAACATATTCAATTCTTAAAGGGTCAATTTTTAGGTCTATCTCAATAAAAAGTTTGCATAAGTCGTGTATGATGTAAACTCTATAATTATCCTTGCTTGAGTGTTTTTTCTAACAAATTATTCAAAACCAGTAATGCTTTTATATTTTATAGAAAAATATGGAACAACGAGGTCGTCAATAATCATTATTAGGTGACCGCATATGGATAAATCAACGTAGAAATCCAAACGGTTCTGGTTTAAATCTAGTATATGTAGAGGGTGTGGAGACTTTTTTATCATTTGCGGCATCAAATCCAGAATTTGTTTTAGAAGGCAAAATAAAATGCCCTTGTAGAAAATGTGCATTGAGAACGTTTGACACGTTTGAAAAAGTGGGGGGACATCTCTTACGTTTTGGTTTTCAACCAGATTATGTTTTTTGGTATCAACACGGTGAACGCAATTCCAGAGCAAGTGATACCAAATTGATTCCGGATCCATCCCGGTTTCAAGATTTAGTACATGATGTTGCAGGTTCATCTGTTCAATATAAAGAAACTCCGGCTGATATAGCTTCAAATCATGAGTTGGCACCGTCTGAATTTTATGAGTTGTTGAGGTCTGCTGAGGATGCATTATATCCTGGCTGCAAGATGAGCAAATTAGAAGCAGTTGTAAAATTTATGGCTATCAAATCAGATAACAGAATGTCAAACACCTATTTTGACCAGATATTTTCTTTTCTTAAAACACTGTTACCCAAAGGAAATGTTTTGCCTGCAAATTACTATGAGAGTAAGAGGATGGTTCAAAATTTGGGACTTACTTGTTAGAAGATTCATGCATGTTCAAATGACTACATTTTGTATTCTGGGGAAAATGAGTCGTTGGATAGTTGTCCCACATGTGGGCAACTGAGATATAAAGAAGGACAACATGAGAAGTCTGGTTTGATTCCTGTAAAACAGTTGAGTTATTTTCCTCTTACAACCAGACTTCAGCGTTTATTCATGTCTAAGAATACAACGACAATGATGTCATGGCATAAAGAGAATATTTCAACCGATAAAAGATTGAATCATCCAGCCAATGGTGATTCATGGAAACATTTTGATAGAGTGCATCCATCCTTTTCTTTAGAAGCTAGAAATGTTCGACTGGGCCTTTCCACTGATGGTTTCTATCCGTTCATATATTATGGTAGTCAATATTCATGTTGGCCTGTTTTTTTAACTCTGTACAATTTACCTCCATGGATGTTGATGAAGGAGCCATATATCTTTTTGACTTTACTAATTCCAGGACATCCGAAGAAAAATATTGATGTTTATTTGAAACCATTTATTGATGAATTAAGTTTATTGTGGAGTACTGGTGTCAGTACATATGATGTTGCAACGAAACAGAATTTCATACTGAGAGCAACATTGATGTGGACAATTAGTGACTTCCCGGCTTATGGGATGTTATCTGGCTGGAGTACACATGGTCAGAAATCATGTCCTTAGTGTATGGGAGAGAACAAAGCATTTATGCTCATTCATGGAAAGAAACCTTGCTATTTTGACTGTCATCGCAGATTTCTTCCAGCTGATCATCCTTTTTGCAGAAACAGATCTCATTTCAGAAAAGGAATAGTTGAAAGGGATGGACCTCCAAAAATGCTATCAGGTTCAGAGTTAAAATCAGTTGTATTTTCATTACCTCCCATCACTTTTGGTCCCACAATAAACTAACAGAAAATTTCTGGTTTTGGGAAAGAACACAATTGGATTAAACGTAGCATATTTTGGGATTTTCCATATTGGTCTGATTTGTTGGTCCGACATATGTTAGATGTCATGAACATTAAGAAGAACTGTTTTGATAATTTGTTTCATACAGTTTTGGATACGCCAGGAAAGAGCAAAGACAATGTAAATGCACGTTTAGATCTTGCCCAAATTTGCAGGCGTCCAGAACTGGAACTGTTTGAGAATGTCAGAACATAAAGGTTACTGAAACCAAAAGCAGCTTATACACTGTCTAAAGAAAACCGTTTATTATTTTGTTAGTGGATTGCAGATTTGAGACTTCCAGATGGCTGTGCTTCCAATTTGGGTAGATGTGTAAAGAATGACCATATTACTGGATTAAAAAGTCATGATTGTCATGTTATAATGGAAAGACTTCTATCCATTGGATTAAGAGGTCTATTGAATTCTGTGATTTGGGATTCTATAATATACATGCCTCATTTTTTTCGGGAAATTTTTGTGGTTACAACAGATTATGATGCTCTATGCAAACTTGAAGAAGATGTTGTTGTAATTATATGTAAACTAGAAAAAATATTTCCGCCGTCTTTCTTCGACTCAATGGAACATTTGATGTTACATTTGAAATATGAAGCCGAATGTGGTGGTCCAGTACAGTTTCGATGGATGTACCCATTTGAAAGATGCATGCAAAAATTGAAAAGAAAAGTACGTAACAAAGCATCTGTGAAAGGATCTATTACAAAAGCTTATTTGCAAGAGGAAATATCTTTTTTTTCTCCCATTATTTTGAATCTGAGTATCCTTCAAAACACAACCGAATGGGATGGAACGAGAGGAATATTGATGAAATCGACAATCAATTATCTGTTTTCAACCAGCCAGATCTTGGTTTTGGTGGAGTTTATGAACGCTGGCTTTCAGATGATGAACATCACAGAGCTCATACGTATGTTCTGCACAACTGTGAAGAGATGAAATCAGTTGTACTGTAAGTGTTTATATCACTTATTCTATCATTTATGTTACAGTAAATAACTTTGGTTTTTGTAGGTTATATGATAATCATATCAAGAAACAAATTACACAAATTACAGCAGCTGCTCTCGAAGAACGCCGACTGAAAAATTTCTCTCAGTGGTTTCAAAAACTGGTAACATAAATTATTTATCTTTTAGAAACTCATTCAATGTATAGTTTACTATATTGATAATTATTTCACAACTTTTCAGGTGTCTCGACATAATGATAAAATTGACAAACGGCTGTGTATATTGGGCAACCCACCTTCTAAATTTGTTAAAACTTATAATGCATATGTGGTGAATGGATTTAGATTTCACACACATGCATATGGGGAATCGAAAAAAACAATGAACAGTGGAGTTATCTTGAGAGGATCTCATCATTGAGAAAATGAAGTTGACTTTTATGGCATACTTGATGAAATCATTGAACTCTGTTATCTTGGACAACATTACATAACCATGTTCAAATGTCAGTGGTTGGATACAGAGAGAGCCGTGCGTGTTCATCCGACTCATGGAATCATCGATATTAAATGTAAAAGTGTTCTCGCAGTAAATGAACCATTCTTATTGGCTCAACAGGCACATCAAGTTTATTACGCAATGTACTATGCTACATCAAGAGACTTGACTGATTGGTGGAGTGTAATAAAAATCAAAATTCGAGACAATCAGTTTAGTCAAAGTGAATGTGCTTTAACTGATGTGCAAAGAATTGAAGTTTTTCAAGAGAGTCATCAAAATAAATCTTTTTTACAAAGAGACATGAGTATCGATGATGACACCCCACATTTAAGAGTCGGTGATGACGATGATGTTAATGATGTCACATATTAATTTGAAATGGTAAGAGATGAAGCAACTGGAACTCAAATGGATATCGATGATGTTGAGGAGGAATATAAAGATGACATTGACATATATGAAGATGATAATGAAGATGAACACTGATAGAATTCCATGGTAGTTATATACACTCATAATATATATATATATATAATAGTAATTATCAATTATTTTCTAACAATATTAACATTTTCTATTTCAGATGGATGACAAGACATTTCGTGAGTTGGTAGATGCTGACCTGCATTTCGATGCGGATGAGTTGCTGGCAGATGACCCTCAGCCTACAGGCGCTCTAGGGAGTACGTGGAGGGGGAGCAGTCTTACACGATTGGTGATTCCTGACCCTGTCCCCGAGCGACATCCACGTCTTGGGTTTGATCTACGCACACAGAGGTGTGATAACCTGTATGATAATCTGTGAATTTGACTAAGATTTCATTAATCTATTCACATAATAAATGTTTATTATTTTTACAGTTTTCCGCATATAGCATTCGGACAGGGAAGTGCTATTTTGAGAAACTATTTCTCTCAGCCGTGGACCACATGGGAGCAGATTCCCATTGATGTACAGCAGGCCATGTTCGGCCATTGGTTGGTACGTACGTAAATAAATAATTTTTATTTTGAAAATTATTTCATTTCTAACTTGATATTTTGATTTATTTGTAGGGTTTATGGTATCTGATCGAGGATACCATGCGTGATGCCATCCAAAAGGCATGGGAGGTGGCCATGCGTGATCGCTTGCATCAATTTTTGCACAATTTAAGAAAAGCTGCCATGAAGAAAGTAGGAGTGTCATATTTTGACGAGTCATCTAGAGCACACCGACCAGAGTACATTTCATCCTATGTTTGGGATGGATTATGTGCGCACTGGTTGAGTGGTGCCTTTCAGAGGAGATCATCGGTGGGGAGGCAGAATCGGGGGAGACAGGAGGAGACTCATCGAGCTGGGAGTCGTTCTTTCTGTACTCATAGACAGCATCTGGTACGTACATTATTTATAAATATTTTATATAACTATAAATATTAAAAGTTTATTTTTTATTCTTATAGGCTGTCGAGCACCCCGACATTACAGAGTACGACGTATATCAGAGGATGTATAGTGATCCTACTACTGGGGAGCTCAGAGGTGATCGTCAGCATCACATCGTGGTCAGTATTATTTGTTTTCAAGTTTAAAAAGTAACTGCATATAATATATTCACAATTTTAATTTTAAATTGCAACTACAGGAGTCATATGAGGCCACAGCGTCACAGACCCGACCTGAGAGTCAGGCCGAGTCATCAGATCAGAGCACTGGCTGTCAGTTTGATGAGGCGGCATGGATGCAGGCCACCCAGTATGCCTTCGAGAAGGTCCGGGTAGTTGGTATTAGCTCTCGACTGACTCCTGAAGATTATTATGGAAGTGCTGCGATTTCGGCGTCCAGCTCGAGAGGAGCTCGTGCATCTTCTTCTGCTACACAGTATGAGGATCAGTTGCGATCTCAGACTACAGTGATAGAGAGTCTCGGACAGGAGCATGAGCAGATGCGTCAGCAGCAGCAGCAGCATGAGGAGGAGCGTCGACGCCTACAGCAGTTGTACGAGGAGCATATGAGTCGGTGGCAACAGCAGCACCAGGAGCAGATGGAGTACATGCGCCGACTCACTCATGCTTTAGGGATGGAGTTTCCTCCACCATCATCTGCAGATCCCCCCTCCCCCTCCCCCTCCTTCAGATTAGAGTTTGTTTTTATGTTATAAAGTTTGTTAAGTCAAAATATGAATTTTTTTTTCTATTCGTAGTTTTTTTTTCATTATAAAATATTAATAATATTATATTTTGAAATAACAATATTAATATGAATAATAATATTATTTATATTTTATAATGTTAAATTATATATATATATATTAAAATTTTATAATATTATAATTTAATTATATTTTTTTTGTAATATTTGAATTATTTTAATATTTGAATGTAAAATAATTCTATTATTTTTTTATTAATTAAAATAACTTATTAATATTTTTTTTATTTATGAATTATAATTCTAATATTATTATATTAATTAAATCATTTATTAATATTCTATTATTTTTTATTTTTGAATTATAAATCTATTATTATTATATAAATTAAAATAATTTATTAACAATTTATTATTTTTATTTGTGAATTATAATTCTATTATTATATTAATTAAAATCATTTATTAATATTTTATTATTTTTTATTTTTGAATTATAATTGGATTATTATTATATTAATTAAAATAATTTATTAATAATTTTTTTTTATTTTTTTTATAGTATTTGCGACGGGATACTATGCCCGTCACAAATAGTATTATTATTATATCCATTAAAATAATTTAATAATAGTTTTTTTTAAAAAGCAATTGCGACGGGGCCCATCGCAATTACTCTTTGCGACAGACCCGTCGCAAATAACTCTTGCGACGGGGCCCATCGCAATTGCTTTTTTTAAAAGCTTTTACAAATATACGGAGTATTATTTGCAACGGGAAGGATCCCTATCACAAATAATAGCTTCAGCGACGGTCCCATCGCAAATAATTGTTGTTGCGACGGGCCCCCGTCGCAAAAGGCCATTTGCGACGGGATCCCGTCGCAAATGACCCGTCGCAAATACCCATTTTTCCCGTAGTGACCCAAGAAAAGAATAAATAAGAAGTTCCGGGTTTATTTGTTATGAAGTAAAATTTATCTATTTATAAATATTTTTTATGAGGTACAATATGTGGTACTCACATATGTATTTTAATACATAAACCATGTAGATTCGGGATGATTGACTAAGGTGAGGTAGAACTTCATGAAGACAATGGAGCCATACTTACTGCTATAGCTATTGGTGGATATAACCTCAGTTTTCTGATTAGAATGATCTTAAATTTAAATGTTTTTTATTTTCTTCCATCTATTACAAAAAAAATTATTTATGTATCTAGACATGATATATATGGATTTATTTTCATATTTTGGAATAAATTTTTCTTATTTTATAAATTAAATATGTGTTTTAGTAAGACATATTTTAGTAAAAGTCTTTATGTATTGGATTACAAAAAAATATTAATGAAAATTGATAAGAAAACTTTTTCACATGACTCATCCCACACCCAATCTCATCATCACCAGATATGTCATATAAATGAAAAGAATTTGAATAAATTTAACCAACATGGTTATTTATATTCCTTCGAACTTAAAATACTTGGAGTATTTCATGAATTTTTAAAATGAAAATAACTAAATCCCTATTTAGTGGAAAAGGTGAAAGGGATAAAGAGATTCTTATCTTAGTTTATAAAAATTTGTACAAACCATTTCCACTTGAAGAAAGTGGTGAGTAATCATATTTCATAACATTTATTGATGATTTTTGTAAGTATGGATAAGTCACCTTAATAATGTATAAGTCATATTAGTTTGATACATTCAAGGAAAACAAGAATGAAATTGAGAACCAGGTTGGTAAGAAGATTAAGAAACCCCAATCAAACTATTATAAAGAATATCATAATCAAGACTTCATTGATTATCTTTGAGAGTTTGGGATTCTATATCAAATTAGTTCTCTTATAGACCTTAGATGAAATGTGTATGAAAAAGGGGTAACTAAACTCTATTAGACTTTGTGATATCATTGACGAGTTATGTGAATATTATATTATCCTTTGGGGATATGCATTACAAACAGTAGCATATATACCAAATTGAGGGAATACTAATGTGGAATATGGTATTCCATACCTGTTGAGGAATATAAATAAACCTATATTCTCATACATATGAGTTTGGGGATGTAAAGTATTTGTTAATGCTATTTATGGAAACAAACTTACACCCTTTGGCACTAGGTGTATCTTTATATGATATCCAACGAAACCATAAGGATATTACTTATATGACCCTATATAAAAGAAATTTGGGTCAATAGACATCCCATCTTTCTTTAAGCGGATTAGATCACAAATAGAGGTAATGGGAGAGTGATAGACTTCAATAAAGTCTAGGATCAAGATACACATGATTTGGAACATGAGAATATTCCAAAAATCCCCATGTAAGAAGACATTCTAGAGACAGAAGTACTAAAAAGTAGTATAAGAGCGGTTTCGGAACCCAAACAATATGGTTTTCTTTTCTCCAAGTGTGTTGAATCATTATTAGTTGATAATAATGCTCCTATAATCCATAAAGAAGTAGTAAGTGTCATATATGTTTCCATGATTCAAGAAGATATAAATTTTGAAATAGATTTGACATATCAAAAACATGTCTGGATTTTGGTAGATCCTATAGTGGTTGTAAAGCCTATTTCTTTTAAATGGTTATTTAAGAAGAAACTAGACATGGATGGAAAAATCAGTACTTATAAAGTATGGCTTGTTTCAAAAGAGTTTAAACAATTCCATAAAATAGACTATAACAGAAGCTTTTCACCAGTTTCAATGCTAAAATCTATCAAAATTCTACCTTCCATTATGACCTTCAATTACTATGATATTTGTAAATTGGATGTCAAAAAAACCTTTGTTAATGGGAAACTTCAATAAGATGTCTATATGAAACTACCCAAAGGGTTTTTACTCCAAAAGATTATAAAAAGTTATGAAATTTGAAAATATCAATTTATAGATACAAAAAGAATCTGGGTTAAGGAACATTTAGCTTGAAAAACTCATAATGTAATTTGGTTTCATAAAAAATGAATGTGATACTTATGCCTATAGATAGTTTAGTGGGTGTGAAACTAGTTTCTTAATTGTTAATATAGATGAAACAATACTTATTGTAAACAAAATAAAATTATTGCAGTCTATGAATTCCGATTAGAATATATAATTCTCCATTAATTAATTATTTGTAGAGTTATATATTCTTGGGATCAAGATCCATCATGATAGATCTAAAAAGTGCTCATTATGCGGTAAGGTATATATATTGAAAAGATACTGAAGAGGTTCTGTATTGAATAATACAAGATGTGATTGTTTCTATCACCCCATGAAATTCATATTTCTAGGAAAATGCGTCCTCATACACACGAGGAAAGATAGATAATGAAAATTATACCATACACCTCATTGATTTGGCGATTCATGTATATTATTCTATATACTATGCTATATGTTTATTATGCCTTATGTGTAGTAAGAAGATATCACAATGACCTAGGTGACCACCATTGGATGAAAATAAAGACCATACATAAGTATCCGTGGAGTACTAAGGATATGTTTCTAGTCTATAGAGAAGATGAAGAACTATTCATCATTGAATATATAGATACTTGTTTACAATGAGATCAAGATAATTTGAAATCACAAAATGGATACATATTTAATCTCAATAGAGGTGATGTGAGATATAAAATAACAAATCAGGTTGTGGTTATAGATTCTATAGTACAGTCTGATCATATTGTGGATTCTTTGGTAGAAAAAGAATCAATATAGATGCACAAAATAATCAAATAGAATGAAGTGCAACATAGAAATATAGATCCTATTTCTCTCTATTGTGATAATACTACAATGATGGATCTTCTAAAGTATCCAATGTCACATGTGAAAATGAAGCACATACATTAAAATTATCATCTCATGACGGATTTCTCTCAAAAATGTGAAGTCGTAGTGAGCAGAATATACATGGGGGATAATGTGGAAGAACCCTTGACTAAATCCCCAAATATGATGAAACATGATCATCATGTGAGGTATAGTGGACTGAAAGTCATATGTTTTTGGATATAGTCTAAGTGAGATTCATTTGGAGTTGGTATTCTATAAGAAAATATTTATACTTTGGATTACATATGTATTTGAAAATTTGAATTTTAATAAAATAATATTAACACATTTCATTGATTATTCTGTATGACTTTAATGTAATAATATCCTAGAGTACCTATTTCATTGATAAGATAATAATAGTTCCCCACTAAAATGAGAAAATTGATGTTCCATGGTGATATTTTTAAATATAGTTATATGGTCAGATAACATGCTATGATTGGACACATATATTATTAACTATCACATGTGAGTAATTATAAGTAGATGAGAATTTTTATCATGAAGTTTACACTTGGGAATCTCTAAGAAAAGAGATTATGAGAACATGATTGCCTATATAAATTATTCATGTTTATGCATCATCAGATATTTCCATCTTAGAGAAGGTGTAGTGGACCATGAAATTTAATATTAATATAAATGCATGTTATGTTTCATTCACTTAGATGCATTTCATAAACCTTGATAATATAGTTCTTGGTGAAGTTGGAAATGTTGGGTGCATCATGAATGACATGTTATTAATAATTAGTCAAGGAAGAATTTGTCCCTTAAATATTCAAGGAAGATTATATCTTCACCCATTGATTAAAATGGAACCATCGCATTAAATTCCACGGTCATAGTGTAATGTTGAGTTTATTTTGGATAGTTAAACAAAGACATATCAATCATATATGTTGATGACATATATGTGAAACCTGTTTGATGAGATACTGTGGGAAAAGGATTATATTTCATAGTAGTCATTCGTATGTGGTTGTTGATGTTTTGACATTATGTTATTTCTCTTGAGTAGCTTTGCTGACTGCAATATAGAAATTTTGGACTTTAGGAAAGCCTTCATAATGCTAACGAGAAAAAATTATAGAGTTTCACACACTATGTGTTTCTTCTGATCACAATTAAATTCTATTTTAATTTAATTATTTGAATAAATACTTTTCTCAAGATTTAATAATGATTTTATTCATGTTTTATTGATGTTAGGAATATTAAATAAATATTTATTCACCAAAATTTGAATAGAATATTTATTTTATTTATTGAATATTTAATAAAATTTCATTCACTAGATTTTGAATAAAATATTTATTTATGAATAAAATATTGGATTAAATATTTGTTCGGGCACTCAATAAATATGATGGTGGTTGAGAAGACCAAGATCGTGTTTGGTGATAAATATTTATTTAAAATCTAGTAAAATAATATTTTCCATTGTGCCAATTAGTGCACACCATAAAATAGTAATAATAGTAAAATTATTATATTTCATGGAGTTTTATAAGGTTTATTATATTATTTACGTATATTTTATAAATTAAATAACATTTTAACCTATACTATAAATCTATAAATAAATTGTTATTTCTATTATGTAGGTTTAACAAAGAATTGAGAATCGTTGCATACAACGGATTTCTCTCTCAAATAACTCCATTTTCACTTCCTCTCAAGAAAGGGAAACATAATATAGATTCCTTCAAGATTGAAATAACTGTAATAAATCAAGATGAACAAAGTAAGTTTATGTACCCGCTATTCTGTCACATGGAATTCCATCAGTGTTGCTCGGAGAGCAAAAGATCACATGTGTATCATTGCTAGAGGGATTCTATTATTAGATCCTACCTATGAAACAAAGGTATTCCAAATAGGGTTTTTGGATGATCTAAAACATCATCAAAGAAAGATCTTAAGACCAGATAAAAATTCCTCTAATCAAATATAAATTAATTATAAATTTAACATGAAAAGATCTCCTCCCAGATCCAATCTTTCCTAGGGTAATATCCGATTGAAAAACTTTCATTGGTCATAATGTTGAAATATTATAAAATATATAAATAATCCGTCAGATTAAAAAATGATTTATCATCTTTCAAGAATTTTTTGCAAGACCCAAAACCCCATAATCCTTAAAAACCCATTTCCAACCCATTTAGAAACTTCTGAACCCTTAAATAATTATATATTCAAGTTGGAATCCCTAGAAACATTATTTTAATAACATTTAAACCCTATGGATTGTTCCCTGGCCTATGCTGACTCTTCAAACACATCTACAGTGTACAAAGTCACATTTTCAAATACAATGGCCATTACATCGACCCTTACCCCTTAAGAACTCAAGACATTCCCCAATCCTCCTACCATATTCAAAACATCTTTAAGATACGTTTTAACTCATAGATTCATAATCTAAATCCCAATTCTAAAAACACCCCTCTCTATGGACAAAAATTAAAAAAATTCAAATTTCTCTTGAAATTCATAACCAGGAGGGATGGAAGCCTATTACACAAGAAACATTAAAAATATAGCAATGAATAATGATTAATAGATTTTATAAGAGAATCCAAATTAGCACCCAATACAACCAAAAATGATTTATATAGTTAATGACTTATTAGAACCCTTTTTTTAGAAAACCATAAACTATATGATTAAAGAATCAAATAAATACATTTCTAAAATACCATAAAAAATTTCCTTAAATGTTTCCTACTTGATATAAGAAAGTAAAATGAGAAAAAAAATTATTTTATAATTTCAAAATAGAGTATGATTTATTACTTAATTAATAATAACTAGTGTAAAACATGTCCTAAGAATAGTATATAAAATTCCCCAAAGTGTTGGGAACACCAAAACCATTCAATATAAAACCTTTTGATATCCCATGGAACTTAAGGAACACTTTAATATAGAACAAAGAACCACTATTACCCATTTGACCAAATTTTATAAATATGAAATCCAAAATATACATCCTCCTTAATTAAATAACCACTATACTCCTTGAAAAAATTAGAAGTTATCACCTAAAATTAATTCAACGCAATTTCCACTGATACCCCAAATTTATACCACTAAATTATAAGTTAATTGAAACCTAAAATATGAAAACCCTAGGAGAAACCGTACTAAAATTACTTCACAAAACAACAATTATATTGGGAGGGAAAACAAATATACGGGGTTTCCTTTAGCTTATATAATGGAAGAACCATGGATAAGTTGTGATTTGACCATGCCTTAGTGAAATTAAAAAATAAAATAACTATTAATGATAAAATGAGATAAATAATAAATAAGAATAGATAAATATGAGATGAGAAGGGATACATTCTCTTGATCTAGCAGATGAAATATTCCTAGATCACCCATGAATCATGAAAGAGAATTTGGGGAATGAGATGTCTTTGAAGAGATAAAGAAGTGGATTTCATTTGGATTATATTGAGTAGGTTTAAATTAACCCAAATTTGGGTTAATTTAGATAAGTTAAAAATGCCGAAATGCCCTAATTTTAAGGGAAAATAGACACAGGCCTACTGTTTAATCGACCTAGGGTCACCGAGTACATGATGGAACCCCCAATGTAGGAATATGCCAATATAAAGTGGTAAATAGTGTCATATTTATCAAGTTATATATGTTTAACCCATTTATTTCTTAAACAAGCCTCTCTCTCACCTAATAAACCTTAAAACATGTCTAAAAATGCCCAAGATTTCATCCTCAAATATGAGAATGCATAACTAAATCCCAAATTAAATGGTGAGCCCTCATTTAGAACCAAAATTGAAAACTACCTATATTATCACAAACTATTTATCTACATTTTATATTTAATTAAATCAATAATTACTTGAACATTACCACTCTCCCCACCATATAAATTTTCATCCTTCAAAATCCAGAACAACTATTTATACAAATTCCCTACAACCCTAAGAAACCATAACTTATTCCACTTACAAAATCTAAAATTATTATAAATAGATAATTTCTAATCAAAATACTATTATAAATCTAATTTAAAGTTCCCTAAAGGATCAAGATCTCTAGGGGATCGTTGATAAATATATTTATAATAATTTTTCTTAACTTCTTAAGAAAATTTTATTAACCACTATAAACATTTCAAAGTTATGGTCAACTAAAATATTAATTTCAATGTACCATTTAATATAAAATAAATATAAAGATAAACAATATGATGAAAATTATAAGGTTCAATACAAATACCTTCTCCTTTTCACATTGGTTAGTTTCCCCAATATAGATTCTCTTTCTATCTTCTTTCCGAAATAAAAAATCATGAGCAGCTAATAGTTTTACAACCCAAAAAAACTCTCCGAATATAGCTAGATTAACACCCAACTATCCTTTTTTATATTATCTTTATTCATAGATGGTTATCCCCCCAATAGAAAATCCTCTTCAGCCAGTGGTCATACCCCCCAGTTACAAACTTCATTCTTCTTCTTTTCAGAACCACTTTAGAACGGTCTTCATTGCCTCCACAAGTAAGCTGGATTAACTTCACATATGTAAAATAT
The DNA here is from genome assembly GCA_963277665.1 of Viscum album. Lineage (NCBI taxonomy): Eukaryota > Viridiplantae > Streptophyta > Magnoliopsida > Santalales > Viscaceae > Viscum > Viscum album. Next base: position 1,007,426,882 of record OY728152.1, on the reverse strand, counting down.
TTATGGACATAAAAAATTATTTGAATAATTTTTTGGTCTTTAAACACCCTCTATATATATTTATAAAATTTGATTATTCCCAATCTCAAATTTTTAGAATCTCTATTTGGAAAAATTACTTAAGTTAGTCCGTTCAACCTCCATATGGTAACCTCTATTCGATGGTTTCCATCTAAATTTTATTCTTCCAATTATTATTACTATAATTTAGCCTAAAGTATAATTCTTATAAGAACTCTGTCTGATAACATCATCCACTGAAAATATTTTTGATGTAGAATGTTTTACCCTATTATCTTCCTCATTCAAATGAGTAGAAAATTAATTGAAAATTCAAAAATTATCAAACTGATAGAACTATGTATGATTGAAATCCCTCTATTAAATCTAGATCTTATGGATCTCACTATGATAGACCTTTATCTTATTATCTAAACTTCAACCTATATGAAAACATTGGTTGAAATCTCAATATATCACAAAATAATTAGGGTGTTAGATTTCCACACACATGAATAGTTAAATAGTGAGATATATTGTATACTACTATTTATATTTTTTCCAGAAGTGAATTTTGTTGGAAACCAATTTTTTACCACTTACCAAAATTCCAAAATCCCAAATTTCACTTTAATTTTCATTTCAAATTTGACCATTTAAAATCTTCTCAACTCTTTTTATTACTTATCGAAACATCATGAATCTTCAAAACTCTTATCAAAATTTAAAAATTCATTACAAAAATAATTATTTGGAAAAATCATTATCTATCAAGTCCTCTTATATAAATTGAAATGTACAATTTCATCATCTTAAATTCTTTAAAAAAATGCGTCTGATGGATTTTCCACGTTCAATGAATCTGTGTCAAACATTCATCCAATGGATCAACATCACGTCATGTTTGATGAATATTTAACAAATTAAAATAATTCATAACCTTTTATCATAACCCATAGAAAACTAAAAAACTTGAATTCTCACTCCAATAATTAAATCCAAATTAAAATGGTTAAATATATTATGGCTACTTTTAAATAATTTAGTTTCCTACAACCAATTTTTTTTGCAACTAAAATCTTATCATACTTTCAATCACAATATCATTATGATAGAACTCTTTATACATTTTCTTAGACTTACATTATGAGTCTAATGTTATAAATATAATGAAACTATGACCCTGATTATTTATCGCTATCAAATAATCATATGATGGATCAATCTCTACAACTTTTCTGATAGATCAGTTTCTATAGTGACTTATTACTTTATATAATTCTATAATTGACATTTTATTTCATGGATCAGTTCATATGAAGAATTGGTTCATCCACTTGATCATCCCATCTGATGGATCAGATGATCAATAATTTTTCAACTCTTATCACTTTATTAAATCCACAAACCAATTTTTTTTGTAAATAATATATTTAATAAACTATGTCTAGAAAACTACTAACTGGTCCATCTAATATAGTAAATTCTAAAACCAAATCTCAAATTATTCTCTTTTACATCCTACATATTTTATCATGAGAATTATTCATTTTTTTTATAACATCAAATGATCATAAAATCATTGTCATATTTTCTTTGATTGGACCCATGTCTGACCTTTTTAATCTAGAAATCAGTGTTTGAAATTTTTTATAGATATCCATGTTACCATTTATCCTCAATTACAATGTCAAAATTTCCATATATTGATCTTTTGACAAAAAATAAAACCAAAACAAATTTTAGGCCTTATAATATCCCCCTTTTTTTATTATCAAAAGCCATATAAAACTTTAAACAACATCATCATCAATGTGTACACTCATCTCACTACCTAACCCTTTTCTGCATTTTCTTTCTCCCCCAACATTTCTTCTTCCACTTATTCAAAATCAAATTCAAAGGGCCCAGTAATGTTATTTTATCGATTTTGAATTCTTATAACTCTTGTTCCAGAAAATATAAGTATAACATGTGTTCTTTAACTAGGAGACTTTAAATAAAAATTTCTAAGTCTACTTGGATGAACCGAATATAGAAGAAAGTGCATGATCAAGGTGATCAATATTTTCCATAAAAATACTTTCATGTAATTATTTTCTTATGATTCTCATAACATTCTCATCTCTGGGGTAATCTGAGAAAAACTTTTTAATATAAATGAAAAATGCACCCATCTCAAAAAATAAATGAGAACAGTTCATGTGTCTAAACAAATCATTAAAAAATCAATTTTTGTTAACCTCATTACATTCTTTTGTAAGAAGTGTAAGAGACTCAAGCTTCATATTCCTTATTAAAATCCATCAATTCCTTACATGTTTTTAAATATGTAAAAATATGTTGGGAATAAGGAGGAACCTCGGTAGTTTCTTAGAAGAGAGATTTAGACTAAGAATCATCTCTCATTATTGAGTTTTTCTTCTTTTTATTGGATTTTTTATTAGATGTTTTTTCTTCATTGTATTTTTCCTTCTCTATATAGTAATATATTTCTTCTCATTTATAAAATATTTACAATAATTCATCAACTCTTCTTCACCTTTCACAATATCTTTGTTACAATGGGTTTGCAATATATTCGTCATTATTTCATATTATGTTGGAAAGATAGTCATACAAATTTTAATGACATTACCTTATTTTTCACATTTATTTCCCTATTTATGAATCATAATTCCACCATCTATTGATGCATTTTTAACAACATTTTTCTTTTATGTAGAAACCTTTTTATTCCCCTTTTCTTCAACTGATTTTTTTATTTTTCTCACATTCTATCCATGTCCATATAATCTGGAAAAACATCAAATAATTTATTATTTTATTTATAAGAATTTTTATTTTATTTCAACTTGGTTAAATTAATCAAATTTATTCAGTTTTTTATTTTTCTTTATTGACGCTTATACATTATTCACCTTCAGAATTTTCTTTTCGAGTTCTAATTTTTTTAAGAAAATATGATATTATTTTCCCATCATAACCCCCCTAAATTAAAACATGTTTCTCCATAGATACATAATGTACCATCATAAAAAATATCTGTGTATTAAAATTCAACAACACTAATGGTGACCTCAAAATCTTGATCTTTCAGAATGATTATAAAATAGCTCGATGATTTTTTTTGTATTTTTATAGGGTGTGAGTAGTTTTGTTTAGGGTGATTATTTCTTGATGAATTCAATTATTTCTTGGTGAAAGTTATTTTATAAAAAATCTTACCTTTCATACCTGAAATGTTAGTAGAAACATATATACATTTTGATTGTTTGTGAGAATGAACAACCTGCTTCTATAAACCCTTATTTCCAGAATATTTAGAAGTTTCACATTAAACATATTCTACCTCGGTCAAGTATTCTCTCACCTTTTTTATCTAACTATGGATTGTAAAAATCATTTATTTTGTTTCTAAAACACATTTTATTTCTCATCCAAACTATCTTTTAAAATATTTATCATCTTATCATATTCATATATATAAAACTTGTTCTTCATAATATCTTAAACAAGTATGGATTCTACCATGTTGAGATTCACATTGATAATTTGTTTTTCTACATAACTCTTTAATTTTAATTCAATATCAGTAATATTTATTTTATGAGATCTCTTAAAATTGAGGTTAATTTTCCTTTTCTTGATATGGTCACCATTCTGAAAAGTTATAACTTTAACATCTTTATTCAACTTCATTATTTCTTTCTTGAGATGAGTATTATTATCATGTGATTTTTCACATTTTCATTAAGAATAAAATTATTTTTTTATTTCATAATAATCATAATCACTTCTTGATGAAATATATTAACTTCTAACTCAATAAAGGAAGTTTAATTGATGATAAGATTTATCCTTGGATGAGTAATCATTATTATTTCTTATTCTTAGATAACTTCTCTTCTTATTATAATGATGAAAGTTTTCCTTATATTTATTACACTTTTTTCTCAATATTTATTATCACATTATTTAGTCTTATACTCATTGATTTTATTCCTTGGAAATTTTGGTGCAAAATTTCATTTCCATTCACAATTCCAAAAATCCAGATAATTGTTTACTTTTCAATTCCAATTTCCCTGGTCAAATCTTTTAGAAAGAATAGAAATAATAGTGTTGAAATCATTTTATTATTTCAAATATTATGAATTACAAAATTATTATACAACTTCTAAATATCTATTATTTTATTCTAACAATGCTTTGAAGAAAATTTCTTTCTCAGTTGTCTTCTTGAATATATGATCTTTTATCATTTCATATTCCACAAGAATATTTTGAAGTTCATCCATGGATAAATTTTCAGAATCTTATAAAGATAAAACTCTTGCATCAATCTTATCTTTAATGTTTCTCATTAGTTTATAAATAATATTGTATTTTACCAACTTCTCATTAGAACCTATGTTGTTTATCACGACCTCATTTACTCTTGCAAAGTAATTTTCAATAGTTTCTTCCTAATCCATTTTTATATCTTCAAATATACTCCTTCAAATTTTTAACATGGATTATTTAACTTCTCATTTCCTTCATATCTATTTCTCAACTTATATCACATTTTCTTAGTTTATGGAAACCTTATAATCATTTAATAATCTTTTTCTGTAAGAGCCATAAAAATTGAAAAATTAGATTTTCTATCAGATCATAAAAATATTTTACCAATAAATGTTATATGAAAATTATTATTAGGGAGAAATCCCATTTTTTAATGCATCACTAACATCAAGACCAGGAGAAAGAAGAAAAGGTAACATCATATTCTTCCAACTGTGGTAGTATCTTCCATTAAAAACATGGAAACTCCTATTATTTACTAATTTAAAATTTCTCATTCTTAGAAAAGGATCTTTTAGAAGAAATCGGCTCTGATACCAATTGATGTTCCCTAAAGGATCGAGATCAATGGGGGGGGGGGGTAAATGAGTGATAATTTTTTTTATAAGAATGTTTCTTAACTTCTTATTAAGAAAAATTTCTTAACATCTGAATTTTTTTAGAGTTATAATACTCTCAAATATAAATATCAGACTAACCTTTTGTATGTAGAAAATAAAAAGAAAAAGTATCACATGAAATTTTCAATGTTTAGTACAAATTCTTACTCCTTTACATGTTGGTTAGTTTCCCCAATATAGATTCATTTACTAAATTCTTTCCTGAATATAAAGGAAAAAGTAGCCAATAATTCTAAAACCTAGTAGAACATTTTCCCACTATAGTTTGTTACATCCCCCAAAATATCCTTTTTATATCCTAATTTATCAAAGATAGTTACACACCCTAACAAAAAGGACTCTTCAGCAGCTGGTTATACCCCCTAAATACAATGATTTTTCTTTTTATTTTCTGATCTAATTTTGAAAGTTCTTTCCTTCATCCATAAGTAATATGAATGAACTTCACTTGTGTGAAATATTCAAGAATTTCAACTATTATTTTAATAATATTTTTTTAAAATATCCTTTAGATCTTTAGAAAATATAAATATAATCAAAATCAATATTCAGAAATTTATATCTTTAAAACAAATAATAAAATATTTATATCATTTAAACTCCATCCAGTAACTTATGTCTGATAGTATATGTTAGATTATTCTACCCTCGATTCTTTTTTCTGTTGTTTAGTTAAAAATGCAATGGTCAAAGGAACTCTGTCTGATAATTTCATTAGGTGAAACTCTATTTTATATAGAAAGTCTGACCTTGTAGTAATCTTACTTCAACTAAGTATAAAATCAATTGAAAACTCAAAACTTGTCCAACTGAGAGAACATAGTCCATTGGAACTATGTTTTATGGGTCTCACTTTGATGTAACTCCTTCTAATAGATCTCTATTCAATGAATCTCTCTCCGATTATCTCAACGTCAACATGGAAGAAAACTTCATTTTGGATCACAATTTGTCACCAAATAATCAACGTTCCATCTTTCCATATAAGTGAATAGTTAAATAATACAATGTGTTATATACTTTTATTTATAGGTGCTTCAGAATTGAATTTGGTGGGAAACCAATTTCTTTTACTTATTACTCAAATTATAAAATCCCTAATTTCATAATCATTTGAGATTCATATTTTACCATTTTAAATATTATCAACAATAATGATAACTTCTTGAAACTTCTTGAATATTTAAAACTATTCTCAAGTTTTCTAAATTCATTCCAGAAATGATGATATAGAAAACTCATCGTCTATCAAATCCTACTCTCACAATTGAAAAATACTTAGTTTTCAGTTCACATTCTATTAAAATAATGTGTCTAATATATTTTTTACATCTGATTGATTAGTGTTAAATGATGATATGATGGATCAGTGTTAAATATATTCCCATGAATCTCGATCTAATTAAAATAATTATTCAATTTATTACTGGAAATATCGAAAACAGAACAACTTGAATTATCATTGTAAAGCTTCAAGCCAATTGAAGATGGATGACTACATTATTGCAACATTTAATAACATTAGTTACCTACAACCACTTTAGTAGAAAATACATACTTATTACATTTTCAATCACTTTCCCATTATGATAGAAATATTCATACATTTTCTTAGGCTGATAATATGACTCTGATGTTCTACATCTGATGAAACTTGAATTTCAATGCTTTATCAGTGTCAAACAATCATTTAATGGATCAATATCTGGAACTTTTCTAATGGATCAGTATCAATAGTAACTTATTAGTTTCTATAATTTAGAAACTGATTGTTCAATATATGGATAAAATTATTAATGAATTGGTTAATCCAATTTATCAACACATCTGATGGATCTGATGATAAACACTTTTGAAAATAATCTTCATTTAGAAAATCCACACTTCTAGTTTTTCATAAAAATACTCCATAAAATAAACTATTTCTGGAAAAATACTTCACGGTCCATATGATAGATTATTTTTGGAAACAAAATATCCACCTATTATATATTAAAACCTCCATCTTATATCAGGACACTTCTTCCTGATTTCATTACAAAAAATAATCAGGAAAGAATCGTCAGAATTGTTTTTAATCAGAACCTGTGTTCGATCCTCTATGTCCAAATATCTATGTCTGAAAGGTTTTTCTAAGAACCAATTTAAATTTTATCTTCATTTAAAAATTTTAAATTTATAAAACAGATCTATTTAAAAAAATGCAACCAAAAAACATCTTGGGACTTACATATGGAATCACATTTCTTTTGATCTATGACTCCCAAATCTGATTCCAATCACCTAAATCCATAACTCACATTACCCAAAGGCTTAAAAACAATTAACATTATAAAACATATCCCAATAATCATAATTTATTAAAAAAAACTTCCCAAAATAACATAAGATTTAATTCTCAATGGAAAAATCATAAAATTTAGTCTCCTAATTCAATATATCCCACCATAAAACCCAATATTTTAAACTCTACAGTCTTAATAAAATTTACAAAATCCTTAAAATATGACTACATAATGTACATCCACTCTAATGAGCTCCCCACTATAAGGACTATCAAGGTTTACCTATGAACAACCATCCAATGTGTTCCAATTTATTGAAAAAATTCATGTGTCTAAAATAGTTTTACTAAAAAAATTCCAATTTCAAAATCAACCATCAAACCCATTTCCCAAAATAATATAGATTAAGAAAAATCATTCCCTTTATATACCAATTTTTTGAAATACCAACCCAATTGAGACTTTTCAAAATTAACCATGTAAAAACACTTGATTTCTATAAAGTGTTTGGGTTAAAGATTTAATTTAATAAAAATATTACCTCAAATAAATTTTCTTAAGGTATCCATTCCATATGTTTCATTCTATAAAAAACTATTCATTTAAAACCTAATATTTTAAAATAGTTTCCCCAAATTGTTAATTATCATCAGGTTCTACTTATGAATTATACACACATTTCACATAAAATGACATTGTATAACAATTATTCCTATTGGAACAAAGTAAATAGTTCCCCATACACATTTTAATATAGGTAATGATTATCATTATCCTCAAGGAAACACTACTCATATAGAGAATAACATATTGAAATACTATTCATGAAAAAATTATACTAGTATAACACTATATAAGGAACATGTAACATGATTTAAATTAAAAACTAAGCAAGAAATAGGTAGCATATTTATCAAGGAGAAACTAATTAGAGTAATGTAACCTTCTCACAAGCTACCAATCAATTAGAAAAAATTCTCTATACTGTGTTATAGAATACTAAATGTGTTTTATTTTATATGTCTATAAATTTAATGTATTTTACAAATTTATTGCACACCACCTAACATGAAGTCAAATCATCAATATTAATACATAAAAGTATCTGAATGACTTTAATTAATTATATAATTCATAGTAAAGTATATATGATGGCTATGTTTAATTTATTAGTTTTTTAATTAATAAGTTCTACTAGAATATGATTATAATAATAATATTTAATGTGGAATTCAAATTCCCTAACATACCACCATATTGTATGACGTACGACCAATACATGGGATATATCCTAATCAATACATATGACTAGTTTATATAATTTTCCCAAATTTCACTTTGAAATACTTGGAATAATTAATCACTCATACTAAGAGTGATTAGACCAAAAACCTCACCATTTAGGGTAACTTAGGTTTCCACCATAGATATTTTGGCCAGGCATTCACATAATGTATCCTCTTGAGTCCCAATATTCTATATCTTTTCTAGACCACAAAATAAAAAATCCAATATAACATTAAAAAACTGAAATGATAATATTTTCTGATAACCATGAATTGATTTCCTGAAAGGTATAGGGAAAACACACCAAAAAGCCTCAAGAAAACCTTTTAGTATCCAGATTCATGATTAAATTATTTAAGTGGAACATAGTTTCACCCTATGTAATTAGAAATAAACATGGAATGGATCCATGAAAAATTAAGCACAAAACCTCAGGTTACAAGGAACATAAACCAAAGTATGGTAACCCTCCATTGAGATATCTAATTTATAAAAAACATGGAATTGAAAGATACATCGACTATATGTTGTAGTTGTATATCCAAAAGTAATCCAAGATTCATGTAAGTTATATAAAATAGGTTAAATAATCCATAACACCCTAAACATAAATATGAAAACCAAAATGTACCCTTGAGAAAAAAAGAAGGGGGTAACATGTGTATAATCCTTTAGGAAATAACCATGGGAATACCCTACTCATCCACTTTAAAAGATCACTTGGACTCTAAATGGATGATCCAAAAATAGTCCATACTCCAAGAGGGTAAAAATCATATTTCCCTTGAAAGTAGATGAACCATGATTACCCACCGTTAATAAGGTACCTAAAATGTAGTGCTTGAATCTACATGTCCATTGAGGTGTCCATGCCGGGTTTGAGCATATACATACTTATTATTCCCCCTCAAACATTCCTCAACACTTTAGTTAATAACCTGGATTATGCATGAACGTGTATATGCATTTATATACATATATGACCAAACAAATTTTCAAACAAACAAAAAACATAGAATGGAAAATGTAATTTTTGAGATATACATAGTATAAAATATACCAATTAATTCCCAATATCTAGAGTATCTATACTTGAGTTAATTTTATTTAGTTAAGTGTATAAAATTTGGGATATAATATTAAAGGAAACCATGATTCCCATCCAAACAAACAAAAATACAATAACACACATAAACACATATGCAACCACATATATGAGTTTATGTGTGTATAATGAGTTAAGGTGTAACAATTGTCCCGTATGGTAAAGGGAATGGGGTAACATGTGAGGGAATCCTAGATTCCCATCCATGATAAAAAATAAATATTAACACATGAATATGAATTTATGACACTTCCAGTCCTTTAACCTATTCAATGATAATGTACAAAAATTATATAATTAGGGGTTTACAGAACTTTTTATGCATTTAATTTTTTTTCAATAAGGAGTATTTGTTAAAGAGAGATATATAGTGAAATATACCAATATATTCAATAAATTAAAAAAAGTGAGGCTGAAAATATATATCACATAAAGTGTAAGTGAATCCATGGTTATCATCTTGTATAATGAAATTTAAGTAAATGGATAACCTTAAAAATCATCAGGTTTATAAAAATAAAATATATACATTATTATCTATATTATACTAACCATTATGTCACATTTCATAAAACTAGGACATATAAAGAGTGTAATATCATTATTTTTTAAAAAGTTTTTAACCTATATGTTAACCATGAAACAAGGTACTAATAATGACAAGGATGTTACAAATACTAAACATAAAATATAGTATGATTTTAATTATATTAATAATTTACCCATTCTAAATAAGGAATTAGGTGTATTAATAAGGTCACAAGTGTTTACCAGGGATAAAATATGCAAGGAAATATTAATGGAATTGTTCATAATCCATTCCCACATTATTTAACCATAAATAAGGGTAAAATATGGCCCAAAAGGGAAGTTTAAAACTTTAATTCCAGTGTATTGTTCAATACTGAATAATACTTCTATGTTTGGAATTAATATTAATAAATTTAACTATTTCAAATGGAAATAATAATTATGAATAAAGTTTCAAAAACTTATTATTTATGAATTAAATGAGAATACGTTTTTGAGGAATGTGGTTTTAATTGGTAAAACATTACACTTAGAATTTACTATGATAATAGAAATAAACTCAATTAAAATTGAAAATGGTAATTTATTTTTAATGGTGAAGAGTTTAATATTTAAAATAGAATTTGGTTTTATAGATCGAACCCACTAGTTAAATAATTTAGATAAAGTAGTCAAAGGATCAATGATTGTAGAACAAGGGTCATTTTTAGTAATAGAATGTATTATATTTTTTTAGATAAAAACCAATTTTAGGTAATCAAGAATGTATATGAATGAGTTAATCTCTTCCACATAGTTATTCTAACCATTACCCTACTTTTGATGGAACCCTTACCTTGGGGTAAATTTGTATCATTGACATTAAACTCTTTCAAACTATAATGACAGTAATTGAACACATATTAAAACATGGTAATGGAATACTAAGGTTTTCCTATATGATTTGGGGTGAAGGTGTTCAAGATAAAGTTATAATGTATTATTATATTCATAATGGTATTGTAAGTGGGCATAGTACGAACCAAACATTTCTATGTCTCACTACCCATATATAATCCCATATAATTAGTAAACATGGATGAAACTTAAAGTAAGTATTAAAATGGAAATCAATCAGAAGGAAAGTTATAAAGAATAAGAAACATTAAAAATAAAGAGTTGAATATTGAATAAATAAATTTACAAGATAATATAAATGTTTAAAAAAAATATAAAAACGAATTTTTTATAATTTTAATGCTTTATAAGATACCATTTATTTAGAAAAACACAAATCAAAAGATTAAGAATTACTAAAAGACACTTTTAGAATACCTCATGAAATTTAAATAAATTTGTTCCACTTTATATAATAAAATAACATGATAAAAATTATTTTGTAATTTTAAAATAGTGTTTAAGATTTAATATTCACATTGGATAAATTAGTGGCATGCATATCTTGGGAATAACCTGGAAATTCACTTATGGGTTGGAAAATCCTTACTTAATCCATAAGTGATCTTTAAAAGTCCCATGGTACTCAATGAACATTCAAAAAATAACCAAAAAACATTTATAATCAATCATACATAATTACATAAATAATAAATACAAAAAACAAATCCACCATAATTAAATAACCACAAGTCCCTAAGAAAACCTTAACAGTTAATAAAAAATAATTCATTCAAAACCATTTTCCATAAAATCCTAAAATTTAAACCACTAAATTATAACCCATGTTCAAAATAAACCACAAAAACCAAGGATAAAACTTACCAAAATATTTTGATGTGAAAAAATAATAGAGGGAAGGAAAACTAATCTCTTCGGATCCCTTTAGACAACAGAAATAAAATCCCTATGTTATGTTGTGAGTTCAACATTCCATACCAAAATAACATCTTAAAATACCTAAAAAATATTAATTAATACAAATAAGAAGTTAAAATAGACAAATAAAACATTATAAGGGAGTAATTATCTTGATTTATATAAATAATACTCTTCATATCACTAATGAATTAAGAATAAGAAGTAAGATAAAGTAAAGTCCAAGAGGAGAGAAGAAAAGGCCTCTCAACATACTTTCGATGAATATATTCAAAAGAAACCCAATTAGGGTTAATTAATATATGGTAAAAAGACCCACATTCATAAATTTTTGGGGAAATAAAACATTGGAGTATAGGGTACTCGAGAAAGGGACAAAGAGTACTTGGTGGCACTACTTCTGTTCCTTGGCCTCTAATGGGCTTCACAGGTATCTACTACAATCTTCAGCCAAGCATTGTAAGTGAAACCACTTTCTAGAATATATTATCCTCAATACAACCTACAATACCTCTATAAATTTCAAAAAATTCCAAATATACCATATCCAAATAGCCTAATGAAGGATTGAATCATAGATTGAAAGATGACCCCTCATCCAAAACCAAAAATTCAAAAACACCAATATTATCATTGATATTTTCTGTAAATTCCACTTTTAATAAAATAAAAAATATATAATTTTTAATTTATTATTATTAAATACTTTCAATATTTCAAGAAGTTAATGTATGTCTTTAATTTATGGATTGGTTTTCAATTTTGACCAGTATAGTTTTAGAGGTATTTCATTGTTTGAATTTTTATTTACAAGTGTATTATTTATGGAGTGGGATTTTCTTGGTGATGTTATTTATTTTTGTTATTATATTGTAAGATATAATAAAGAATAATTAAGTTTAAAATTATCCAAATAAGATTCATAACTAATTATTAATGTCATGTTTTAGTCTTAACCTAGTTTGAAAGTGGTTATAAGTTCTTTTTATAGATTATTATGATTAATTTGTAAATATTTTTTATTGAATGAGTTAAATTAGAATGTTCTTCAGAAATTGGGAATGTTATTATGGATTAATTCATAATTTTTATTTTTTAATATTAATATGTTATTATTTGGATCCTTTTTAGGGATGGATAAAATATATGTGTCTTATTAAAAGAGATGTCTTTTTAAAATACTATTTGATAAATCATAAATTTACTTGTATTTTTTACTGGTACTTATTGATTTAAAATTTATTCTAAATAATGGGTTTTTTACTTTATAAATCCATTTAGAGGTGTTTTATTTTAATTATTTTTTAAATTAATAAGTAATTTTTTTCTTTGGGGTTATGTTTTCCAAGTAGTTTTTGTATAATTTAGGTGATTTCTCACTTTTGGGTTTGATATATATATATATATATATATATATATATATATATATCCAAAATCAAAATTTTAATGATCAATATCTCATTGATTTGGAATATTTGGGTTTTATAGTTATGATTTTGGTTTCAAATAATGTTTATAAGAGAAATACTAATATTTTTTATTTTTAAAGAAAAATATTGTTGAATTTTAAGGTCATTTTGTTATGTTTTTGAATTAGTTTTCATTTGCATAGTATAAAATATTCTATAATAATTTTTATGAAATTTTAATGTTTTTATTATTTTTCGAAAATGTTAGAAATGGATTTATGAGGGTGAACATGTAATTTTCATGTGTATTTGTAAATTCTATAATTCTCACATTATTAGTGTTTAAAAACTACCACATTTTATTAAAAATATTTTTTTAATTAAATGATTTTTGGAATGTATTAAAATGTATAAAAGAATGGGCTAATGTTTGTCTTTTTTTAATTTAAATTATAATATAATTTTTTATTCAAGTGATATTTTTTATGAATGTACATATTTATTTGGAGTTTTAAAATGATTATTTTTGATATATAAATGTATGTATATCATTTATCATGATATTTTATTAAAATAAAATATGTTTATAAACATAATATATGGTTTTAAGAATTGTTTGGATAGTTTTTTTTGACTATTTTTGTTTAAAAGTTTTGTATTTAAAAAACTATTTTCAGATTTAAAACTAATATTTTTTTATCAGTGATGAGTCACACTATACCATATTTATTTAAATTGTAAAGCGATATGTTTTAAATTCTCTAATACTTTCGGTTATATAATATGATTATTGGTTAAAAATAATTTTCAATTATATTGTGTTTAAATTTAAAAACGAGTAGAAATAGAATTTTTAGTACAATTTATATGTTTTGAGTAAATTTCAATTTATAATAGAATTAATTTGGTATTACTTCTTAAAAGCAGATGTGTTTTTGAAATAAATGAATTTTCTTATGTTTTAATCACTCATGAACCAAATGAGGTCTTATGTCTCATTTTGGAGGGATTGTGTATTCAAAATGTAATTATTACTAGTGTGTGGTATTCAATTTTTATTATCCTAAGTGGGTATATTATATTTTTATGGTTTTGTTTAATGAAAAAAATTTAGAGGTTATTTTATTTACTATGAATATTTTTGGATCTTGATATTAATTTCCATTTCTAATAATGATACATTGTGTTTAGGATATGTTTATTTTGTTATTATTTTTATTGAAAGTGTTTTTATTTATTTATTTTAAGACATTGAGGGATATGGTTGGTTTGACTATGGCATGGATTTAAAACATGTAATTAGTGATTTAACTGCATTTAATTTGAAAAAATAGGACTTTGAGGTAGTGTTTTGTTTGTTTTTGGTTGTAAATTTTATTTTAGTTTATTGAGTTCTTGGATTTCCTTTGAATTGATGGGATTTAGGAAATTTGGTAATTTGTTAAGGATTTATAGGGGATAAAACCCATTGAAACTTGTTTCCAATATCAAAACACACAATTAATTAGTGTGTTTTAGTGATTATGGTGTCTTGGTAAATTTTTGAATCAAAACTCTATAAATTTGGCAATAAAAAAGAATTTTTAGATTATTGTTATTATAAAACTAGTTGAATGGATATTTAGAATAATTTCCATGACTAAGATAAATAGTAATTTATATGTTTTTGGGAATCCAATATGCATTAATTATTTGAACCAAAATTTCCCATAACATTTACAGGGAATATTTTATCCTATTTTCAAGGTCTAGAAAGATTCATATGGTTAGAAACAGGGTTAAAAGACCATGCATACAAATAGTTCACTATGTAAATTATGATATTATGACTTTTAAACATTAAAAACATATATTTATTGTTAATAGGCTTGATAAATTACAAATGTAATGTTAAAAATAAAATTTAAATTCCAAATGGCAATAATTATTGATTTGGGTGTCCATCTAGGCTTTTCGAGTTGTCAAATCAATGATTGCAAAAAGATAAATTATATTTTCTATATGGAGAACTTTTACATATCATTTTATTGATCTAGAGTTGACTAAAATTTGTCTAAAATTGATTTTGAAACTAGAATACTCATATTTCCATGTTTAATGAAATTTTTTATTGGTTGAAATAAAACCTTCACTTTTATTTTTTTTTATTTTTTTAAAACATTTAAGATCAGTTTTTTCCTCGAATGGAATTGCGATTTTAATAGAAAAAACTAATTTATTTATAGCGAAATAAAATATTATATTGGCCAGGACAAAGAAAATACACTTATTATTATTATTATATATAATTTATTGTTTAGGCACTTTGGTAATGATTTTAAATTTTTTAAAATTTCATTGAGATGAGTGGATGGAGGCACAATCTTAAAGACGATGCATAGTAAATTATTACAGGTAGTATCTCCACATGGTTAGACACATGGTTTTTATAACCATGCCCAATAACCATACATTCCTTGAATTTTGACCAAAAACTTTTTTTTCATATCCCAACTTCTTGACACTCTTCACGATTGATTTATAAATTATTACCATGAGGTTTTAGGAATATTTTTATTGTTGAAAAATTGATGAATTTTATAAAGAAAATATTAAATCATAAAATTCATAAAATATATGTGTATCTGTTTTGTCCTTTTTAATTTATAGTATTATTATTTACTTAAATGTTTTATAAGATTATCAAGGGAATGTAATTAGAAGAAATCATCCGTGTGTCTATATTTCATCAATTGGGTTTCTAATTTTTATCTTTTTAAATTGTTGTGAAACCCTATGTAATCATAGAAATAAATAAATATTTTTATTTATAAGTATTCATTTAATGGATTTATATTCAACATAGTTTTATATATAATTTTTGAAAAAATCAGGCGAAAAAGAAATAGTTTTATTTAACAAAATTGAATTTACACGAATTGCATGGTTTTATTTAAAATATAAATATCTTGATTTTAGAAATTTTATTTGATAAATTTTATTTTATCTTTTTTATAAAATTATCAAATATATCGTAGAATTATTTTTTAATATTTTTATGAAAAGATTGATTTTTGAGTGAATATTGAAAAATGTCAAATTTTTAAACTATCCTTTTTCTTTAAAAAAGTTAATTTAAATGTATAATTTTTATTTTTATTATTTTTTAAATTAAAATAACATCCACTTTATTTAAAATAAGATAAATTATTTTATTGGTGTCATCCTTATAATTGTTTTTCGTATAAGACCATTTTTATTCTTTAAAAACAATTTTCTAAAAAGTGCTTTTCATTACTTTTTATGAAAATATATTAAATGTAAATTATTCCACATATAAAAATTTAATATTGAAACATATATTCCATATTTTATTTTCATTTTCATTTTTTGGTCATTTTGAATAGTAACCATTGTAAAAATTGGTCTCCGTATTAAAGGGTATATCAGGTTAATTAAGGTAAAAAGTAAGTGATAAGCCCACAAAATCATATAATAATTATTATAGGATGATAATATTTAGAATATTATCAGTTTATAATTAATCATTTGTAGTTTTGGATCTCATTTTCCATGATTATGCCTTTAAAATATTTAAATTTTTATAAGAATTACAAATGAGCTACTCCCATCACATATAAAAGGGGACCAACTATCCTCCATTACTGTCACCTTTTTAGAAATATATTCCATAAAATAAATTCATAAAATAGTACTAAATGTCACTTTCAATTTCCTCTAGGTCTTAATATTCTCAAAATTCCCATCTATGAATTCTTAAGGTGTAATCCAAAGGAATATATCCCCGAAGAAGGTATAAGTCATAATAGTCCTGTTTCATGTTTATTCCATATTCTACCTCATCAGAATATTCTTAAAAAATGATTAAATAATTACATAAATATCTTAAATATACTAAAAAATTATTTTTATTATGGAAAAATAATTTTTAATCTTCTTTTAAATCTAAAGGGAAATGAAAACATCACTCATGCGTACGTGTGTACTACGACACCCATGGAGCGATATGTTTTTTTCACCACCTGATCATATGGATGGTTAAAATGATTAAAAAAATGAATATATATTATATTTAAGAAATAATAATGATTCTATAAATGTAATATATTACTTACCTTCTTACCCATTCTGTTTATTTGAAATTGATAACATCACTCATGTGTATGAGCGGAATACCATTTCCACAAAGTGATGTGATACATTTTTCATTTTCATATTATAAGAATGGTCATAAAGATATAAATAATTAATAAATATGACATATACAACAAATTTATTATTATTTAAATGTAAAATATTATCTATATATTTATTTTCTACCTATTATAAAAATGAAAATTTCATTCATGCATACATACGAACTACCATCTCCATGAAATATTGTGGTTCATTTTTGTTGACTGAATTGTATGGTTTGTTTTAAAAGTTTATATAGTTTATAAATAAGATAACTATAACATGTATAATATTCTATAGATAATGTGACCAGAACCCCTTTGACCATGATCAACTCACTGATGTGGCTTTGAAGTCGTAAACCGAATGAATCCAAACATCCAACATGAACATAACCATTTTAATAACTAAATAAAACTTAGTAATGAATGAAATAAGGGGAATAATAATAATGAAATAAAAACGAAAAGGTTATTAATAAGTTTAAAACTAATATTATTTTACTATTCATGATTTATAGAATATATTATTCTTGATGAGACCTATGGTAAGATATGTTTCTTTAAAACCTTGTTTTAAAGTATTCCGTATAAATCTTTCTTCTCCAAATCCATATTTTTTAGAAAATTCCTGATAATGTTCTTATTTATAAAAAATATATTATTAAAATTTAAATTTGACTACATTTTAATTTATATTTAATGTTTTTAAAAAGTAATATTTTATACTTTTACAATATGAGTCATTTTGATGATTATTTACCAATGGGAAGTAGAATTTTTTTAACATATAGAGCTTGATCAATTATTCCCACAGTCAAAGAATTTATTCATTGTAAATATTCCATTAAAATTTCAAAATTTATTTTGAAGAAAAATATTTCTATCTATATTATGGGAACTTTCACTTTTAAAACCATCTTCATATGAAACACAAACTTTTTTTCATCATTATGAGATAACTAAAAGTGTTTTTATCATCCATTAAAATGATATTTTCAAGGTATTTGTGATAAAAAAGTTAAAAAATAATTTTTTTATTCATGGAATAATAATTGATCATTATAGAATATAAATAACGAGCTTCAAATAATTCATGATGATCAGTGATCCCGATATAGGTCTCTAATGAATTTGGTGATTAATTGTCTTTAAAGGTAAAAAATGTGAGAGGTAATGAGGTAGGTTACTCCTATGTAATTAACTAGGATTCAATTATTCTGACAAGGGTTATAAAAATTTAACATCAGTTATGAATATTATTCTATTAGATAACTATATTTTTCTTGTACTAAAATGGTTTTTATATAAATAATTTGGTTTAATGAGTTAAGGAAATCATAAAAGTGAAATTTTTGTTTTCTAAAAGGATTGATTTTATGAGTACCCCCATGACTTAGTATACATTAATCTTTTTTTACTATGATTTATGATGGTTTTAAAATGTTTTATTTTAGAAAATATTTCTTTTCACATGTGAAAATGTTTTATTATTGTGCTCAATGTTTTATTTTGTCAAAGGTAAACACCATCATGGGTTTTCATGTATTTTATAGGACTGACAAGATTAATTAACTTTTACATATCATACCCCACTTTGTTTCTATAATCCCACATTTTCAATTTCTTTTAAACAAGATCTATGTATGAGTATAAATTTTAGTAAGGTCATGTTTTAGTATATTGTAAGTCATCTTAATTAAACCAAATGTTTCTTTAATGAAACATTGGTGTAAAAATAAATATCTATTTTTGTAAAAAAAAGTATATAGTGTGAAATTCTTCACTTTATTAAGTTATTTTTTTACCTAATTCTAAAAATCTATAAATAGAAAAGATACCATAAATATAAGTAGGTGAAACCACTATTATAAATCATGCTATTATGTATTGAATAAGGCATGATTTGCTATAGTTTCTATTATAAGAAAGGTTTAGTTACCTTTTTTGGTTAAGAGAATGTTGAGATTAAATTTAAATAGACTATATTTTTATGTTATATTATATTGAGATATATTTTTAAGATTTTTATATTGCTTCATCTTATCCATAATTGTTAATAATTTTTTCTATAGAGGAAACTCGACAACTAAAGTAGGAAGGCATATAGAGGATAATATCACTGTGAATAAGTAACCTAAAATGGTTGGAATAGAGTAGTTTATGGTAGTATTGAATCAGTTGAAACAATATATTAATAATAGCACCCATGAAATAGTGTAACTAAATTATCTATTTTGGAAGAAGTCTTTTATGCATAGTTTCATGAAATAGAACTCTCCTAAATTTGATGGTACTTCAGACCTAGGGAAATATGATTGTTATATCAGTTCCTTGCAAACAAATTTTATATTTTGGGATCTATTAAGCATGAAAAGGTAACTTTTTTTATTTATAATTTTTTTTGTAGTCAATAAATGGTGGTTTATCATTAAAAATACTAAGGAAAAAGATTATATTGATACCAAAGAGTAAAATTAATTTAAAGATATTTTTCTTGAGAAGAATTTTCATAAAGTTATTTTTCAAATGATTGAAAACTATTTTTTATTGTTTATTTAAAAGAAAGACGATTAACTATCTATTTATGAGGATTAT
This sequence comes from Viscum album, assembly GCA_963277665.1. Taxonomy (NCBI): domain Eukaryota; kingdom Viridiplantae; phylum Streptophyta; class Magnoliopsida; order Santalales; family Viscaceae; genus Viscum; species Viscum album. Next base: position 1,007,406,707 of record OY728152.1, on the reverse strand, counting down.
TTAACTAGATTTTCTAGGTATGGACCAAATTTTGTTTTGGACAATGAGTGTAAAATTGTCATATTTTAAATAGGTCTAAAATTATTTTTATAGATATCATTAGCCTCTTATGAATTAGAATATTATTAGGAAGTTGTTTATAATTTCCGAAAAGTTGATATGGTGTTTTTGGGACACTTATATACTTTTTTAATGGAAAAAGTTATAAGATGTTAGGGTGGAAAACAATTAATAATAATTCAACCAAGAAATATAGAGGTAATCACTCCAAATTCTCCAAATATAGTAAAAGAAATTTTATTGAATATTTGGTATGATTAGGGAAGAATTATTGATGTGGTATCCTTAGTCATTTGGCTTGTGATTATAAGGAAAAGAGTTGAAATAAAACCACTAATGAGAAAATAGATTTTCATCCAACAATGATATTGTTTAGTTATAATGGGTTGGGTTATTATGATAATTCATATCCAATGTGATTTTATAAAGGATATAATCATGTAGATTGAAATAAAAAATTTCTGGAAAAGCCTTTTTATACTAATATAGTAGATAATAGAGCATCAAATGAAGCCATGGTAGGTATATTACATATATATTTAAATTATTCTATTTCCTTGTTTGATTTGGGATCCAAGAATTCCTTTATTTATTTTTAAATATAAAGTTAAATGGAAATTCCATCTTAAAAAATGAATTCAAAAATATTAGTAAAAAGTCATGGGGGTAGTCTAAAGGAAACATTAATTTATAGATATCTTGATATATAAATCTATGGAATGAGATTTCCAAAAACCTAATTGTTTTTCCCATTTTATTGTTTCAGGTTTTTTAGGTATGGATTGGATTTCATTTAATCATGAAAATATAGATTGTAGATCAAAATAAGACATATTAATTTTTTTTATTGAGTTCAATTTGTATCTATGAATGCGTTTATGCCTTTTATAATATATGAAGAAGTTGAGAACATAATTAAATATAGTAGTGAAAGTTATCATGAACATATTTTTATAAAGAAAAAAACTATTAAAATAAGTGATGTGATAGTAGTGAATGAATATATGGACATATTTCATAATTATTTTCTTGGTTTTATCCCTTATGAGGAGTTTGATTTTACTATTGAATTAGTTCCTGATTATAAGCCAATTTCGTAACCTTTATATTGAATGTATTAAGTCGAGTTTTTAATAAATAATAGTTATATTAGTTTATTGTTATGGGTTACATCAAACTTATCACTTTTCCTTAGGGTGATCACGTTCTATTTGTTAAAAGGAAGAATAATTCCATGATACTATTCATTAATTATAAATAACTCAATAACATCACTATCAAGAAAAAGTATATGTTGCATCATATCGTTGATTTTTTTATCAACTCTAGGGTGAACAATATTTTTTTAAGATTTATCACATTTCTGGGTACCATCTTCTAAGGATTAAATAGAATAAAATTCCATAGAATAATTTTAGAAGTAGGTATGGTTATTATGAGTTTTTATTAATTTAATTTAGTTTAACAAAAACTACCATATAATTTATTGATCAAATGAATAGAGTTTTCCAAGAGTATTTAGATAATTTTTTGGTTTTTCATATTGATGATATTCGGGTATTATCTAAAAGATATAGATATCATGATAATTATATAAGGATTTTTTTTTCTAAATTTAATAGAAGTTAATTTGTATAAAAAATTTATTAAATATGAATTTTGGATAAAATATATTTATTTTCTTTGGTATATTATTTCTAATTAAGGTAGAACCTGTGATCCTACTAATTGAAACCATATGATTAAAATTAGAATACAAAAACCTTGATCTCGATACAATATTTTTTTTTATTTTAAAATATAGATGCATTATTTATATGGTGATAAATGTGAAATAAATTCTAATCATAAATGTTTAATGTATATATTATTTCAAAAATATTTAACATTAGGAAGAGATGATGGATAAAACTGACTAAGGGTGATGATTTCACAATTCACTACCATCCAATTAAAGAAAAAAGGTATCTCACACCTTGAGTAGAAAATATAATGCATCCTTAACTATGTTATGATCATAATATGATCTTCTAGTAGATAATGTAATGAATAGTTTAATATATATTATATATGAATAAAATTATTCTATTTTGGATAAGGTATTAGTGAAGTAATCAGTATAAAAAAATCAAGATCAAAAGAAAGATCTTGGTTTTCTAGAAAGAGTAAAATAAATCAAGAAGGGTAAGTTTAGTAACAATTATATTGATAAATATTGTGTTATTAGACAAAAAAGATTTTCTGTGTTCCAAGTGACTCCTATTTGAAAGAAGAATTATTATGTGAATCTCATATTTCTCTCTTTTTGATTCATACTTGAAATACTAAGATACATTGATATCTTCAACAAAATTCTTTGTAGGAAGGCATGTAATGAGACTATTTTAATTTTACCATGAAATTTTGAATTTTCAACATTTTAAATCTATGAAAAAAATAAAATAGGGGATGCTTTATCTATTTATAGTAACTAAATGGAAATATGAGAATATATTAATGAATTTTATGGTGGGATTATCAAATACATCTAAAGTTAGTAATGAGAGTTGTGTTATTTTTTGTTTTCTGACTAAAGCATTGAATTTTTTTCCTATTTAGTATACTTTATTTTTGGATGAAATTTCTAGAAATTATATTAAAGAAACAATTATATTACATGAATTATATATGTATATAATATATAATCATGTTTCTAGATTTAACTCAATTTTTTGAATAAATTGAAAAGTAATTCGGCAATGGATCGAATTTCAGTACACAATTTTATCCTCAATCTGATGGATAGGTGGAATAAGAAATTAAATATTGGATGATATTATTTTGTCTTTATCTTTTGATTATCATGCTAGTTGGAATAAAAATATTTCATTGGTTTAATCTTCTTTTAACAACATATTTCATTCTAGTATACTGATAGAACATTTTGAGGAATTTTATAAAAAGATCTATCAAACTCTAGAATTTTGGGATGAGTTTGATGAAAAGTAGTTTTTATGACCAGAATTGGTAAATTAATTTTTAGATAATGTAATGATAACTCAAAAAAATATGAATATAGCTCATAGTATATTAAATATTTATATAGATAATATAAATAATGATCTCTCATTTGAGGAAGGAAACTTGTTTTTCTTAATGTATCTCCATTGAAAAGTGTAATTCATTTGGGAAGAAATGGAAAGTTAATTCCCTGGTTTACTAATACATATGAAATTTAGGAAAATATTGAATCATTTTCGTAAAGTGTATATTTAATTCTGATTTTATCTTAGGTGGATGATGTGTTTCATGTTTCTTTTCTAATAATGTTTGTACCATATACATATCTTATTTTGAGCCTGGAAGTGATAGAGTTAGAGGATAATCTCCCTTATGAAGAAAAATCAGTTCAAATTTTGTATCATAGAGATACGTTACTATGGAATAATATTTTTTCTCTATGTCATGGTTTTATGGAAGAATCATATGATTTTGGAAGCAATATAAGAATCATAGAATGCAATGAGGGAAAGATACACTACTTGTTTAAGTAATGAATAAAACTACAAGGACTAAATTTTCTAATAGGTATGAATGTGAAAACCAGGTAATATTATATATTAAACAATATTATGAATAATAATTATAATTTTTTTTATTTACATTCATCACAGTTTTATGAATAATTTTATAAAAGTTTTCAGTCAAAAAAGGAATTGTTTTATTTAACTATATTATATTTTCATGAATTACATGGTTTTATTTAATATATAAATTTCAAGATTTTATAAATTTAATTTTATAAATATTTATTCATTTTTGAAATAAAATAATTATATATATCTCATAATTTTTTTTTATATTTTTTGTAAAAGACTGAATTTTGAGTGAATAGTGAAAAATAATGATTTTTTCCAAATAATAAATTTTTTTATTTATAAAATAATTATTTAGTTGTATAATTCTATTTTATATTTGGGTTTAAATAAAATATAAACATTTAATTAAAAATAAACTAAAAAATTCCATATGAATCAATATTATATTTGGTTTTGGTAAAAGATACTTTTTATGGTTGAAAACACAATTTCCAAAAAACTATTTTTCATTAATTTTATGAAAATATATTAAAACTAATTTATAAACCTTCTAAAAATTGAATCTTATGAGAAAATATTCCATATTTGGAATCATTATGTTCAAATTTATTAATGATATTAATTTCAATTTTTATCATTATGAACAATAATGATGGTAAAAATGTGACACCCTAATAAAGGGTGAATCAAGATAATTAAGGTAAAAACCAAGTGATAAGGCCAGAAAGTCATATATTAATTCTTATTGGATGATATTATTTTTAAACTTATCACATTATAATACAAATTTTATATTTTTTCCCCACTTTACCCCCAGTAAGAATTTATAATATTTAAGAGTTCAGAAAGATTACAAGTGTGTTACCCCCCTCACTTATAAATGGGAACCCCCTCTCCTACATTATTCACTCATTTTAAGAAATATATTTTATTCAAAACCCACCAAAATATATCCCCAATATATCTTCCCATGATCTAGATTTATTTTTATTCTCAAAAGACCAATCATATATGGGTTAAGGGGTAAAACGATGGGAGATATCTTCGGAGAATGTATAAGTCCTAACTGGCATATTTCAAGTTTATTTCTTCTTTTGACTTCCCAAAATCTTCATAAAAATGATTAAATAATAAAAATAGTACCATAAATATAAATAAATGTTATTATTATTATGTTAAAATACCTTTTCACCACCCTTTTCACCTTATAAGAAATGATAATGTCGCTAATGTGTACATGTGGACTACTACTCAATGAAGTCATGTGTTTTTTTGTCATCAGAAGATCATATGCATGTAAAAATGATAGAAAAAATGAATATATATAATATATTTTTCATAATTATGATTCTACTGATGTAATATATTACTTACCTTCTTTCACTTTCCATCAAATGTAAATTGATAATGTCACGCGTTTGTATGTGTGGAATACGAACTCCATGATGAGATTTGATTGATTTTTCATTTTCACCCTATAAGTATAGTCATAAGGATGAATTTAAAGAATTTTTATGAAATTTGTAAAATATTTTTTATTATATAAAATTAAAATATTATCAAATTTATTTCTTTTTCACCATTTTGAAAAATTAAAATGTCATTCATGCATACTTATAGACTATATTCTATATGGAATGACTTGGTTCTTTTTTCCAGACCATCTTAAAGGGTTGATTTTAAAATTGTATCTAATGTATTAATAGATAAATATAACATGTTTAGGATTTTAGAGATAACTAAACCATAACCTCTTTTAGCATGGTGAATGAACTAATGTGGTTTTGAGGTTATAAAAAAAATGACCACAAAATGACCAACATGATATTATACATATTTGTAAATAAATAAAACATGATAATAATGAAATGAAATGATAATTTTTATTAATAATGTTGAAAAATAATGTAATTTTATTACTCATGAGTTTTTGAACGTACCAAGAAATATGAGACATAAGTTAAGTGATTTTTTCAATGAAAAATTCCTTTAAAATATTTATCCTCCAAATCCATGTTCTTAAAAATATTCCTAAAATATTCTTATTTTTTCACAAAATATTTTTAAAATGAATTTTCAACTACATATGAAATTATAAAAACCATTCACTTTATTTCAAATTAATTCCTGATTTATTACATAATATTACACATAATTCAACCTAGATGATCTATAAGTATAGTGTATTTGGTAATTTGGTACATTACATAACAAATTAAAATAGGAAATACATCAGCTTTATTAAAAACATCCTTAACATTATCAAAATATTCCATGGATATAAAAACTACATGAGATAACTTGAGGAGATACATAAGAAAGGGGTGAGATATAAATACCAATAATGAAAAAATATGGAATAAGGAAACACATGATATAAAATTGGCATATTGATGCAGGAATAAAAGGAACATGAATAATAAGGTATGATATAGCATGATGACATAATGAAAAAATGGGATTTTTAGAAACAACTTAAAAGTACCACAACCCAACCTTTAAAATTAGTATTATTTTTATTTATTGTCTTTGGTTAACCTCTTCAAGGTTTCAGTTGAGTGCTTGTTTAATTTTTTTTGAGGTTTGATGAGTTTGGTGGGTTTCAGACTGGTGCGCGGGCACCGTAGGGTTGGCAGTAATAGTGCGTTCAACCCAGGTTCCCCTACAGTTTCCCACTAATTGGAATAATATAATTTATGAGAATCAAATAAGGAATATGTTTAAAAACAAAATAATAATAATAATATTTTTAAGATATAATATTATTTTTATTGAAAATTTTTAATAATAATTTTATCATTAAAATTGTTACTAATATAATTATTATTAAATTGTAATTAATATCATAATTATTTAAAATGAAATGCATAAAATTATTATTATTATTTTTATAATAATTATGTTATTATTAATTTTAACATCACTATTATTATTATAATAATAAATAAAATAACCCTAGCGCCCCTTCCCTCTTCGAGCCGCACCCCCCCCCCCTTCGCGTTTTCCCTATGCAAAAAACCCCCTCCAGCCTTATCCCTTTCACCAGTGACAAACTTCCCTATTCACTCTCCATCATGCAAGGATTCCCCTCCTCCACTAATCCCTCTAACTTATGTGAAATAAACCCCCTTTCTACCTCCAATATAGCCTGCACAACCCCCCCTCTCCCGGTATGGCTTCGGCGAACCCAACCCCCCTGTCCGGTGACTTTTCAGTGTGGCCCGAACCCCCTGCATAGTGCCTCTTCCCTACTTCAGTGTACCTATGTTTCCCCTCCCAAAAAACACACCCCTCTTATAGTCTATTGTTATTTCATTTATTTTTTGTGTTTTTCTTTAAATTTACCAACCCTAACACCACAGATTGTGTTCGCATTGTCTAGGGTGTGCAATTAGTCTGTGAGGCATTGTTCCTCCTTCCATTGAGGTTCCATCCTTTCTTCAAATTTCATACCATTGATTCTTGGGTTTTGTTAATTAATTATTAAAATGTGTTTAACACTATTATTATGTTCATAATTAATTCTTGGTAACATTATCTTATTGGTAGATTTGATTAAAAATATGTTTTAAATTGTTTATTTATTCCCAAGAATAAGACTAGAAAATTTGGCTTGAATAAATGTCATTATCTTTAAATTGTTGTGTTGGTTGTTTTGAGTGGTGTTGGACTGTAGAAATATTTTTTATAAATTGTTTAATTTGTATGGTTATTCTTTATGGAACTTGGGAGTTTAATGAAATGGTTTGATGAGTTAGTGTTGGTGTGTATGTGTGTGGTTTCTTCAGAAATGGTTGGAAAATGTTGTCTGATTTTTCCATTGGATGTGGCCACAACCATGGATGCATGGATTGAACACATGGATGGACCTTCAATTGATGATGACGTTTGGAGTGGTCCTTTTTTTTGAACCCTATTTTCTTAAAAAGAACTATTACCTAATTTCTCTCTATATTTTTGATGAATGGTTCCATGGTTTATAAAAAATCTTGGGGGTGGTTTCCAAATATTTTGGAAAGGTTTTATGACTTGTTTGGTGTCTTATAAAAGGTAGTTGATTCTTGAAATGGGTGAATACCTGTTTGGAACCTTTGAGTGCGTTGTCTGTGTTTTCAACTTAGTTTTGTGATAATGTGAATTTTTTAGATAAGGTACCGTTTGGACATGGTGTTATGTTGGAGGGTGGGTTTGAAATTAAAAGGTTAATTGGAAAAAACATATAGGAATGGTGATTTCATATTTTTGGAAATGATTTTGAGTTGTTTCTTTCTTTTTGATAAATATACCATGGATGTGTAGAACATGAAACCCCATTTGTAATTTTGAATTGGTATTTAAAAAACCCCTCTCAAGTTTGGGTTCCATGCCTAGTTGTTGATCCATGACATTGGGAGGGGCCTTAGTATAGGACCCCCTTGTGTATTGAATGTTATGGAAATGGACTATCATTGAGGTGGTCGGGGTGGTACCAAATTGTAGTTTGATCTTTGTTTTATATATGTGGCCTATTGTTTGAAATGTGTGACACACACCCTTGAGAAATATAATGGGAACCTAGCATAAAAAATTGGTTTTCCAAGAAAGGTTGTTGCACTAGTTTAGATTACACCTTACCTAGTAGCCCATAATAGGGGTTGTTTTGTTATTATTATTATGGGTTTGGGCCCCTTGATCAAGCTAGGTAGGGAAATGGTCAGACATTAGGTAATTATGACATCATTGAGTAGGGAATACCTTCAGGATGAGTCACATGTATAGTACATTCTGATCTTACTCTGTATTCCTAGGATTTCACGTGTTTCCTTGCTACCAGTAGTACTAGATCCATTTCCCTCATTGTGTGGAAAAATTCTCTTTACACCTAGTTTTGGTATTTTTTGGATAATGATGAATGTGTGATTATATAAAAAAATATTTCAATCAGATTTTTTGAAAGAGAAAGTAAAAATATTTTTTATTTATTCATGTATTTGGTTATAAATTAAGAGGGAAAAGGATCATGTTTGTTTGATTTAAAAAGAAAAGTGTATATGAAAACCTAATTTTATAATATAGTTGAAATTAGTATTAATAGAATGTTTTTGGGAAGAAATGACATGGATTTTTTTGGTGGTTACCCACTGAGTTTTTATCTCACACCCTACCTATACCACTTGGTGTTAGTAGACCCATGTTGCTTTACAGGTTTAACCATTGTTCAGGGTTCCTAGCAGGTTCTCATTGTTTGAGAATAGTTGGTCTTATAGTTTCTGGTTATGAAGAGGTCACATAGAGGTCTCGTGGTGGCGAGTCAGTCTATTAGTTTTAGTTTCATCTCTGTATCTTAGTTTTCAGTTGGTTTAGTTTTATTTTTTAACTGAATCTATTTATAATTTTATTTAAGGTTCAGTTTTGTGTGTTTCTATGTTATTTTTTTATTCAATTTATTTATCTGGTTATGGTTATTTATTTTTGGAATAAATCATTCCCACATGTATGTTTTGTTGTCGGACACTAGTTTCCAGCCCATGGGGATCGGGAATGCCCTTTGGGCCATGTGAAAGACTAGATCGGGTGACTGGTTCAGGGTCGACCCACGTTGGTTCATGAAAAAAATGGTATCATAGAAATCCCTTAATATTTGGGGTGTCCGGTAGATGGAGATTATCATTTTTGGGTGTCAGGAGGCAGGTTACAGGTCCGTGCTAGATTACCACCACTCGTGATGAGATCTGTGTTACTAGGGGTAGTCCATGTTTTGAGTCTTTTGTCTTTGTTTTTTGATTTAGGGACAAAAATAGTGGTGAATCAGTGTCACACTATGTCCCCACATGGATTAGCGACCCATGTGGAGCCCAAGTTCACAATTGAAGGTCCTCTTAGTGTTATTTCTTACTTGGGATGTGGCCCATTACTATGTCGCCGGGTTAGGCATAAGCACTAGTTCCTCATTTTGGGTTAGTTTTGTGCATGTTGTGTTTAATTTTTGTTTTGGTTGGTGTATGTATGATGAAAATGAAAGTGGATTTTAAAATGGAAAAATAAATTTAAAAATTGAGGTGTTTTTTATGAATGGTTTTAAATGGGTAAAATATCATTTTTTAAAAAGACTTTTTGCTAGTGTTTGTATATGTTTGGCTTATGATCATGTTACACTTGGCATGGGGTGTTTATTTTGGTTTCATTTATTCTTTTTTTGGGATTTCAGGTCATTTTCATCAACATGAGGTGTTTATTTTGATTGATTTTTGGCTTGATGCCTGTTTTGATTGTGTTTTTTGGGTTGTTCTGAATATGTCACCCAAAAATATCACCAGAAGTTGTTAATGAGTCATGCCCAATTCTAGTTTCTATAGATTATTGATTTTTCTTCTAGGATTTTGGGGTCTGTTTGGGGAAGTGAACTGGTTTGAGGGGTGAATAACATGTCTTTGGGTGGTTGGGGACTCCCAAGTTTGTTATAGTTCATATTATCTGGGGTTTAGTAGATGGTCTATCCTTGGACCAATGGAGGTGGATTTCTCATCATAGTTGGAGTTCGGAAGATGTGGGAGGTGTTGAAGTCTGTCATCATATAATGGATCATACCTAATGAGGCGAAGGATAAAAGAGGTAAGAACCTATTCGTAGTTAACAAGGCTAGTGGTTGGTGAAGTCCTATGTCGTCTACTTCAAGGAGTTGGCATTTGGAGTGCAAGTGCTTGGAAAATATTGTGCCTATCATCATTTATGAGGGTTCCCCATCTTTCAAAAGTGGTGTATGAGAGGAACCTATTTATGAAGAATCACTTTTGTCAGTGTCAACTTTTAGTTTGTTAGAACACTTTTTTGATGTGGCATCGGTATTTCCGATTCTGGCATTCCAAGCCGTCTTGTCACATCCTTCCGAATCCTCACCGTCATTTCATCTATTTAGTTCATTGGGGAAAGTTCTGTAAGAAGAACCATTCTAGGAAAGAGTTATGATCGGGGGGGGGGGGGGGGTTTAGTTTCTGACTATGTGGCATAAGATTCTTCTCCCATCAGAGCCCCAGCCTTAGGTCTCAGGGTGAAGCTTGCGCATAGTCAGAAGTTTCCAAAGATAAATTAAACATTGGTCTGGGTTTTGTTTCCAGCTTTGGGGTGTAAATATCTAAAATTTTATTATTTAGCCTTGTTTCCATTGTAAGTTCATCCATTTTTGTAGTTGTGTGACAAACTCTCTTTATCACAACCCAATCATTTGTGTCTATTCTAAGTGTGGAGTATCTAAATCGTCCGTTTTCCTTGAGGGGTGTTTGGACCATGAGATAACAAGTCCATTTTGGTTTTTGTTTCAGCTGTATTCATTTTAAAATGTTTGTGTATTATTAAATGGGTGGATGATGTTTCTGGTCCACTATCTAGTTCGGGTTTCTTTTCATGGTTTTGGCGGTGTTTCTATTTTCCCTTATGTAGAGGGGTTTCAGTTATTATAGGAGATCTCCCTTTTTCTAGTGTTTTGGTATGCCGGGTTGCCTTGTAATAGGCCTCTTTTTTAAAACATGGTGGTTAAGTTATTCTATTAGCATTAAAGAAGTTGGTTGAGTTTGAGTTAATAGTTCCTTAGTTTTCAGTGGTGGCGAGGCCATTGTTTGGGTAGGTTCGGATTTGGAGTTCCAATGTTAGCCCCTCCTTGAGGTGGTGTGTTTGAATTTTAAAGTTTCTATATAAGTGAATTTTTTGTGGTGGGGAGAACCCCCCTCCTGTTCTCCCCTTGTTTTGGGTTGTGGTTTCATCTAGATCGATCGAGTGTGACTTGGGGAACAAATAGTCACCCCATAATTTCGTGTTTCTCTTGGTTATGTTTGGTCATGGACTCAATTCTTGACTAAAATTCCGCTTGGTTACTTTTTGGGGAATGAAATTTTTGTGGTGGGGATAATTTTCACACCCCGACCTTTAAAATTATTTTATTTTATTATTTCTTGGCTTCGGTTAGCCTCATCCAAGTTCGGGTTGAGTATTGGTTTAAAATTTTAGATGTTTTATGAGTTTGGTGGGTTTCAGACCAGCGTGCGGGTACCACACAGTTGGCAGTAACCATGAGGTCAGCCTGGGTTCCCTTGTGGTTGCCCACTACAGAGAATAATACATTTTTTTGAGAATAAAATAAGGAATATTTTTAAAAACAAAATAATTATTATATTTTTTGTGTAGATAATAATATTATTATTATTTAAAAAAATTGATAATATTTTTTATCATTAAAATGGTTACTAATATAATAATTTTTAAATTTTTATTAATAGAATTGTTATTTAAAATGAAATACAGAAAAATATTATTATTATTATTATTATAATTATGTTATTATTAATATTAACATAATAATAATAATAATTATTATTATATAAAAAAATTAAATAACCCTAGTTACCCCTTACCTGTTTGCAGCACAACCCCCCTTCATGTTTTCCCTGTGCACCAAACCCCCTTCAGACTTCTCCCTTTCACCGATGCTGAACTCCCCTACTCCATATCCCTTGTTCATGGAGGCCCCTCCTACACTGCTCCCTCTTTTTTATGTGCACTGAACCCCCTTGAACCACCCACTATAGCGCAGGTGACCCCCCTTCCAGGCGTTCCTCCATCGAAGTTTCCCCCCTATCTGGCAGCTTTCTGGCACATTTATAACCCCCTACATAGGGCCTCCACCTTGCTCTAGCATAAACATGATTCCCCTCACTAGTATTCCTCTCTTATTCCGTTATGTTGGGATTTTATTTCTTATTGGTGTTTTTCTTCAAATTAACCTAACCATAACACCCCGTATTGTGTTTCGTGTGTTTTTCTCATTGTCTAGGATGTGCGATTGGTCCGCAGGGCATTATTCCTCCTTCCTTTGAGGTTTCTTCATGTTCACATGGATTGAGGTAGGTGTTTCAATGTCCCTTCTTAAAATTTTATACCATTGATGATTGGGATTTATTTATTAATTCTTAAAACTTATTTCACACTATTATCGTGTCCATAGTTTATTCTAGGTACCATTCTCTTGTTGGTAGATTTGATTAAAAATTGTCTTTAAATTGTTTGTTTATTTATGACCATGAATATGACAATCCAATTTGGTTGGAATAAATTTCCTTATCCTTAAATGATTGTATTGTATGTTTTGAGTGGTGTTGGATTGCAAAAATATTTTTTGGAACTTGTTTACTTTGTATTAGTTGGATTAATGGTACTTGCAGTTTAAATGAATTTTTTTGATAAGTTAGTGTTGGTGTGTGTGTGTGTGGTTTCATTAGAAATAGTTGGAAAATGGACCCTCATTATTCCATTGGATGTGGGCACACCCATGGATGCATAGAGTGAACCCATGGATTGGCCTTCAAATGATGACAGCATTTGGAGTGGTCCTTTTCTTGAACCCTATTTTCCAAAAATGAACCATTACCTTATTTTTCTATTTCCTTTAATGAATGGTACCATGGTTTACAAAACAGTTTGGGGGGGGGGGGTTCCAAATTTTTGTGAAAGGTATTTTGACTTGTTTGGTGTTGGATAAAAAGGTAGTTGATTATTGAGATGATTGAATGCCTGTTTGGCACCTTTGAGTGCATTGTGTGTGTTTTCAACATAGTTTTGTGATAAATAATATTTTGGAGATAAGGGACCATTTGGTCGTGGTTTCATGTCTGAGTGTGGGATTGAAACTAAAAGGCTATTTGACAAATTCATATTGAAAAGGTGATTTATTAACGTTGGAAATGGTTTTGAGTTGTTTCTTTCTTTTTGATAAATTTACCCTGGATGGGTAGAACATAAAGGCCCATTTGGAATTTTGAAATGTTATTTAGAAAACCCATCTCGAGTTGGGGTTCCTTTCCTAATTTGTGATCCATGAGATTGGTAGGGGCCTTAGTTTAGGACCCCCTAGTGTATTGATTATTATGGAAAGGGACTATCCTTGATGTGGTCAGGGTGGTTCCAAATTGTGTGGTGTTCTTGGTTTTATATATGAGGCTTATTGTTTGAAATGTATAGAACACCCCTTGAAAACTATATATGGTAACCTAGCAGAGAAAAGAGGTTTACCGAGAATGATAGTTGCACTAGTTTATATTACGCACTCGTTAGTGGCCCATAGCAGGGTTTTGGCCCCTCAACTAGGCCAGGTAGGGCGACAGTCGGGTGTTAGGCCGTTATGACGTCATTGAGTATGGAATTCATTTCTGATGAGTCAAATGTATAGTATGTTCTATTCTTCCTCTATGTTCCTTGCATTTCTCATGTTTTTCCTCTATGAGTACTACTAGAGTCATTTCCCTCGTTGTGTGGAAACCTCCTCTTTGCACGTAGTTTTGGGATTTTTTTTGGAAAATGATGAATGTGTGATTACATAAAAAAGATTTCAATTAGATTTTTTGAAAGGGAAAGAAAAACTCCTTTTTTTCTTTCGTATTTTGTTTTAAATTAAGAGGTAAATGGATCATGTTTGATTGATTTAAAATTCAAAGTATATATATAAAACCATAAAATTATAATATAGTACAAACTAGTATTAATGGAATGTATTTGGGAAGAAATGACATGGATTTTTTGGTGGATACCTACTATTCTATTAGCTCACACCCTACCTATACCACTCAGTGTCAGTGGACCTGAGCTATTTTGTAGGTTAATCCTCTATTCAGGTTTCCTAGTAGGTGGTTGTTGTTGGACCATAGCTGGTCTTATGGTTGGTGGTGACCAAGAGGTTACATGGAGATCACGTGGTGGCAGTTCAAACGTTTTGTTTTAGTTTCACCTCAGCATCTTATTTTTCAGTAGGCTGATTTATATTTTGTAACTGAATCTATTTATACATTTATTTGAGGTTCGGTAGTTCATGTTGCTACGTTTTTAATTTATTCCATTTATTTATCGAGTGATGGTTTTTTATTTTTGGCTTAAATATTTCCCACATGTATGTTTTGATTCCTGACACTAGTTTCCAACCCATGGGGATTAAGAACACCCTTTGGGAAATGCTGTGGATCGACTTGGGTGACCGGTTCCGGGTCTACTGGAGTTGGTTTGTGACAAAAAAAATACATCATAAATAATTGGTTAGGATAAATACCAAGATAAAATTATTTTAAATGTACCAAAAAGGAATCAGGATCAATCCCTATCCCAACATGACATCTCATGAGACTAAACAATTACCAATGCATTGGAGTTATATATAATTATAGGTGCACCCATCACTTTCATTCCACTCTCTTTCTTAAGTGTGCCACATAGATCATGAAACATGGATTCATTCATTTTCATAATTTATTCCATTATTAAGGGGTATATAATATATACATGTAAGGCCCATGTCGAAGAAGTATAAGTGTATAAAGGTGAATACCCTTGATAAGAAATGGGTATGGTATTCCTTAAACAATTATTTTTATCATTCAAAATTGTGTTGAAATTTCGACAGCATAACAACATCATATAAAAATTTATAAAATGGGTTGATGAGAGTGAAAGGAGTATCTCAACATTTTCACATAAAATGGTAAGTAATAGGGACATTAAAATACAGATCCCAATATAAGGAAGTTATGATGGAAGAATACAATAATAATGAAACTTGAATAAAGAAGGGAAGGTGAGGTAAAATAATGGAAATATTGAGAGTTCCCTATCATCAGTACTCACCCCACATGCCTCCCAGTTTTTGAAATTTTCCATCTTCCCTCAGTTACATGGATATGGGTATAATAGAGAATCCTTCAAGTTCATTTCATCCTTGTTCAATGAGCGATGCTCTGGGGTTTTCTTATGGGGATTTCCCATTGTTCCCTTATATCCCATCTCAGCCATCTGTGTAGGATCCTTCAGGTAGTTATAATCCTATATTTCCCTTATAAACTTCCTTTACAATTGGATCGGGTAATCCGACTATGGATCTGTCCTTTAAATCGGTAGTGACTGGTGAGTTTTGATTGATGGATCATCCCCCTCTTCCAATGATTATTCCCATTTCTCTAGAAATAAAGCAATAGAAAATGGTGGATGGGTTTCTAGCCATATCCCTTTTGGAAGATAAACTTTCAAAGGACTTGAACTATCATTATTGGTCCCTCATCATGATGTTCGGTAATGTCCATACTTTTTATTGGTTTTTTCTAGATTCATTGACTCCTAGGATTTATCTATTGTCAAATCAGTTTCTATTATCTATAGGAAATCCTTTTGTGTTCATTTATTCTCTAAATTGGATTATATTCAGGCTTGGTCTATGGAGGGCCTATCTTGCAGTCATTAAAGGTTTCTTCTCCTTTAGTGGTCTATTAAAGTTTATCGTGGTAAAGACTCTTCAGTGGTGGAATTGTGGATTCATATTCCAGGATTCCATTTAACTTTTTAGAATCCTATAGTTCTAAAAACAATTGGTAATGCTCTTGGTAGCTTTTTATGTGTTGATGTGGCTACCTTGAGCATGGAGCACACAAAAATGGAAAATATATGCATGGAGTTCGATCTGTCTTCCTGTTTTCTAAATAGAATTAATTTGAGTGCTGGAGAAAATATTAATATATGGAAAAATATTATTTAACCTTAGTACCCAAGTTTTTCCTCTCTCTACAAAATTTAAGGACACTAAGTTTCTTTTGGTAGAAACCATAGTCTTCGAGACCAAGTCTCGGATGTGGTGCTATTTTATGAATGTGAACTTATTCTTATGAAATCCTTAGACATTATTGATCATGTTACTTATAGTATTTCTTATTACATTGTTTTAATCTTGGAAAAATATACAATAAGTTAATCGGTGGGAGTTAATGATCTAGATTTGGATGATCTTGTCCTGTATTCATCTTCTGGTACCTAGTCTTCCCCCAATGAGTTAGTCTCCATAGAAGTGTCCATTTTTATTTTTCTAGGACCACTTATGATCACATATGTTTATACCTCAGGTATCTCTCATGTAGTGCTGGTTTCCCCAAATTTTCATGGAGGTTCTGCGGTCCCTTATCTAGAGATTTTTAAAGGCCATGTTTCAAAAATTTAATCTAACTTGATTAATACTTCTGCTCATCAGGATATAATAGTGGGGGGTTCATCTTCTTCATTACATCATTTTGCCTCTTCCCATGGAACTAGTTGTTTCTCAAGAGTAGATAGTTTTGATGTCTAAAGATATAGTTTCCAATCCCTTGAACTTCTTGTTCCCTTCCCCTCACAAAGGCTTGTAAAATTCTTCTTACCAATGCACATAATCCTACTCATAATTACTTCATGGTGCTGGAATATTATAGAGTGGATTAATTTCAAAAATAATCATTTTAAGTATATTTTATTCGATTAAATCTAACATTCATCCCAATATCCTTGAAACACATTCCAAATCCAAATCATCCATACATGGTTTATGTCTATAGGACAATAACTCAATCTACTTATGATTAATTAAATTATATAGAATATTAAGGGTATGGGATCCTTGTATAAGAGGTAATTCATTATAAATACCATTAAATAAGGAGGTTTTTCATTATTGGACATCCTAAAACCTAATCTCAAACATGATTGCATCAATGATATGTCTAGATGTTTGTATTTCAGTCATTTTTTTCATGGGAATCCAGTTAACAAGCACATTTGGAACCTCTAGAATGGTCACATTACTTTGTATTTAATATATAATTATATTAAACATATCCCCATTAATGTTAGTATAAATGGGGGTTATTTATTTTTGTCTTTTTTTAATACTGGTTATGATGTAGTACAAAGAAAGTATCTTTGGGACTCCCTATCTGCCTTTAATTCTGGTTTGAACACTTGGTTTGTTGGAGGAGATTTAAATACTATTATGTACATGTCTAAAAATAAGGGAGGGATATTTATCCTTCAAATGGGATTCCATATTTTATTTATTTTACTACATCTAGTCAACTCGGGATTTGTGGTATTTAGGTGATTCATATACTTGGTGTAATAATGAATTGGGTAGTAGTAGGATTTGGAGTAGACTTGATAGATTCCTAGGTAATTTACAGGATATATCAAACTTCCCAAGATAATCTATCACCCATATTTATATCTATTTATCTAATAATTATCTTATCCTTATACATGTCCATTATTCTAGGGAGGTCAAGAAGGGTTTAATTTATACAAGTCAGTGGTGGAAGTAGGAAGGTTTCTGGGAGATGGTATTAGATTTTTGGGATGCTCCAGTTCAGGGTTTTTCTTGGTTTTATCTTAATAATAATCTAATAAGGTTAATGGTTTTCATCATCACCTAGATTTTTTTTCTTTCTGATTAGGATTATGACTTGAATAGTATTTGGGAGGATATTAGACAATATGATATTTAGTTAAAAATTTAATGGGATGATGATAAGTATTCTATTTTGACTAGTAATACTCAATGGTTGGAGGATATTTTAATTGATCATGATATTTCTAAAGGAGAAAGATTAAAATATAGTTGTATTAAGGTTGGGGACATGAATAATGCTTACTTTCATGCTTGTATTAGGGAGAAGATATTTAATGGAAGAATCAATCTTCCTCTACCTAATTGTAATTTCACCAGTGATAAAAGTATTGAAATTCCCTCAGATAATTATCATTTCATTGAATCTATATCTAGTCCAAGGTAGGGCCATAATGATTCTTTTTAGAATTGGGTAGCTAATGATACTTTCTTTGATAATTTTACTTCTTTTTTCTTTTGATTTGGATAATCAATGATTGGGTGCTCTCCTGGGTGAAGAAGATATTTTGGTTTCTATTAAGTCTCTAAATCCTAAAATCTTACCTATTCCCAATGGATTTCAAGTTTCTTATTTTTTTTGAATCTTTGATCATTATTATAGAGTATGCGGTGTGTGTTCTTCGTGATTTTTTCAAGGGTGGTCCTTACCAAGATTTTCTTCAACTACTATTTTAGCTCTTATTCTGATACTCAATCATCACAAATATTATGGGAATTTTCAGGCTATTAATATGTGGAATTTCTCTTAAAAAGTGTTTTCCACTATTCTTAATAAAATTCTGTCTCTTCATCTTCCTATCTTGTTTTCAAAGGAACAACATGGATTTATTGATAGGAGAGGAATTTAGAGAGCTGTAGGTCTTAATTAGGAAATGATTGTTGATCTTCAAAAAAGTGTGTTTGGAACTAATGTGATGGTAAATATTAACATTGAAAATGCCTATGATTGACTAGACTGGTTCTTTATCATTAAATTTATCAAAAATGTGGTTTTTATAGGTGGGTGGATGATCTCTTCTTTAGGTGATTTTCCTATACATGGTTTTATATTTCTCTAATAGGAAAAAGGTTTGGTTTCTTCAAATCCTAATGGGGCTTGAGATAAGGTGATCATATCTCTCCAGTTTTATTCATTCTAGCATAAGATGTTCTCAGTAGAAATCTCCAAAAGAGTATTTATGATGGTTTGATTCATTATTTAAAAGGGAGGAATGGATTATCCGGAATTTATAATTTTATTTTGAAGATGATATAATATTTTCCCTCAATGGTGGTGCCCATTCCATTTGTAATTTCAAACTATCTTATCATGAATATTATAGTAAAGTCGACCACCATGTTAATACAAAAAAGTGGAGTTTTTATTTCCAATACGTTTTTATCCAGGAGATACTTTCTCATTCAAAATAGTATTAGTCGGGATAAACATAATTTTTATATGGAATAATAGGGTGCACCTCTTTTTAAAGGGAGAGTTAGAATATATCACTATATTAAATTTATGATTATAATTATGGGAAGGATTCAAAATTGGAAAATTCATTTTGTTTCCATTGGGGAATGATTACTTTAGTTAACATGCTCATTTCTTCTATCCCTATAAATGTTTCATATATGCGTAGTCCTCTAAAAGTGGTGATTATAAGTATTTAATGTATTATTATTTTTTATATGGGATTATCATCATGAATAAATACATCATTGGTAATGTTAGTATAGATTGGAAAAACCTTTTCAAGGGGGGGGGGGGGGTTTAATCTCAAAGGTATTGAAGACGATATGTGGTTTTTGTAAGATAAAATGGTGTGGGAAGTTATTTTTAGTGATTCTATATGGTCGATTTTTATATAAAGTAAATATGTTGACTACCCCTTTGATTGGGCTGGAAGTTGTAATGGTTCGCATCTTTGGAAAAATTTGAGAAGAATCTTCCCTCTGATATTGGAGAATTCTCATTGGATTGCTGGGTGTGGTGATATTTATTATTGGATGCACAAATGATCTGGTTCCATTTGGTTTTTTATAACCTATCCAACCTTGGATATCGGTGTTAGACTGGCTAGTGATCACCCTTGGTTCCCTGATGTAGTGCTCAATGAGGATAAAAAGGAGGTTCTGCATAATATATACTTTTAAGAGGATCCTAATAAGTGTTATATTACTTCCTCTTCTACTGGTAAATTAACTTGTTCTATTTTTAATTTCATGATTCATCTTGTATCTAATTTAGAGAATATGTGTATTATATTATGGTGTAAGGATTTTCTCCGAAATTATGTTTTCTTCTTTGGAGAATTTCATATTGTGTTATTCCTACAGATGATAATGTTCAATGAATCGACATTCCTCTTACATCGAAATGCAAGTGTTATATTAATTCTAAATTTGAATCTGCTCTTCATCTATTTTGAAAAAGTGTTTGGATTTGTATTTATAGGTTCAAGTGGTTGTATTTCTAAAATTCAGTGGCATCATGAAGTATGTTGATCCTTTTTGCAGGTAGTATGGGAGTTGTAAGAGAGGGATGGTGCACAAGCTAAGGGTTGGTCATGTGTCATCATCACGGCTTGTTGGACTTTATAGGAGAGGTGTAAAGATTTATGTCAATAGGTTTTTTTAAAAAATATTCATTATATTTGGTGATATTTTCTAGATATTCTCTATTAGATTGTTAGGTAGTGTAAAAATGTGAATATCTCCTTGGATGGAAATTAATTTGTGTTGACTGGCTGTTTAACCACGGAAAATATTTTTGGGTGAGGATCTCCTAGTGTTTGGGTGGATAGAAGCCCCATGGATATGGGATCATGTTAAATGTGGATGGTTCTTATTTTCAAGGAACAATACATGGTGAAGGTTTTGTTCATGATGGTAGAGGCTCAATAATTGTGTACTTTTCTTCTTTTATGGGAAGCATATTTTATTGGTGGCAGAGGCATTGTCAATGCTTATTGGGTTCAACATATATAAAGAAAGAGATATTCACCTGGCTATTATTGAATTAAATTCTTCTACTATTTATAATGCCTATAAAGGTCAGATGTCTTTTCCTTGTAATATTATTTACCTTATATGTACTTTTAAGGATCTTTTTCTTTAATATATATTAGTTCTTCACACATGGAATGAGGGTAACATGTTGGAAGATATTATTACTTCAAAATTTAACTTGGATAACAGTTTTATGATGTTTTATGATAATGATTATATTCCAATTGATAATTCAATAATTGGTCAAGGGGATTTCGTATTCCTTCATCACTTTTACCCCATGAACTTTTTTTAAAGGTTGTGTTTTCTCTATCATTAATAAAAGGTCATAATTTTTATCCAAGAGTAGATGAGAACCCCTTACTAAATTTTGGCATGGTAACATGTGTATATAAAGGATCATGGGATGATTAATGAGAGTGAAAAGGGGGATATAGTCATTTAAGAATAAAATGTACATTAATGGGAATAAAGAATAAAATATCCCAACATGAAAAAATGTAAACTAAGAAGCATAACATAAATGAAGTGCTTGAATTGAAATGAGAAGAGGGAAATACCTTTCTTGAGTGTGTGACTCAAAATGATTTATAGGTAATTCTTGAGAAAATGGGATAACCTTGGGAGAAATCTAGAGAGTGGATGGATGATTATGGACATGCTTAAATTAGGTTTATTGAAGATAAATTGGATCTTGTGTGGGTTTATATAGGAAATGAGGTGTATTTCATTAAAATTTAGGTTTTGGTTACTACATAATAAAATAACCAAAACCACAAACCATACCAGGGTTTTTGCCCATGGTTTCTACCAAATGGGGGTGGTTCACATTATTTTATAAGGCCACTATCCTAATATAATAAAATAATTCCCCTTGAATATGTGAAGATGAGAGACACTCTTAAAGAAATGATATTAAAACCTTACAATATATTAATGGTTTTGGAAGATTCCTAATAGATTTTTAAAATTAATAAATTAAACATAAAATAAAATTATTTTAAATGGAAAACATATATTTGGTTTTGGATACCTTTTATAGTATTTATTAAATCACTTTTTCATCATTATTATGTCATAATACACACGGTATATTTATACGGTATTGATTTTTACCCAAAAATTGTATTGTCTCATAAAAATATGAAAAATTAGTCATTAGATAATTTCTACAATATGATTCCAAAAATAATATTCATTTTATCTAAATAAATTTCTAAATATGTGTATTTTCACTTTTAAAATATAATCCAAAATTATGAAATGCTGGGTTTTTTTGACAATAATATTTTTTAACCCTTATAAAAATTATATTTATCATCATAAAAATTATGCAATAATTTATATTTAAAAAAAATTATTTAATAAAAATTATTTATTAATATATTATTTATTTTAAAAATACATTAATTCATCAAAAAAATTTCCAAAATTTAATTTTAATACCACCCAAAAATAATATTTTTGTTTTATTGTATCGAAATAAAAATCATTTCTAAAGTAAAAAAAAAGGATGAAAATAAATTCATTGTTCTATAAAAAATAATTTACATAATCATATTTCTTGGGTATTGATACATATCCTTTTAATACACCAAAAAAATCCCAAATTCTAAGGCGTGCAACAATGAGACTTTCATGGGGTGGTTTAACGGACATGATTTGATCATTGATTTGGATGAGCGTGAACTTCTCCCATAAATGGTTTCATTTATGCTTAAGTTGTTAGAATCATCTTGGGATTGGTCAATAGAAAATCATAGTGTTGTTATCTCCCTCATAAGCTCTAGTAAATAGTATTCAGAAGGTAAGATCCTACTAGCTGAGGCCACCACTTCCTTTTTTTTGTGTCAATTGGATTTTTTAAAACCCTATATTAATACTAACAATGTGGTTACTATTGAATGGATATATTTTCAATGAAAATGATACCTAAAATTATTTTATATTATATTTAATATAATAAAAACAAATAAGGGAATGTGTTTTCCATAAACATATTACCTAATAAAACATTTAATTATATCATAGGGGAAATTTTATTTATAACAGTTCAGATCAATTAAGACACTATTTTTATTTTTTTAAAATGAATCTCTTAAAATTTTTACACATGAGTCATCTTGATGTTTTTTATAATATGAAAAAGTAATTTTTTTAATCTATATAACTTGGATGTGTTTTTCTATAATCATAGATTTTATTCATTATCAATCATCCATTTAAACTTTCCATGTTGATTTAAAAAAATATACTTCTCCCAATATTTTTGGAATTTTTCATTTTAAAAAGTTTTTCTACGGAAAAAAATTTGTATCATCTTTAAATGATCACTGAAATTGTTTTAATTAAGAGTTAAAATGAGTTTTTCAAGGGGTTTAAAATAAAAAAGTGAATGATTACAGATATTCTATTCATTATTTAGTACACGAGAATTATATATGATAAAGGGTGACCTCAATATAGATCATATTGATATATGATCCTGATATAGCTCACTAATGCTTTATTTAATGTATTGAATTAAATGGAGAAAAATGAGGGTGATAACCAGGTAGGTTAATCCAATGAAATTTAATAGGAATCAGTTATTATAACAGAGGTTAAAAATATGTGAACCTGACTTATGAATATGGTTCTCTAAGATACCAATATTATTCTTTCCTGAAAAGGATTTTTTCGTAGAAATATATTTATTTAATGATGTTAGTAGATCTTAAAGGTGATAATTGTTTTTTCAATGGAGTTTTTACTTGACTTTCCCATGCCTCATGATATATTCTTGGGGTTTCCTATTATTTTTAATGTGTTTCAAATTTCTTCTTTTAGAAAACATTAATTTTCACATGTGGAAATGATTAATTTATTTTCTCAATGGTTTATAATGAAAATGGTATGTATCCTAATGGGTTTTAATTTTTTTCACTGAACTAACTTTATACCTTTATTTTTAAATCCCTTACATTGGATATTTTTTTTCTTCTAATCCCATATTTTTAAAAAAATTTCACACGAGATAAGGATGAGTAGAGATTTTATAAAGTTCCAGAATTATGCTATGTAGATTCGTCTTAAAAAGTTAAAAAGTGACTCAAATAAAATAATGTTATATTCATAAAGCTATATTTTGTGGAAAGAATGTATACTATGTGAAAATTTTCACTCTATTATAAAATGTTTATAAATAATTCTATATAACACTAAATTAAAAAGAACATAGAAATGTAAGAAAGTGAAAGCCTTTTTATAAATCATGTGATTTTGGGTTGAATAAGGCTCTTGTTTTTATAGTAATAAAAATAATAATTAGATATATAGACTTAATAGGAAGAAAATGATTCTTTCTACATTTGATGGTTGAACCCATAATGTGGATGACGAAGCTATACCTTATCCTTTCCTTCTATAGTGATTCTCTTTGATTCCTAAATGAAATCAAAGTGTTAGGGACTCTATTCATTCATTTATCTATTCCTCTTAATTTATCTTCTCAATATCATGATTTCCTCTATATAGGGTTCATAGAACATTGGTATTTTTCTATGTAAAGTAAAAAATCCTCATATTTCATGGGTCTTTTAGTTTCAAAATGTTACGTGTGCCACTTCTAACACTGATATACTATCGATTGTTGAAGGATTAGAGGTTTCATTACATCCAGGTAGGTTATTACATCCTTCATATATTATCTACGGATTCTAGGGGTAATTATTCCTTTTAAGTACATATAGTACATATACAACAATTATATAACTTATATGTGGGGTAATTTTAATGAATTTTCAGTAATTACGTGGTAATTTCATATTATTTCAGATGTGATTTTAAATATTTAGTTATAAAATTATACTCATGTAATTTTATGTTCTAATGGTGTTTTATGAAGTGTTATATACGATTTTAATGTAAATTAACTAATGTGGATTAATAAAATATTTTCTTATGATTTATAAGATATTTATATTTTTGTGTTTCTCATATTTCAAAACAAGGAAAAGATGTTTGGGTCACTTAATGTAAATTGATAATTTTTTTTATTAAAATATAAAAGGAAGACATTATAACTTATTTCATATTTTTTCAATGACTATGATTTGTCTACAAAATTAAATGTGATTTATAAAGAAGGAATATTGTGTTCTTATAAATCATTTATATTGACATTGTTGTGTTTTGAATATTTAGAGGTTTCACTCTAATTTACTTATCTCCTTGATATTATTTCCCCATTTTAATTTATGAAATGTACATATGGGTAGTTTCTTTATTAGTGGATTGTAGATAGTTTAAAAACAAGATATTACATGTAATAATTATAAAGTTATTTGTTTTATTGTATTATGAAAACTTTACAATAATGTCTTGGGTAAAAATAATGGAATCTAAGACAAGTACTGATATTAGGTGATGATTCTACTCTACTTAGTTTCTCTAATCCAGTTATATCTTCCACTCCTTTTAGTGTGGAATTATTTAGTATTAAACTCTAATTAGTTCCATCATAGACATCACCATTAGTTATGGATTCTTATATAGATAGTGGATTACCCACTATTTTAGGTTTTTTCTTTAATTATTGGATTGTGTGTAGTTGGATATAGATATGGATATGATTAAAGAATTTATTTGTTTAAGGATAATATGTTTCTCTACCTTATCCATATATGTACTCTCCTATGATTATTTATAGTCAACTATATCGACTTGACCTACCAATCACTTGATCCATCACTCCATATGGCATAACTTATATTCCCAAACACCATAGGATGATGAGAAACATCGATAATATAAAATAAAAATTTTGGGAATGATTTCACCCTCAAAATTATCTACTCGGAAAAATTTATTTCATTATAGAATCCAAAATGATTTCCTCATTAATTTTATATCTATTTATATAAATAAACACCCTAAAATATAATAGTTTATTAAAATAGGGTGTAATAAAATTAAAATAACTGACATTCCAACCATCAATTTATAGATTATAAATAAATTAGTACAAAATCTTTATATATACATGATAACTAGAAATAAAATAAATATTAGAGTGGATGATGAAAAACATCATAAAATAACTCAAAGAGTATCCTTAAGAGATCTACAATATCTAACACCAAATTATTAATAATAACCACATATCACCACTTTAACAAATATAAATAAGGCATTCAAAACTTCAACCATAGGAAGTGTCTCATATCCCTTTTCCTCAATCAGTTAATATGAATTATACATATAACCAAAGGATGTATGTAATTTGAGAGGTAAAATCTTGGTACGATACTACCCTAAAAATATATAATAATATTCATAATTTAAATAATTATAACCATTTTAAAAATACAATTTATAAAATATCTATTTGATTCATAAAACATATGTCGGAAATTGAAGACTCAACCCCTTTGTTTATATATATAAAAACCAATATTTGAAGGTGAATAAGAACATGGGAATGGAAAGATGACCAAATCCTAACTATATAAGATAAACATGAAATCCATGTTAAGAATAAATCATTAGTTAATAGTAAAAAATGTAAAGAAGAAAGGTAAACATGCCCAAAAAAATTAATAAGAAGGGATTTAACCTTAGGGATGATAAAATAAAATACAGGGGTTAACCAATGAAATAATTCATTAGAAAATAAATAACCCACTTGAAATTGAAAAAACCCAACCCTAACTAACTCTCTAATCTTTTTTGGGTGAAATCCCCTAGATAGTGCGTTCACATCACTAGTGATACTAGCTAGTCCAGTAATTTATGCTAGTGAAAAAATCATCCTAATCACCCAAATATATTCCCAATTTTTTACATGGGATACCATTCAATTACCTATTCTCATAAAATATAAAACAATACATAAACACCATAAGTGGATTATCGAAATCACTAAGTCACATGATGAAAAAATATGCAACTCCAAATACAACTAACCAAACAACCAATTTTTTTTATAAATCCGAAGAATAAAAATAAAATAAATATAATTTATATAGAAATTATCTTTCAAATATTCAATTAGAAATCCATTTTAAGTAGAGAGTATTTGTGATACACTTTATCAAATTCCATATAGGTGTAAACCATTTTTTATAAATAAAACCAAATTTAAACCATATAAAATAATCACTTTGTCCAATTAAAAGTCACATAACATAAGAAAAATTAATAATAAGTCTATAATAATTAATTTTAATGATAATATATAAAAAATAACCATTAAAAATCAATCACTAAAATATACCATGGGAAAAGTAATTATGTAAATTCAACTACCTCAAATTCATTTAAATCTCATCACCTTCATCAAATACCAAAAGATTATATAGAAAGGGATCATCATAAACCCTAAGAACAAATTATTGAACATTAAAACCATCATTAGTTATATAAATGGATACAATTGAAAACTATAGAAATAGGTCATGATGAAAAAAAGAGGAAAATGGAAAAAAAGTGGAAAGAAGAAGGAACAACAAAAAAAGAACGTGTTTCCTTGAAGAAATCTACTGGAATCAAAAAATAAAACCCAACAGATATTAAAGTAAAAGGTATATGGATTTTAAAGTCATATAATAGGTTCAAATGGGATAAAGGAGAGAGAAATAAGGGCAAAATAAATAAGGGAAGAATGGTAAATTCATAATTTTGAATTTTGGGATTGTCACATGGTTTGAGAAACCATGTTCAAACCATGTGGTTGTTACTAGAATGGAATTAACCCTACATAGAAGTGATTCATAGGGTCATGAGTAACTATTTATTAATAGTTCACTAACCATGCATCCTCACTTTATGTATCATGAATCATACCCTATGTAGTAATAAATTGTATAGTTATTTCTAACTATGCTCTGATCATAAACTAACACTGTGGAATGACATTATTTTTCATACATAGTCACACAAATTGGGAAAATATACACAAACTATATATATATATATTCCATGGGAAAAATAACCCCCCATCATCAAGGTTCATGTGAATGATTAGTACTAATCATTCACTGAATATGTATCTAGTAATGATTCTATAATTTTTTATACTTTTAGACATCATTATTCTAAAACTAAAAAATAAAAAAGAAAATATCATAAAAAAATCATTCTAGAAACTTAGGGTGTGCGAAATGATTTGATAAAAACTATAATATTAAAACTAGTTTCCATTTATTCATACATTCATATACTTTTGTAGTCTTGATTAAAATAATTACAGTAATGACTTTTAAGTGTAAATTTTTAATACATCACTTCTATTAATTTCTCGTACTAAAATTGAAAATTGAATTTTAATATTTACATTTAAAATTAGTATATATGGTTTTTCAGTGAAAGGGAATGTATAGAATATTAGTGGTATCCAATTTGTTGAAACCCTATATATACACCTTTGTGTGTATATAGATCATCTTCCTATGGTTGTTTTTTAGGTTAGGTTAATTCTATTTTTTTCATTATAGTAGACCATAAGAATGATTATAGCACTATTGAGGCTATTTAATTTTAATTTATCATGTGTTATTTAGTGGATTAATAGGTGTTTCATTCTAATTATGTATTGTACTATGAAAAAAATACATTGGTAGGGTTTCATATTCGTATTAATAAATTGTACTATATATGGTTGGTTTTTGGTCATAATAGTTTTTAAATTTATTTATTCTAGTATAATTTATAATTTATTTCATATACTGGTTATTTTTACCATCATTAAATGAAAATAACTATGGAACTTATGCCCATCTAGGGTAATCAGGAACATTCCCTATGTTTGTTGCATGCGAGTTTATGTATGTTGAATAGATATACAAATTGTTATGCTTTAAGAATAGAAACATTAGGATACAGAACATAAATAATTATATCCATTAAGAAATAATAAAATAAGAAACATATAGTAATTATTAGGATCATAATATAATATTTATATACTAGT
The DNA here is from genome assembly GCA_963277665.1 of Viscum album. NCBI lineage: Eukaryota > Viridiplantae > Streptophyta > Magnoliopsida > Santalales > Viscaceae > Viscum > Viscum album. The sequence goes on along the minus strand of OY728152.1, from coordinate 1,007,377,918 downwards.
TAAATATTTTGGGAGTTTCTATTTTTTATGTTTTTTCAGAATAGAATTCTAAAATAGAAATATTTTAGTTTTCAGAATAGAATGTTGAGTCTATTTTTTTAATTTATCACATGATGTTTACCCTTTGATGGTAATTTGATAATTTTTTAAGTATTTGGAATTTCCAGTTATTGTTGTGAATTTATGGAATCTTTAAAAATTAATTCTTTATTTAAGTTATTCATTAACAATGTATTATTTTTATTAAATAAATAACATGCCATTAGAAATAATTTATACATAAGCAATGATGTGGAATTTTTTTAGAATAATAAAGACATTTTTCTTATTTATTTAATGGAATTTCCTACTAGAAGATTTATTATGGTGATAATGTGAAATTTGAATTTGAGAATTAACAATAATGAGAGAGAGAGATAGATTTAATGGTTTCCTTATGGGTGTTATGGTATGATTATTAATATAGGAGTTAAAGGAAGTAATTCTGGAGAATTTTTTTCCACTAAAAATATTTTCTTGTGGAGTATATCAATTCAATATTCTCACAAGGAAATATTTCTTGACTTCCACTCTACTAGCCCCACTCTTGTACTGGTTGTGATGTTAGGATTGGCCCCTGAAGCCTACCTCTAATACTCCATGGGTTGATGAATATTAATGATGGTATAGAGTGAAAATAAATGGTATAAAATACCCCCTCTATATAAATTTTTAATAAAAGAGAGCCAATTTATACCATTAATCAACACCATCACATATTTTAATTAACAATCCCAATACATGAATGTAATTTCATAAAAAAAAAATAATTGAAAATACTAAAAACAATGCTTAGGCATCAAAAAAAACTCCAATGGCTCCTGAACAACAAATACAAGCTAGTAATTCCAAGAATTATCCATATCAAGATCCTATAACCTGAGAAAAGCTTATTTATATATGGGACTAGAATAAAAGTATACTATGTAGGATACTCCCTGAAACCTCTCATTCAAATGCGAATGAGGTATACTAAAGCCCTATGAATAAACAAATTAAACCAAATCATTACCTAAAAATGTAAAACTATATCCCATACTCGCCAAGTTTCACTGATTATCTAAAACATAAAAGTGATCCATTCTATAAGAAAATCATATACATTGGAAAGTTACCCCACTAGTTTTTGTCTCTCAGACCACAATTTCAATCAACATGGGTAAAAATCCCTTTAATAATTTATCACGTACCCTATTCATGTAGACCTTTATATAACTTACACTCCATGCACACAAATCGCAACCACATCTCAAAACCATGTATGTTTTCCAAAATCCATTATAGCATATGTACCAAGAACTATACCATATTCCAATATATCTAACACATCAAAACCTATAGGAAATCCTACTCTCTGCATTCCGATAAGGGTATATGATTTAACCGCAAGCCACTATAACCTACAAATACATGTATTGTAAAATTGAGATCCATCATTGCTAGTGTAGACATGTACCATGCACCTTAAGTCATTATAGCTCAGATACACTTACACATCAGGCTATATCCCAGGGAGAGTGAAAAAGAGGGACTATTCATCCATCTATTCCATCACAAATTTAGATATTCTTGAAAACAACCAGGACCAAACCACTTTTGCATCGGCTACCTTCCCAATTTGGGTGGAAGAGAATATACAATAAAAAATATATAATAGGTGTATATCACACGACCAAACTAAGGGTAACTACCTAGCCTTATAATCAGCTATAGTTATAGACCCACATGTTACCTGACTTCCACTACTAAGACCTACGAAAAAAATATCATACACGTATATAAGCATCAATATTAAACATCATTAACCATATCAATTTAGTAATTACTATTCATTCATTCTTAAGCCCATTACACATTGTTCTTTAAAAAATTTATTTTATTACAAGAAAAAATACTTCATAATTCACATTACAATTTATAGATTCTTTTTCTTGATCTCATAAAATTCATTCAATTTATATCATGGTTTCCATTATTCCACACTCAAAATAAGAAAACCTATCTCAAGAGTTTATTATTAATTAATTTAACATTCCATAATCTAGGTATTCTAGGACTTGACCGGAAATACTACTTGGGTAATACACCTATGATGCATAGGCTAACTATATAACAAATCATGAAATCACCAAGAAACTATAAGGGAAACCATCCATGAAAAGAAAACATTATGAAATGTGGGTTATCCCAACTCAAAACCATTTCCAATCAACCAATAAATTATCATTTCATAATTACCTGATATGAAACCAATCCCTGATCTCACCATGTGCCACATATTCCCATCAGTTCATCACTAAATCTATCAACTATTATGGGTTCAAAAAAATCATATCAAGGGATATACCATACCATATATTTTATACTTAGAGACAAAATGGATTTTAGAAAAAAAAATATGGGGGAATCCAAGGCTAAAACACTAAGTCATATAAGCCAATAACAAACATTAATGGGATCACACAACCCCAAAAAACTATCTCTATTAAAAAAATACTTTATAGATATCCTAAATTAACCAGTTCGTTATGAAAAAGTTTCATCAACAACTATTATAATATTAAGAAACTAATAGTAAAAAGAGATCATCTATAAATATTAATCAAGAAACACTTTCATATTTAATGGTTTTCATAGAATAATTAAAATTAGAATCAGATTCCTATTTTATTATTTAATTTATTATCACTAACTTTCTTTTAACAATTTCAACCATAAAAATCATGCTAAGGGTATGAAAAGATGATAAAACATAAGAAATTCATACCTAATAAATTAAATATCATTAATCATGATTCATGGTATAATTCCTAATCATACCAAAATATAAAAGTCATAAGAGTTCATAATCAATAATAATCATTCATGATCCAAGAGATAATATCATAAATATTGAAATTTGGAATAAGAAAAAGTATTAAAACTTCGTGAAAATGTATAAATTGTAATAAGTTCACTCATTAAGTTAAGGACATAAAATCATTCCACATAGAAACTTATGACATTATTCTCATGTATAAATAGTTATAAGTTCACTTCTTATGGTAAGGGAATGAAATGAGGTCCTCTTGTAAACATATAAACATAAAGAGAAGTTCATGCATAAACATAAGGAAATTAAATTAGGTCTGTGTTTAATTTTTTGAATATTAAATCATGTTTACATATAACATGTTTATCAAATGAGTTTTCCCTCATTACCCAATGCATTGGAGGGATATAATTGACCCACATTTCACAGGACCTTAATTTGAAAATATATCACAAGATCATAAAATAATTTATCAATTCATCATATAATAACCCTAGTAATGGAAATGGGTTTCATTTTATCATTTCATTAAATCATAACCAATGAAAAATAAATAGGTTTCATAAATATTTCATTATGAAATAATTAACTCTTGGAAAATAAATTCCTTTCATAGAACTCTCGCAAATCAATGAAATAATAAACCATCCCAAGAAATAAAGTGTATGGTATTGTAATATTATATCCTCAATGAAGAATATAAGTCCTTAAAGGATTATTAAATAGATGAAAAATATCTTTACAAGATCATTTAAACCAATCATTGAAAACATGATGAAACTATCATTTTCATTTGATATTAATTTTCTAAAAATTCCCAGAATATTGAAAAAATAATAATTTTATTTGAAAATAAGCCTTGAAAAATATAATTTATTGTTTAAATCAAATAACATACATGATGATTAGAAAAAAAATAATATCATATATGCTCGAAAAATATTTATTTCACACTTTTGGTTAAAAGTCATAAATAACCAATTCGGAGAACATTTTAAAAAATTTATTTTTTAGAAACTTGAAATGAAATAAAAATATGGTTGAAAATGAAACTATGTAATTATTTGATCTTATAAAATAAAATTATTTAAAACAATTTAATGAACCTAAACATGAAATAAATATTTCTTTCAGTCAAAGAGGAAATAACATCAGTTTTTATTAAAAAAAATTACTTGATAATTTTATATACGAAAAGGAGGAAAATTATAATAATAAATAGAAATATAGTATTAATTGGAGGATAATAAAATATATCATTTTTATTGGATATGGATCATATAATTTAATTTGTGGAAATTTAACATAAACAAACATGAAAAGAAATGAGATTATGACGTCAACCCATAAAACTTTAGAAAACATTGAATAAAAACCCCATGAAACTGAGAACATTATATGGATTTTAAATCCCCATAATTAAAATAAAATTAATCATATAATAAATTCATGGGTGGTATATAATTTACACAAAAGATATAAGTGGTTAATATGGAATATGTCTCACAGAAATTAAAGTGTGACGATAAATCCTTACCTCAAATATCATCTTAATTATTATGGGTTAAAACATCTAGTATAATAAATATAGACATGTATTGTATATATTATAAAAATATTCATTTGAATAATACCATATATTATTTACTTATGATACTTTATCTATCATTTATTAACAATTATTTATTAGAATCATTGTTTTGGGTGATAATTGTTATGTTTTTTCATAAATGTTTAAGTTGAGCAATTCATGTCCTTGTTATTTTATCATGGTTCCATAATATGTATTATTAATAATTTTATAATTGTCATTTTTGTTCATTATACACATTGTTATATATTTTTATATAAACTGGTGGTGTAAAATTAAATACACCACTTTGTGGAGATGATAATTTGTATGTACACAAGAGTGATGTTTCTACTTTTCAATGGATCGAATAAAATAATGGTAAATAATAATTAAAATATAAAAAATATAATATTCATTCATTAAATATATATTTATTATCATCCATGTGAAAAAAAATGAATATTGAATCACACCACCTCATGGAAGTTATAGTCTATATGTTCTTTAAAGTGATGTTATAATTTTTCAATGGAGAGGAATGTAAGAGAATATATAAAATATCAAAATTTAAGAAGCATAACAGTTTTATAGATAATATATATAAACGTTAAATAAATTATAATAACCAACTATGAAGCATGGTGATGGAAAATGAATCTTATTTTTATGTAGAGGTGGCAGTCAACAAATATGAATGAGCGATACTTTCATTTCACATTTAATAGAAAAAGAGGTGAATAATGGTTATAAAATAATCATAATAAAATATCAGTATTTTAATGACACTAGATTCATTTTGTAGTATGGATACAATAGATTTATGTAATGTATAAGAAGAAATAATCTCTTAAAGAGTCAAGTAATATGATTACCTTTTCTTTGAGAGACCTCCTTTAGATTACACATTAATCCTTATTAGGAAGGTATTATCGGAAAAATATAGATCTATGAAAAATTTAAGTAGTCCATGAAGGTATTAGGGTAGGTATTTTAAGAACTATAGTGATCAAACACTTTTGATAAAGGATAATTGAAGGTTCCCTTTTGTAAGTGAGGAAAACGATACACAAGGAATTACGTAAAAGATTTAAATATATTATATATCATAATCATGTCATGTGGTATCATGGGAAAATATCATATATAATAAGTTATAGGGTCTAAATAATTACAAAAAACATAATTAGACATGATTTAGAGACATTTTGGCCTTATTTCTTAGTCAAACCAATTTAAACCCATTTTAACCTTAAATATAATAACTTAAAATTTTACCATTAAAATTTAATAATATTAACAAAACTAAAAGGGGGATTTAAAATAAATAAATTATTATTTAATATTATTTATCCATTTTATCATATTAAAAAACTATAGGTTCAAAAAATTGTGCTTAATATAAGTAAAAAAATGCATGACAAATATTTTTTGTGAAATACCTCATTAAATTGTAATAAATATTTTACGAATGAAATAAACTAATAATATGATTTAAAAAACATTTTTTGGTCAAATAAACAACAAATGAATGATTTCAGATATTTTTATTAGTTAAAAATTGAATGTAAGATTCCAAAAATACCATTAAATGTAAATATCCAAATATAGATTTCAATTTTGATAAAATATAATTAATGTTCATAAATTTCAATCATGGGTTCAAAATTTTTAAATAATGTTTTAAAATAATTATTTTACTCTATAAACATATATTTGTCTGAGAAAAAGATTTTACAAATTATTAATTCATTCTTGTATTATAATTATGTCATAAATGTGACCGTATTTGGAAAATAAGTATTTTTCACTATTGAATCAACAATCAATATTTCCAAAAAATTACTTGAGATTCATATTTATAATATTATGAAATGAAAATTTCAAAAAAAATACATTTATTAAAATAATTTTTATAAAATTTTAAAAAATTAACTATACTACTCATGCACAAAATGAAATAAGTGGAATTTTTTACGAAAATTTAATTTTGAAGCATTAAAAGAATTTACAGAAAAATGAGGACTTGTATATTATGAATTAATAAATAAGTTTCATTATATAAATATATCATAATTTTTTTTCGTAACTTTTTTATTCATATAAAAACCCCCAATTTAAGGTATTGGTTATAATGGTCTCATTTAAATCATAATATTTTTATTTTATGTCTTAATTTTATTAGAGCACAATGTTTAATGTTAAGAAAACTATCATGAATAGTACTATTTTAATCTATGTGTTTGGGGTGTTACCTAAACATCTAAATTATATTAATAATTATTAAATAAATAATAGAAATTAAATTTTAATAAAGAATAGTTTTGTCATTATCTCTCATCCTCAAAATATGATATTTTGACTTTTATTTTTCTTATTTATATATTTTTCATGAAATTTATAATTTATTCATTTGTTTTAATCCCAAGTTCTTGAGAATATTATCAAAGATATGAATCAAAGAGTTTTTTATTTAAGAGTGAACCAGTTCCTCTAGGATGTGGTATTCATCTAGAGAAGCAAGATTTGTGAAAGTTGAAGTTTGTACGATTATTTTGTTGGATATTGTAATCTGTACAGAAGTCATAATTAATTTTACATATTCTTTGAACTGATGTCTTTTTGCAAGTATAAGGTTGTAGGAATAAGTTAGAATGTGTTCTGAAAAAGACTTTAATTTCAGTAATGAAGTGAAGGATTTTTTTTAAATATAAAATCTTATGAGGTAAGATATTCGGATAATAATATATATCTACTCATGTAAGATATTAGGGCCTGTATGTAAAATATTATTTTATATTTAAGTTATTTCTTTTACAAATAATTTATTATAATCTCATGTGATATTTACCATATGCATGAAAATTTAGTTATGTGTATGATATTTGTGTCTTAAATAATCTTTTCAATCTCATAACAAATTTTGTACTATAAGAGATTTTATCTTCTGGTGTATAAAAATTTGAGTTTTGTAATATATTTTTTTGTAAGAGATAGTTTCATGAGACTTTTTATAGGTTATAATATAATATTACATGAAATTCAATATTGGTACTTTTAAAAATTTTTATGTTCAATTGGATTCATATTTTCCATATTCTTTACATAATTATGATAGTGGTTAAGAGCCTCTTGGGGATGATCTTGATGATTTATATTTAATTTAAACATTCTTAATTGTTTATGGATTCAATATCATTAATGAACTTAATGTTTTATACTAGAAGAAGATTGATTCCAAAAAATTAGGAAACACATTGCAATGCTGTATTAAAGAGATATCTTATAGATATATTGGTTCTGTGATATAAAAATCTAGGATAATGTTATATTACCTATATATATACATGATGTTATGACATATTATTTCACATGGTTGTTATAGGTTGATAGGGAAGGTAATTATAAATTTATTATTATATAGAATGAAGATATATGTCCTGAAAGATTAAAATTGCAATTATTTTCAATACTTATAAAGAAGGAATTCCAAAAAAAGGAGGAAAATTGTGGGAATATTATTCACACATATATATATAAATATATATTTATAAAAAAACAAGAGTTTTTGATATAAAAACTTAAAAATATGACCATGAGTGTTGTCTATGAAGTTCAAGGAGAGAAAAATAGATAAAGGTGAAGTTATTATTTCCATAAACATTGATGAACCATTATCATGGTGAAGATATAGACAGTAGTGGTTTTATGTATTTTTATGCCCATAAATTAAAGATAATTCTTGATACTGTTAATGAATAAAAGAAAAATAATAAAATAGAACACCTAGAAACTTGATAATAATATATAGGCGGAATATATTTTTATTATTATCCAAACTATAGATCATTGTAAAGTGTGGGGTTTACTTGTGTGTAGGATACACCAAATCATAATTAAGAAACATAAAAATATTATTTTCTAGTTTAAACCCTTATCATTGTAATCACAACTTATTTATAAAGGATAGTGTTTTATTTGTGGGTTTTGAATCACACTAGGTATTATATATATATCATTTAGAGGTTAACCTTGTAAATTAACATTTTCCTTCTACTGGTGTCTTTTAGATGTGCATGGACAATAAAATATCACACATCCTAATAGGGGAAATTTTTTGTCTAAATGTATCCATAAAAATAAATTAAGATAATTGATTCTCCCTATCCCAATTTCAATGAAATCCCAATTATCCCAAAAGTTTTTCCATGTGTGGTATTAGTTTTTTGGTTCCCTTTGTTTTTGATTTGTTTTTTTATGTTTTTAGTTTGAATTCTAGATAATGATGTTTCCACTATTGTTAATACCGTTACACTATTAACACATAGTCATGGGTTACATAATTACATTGGTACAAGATACAAGAGATTACATATTTAAGGACCAAATAGTTTAGTATTACTGGTAAAATTGATATATACTTGAGTCACTTATTACATTTTAAAACATTAATTAAAACATAATAAAAGTAAATATTATGCATTGTTGAAGTCATTCAATGATTACTTCTTCATATCCCAAGGAAGGGAAAAAATAAGGGTGATATACAATGCTCACTAATGGTTAAATACAATGGATTCTATCATGAATTAATAAAACCAAAACAATATGATATAGTAAATAACTAAAAAACCATTTTATTTAATAAATAAATTGAAAATGGAGAATAATATGATATGAATAAATAATGATAAAATAATCAAATATAAATAATCAAATGATATTGAAGAAAATCCATATATAATATCAATTTATTAATCTCATGGATAATATTAATTGAATTTTCAATTTATAAAATGCTTAATATTAGATTTCAGGGTCTCAGACATCAAGATATATATATATATATATATATATATATATATATAATCAAGACACCGTACTAATATAGTTTAACTATGGGTAAGTTAAGAAACTATTTAAAGCTATCTTACTGATTTCTATCATGATACCCATCGATGCATCGACGTGATATATATTTACATGCCAAAACTATCACTATATCTCTAAATAAGTACTCATATATTGAATTATTGATTCAATTCATAAAAAAAATTCATTATCAACAAATATCCATATTGAGTAGAGAATTTAAATTAAATAATATTTCCCCAATCAATAAAATAACATTCAAAATAGAACATCATAAATAAAAATGGTATACTTTTTATGTGATAATCTTATCCATAATAAAAATAATACATATATTTAAAATAATTGTAATGTCTTCTGATAAAAAAAAATTGAATGCTTTAAGATAAATTTAATGAATAATAAATTTATCAAGAATGTAATCTCCAATACTTTTTGGGGGTCAAAATTATCATAAATATTTATGGTAAATAATAAAGATAGTATCATTAAAACATATCCCCAATGGATTATATATAAAATTAAGGGTTGTTTTCATCAATATATATAAAAATCATAAGAATATAAAAAAATCATTCTTCAAGAAAATACTCTTTTAACATTAAAAATCACATTTAAAAACTAGTAATTTCTAGAATTTTATGGAAAAAATTTTATTTCAAAAGAAACTTGTAAAATTGAAAATAAATCTTCAAAAAAATTACTATTCATGACGGTAGTAATATTTCATTCTTACCGAGTACCTTAAAATAATGATTCCTTTCACATTGTCGATAAAAATTTAAAAAGTACCTTGTTTGAAAAATGATAAGAAGATTCATTTTAAAACATTTTTAAAAAATTTAATCATGGGTAAGAATTAATTTAATAAATTATTTCATAATATTAAAAATATTTACTAAAACATTATAGGAAAATATAAATATGGAATAAATTCATTTATGAACGAAAAGAGAAATAAAGTTTCCTTTTTCTTAGAAAAATTTCTCGTTAATTTTAAGTACCAAAGAGAGTAAAATATTAATATTAATTGAAAAATTATTTCATTACTAGAGTAGTATAAAATTAACTCTTTTTTCTATACAATGATCATGTAATTTACTTCACTGAAAATTCAAACATAAAAAATTCATATTAGAATGAGATTGAAGCATAAACCCTTACCGCTTTGGTAACTTTTCAATCTTCACTACAAAAAGGAAATTACATAAAATGAATAATTACAAAACTAAAAGTAAAAATATTCATGATATAACATATCAAATGGTTAGTATTTTCACCTCATAAAAAAAAATAGGTGCATAATACCAAATTTGTCTCAATGGAGTGGAAAATGAGATGAAATATCTTACAAATATCATACGATTGAAGTGAGAGTTAATTAATGGAATTATTATGCATATAAAATGAAAATACTTATAGAACATGTGGAAATTAAATATATAATAATAAACATACATTTTTCACATAATATTATTATATCAAAAATAGTTAAGAAGTAATATAACCCAATGAAAATAAATTGAGTTATGAAATTCCGTACCAGATGGTAAATTTCAATTAAAATGCACTTAGATTAAATAATTTGAATTAAAAAATAAATTACCATTAAGTATGAATTAGTCATGATATAATATTTAAAATTTTTAATATATAAAACATATTAAATTGAATAGTTTCGTAATAAGAAATATGTCTCAATGGAATAAAAATTGAGAGAAAATATCTTACCTCATGATTCACTTTAGTTGAACATTATTTACCCACCTATATAATGGATTTATGAATGTTATTAATTTATTAAATAAAAATATTCATTATATTAATATTGTAAATGATAATCTTATAACATCTCAACACAATTTCCTTAATAATATTTCTTTATTTCCATTATGTCAAGTGTTAACTGCTTCGTTTTCTTCTGTATGCTTGTCGTAGAAGTTTCAGATCTTACACATATAATATAGTTACATCATCAAAATATTTATATTATTGTTATAAATATCATATTTATTCATTATATTAATTTTTAAAAAATTTACATGGAAAATGAATCGCATCACTTTGTGGTGATGATAGGTCGTACGTTTGTATCAGTGACGACATAAATCAATTAATGGGTGAATGGGTAAATAAGTGGATGATATATTAATTTAAGAAATTAATATAAATTAATATATATCATATATATTCACTATATTTATCATTATTACTATATATGTGACTTGGTGATGGAAAACAAATTACATCAGTTCTCAAGGTGGTAGTCAATAGTACACATGAGTGATGCCTTTGTTTCCCAATTGATTGAAGAGAATATGCATAAATATTAAGAAATTAACATAATAAAATAAATAATATGGAATATACTGGTGTCGTTTTATTTGAGTTATTAATACAAAATTGGTCGTGTTAAAATAATTAGTAAAAAATAAAGAGCTTAGTGAAGATTATTACCTTCCATTAGAGAAACCACCTTTTGATATCTTGTTATGGACCCTAAGATTGGTCATTTGTGAAGACTAGAACCTCTAAATTGAAGATAATGATGTTTGGGAGTGAATATTTTAGTTTTTTTCATTATAAATGGTTTACAAGATGTGAATAAGTGGGGGGAGGATGTTCTCCTTTATAAGTGGAGGAGGGGACCATCTTGGAAACCACATGAAAATTCCTAAAATAATATAAAATGATGAAGTCTTTACCATTAAAAATGATACCTAGTGACCATATATTTGTAAGTGGGATAGGATAAGGTAATAATATATCTATAAAATATTAATTTGACAAAAACTAATAATACCATATTAAAAAAGTATTGATTATTATTATTACAAATATGGAATCCATTTCATCAAAAATAAATTCATAGAATTAGAAAATATTAATTTAAAAATTAACCAGAAAAATGTATCAAAAAATGATTTTTCAAGAAATGTGTTTTCCAAGAAAAAGATGTTCTAACACTAGAAATATGATGAGTGGTCATAATTATTAGGGTATAAATTCATATATTTATATATATAATATATAAATATCATTTTAATATTTCCTTATTATTTTTTATTTTAATTAAGTAAATTTGAAGAACATTACACACATAAAAATAGTTTTTATAAAAAATTATTTTTAAGGATATAAATAAAATTGTACCAGAATATGGTGTAGATATAATTAAAATGTAATTGATTATATTAAATATAAAAAATAATAGTTATTTTATTTTTAAATAAAATTTAAATCATAATGGGACTTTTAAATTACTTAATTTATTTACAATAAGTGATAGTTTTACGAAAAGAGGTTTTTTCACTATTCACTAAAAATCAATTGTTTTAAGAAATAACCGAAAATTTCACCCTAGGTTAATTTTAGCATGCGAATTTTAAAATTTATTTTATTTTGATAAAATATAATTTAAAAAATTATTATATAGTAATTTTAATTCCAAAACAAAATATATAAAATAAATCTATTTTTTGAAGAAAATGTATTTTTGAAGCAAAAAATAATTTTATTAACAATTATGTACTCATTTAAAAACTGTTTTCTATATGACTTATTTTTTCCATGAAGTCTAATAATCTTAATTGACTATTATTACCTTAACATCTATTATTATACTGAACCTAATGGTTATTAATACCATTAAACTTATGAATATATAATTATTCTTCAAATAATACTTCATGTTGAATCTAACGGTTATATTACCTGAATAAAATGATACATCTCCCAAAATTTCATTAATTACCTAAAAATTGCATCGCCTAATAACATAAAAGGGGTTATTAATACTTTTAACTTGTAATCAAACATAATTTCATAAAACCATGATAGTATATATAATTCTTATGATAATTTTTTATAAATAAATATATTCGTCAATAAAAATTAAAACAATTTTTATATATTATATGATTCTTATTACAAAAATAACAATGATAAAAATAATTATATAATGTAATTATGGAATGCCAATACATAAATACTTCAACCCTTTACATAAGAATTTCTCATTCCTCTATCTAGGAGTTAACAATTATAATAGGTAATTGAAATGAATAATTCTTAGGTTCCCCACATTCAAGACAATAAACTATAAGTGGATCTCTAGGATGAAATTTATTTCTCTACATTGAACTCCTCAGTTTTCCTCGACAATTCAGTGTATTATTCCCTTCTTTTCCACACATAAAAAAATTACATTTCCTTTGATACATTATCATGTGATTCTATTTCCACCTTTTATACATGAAGGAAATCAATAGGTCTTTCCAAAACGATCTCTACTAATCAACCTTTTAGTGGACTCTATGAATCTATTCTTTGTGGAGTCCAATAGTTGGTCAAGGTATATGTTGTTAATCATATATCAGGAAAAATGATTAAGAATAATCGTGATATCCTTCACCCCATTTATAATCCCATTTCGTTCATAATCACCACATTTTCTATAATATTAAATATTAACACTATTCAATCAGGTTCTAGCCATTGACTAAGACAAAAAAACATAGTGTGAGAAATAATAATCATCGTGGAAAACTATATTATAATTTTTATGATGTCTAAATAATAAAACTAACTTTTCAGTCTAAGACATATTATTTTTAATATAGGTCATTCATTGTCATCCTCTATTCAAATCTATCATGATTGTTCATAAGGAAAATGTGAAATATCCCATGTACATCCCCTAGGAGTTTCAAACCAAGTGTGCAACATTATCGTGTACCATGAAATTACCATATCAAATCAAAATATGACATTATTAGAGTTATTATCTATAGGTACAACTATTCTAGAGTGATATCAACTTTTACTATCTATAAATGAATTTATTTATTTGAAAACCACATAATATATACCTAATTGAATCATTATAATGTTATCTTATGATTAGAATTACCCTAAAAGTCAATCAAAGGGATATATCCCCTAATATATGATTTTTAAATATAGTTACCACAGTTTCTAAAAAACATTTTCTAATACAAACTATAAAGACCTCGTCGTCAGTAGCCCAGATTCAATGGTTTCATTATTACATTGATGCAAGATACATGAGATTGCATTTCAAAAGAACAAAAAGTTTAGTATTCTTTGTAAACAGGATACATAATTGTGTCTTACATTAGATTTGAAAACATAAATTCTAACATAGTGAAATTAAATATTCTAAATCATTGAAATAATTCAGAGATTCCTTATTTATATCTTGGGGAAGGGAAATAAAATAAGGGAAAAATACCCAATAAGATTTACGTATAGTGGAAGCTATCATGAATCCATAAGGAATAAACAATATGAAAAATTAAACAACTGAAAACACATTCCAATAAATCAATAACTTTATCATGAAGAAAAAAATAGAAAGAATTGTTGGTCAGAGTGGACACTCAAGATGGGGGTGAATTGAGTTCCACTCAAAATTTCTGTTAAAATATTTTCTATTAAAATCCCCCAATTTGTAAAACAAGTTAAACTATAGTGAATTTGTAAAATTGTAAAGTGTCAATTAGATTCTCTAAAGATTGATTAGTTCTCAGTTAATCTAATCAGAAGATTAAATTAGCTTTTGAAACGAACCTAATGATTTACAATAGATACAAACACTTCCTAGATTAACTATCAAAGTAACTTTAAAATAGATTTGTATTTCAATGTAATAAGCAGCAGAATATAAATTAGATACTGTATATTTTGAACTTAAACTAAAAATGCACAGAATATATAACCAAGAGGTTCAGTCTCAAGCTGCGACTTAGTCCTCTCAAATTTATATATAAATTTGATCCACACCCTGGATCGGGGTTAACAATAGTACAAGACTGTCCAGGCCACACATGGACCTCTACCACTATTCTTCGTGGGAACAAAAAATAAAGACCAGACCACATAAGGACCTCTTCCACAGTTTTCGTGGGTAAACAAGAGTAAGGGGTTTTTTTGTGAGGATTGTGATATCCTCCAGTTCAGCACATGAGACAGTGTGTGTGTAAAATAAACAGGACACACAAACTACTCGAAATTAAGTAATAAATCACTTAGAGAGATTATATGGAAGTTTAGAAAGCTCTAGTGATTGGCAGTGCAGCTATGGACTCATTGGATTTAGAAGAGTAGCTTCTGAGTCCTTCTATGGTTTTTCTGTTGAAAAACAGTGTCATGGTTCAACTTTTGTTTCTCTAGGAGATAAGATGTTATATTGACTCCAGAGTACTTTGTGTGTTCTTCAGTAATGTAGTATTTCATGTATGGAACTTCTTTGAGGATCATGCAATGTTTTCTTCACAGTTGTGCTCAGGATTGTTCTTCAGTTCAGTACATATCTCATGTATATTGTAGTATGTGTGTCGAGACGTGTCAAGCGTGGGAGTGTCCTCTAATACATCTCAATATTCTTTATATTCCATGAGCTTTGGCAATAAGAATTATTTCCTTTCCATAGGTACGAGGTACCGTTTCCTGAAAGACCAACAACTATCATTAAATAACATTAATTTCATTAAAAACATCAAATATGACCGTTAGTATTATTTAAATAATATTGACAAAAAGGTTAAGAAACGGTGTCACAGTAGTTGTGCAAACAATGTCTTTTTGAACTAGTGTCTCCTTCACGGTATGTTCTTCACGATGTGTCCATGTCACGGTGTCTAGATCACGGTGTATGAATCACGGTGTGTCATTCACGGTGTCTGGGTCACGGTGTGTCCTTCACGGTGTCTGGGTCACGGTGTGTCCTTCACGATGTCTGGGTCATGGTGTGTCCTTCACGGTGTCTGGGTACTTAGACAATTAACTGTATTCAGACTTAAACAATAATATGCTGAATATGAATTAAGCTTAACCATTATTAAGTAAGAGAACTTGAAACATAAATACAAGGGTTTGATAAGATAAGAAATATTTTTGATCATGTATAAGATTTGTAAAAAATAATGCGATTAATTAATAGTAATAATATTTGAAATCATTAAAACATGATGTGTAATTATTATTGAGATTTGTGATCATTAAAACATGATGTGTAATTATTATTGAGATTTGTGATCATTAAAAAATGATTAATACATGAGGAGTCCAACAATTTAACCCTTTTTTATGATCACAAATCATGTACTGTCAAAGTATAAATTAAATGCAATGTTAGAGAAAATAACATATATAATACGAATAGATAAAAGACTAAGAGATTACTCTTCTCACTGTTTCTCCCCCTTTTGGGATTATCAAAAAGCAGAGAGAATGGAGGGAAACCCTGCATTTGTCATTAAGAAGGTTCAGAATAAAAAATACAGGAGAAATACAAATAGTAAACAACAAAATATATCCCATAAAAGATTAAGAAACATTAGTTGGCATCACGGATTGTATTTCTCTTTGCCTTTATCCGCAGGAGCTACAGCTGATTTAGAAGAAGGCATAGAGGTAGTAGACAAAGATGGTAAAGGTAGTCCTTCAAATATGGAGGGAGCCAAAGTAGGAGCTATAGAAGATCTAGTCTGTGGTTTATCAAGAATGACTTGTCTGATTTGAGAAAGGGATTGGCTGACTGACATAGCAGTTGAGGCTAGGGCAGGTAGACCTGGTTGAAGAGGGGCATCAGCTGGTGCAACTATAGCTGTACTCTGCACATGAAGATACAGCTTCAAAAGATTGATGAAATCAATAATTATTTTTCCACCATATTGCATAGACTTTTCAAAATCATCCTTATTCTCCATGAATTTGTCCAATAATCTATTGAACTCTGTAAGCTTCTGAACTTGAGCTTTAAAAGCTTGAGTCACTGGAGGGATTTTCAAATTCTCCACAAGATACTTAAAGTGATGGGTCATGTAACTTTTAGAGAAAATATGGGTGAGATAAAAGTCTATCTTCTTGGTGATCTCCTGTTGAGCATCATTGGCAATATTGGAATGAATCTGAACAAGATCAAGTGCTCTATCACTATTCTTCACAACTTCAGATAAAGGAGACAAATCCAAGCCACTGAAAGCATTCTGAATTTCTTCCTTGATTATGGATCTAAGCACAGAATCATCCAAAGAAGGAACACAAGTCTGACTAGAGGGAGGAGAATCCTTGACAACTTCGGTTAGAACATTGAGCTGTTTCAAAACTTTTTGCAAACATCTAGTGTACTCATCAGTGAGATTATTCAGATTTTATACAAGCTCTCTCATGAGTTGCCGCATCTTTGTGTGTCTTTCTCCAATATTCTCATAAAAAGATAACAGATAAGGATGCACTTGAGACACAATCTCTCTAGAAATGTTGGAAACATCTGGTTCAAGAGAAGCAGCAACAGATGCAGGGGAAGAAACAAGAGCATGATCTGATCTTGAAGAGAGTTCTGTTTGCAGGGTTTCCACTGAACCTTTCAAATTTGCAGCATCAACAATAAGAAACTTATTTTCAACTCTGACTTCTTGAATTTCACAGATCGTCTGAGGTTGAATATGCAGAATAATATTTTCCAAAATAATCAAGGCTTATTCTTGACTTAGTTTAGTCACTAGACGAGGTTGAGAGGACATAATCTTCTCAACTCCAGCTAAGATAGTCTCTCCAAAGACTTTCAAGTCATCCTTAGTTACAAATTATTTCTGGTCGGGTAAGAGTGTGGGTGAAGGTAGTGGTAGAGGTTCTGATTCAGATTCTGGTTGCGGTTTAGAACTAGTTTCAGTTTCAGATTCAGATTGAGGATAAGGTTGAGGCTCTAGTTCTGGGTGAGCTAATGACTTCAGTTGAAACAAAGAAAAGAGAACTATACTAGTTGTAGTTACTTGCTGTGATTCACTCACATCATAAAAACATGGAAATTCATACCAAGTGTACACAGAATATGTGACAGTTGGTTGAGAGGTTTCAGAAGATCTAGCTTTATCAATCTCAAGGTTTTGAGGTTCCTCCCCCTCAAAATGTGCTTCCATTTCAGATTCTTGAGGGTCAGGAATTGGGTTATGATCCACAGGATCAACTCTAATCTCTTCAGCAAATTCTTTCCTTTCCAACTGAAAGGAAATTTCCATCCTCTCTTCAGCAGAGGGTATGTACTCAGGAACTGACTGTTCCACTGGTTGTGCTTCCAGACTTGATTATTTTTCAACAGGGAGATCCTCTCGATTAAAATTATCCCTAACAGGATTTTCTCCTAGATCAGCTTCTTCCATGACAGGGAGGTCTTCTACACCACCATACTCTTCCATGACTTGCTGCTCAAAAACAGGGATAAAGAAATCTCCTGTAGCCTCAGACTGAATTTTCTAATAAACATCATATCTAGAATCATGAGATTCTTCTCTAAAAACAATAGAATATTCCTCTCTAGAAGGTATTTCAGCAGGAACATTAGCAGGGACAAAAATCATTTCTTTCTCAACAAGAGTTTCTTCCTCTTGAGGTATTTCAGCCTCTTCTTCTTCTTCTTCCTCTTCGGGGTACTCAGCCACTTAATATGGTTCCAAACCTGGATCCGTTATACTATTTGGCCTTCTTGGATAATCAACAGGATTATACTTCTTATAAAGTTGATCATTATTCTAAACCCACTACTTCTTACAGGGGTTCCAATTAATTTTCATCCTTCTGATGAAAGGCTTAGATAAACAGAAATCAAAATCCTATAGATTTTCTTCATTCGGTCCAACCAATCCTTTGACAACTAACATGGCCAAAAGCATCCTTGAGTAAAACAAAGATGTGGATTTGGAAGTGACTTTAATCAACTCACATATATGGTTAATGACATATTTTCCAAGATTGATCTTATGGCCATTCTTCAATAGGGGAATCAGGAACACATCACGATACTTCATCACAGTAAAAACACATTTTCTTATACTAATCAAATTCTAAACAAACTTGAACAACAGTCTTGTCTCCCCATCCAATTCAGCTGTTATGGCCCTTCGCTTGGTGCCATTTCCAGTCAAGATCTATAGTGCATTTTACAGATCAAATATGTCAGTTGTTGGAGGAGGGTCTCTCTAGTAGTCATCACAGATCCCTTCATGAGGAATCCTCAGGCATGTAGCCCATATAATCGAAGAGAATGAACACTTTTGTCCATTGATCTAGCTTGTCACCATACAACTTTATCCAGCATTAAAGGAAAACTTTACATACTGATAAAATTGAGATACTAACCTCAGATAAATCGGTCTATCTTGTCTAGAGAACCATTCAAGCTATCCTTGTTCTCTTAAGATTTTTAGAACCAAAGACTTGCTAGATAGAAGCCACTCAGGGAAAATCTCTTTTTCATGAACTACAGTACGACTTACTAGGTTTAGATTTAGAGGTCCTTCGGGTGATATCCTCGGTGTCCTCTTCTTTTTCTTAGAGTGGTACTTCTCAGATGAGGGTGAAGATGAACGATTCATCCTAGGCATCCACTTAAGATTCGAGCGAGAGAGAAGGAGAGAAGGTTTTCAAGGTAAAGAGGGTTCGAGAGAGTGAGCAGGAGAGAGTTCGGGTATGGAATCGAGTGAAAACCATTTTGTTTTATCATTTGGGAATGTCAAACGTCATAAAAACAAAAACACGGGAAATCAAATAGTGGTGAAATAAAAATTACCGCAATGCGGGTTAAAATAAATATATAAAGAATCTTCACGGTGAGACTGTGAGTAGGAATTATGGTATGATGAAAAATAGTCATCATGGTGAGACAATTGGTGGTCGTCACAGTGAGACAGTGACTATTTTGAGCAGTCACGGTGAGACAGTGAGTGAACTGATCCGTCACGGTGAGATAGTTAGGTGACAGACCATGAACACAAGGTGTTAACTGTGAGACCGTAAGCATGAAACAGTAACTGAGTAACCGTGAGTCATGAAACTGTAAAGTAAAATATAGTAAAATATTAAACAGTGAGACCAGTAAGATATCTATTTATGATTTATCATACCAAGATCATGTATGATGTAATCTAATCTCTCAGAATTTAATGGTTTAGTGAATATATCAGCAAGTTGATATTCAGTACCAATTAATTATAAAGTGATATCACTTTTTTGGTAATGATTCCTCAAAAAGTGATGTCTTACATCAATATGATTTGTCCTAGAATGTGAAACAGGATTCTTTGAAATGTTAATAGTACTTGTGTTGTCACAATTTATTGGTACATGTTTGAATTGATATCCATAGTTTTGTAATATGTGTTTCATCCAAAAAATTTGTGCACAAAAACTTCTAGCAGCTATGTATTAGGCTTCTGTAGTAGATAATGCAACAGAATTTTGTTTCTTACTACACCATGATACTAGTGATTTTCCTAAAAGGTGACATGTTCTAGAGGTGCTTTTTCTATCTAACTTACATCCAGTAAATTCAGCATCATAATAACTAACTAGTTCAAATTATTGTCCTTTTAGATAGAACATTCCTAAATTGGGAGTATGCTTGAGATATTTGAAAATTCTCTTTATAGCATTTAAATGTGACTCTTTAGGGTTTACTTGAAAATGAGCACACATACACACACTATACATAATATCAGGATGACTAGCAGTCAAGTAGAGTAGACTTCCAATCATTCCTCTATAAGTGGTTTGATCAACAGATTTTCCATCTTCATCAAGATCCAACTTACATGTGGTACTCATGGGAGTGTCACTACTTTTTTTTCTATCCAATACAAATGTTTTAAGAGATATCTAGTATACTTACTTTGATCAAAATAATTCCATCATTATTTTGAAAGATTAGAAATCCAAGAAAGAATTTAAGTTCACCCATTAAACTCATCTCAAATTCATTTTGCAAAATTTTAGAAAAATCAGTACATAAAGAAGTTTTTGATGATCCAAATATAATATCATTTACATAAATTTGTACAACTAAAACATCTTTAGAAATTTGTTTTATAAAAAGAGTAGGATCAGCTATTTCTTTTGTAAAACCTTTAGAAATTAGAAAAGTACTTAATCTATCGAACCATGCTCTTGGAGATTGTTTTAAACCATATAAAGAATTTGATAATTTGAAAATATCATTTGGAAAATGAGGGTTTGTAAATCCAGGTGGTTTTTCAACAAAAATATCCTCAGCTATATACCCATTTAAGAATGCACTCTTGACATCCATTTGATATAGTTTGAAATTTAGATGTGCAGTATAAGGAAGTAAGATCCTAATGGCTTATAGTTTGGATACTGGAGAAAAAGTCTCCTCATATTAAATTCCTTCCTCTTGACTATAACCTTGTGAAACTAATCTTGCCTTGTTTCTAACTATGTTTCCAGATTCATCTACTTAATTTCTAAACACCCATTTTGTGCCTATGGTGAAAGTGTCCTTAGGTCTTTCAACAAGTTTCCAAACATTATTTCTCTCAAAATGATTGAGCTCTTATTTCATAGAAATTACCCAAAATTCATCATTATTAGCATCATTAATGTTTTTAGGTTCAAGCTGTGACAAGAAGGCTTGATGTTCAAACTGGTTTCTTAGAGAAGCTCTACTCTATGTCCCTCTACCAAGATTACCAACAACAACATATGAAGGATGATTCTTTAGAATCCTAGTTGATCTAGTAAAGGTAGAGATAGAAATTTCAGGTTCTTCTCTAGGTTCAGGTTCATTAGGAGTAGATTCTGAAATATTTCCAGAACTGGTTGTCTTTACAGTAGGTTCATTGATTTTATCATTAAGGTTCAGAACAGATAAATCTTCTTCAAGATTTTTAAGAGATGACTTAGGTTCATGTGGATCAGTTTCATCAAATTTGATGTGAACAGATTCTTCTACACACTTGGTTTTCTTATTGAAGACTCTATAGGATTTTCTAGTTATAAAATATCCTAAAAAGATTCTTTCATCTAGATTATCCTTGGTATTGAGAATAAAGACTTTACAGCCAAAGAATCTAAAGTAATTAACTTTAGTCTTTCTATTATTCCATAGTTCATAAGGGTTCTTTTTTAGAATAGGTCTAATTAAGACTCTATTGATAATATAAAAAGATATATTCACAACTTCAGCCCAAAAATAAATAGGCAGGTCATACTCATTTAGCATAGTTCTTGAAATTTCTTGAAGGGTTTTATTCCTTCTTTCTACTACACCATTCTTCTAAGGTGTCCTAGGAGCAGAAAAGTTGTGACTATAGCCATTGTGTGAGCAATAAGATTCAAATTCATGATTTTCAAACTCACGCCCATGATCACTTCTTAGGGTTTTAATCTTAAGTCCACTAAGGTTTTCTACAGACTTGGAGTATTTAATAAAGTAAGAACAAGCTTCACTTTTATGAGCCAAGAAATATACTCAAGTATATCTAGAAAAGTCATCTACCAGAACATAGACATAGTGCTTCCCATTTAAACTAGAAACTCTAGAAGGTCCAAACAAGTCCATGTGAACCAACTCGAGAGGTTGAGAAGTTGACACTTCTTTCTTTGGTTTGAAAGATATTATGTGTTGTTTTCCCTTTTGATTGGGAATACAAACCTTGTTATTTGGAAACTCAAGTTTGGGTAGGTCTCTAACCAAGTTCTTCCTAGTCAATTTTCTATGTGAATGGATGTTGCAGTGTCATAATATTTTGTGCCATAGCCAAGACTCTTTATGAAAAGCATTTAAACAAGTAATATTTTTCTTATCTAAGGAATTTAAATCAACAGCATAAACATTTTAATTTCTCAAGGCAGAAAATACTAAAACATTTTTAGAATTAAAATCATTACAAGAATCATATTCAAACTTAACATTAAAGCCATCATCACATAATTGGTAAATACTTATCATATTATATTTTAGTCCATCAACAAATAAAACATTAGAAATTAAAACTGAGATAGTGTTACCAATTTGGCCTAGGACGATGATCTTTCCTTTTGAATTATCACCAAAGGTGACATGGCCTCTATCTACCTTGAATAGGCTCTTGAAGAATGGGTAATCCTCAGTCATGTGTCTTGAACATCCACTATCCAAGTACCATACCTTCATATGGGAACTCTTCAAGAAGGTTTCCTACAAAATAGTTTTAGATGGAATATGATTTTGGTACCCAGATTCTCTTGGGTCTAGACAGGTTAGCAATCAATGATTTTGGTACCTAAATTTGTCTTATGGGTTTCATATAATTTACAGAATCAAAATATTTTTAATGATAAACTCTATTTTTTCTATAACTATGTGAATAACTAGTTGAATCATATGAATTTCCAGAACTGGAAGAAGAATTTTTTTCCCATATTTGGGAATAAATCTAGTTTTGGAAAACTGTCTCTTTCCAGGTTGGTATCCCAAACCAGTAGTATACTTTGGTGCAACTTGTTTAACTAACATTTGAGTATGTTTATCTTTTCCCTTTGTGAATTTTTCTAAGTTCTTCCTATGTTGCTCATTAGACATTTTTAATTTAGTATTTTCCTTCAATAGTTGAGCATTCTTTTCTTTTTCTATATCAAGGGTGGATTTAACATTTGCAGTGAGAGCATGCTGTTTCTTTAATGACTTATATTTGTCCTTAAGTTTATTAAATGTTTCTTCCAGCATATTACAATATTCAGATAATTCAGCTTTAGTCATGTCTTCAGAATCAGAATCAGATTCAGCATCAACTCTAGAATAATAAGAATTTAAAACAGGTGTATCTAAGGTTACCTCAGATGTGTTGGTCATGAAACATATCTTGGCATGGTTCTTTTCAGAATCAGTAGCTTCTGATTCACTTGTGTTTTCTTCTGAAGCACTCCAAGTAGCTTTCATGGATTTCTTGAACTTATTATCATTGTTGTCATATTTCTTTTTGAACTTCAATTTTGGATAATCATCTTTTATATGTCCTTTCTTTTTGCACTCAAAGTAGACTACTTCATCACTTTTATCTGGATTTTTCCAATCATTTTTCCAGTGACCTTTTTTGTCATATTTACCTTTGTAGTTTGTTTTTATAATGAATTTATTCTTCCTATAGAATTTATTAAACCTCCTGGCTATCTGTTCCATTTCAGCATCACTGTCCGAGTCTGAATCGTCACTTGTAGAACTTTCAGTTTGTATTTTAACTTTGTATTTGTCCATGCTCTTTTAATGAGTATACTTCAATGCCACAAATTTTCTCTTGGGTTCATCATCTTCTTCCTTATTCACCTTGAGTTCTTCCTCATACATCATAATCTTACCAATTAGTTCTTTAACAGGCAGAGCTCCAATGTCACATGATTATCTGATTGAAACAAAAGTGCCTTTCCATCTATCTGGAAAACATCTTAGTATCCTCATGATTTATTCCTTTACTGGAAAAACCTTCCAAAGTGAACTCATTGTATTGAATATCTCATTGAACCTGAGATACATATCAGAAATAGGTTCATCAGTTTTCATTTTAAAATTATCATATTTAATAGTATAAGTATTTAATCTCATTTCTTTAACATTAGTTGTTCCCTCATGAGAAACACCTAAAGTATCCCATATTTCATAAGCTGTTTTACAGGAAGATATTCTATTGAATTCCTCATCTCCTAATTCACAATACAAAGCATTTATATATTTACAATTATTAGTGTAAGTAGTTTTTGTAGGTTCACCCCATGTTGTTCTTTCAGTTTCTGGAATTTTATTTTGAGACTCTATAGCAGTCCAGATATCAAAACCCATAATTTCCAAAGGAATTTTCATCTTAAGTTTCCACTAGGCATAGTTTTTACCATTGAAGAAAGGTGGCCGGTTAGTAGCAGCACCTTCTAGTCTATTATCCATAACTAAATTTCAGAAAATAAATTTAAAGTGATAAAATTTAGAACTAATAGAAATTTAAGATCATTCAAGATGCAACTAAAATCACAGTTGAAAAACAGAATGTTTTGAAAACTTGTATTAATAAAAACAACCTCTGATACCAAATGTTGGTCAGAGTAGACACTCAAGAGGGGGGTGAATTGAGTTCTAATCAAAATTTCTGTTAAAATTTTTTCTTTTAAAATCTCCCAATTTATAAAACATGTTAAACTGTAGTGAATTTTTAAAACTGTAAAGGTTTAATTAGATTCTCAAAAGATTTATTAGTTCTTAGTTAATATAATCACAAGATTAAATTAGCTTTTGAAACTAACCTACTGATTTACAATAGATACAAACACTTTCTATATTAACTATCAAAGTAACTTTAAAACAGATTTGAATTTCAAAGTATTAAGCAGCAGAATATAAATTAGATACTGTATATTTTGAACTTAAATTAAAAATGCATAGCATATATAACCAAGAGGTTCAGTCTCAAGCTGAGACTTAGTCCTCTCGAATTTGTATATAAATTTGATCCACACCCTGGATCGGGGTTAAAAATAGTACAAGACTGTCTAGGACACACAGGGACCTCTACCACTATTCTTTGTGGGAAACAAAAATAATGACCAGGCCACACAAGGACCTCTTCCACAGTTGTCGTGGGTAAAAAAGAGTAAGGATTTTTGGTGTGAGTATTTTGATATACTCCAGTTCAACACAGGAGACTCTGTCTGTGTAAAATAAATAGGATACACACACAACTCTAAAGTGAATAATAAATCAATTAGAGAGATTATATAAATGTTTAGAAATCTCTAGTGATTGGAAGTGCTGCTCTGGATTCGTTGGATTCAGCAGAATAACTTCTGTGTCCTACTCTGTTTTTTCTGTTGAAAAACAGAGTGTCATGGTTCAGCTTTTTTTTCTCCAGGAGAGAATATGTTCTCTTGACTCCAGAGTACTTCGTGTGTTCTCTATTAATGTGGATTGCATGTATGGAACTTCTTTGAGGATTGTGCAATGTGTTCTTCACAGTTGTGCTCATGATTGTTCTTCAGTTTAGTACAGAACTCACATGTATTGTAGTATGTGTGCCGAGACGTGTCAAGCGCGAGAGTGTCCTCTACTGCAGCTCAATCTTCTTTATATTCCACGAGCTTCGGCAATAGGAATTTTTTTCCTTTCCATAGGTATGAGGTATGGTTTCTTGACAGACCAAAAACTATCATTAAATAACATTAATTGCATTAAAAACATCAAATAAGACCATTAGTATTATTTAAATAATATTGACAAAAAGGTTAAGAAATGGTGTCACAATAGTTGTGCAAACGACGTCTCTTTAAACCAGTGCCTCCTTCACGGTATGCGATTCACGGTGTGTCCATGTCATGGTGTCTAGGTCACGGTGTGTGGGTCACGGTGTCTGACTCACGGTGTGTCATTCACGGTGTCTGGGTCACAGTGTGTCCCTCATAGTGTCTGGGTCACGGTGTGTCCTTCATGGTGTCTGGGTCACGGTGTGTCCTTCACGGTGTCTAGGTACTTATACAATTAACTATATTCAAACTTAAACAGTAATATGCATAATATGAATTAATCTTAACCATTATTAAGTAAGATAACTTTAAACATAAATACAAGGGTTTGATAAGATAAGACATATTTGTGATCATGTATAATATTTGTAAAGAATAATGAGATTAATTAACAGTAATAATATTTTCAATCATTAAAACATGATGTGTAATTATTATTGAGATTTGTGATCGTTAAAACATGATGTGTAATTATTATTGAGATTTGTGATCATTAAAACATGATGTGTAATTATTATTGAGATTTTTGATCATTAAAACATGATGTGTAATTATTATTGATATTTGTGATCATTAAAACATGATTAATACCTGAAGAGTCCAACAAGAATAAATGATGATAAAATTAATGAATATAAATAATAATATTATCTTAAAGTTATGATATGGATAATATCAATGTAGTAATATCATGGAAAATAATAACTAAATTATTGATGAAGTGAATTCAAAATATTTCATATCACGTTCTTAGACATCATGATATCTATGACATCAAGGAAATTTTCCATGATAGTGTAACTATTGGTAACTATATCCCAAAACCCCATTCAATTATAACTTACTAATTTCTCTCATGAGACCCATCGATATATCAAGGGGCTATAGAATTTCAAGTCTCACCCATCACTGCATGTCCAAAGATATCCTAATATATAAAATGATTGATTTAATTCAAAAATAATATGTTGTACCTATAAATATCTATATTGAGTAAAGAATACAGATTTAAAATGATTTCCCTATTCAATAAAATAATTTTAAAAATAAAACTTCATATGTAAAAATTATATATATTTTTATTAAATATTCATATACATGATATAATGAATATGGATATTTAAGATAAATTTAACATCTAACGATCAAAAGAAAGTTAATGTTTCAAGATAATGTTAATGATTACAAAATTAATCAGGAAAGAGAATATAAATCAATTTCTTTTTCAAACTAATCATAAACTATATAGATAAATAATAAGGATGGTATCATTAAAAAATATCCCCATTAGAGTATAAGTAAAATAATGGTTTGTTATAATTAATGAATATAAATTACATAAGACTATTATTAAGATATTATTGAGGAAAAGACCCATTTAACATTGAAAATCACTTTTAAAAACATGAAATTTCTAGAATGTTAGGATTTTTTTCATTAAATAGAACCTCATAAACTTGTATTAGAAGCTTCAAAAAATTAGTGTTCATGATTTTGGGAATATGTTTTTCATTTCGAGTACATTATAATATATATTTTATTATCATTTTTGGTAAAAACTAAAAAAATACATTATTAGGAAAACAAAAAAAATAATTCTTTTAAAGCACTTTCTAAAAATTAAAACATGGGTAAAAATTTATTTAATAAATCAGTTTTGAATATTAAAAATATTCTTTAAAATATTTTAAGTAAAATATATATATATTGAAGAAAATAATTTTCAACTGAAAAGAGAAATAAAATTTCCTTTTCTTAAAAACACTTCCCCAAAAATATTAATTACCAAAGAGGGGAAAATTGTACTATTACATGAAAATTTAATGAATAACCATAGGAGAATAAAATTAAATTGTTTTATTATAAAATTATTAAATAATTTCTTTCAATGGAATTTCAATCATAAACTCTCCCAATTAAAATGAGATTGAAGCATAAACTCTTACCACTTTTGAAACTTTTAAATCATAACCACCATGAAATAAATAATTTCAATTAAAACATTAAATTACATTTATATAAACATATTCATTATATTACATATCAAAGAGGTAGTATATACACCTCATAAAAATAAATTGGTTCATAACACTAAATATATCTTAATGGAGTTGAAATTGAGACGAAATCTCTTATAAAGGTCATACCATTGAAGTGAGAATTAAAAAATTTATTGATTAGTTGTATCAAATATAAATCCACATAAAAAATTTTAAATACATAATCAAATAGTAAAGATACATTTCAAAAATAATCATAGAATATCAAAAACAATGTAGAAGTACTATAACCCAATGAAATAAAATTTATTTATGAAATTCATTACCACTTGGTAACTTTCCTATAAAATCCCCTTGGATGAAAGAATTTGAATTTGAACTTAAAATACCATTAAATATGAATTATTAATGATGTAATATGTAAATTTTCGATTAAATAATTTATTTAAAATTGAATAGGTTCATAATAACAAATATGTCTCAATAGAATGCAAATTAAGATAAAATCCCATAAACCATGATCACAATTAATTGAGCATAATTTAAACTCATGTATAATGTTTTTAAGAATTTTCTTAATGTATAACATAAGGACATTAATTTTTATAATATTATATATTATCCTCATATAACATCTCACCTTCTTTTCGTTAAAAATATTTCATTATTACAATTGTTTTTGGTGTTAACTGCTTCGTTTTCTCAAGCATATTTTATAATGGATTTTCTAGTCTGTCAGTATATGATATAGTTAAATCATCTCCAAAATTATATTAATTTTATAAATTTATTATTAATTAATTTATTAATTTTTTAGAACAATTCTTAAATGGTATTCATGGAAAATCAATAATATCGCTTCGTGGAGACGGTTAGTCGTACATATGGATGAGCAAAGATATCATTCCTGTAATGAGTTAATGGTTATGTAAGTCAATGATATATTAATATTAAATAATTAATATAATTTTTTATATATCCTATATATTCATTATTTAAATTAATATTACTATCCATGTCATTCGGTGACTGAAAACAAATTACATCGATTTTCAAGGCGGTAGTCCATCTGACACAAGATAGATGAATTTGTTTCAAATTTCATAGATGAGGATATGGATAAATATTATGCCACAAAAAAAATAACATACCAGTATACATTATATTATATTGTTATTATATTTTAGTTTTTAATTCATAATTGATTGGGTAAAAATTACTTTTAAAAAAGAATGATCTCAGTGAAGAGGATTTCCTTCACTTAGAGAAACCACCTTTGGATATCATACTAAAGACCCTAGAATTGGCCTTTTGGGAAGAACAAAACCAGAAGAATGTGGACAGTGATTTGGGGAGATTGTTTTTTTACGTATTGCATAAGATAAATGGATTAATATGTTTGAATAAATGAGGGTAGGAGGTTCTCTTTTATATGTGGGGGAGGGACCTTCTTGGAAACAACTTGTAAATTTCCCAAATCACTACTGGAAATATCACCTATACCCACGGTTTAAAACCATGGGTATAGCTCTTGAAACCATGGGTATACCCTATACCCATAGTTTCATTAACCGTGCGCTGGAGTGGCATCGGTATAGCACTATACCCACGGTTTTTTAGAAACCGTGGGGATAGACTACTGAAATCTCATAGTACCCACAGTTCACTTAAACCGTGGGTATACATCTATACCCACTGTTTATAGAACCGTGGGTATACATTTATAAAGAAAAAAAATATACCTACGGTTTACTAAACTGTAGGTATAGATTCTATCACCCGCAACATATATAACTATGGTTTAAAAAACCGTGGGTATAGATCATATCTGCAGAACTAGAACGCTTCACCATCTTCACCTTGCTCCTGCTCCTGCAAACCAGCACTACCGCCTTCACCTTGCTCCAGCTCCTACAAACCAGCACCACCTTCACCTTACTCCTGATCGTGTAAACCAGAAACCAAACCAATCACCTGGTCCTGCAAACCAGAAACCAAACCAATCACCTTGCTCCTGCTCCTGCAAACCAGAAACCAAACCAAGACAAAGCAACCCAGAAACCAAACCAAGGCTGACCAAGACAACCAGCCTGTAAACCAGAATGAAAAATCAATGGAGGGGATGAAAACAATAGGAAAAATTAAATCATTGCTATTTTTCACCAAAATACAAATTACATGTAGAAATCTACATGAGATATAATGAAGATTATGTTGAATTATCTTAAGATATACTACATGAAAATTTCTTAAATAGTCCATATGTATGTGAAGATGAAATAGGACCACCCCTTAGAGCTACCTAAAAAAAATGATGATGGAATACATACCTCTCACAGTCTTCCATAACCAAGAATGAATTATTAGTAGCAGTACTATCATTGGGTAGAGGAGAAAAATCAATTACAATAAGAGATATGGGAGAAAAATAGTTCAGCAACTTGGATACAAGGTGTTCATACAAAAACACGGGATGCACATTTATAATAACCATAACCCTATAGGATATCATTTGGTCCTTCAATAATGATGATCATCCCACTTAATAGGCCATATAATAAGAATTATTGTCCAATATAGGTAGATCAACTACACAAAAGTCTTCATAATTGTTTATTTAAGGCACCCTTATAAGATAAGTTCCTTGAATCAAATAAATTTTATTTCATAAAGGGAAGAAAGAAACCAAAATATGGGTTAATTAACAATGAATATAAGGTGCATAATCCACATTAGAACCATCTTGATTTATCAAGGTATACATCCATATAAGGGAATGATACAATGAGTAAAGTTTCCTAATCAATGGGGTTATAGAAGTGCCAAAAACCAAATATCCATCAGAAAAATTCTCAAAATGATAGGGTTGGGAAACTGGGATTTATTTTGAAACAAAGGAATCTAAATATATATCAGAAAAACCCATCAATCTTCCATATTCATAAATATTGAAGACCAAAACATCATCATCCAGATTCTTATAGATCACTTGATTGTGAACCACTAAGGATTTATTAGCATGATTCTAACTCATATGAGGATGATGATCACTAGATACCCCATGACATATCCTCCTGTTTTTATAGAAAGGATAAGAATTCCCTTGGATTTTTTATAATGGAATGAAAGCAAGAGATTTATGGAAAATAATATTTTCCATAAATAATGATATGTGCCTACATGAAGATGAATTCCCAATGAAATATAGTATTAATTACGAAATTCCACAGAAATTTTGGATTTCATAGTATGTTCTATCAGAAGTGTATCTTCATTAGTAAATATAAATTGACCGATATGATTGACAATAAATTTTAGAACTGGTTGATTCTGAAAAGAAAAGGGGTATAATTTAGATGAATATTTAGTGCTTCCAAGATGAATTTTTTATTACTGATCTTTGAGTGACCACCAGAGGAGTATAAACCTATTTTGACTTCATTTTTGAACCCCTCTATCTTAGAATAATTAAAATCAATTTCTTGGATTTTATACATTAAAATTTTTTTCTTATAGAAAATACAGACTGTGACCACACTATAAATATCCCAGGATTCAATAAAGATAGAAAACCGTGAAATAGAATTAAATAATTACCAAACATAATGATGAGGGGCCATCAAAAATAGATTGAGGCATTTGAATGTCCACTATTTGATAGTGATATTGTTGGACTCCCATCCACTGATTCTCATTCCTTCGATGAAAAATATATTGGATTAACCATTTGGAGATTAGAATGAGAAACCGATATTAACTATACACTCACCATTGACATGGAGGATGGATCCATTGATGGAATAACAATTCAAAAATGTATCAAAGTCTATGAGGATAATAAAGCTATAAATATCTATGGAGAGTCTACTGTAGAAGGTTAGGATTGGACAAAGGAATGTAATGGAAAATCCCAAAATGATGTCCTTGGAACTCTACCCACTGAACATGCAGGAACCAATCCAGAAGGATCTATTGAAGAATCTATAGTGTCTTAATCAATGGAAAGTGAAAAATTAAATTTTTAGAAGGCATATATAGTGCATAAATTTAAATATGAGTACTCTTCGTCCAACAGCATGATGGTTTGAATAATGTAGTGAAAAGACCCATTCTAAATATATATAAAATAATATTTATGGTTTTTGGTGTATGGTAATGCTTGTTTTATTATGATGTGTGATTGTAAAGTGATGTGAGGATTTGGGTGGTGTTTGTTTTTCCATGATTTTGTGTGGTGATTTGTTTATTGTTTTTCTGTGATTTGAGGGTTTCAAGGATGTTGATGCTTGTCCATGATTTTTGATTAGTGGGGTGATGGTTGTTCTTCCATGAATTTGGAGTGGAAATGTTATGGTAAAATAAATATGATGAGCTTATTATGAAATGTTATTTCATTGTTCTATATGACTGATTAGTTATGTAAACATAATGTTTTCACTCTTCTACCTTCAATGTAATTTAATTATATAATGATAGTAAGACATAATATATAAAATGAATGAAATTTATCAATATTATGTCTTACTATCATTATATAATTAAATTACATTGAAGGTAGAAGAGTGAAAAAATTATTATTGTAATTATTATAATTAGGCTACTAAAATTTTGTTTCCAGATATTCTATTTTTTTCTCCCAACTATTTATTGTACTCAAACTCATATAAGTCCTAAAACATGTAATTTTAGTTAAAAAATCAATAATGGTCATTTATAAATGTTCAATGGTTAAATATGGATATTGCCTTTATGGGAAAATCTATGTATAGAATTGGGCCAAAAAACTAGGAGGAGATTTGGTCTCTTATCAAAATTACTCTCAAGGAAACTCAAACAATGAACCGAGTTTAACGATTGGAATGTGATGTATAAATTTCAAATTTAACAATAAATGGAAATTTGACTTGGCACA
The DNA here is from genome assembly GCA_963277665.1 of Viscum album. Lineage (NCBI taxonomy): Eukaryota > Viridiplantae > Streptophyta > Magnoliopsida > Santalales > Viscaceae > Viscum > Viscum album. The sequence goes on along the minus strand of OY728152.1, from coordinate 1,007,344,634 downwards.
CCCAAGGGGTTTCCATATACGAATTCCACAACCTCAAAACCACTAAACATGATTCAATAGGTGTATAAAAACATTCATGGATCAATTAAACATGAAGAAATCAATATAAAAGGGACACCCTACAATATCTATCATATGAAATAATGAAATAGCTACAATACATCATGTCATAAGGTTATAATGACATGACCACCTAACTCAAATATGTGGATGAATCCTTGCTCGATATTAGACTCATATTCTATGAAGGATGTAAAAAATTTGAGAAACATGCCAATGACTTGAAAGTAGGAAAATTAATCCAGTAACTAAATTATTTAATGAATCTAAATGAAAAACTAGATATGAGGTAAGAGACTATAGGAACATACCAATATGGATCCAATGCTTCCATCATATCAAGGAGTAGACATCAATATAAGAAGATAACTTGATACCTAGATGGAGGATATTTGAAGGCTATGAGAGAAGAAATATCAACTCATCATGACAACACGAAAATTCCCAAAATGATGGAAACCATGAAAATATTTATAAAACACATACCTTAGGCCCATAAGACTCTCCCCATAAGTATCGGACATTAGTTCATCAAGGATTAGTGTACATGTGAAGAAAAGATCAATGCCATGAGATTTTGGCATGTGATTCTAATTCCAGGTAGCATTGTTAATAGAAAGCATAAGAATGTATGTTTAAAAATTAATCAAGAATGTAATGGAACAGATCAAATGAGAAAAATTATAACTAATAAAACTATGACTGAAATATGACAAATGTTGTTAATGGCATGCATTTTAGAGTGCATAAAACACAAGCACTTTTGTATTAAAATAAACTACTAAAATAATGATAGATAAATAAATTGAACTAAAAATTATTAGAGTATAGAAGGAAGAATGTAGGTACTCACTTGAGAGAAAAAGCAACTTTTTGTGTTCAACCTTGAAATGAATTCAAGTTTCCAACAAGTCGAGCATACATTCCTTCTCTACAAAAAAGGGAGTTGGCAAGAAAAATGCTATCATCAGTAAAATTGAGGAAAAACAATTAATAACTGATAAAAATTAAAACTGCTAAGAGTAGTCGAATCGTTCATGTTCCCAAGACAATATGAGATTGTAAACTCACTGTATATCTTCCATTTCTTAACAAATGATTTGGTATAAAAAGATTTAACAATATAGCATAAAAAAGAGAGTGCTTATGGGGTATTATGAAAGTTAAAAAAATTATATCGTAATAATCAACACCAAATAAATCAAGCACAATGGTTCCCTACCAACCTTTTTTTTAGAATATTTAACCATAGAAAATGATTCTCATAAGTTTTTATGCTGCCAATGAATTACAAGAATGAATTTTAAGAAGATTATTAAATTTTAGCATGGAATTACACAAAAATAGAGGGAACTAAAAGTATAACAATGACCACCAAGAATAGTTCAAGAATACAACATGCTAGAAATAAATTAAGATTTTTGTTTTCTAAGTAGTCAATTATGTGAAACCAATAACAACACTAAAATTAAATTAGAATGAATTTAATTAATTACTCCCTATATTTATATAAGAATATATCTTTTTTGTACAATAAATGTGTAAACTCCCTTAAATCCAATGAAACAATACACTGGATGGAGATTGAAGTTCCTAAAAAATGAAAAAATCAATGTGAGTTTCTAAAATAATAACCATAGTTAAGGATTAGGAAAGTTTTATCCTATTTTATCTAACTTCCAGCTCATTTGGGTATTAAAGTCAAAAATGAAAATTCTTTTGGTAAGAAAATATCACAACCAACAGTGACTACTTCTCATAGTAACTTGATATGTTGCACACTTGTCACAGTAACTCCACCTACCACACATCATCTTCACCTCATGGTCAGTTGACATCGACAATTTTGAACAAAAAACTCAAACATGAGTAAGAATATGCAATGGAAACATAAGAAACAATGGTTTACCCACACAAATAGACACATGACCTAGAAAAAATAATTTAAGCAAAACATAAAAGAGAAAAAGTAGAAAATCTTGGGTTGCCTACCATGAAACATTGTCTTTAAAGTCTTATGCCAAAATCAAACCCTTAAAAATTTCCATCTATGATCATCCAATGTTTAAGATTAATTGGTGGTTTCAAATTAATATTGTATAAAGAATCAACAACAGGACCACTCAAGAAGTCCCCAAATTTAGTAGTAAAAAATGTTCAGAAAAATTAATCTAAATCAGAGTGGGTAAAATGTTTTGTAGCTCAACTTAACCCTCAAACCCTCTCTCTTAGCTCTAAAAAAGCCTATTAGAAGCCCGATAATATCAATTATTTGATAAAAAAATTCTACCAAATCCCCCCACACTTAGAGGATTCCAGAATCTAAGAAAAAACATTAAAACTAGTAACAACCTCCTCAAAATTTCCAGAAAAGATTCCTAAAACTACTTGTAAATTAAAGAGAACTGAAGACACACATTTGAAAGATTTGAACTCAACATCCAAAATTTAATTTACAATGTCCACAAAAGAATTAAAATTTTTGAACCTTTGATATTATGGCTGTAAATCATCACACACAACAACTAAGTCACCAGGGAAAAACTTTTCATGGAATTGCACTTGTTAAAAATGAACAAGATCTTGTTTTTTAGCTGTCTATAAACCAAAAAACTCCATAACAATATAGATTTGTAGACATTCATCCTAAGATGGGAGAATATCATAAACAATCTCATAAATTCTAGTAATAATAATTTAAAAAACAACCTATAAATTGGGATTTATAGAAGGAACTCCATCATTAAATACTTGAGAGTGAGTAACATCTTCTTGAGTAATACTTTCAATGGGCTAGGGAATTATAATCTATGTAACCTCTATAGGAAAAGAACAAGAATCAGATATGAACTCAATTTTAATGAACTCATTCTCAGCAACATCAAATAGGTTAAAAATTAACTCATGATTTTTCTTTTTAAAAACCATAATCTCATCCACATCATCAGCATCCTGGAGGGTTTGTTTTCCTTTAGACACATCAATGATAGCACCTCTAGTAGCAAGGAATGATCTACATAGGATGATTGAATAAAACCCTAAAAGTTTAATCATTTATTGAAAAATTTCCAGAACTTATTTCCAAAAGGATGAACTAGCCGGGAGATTACATCCTGATTCTCAGTAAGATGTACAATATTACCTTGTTTAATAGATTTCAAGGTGGTGGCGAAGTCCATGAGGTCCAGGTCGGGAGCCGAGATGCGGAGCCGGGACGTGGAGCCTGGATGTGGAGCCGGGATGCAGAGGCTGGGGAGGGGAGTTGGAGAGGGGAGGAGAGGGCCGGGAGGTGGTGGTCGGGGAGGGGAGGACAGGGCCGGGAGTCGAGGGTCGGGGAGGTAGGGTTGAATGGGGGAAGCGTCGTTGAAGTGAGGAGGATCCCGATACTTCGAGCATGATGGATTTTTGAATACCCACAGTTTTATTAAAACTGTGGGTATAGATAAATAAAAACAACCTATTTCCATGGTTTATAAAACCGTAGGAATAGATGTGTGGGGAGAGACCCCATTCCCAGTAGTGAATGAATAAAAAATGATAAAGTAATTTCCAAGAAAAATGAATCCAAATAACCTTATATTATAATTTTTGATAGTATATGGTTTATATATATATCCATATAATAGTTTTTTTATTTTTTTAATTGAATATTAGGCCCTTATCTTTTGGTTGAACCCCCCCACCGCACCCCCTGGTAAACCTATTTTAACATTAACCATGGAAATTAATGTTTATTATTTTTATTATTCATTATGAAAAAATAATTTTCCTTTATTAACTAATATTTGTTATTATAAATCATAATTTTGGTTTCATTTTATAAAATTCATTTCACAGATGTGGAAACAATTAATTTAAAAATGAGCCTGTAAAACCTACCAAAAAATGGTTTTCAAGAAATGTTTTTTTCAAGTATTAAATAATCATACATTAAATCTTTCAATAATTATAATTATTATATAGATTTAAATTAATATATTTGGTTATATATAATTCATAAATTTTAATTAAATATTTTCTTAGTAGTGGTTATTTTAATTAATTAAAATGGAGGAACATTTTATACTTAAAAAAATGTATTAAGAAAAATTTGTTTTAAGACTAATAATAAATGCATATAAAAATATGGTATAAAAATGATTTAAATTTAATTAAATAGATTAAATATAACTAAATAATATTTTTTTAAATTTTAAATCCAATTAAAATCATAATGGGACTTTTAAATTACTTAATTTATTAAAAAGAAATGAGAGTTTTACCGAAGCTGTATTTTTTACTTTTCTCTAAAGAATAACCCTTTTTATAAAAATAAAAAATGTCAACCAAATATATTTTTGATATTATGATTTAAAAAGGATAATTGTTTTATAAAATAAAATTTCTCAAATTTTTATAAATTAATTTTAATTATAAGAAATTTTATGTAATGTAAATCATTATTCTATGAAAAAATTATTTTTGAAGCATAAAATGATGTTATTGAGAATTATGTACTTATTTATGAATAAATTATATGAAAAATTATAAAATTTTCATAATTTTATTAAAAAATTTAATTCCAGCCAATATAGAGGTTGCGTTATAATGGTTACATTGAATAATAATATTTTAAAAATATCTCATAGTTTGCTTAAAATTCAGTGTTGTGTGTGATGTACACTATTGAACACAATGGATTCTTTTAAAATATCAAGGTGTTACAAACATATTATATTATCTAAATTTTATAACATGAATTTAGTAAAGATAAAGGTTATTCATAAATTATATGAGAAAATGTTTCATTTATGGACAAAGAAAATGTTCAAATACCATATATTTATCAGTTGTGTTGTTTTAGAGCTAAAACTTATGTATTTACCTCTTATTATAAAGGTAATTCTATAAAAATTATATAAAATAGGAATATAGACAATAATGATAATGCTAGAAATGTTTTTTTAAATTCTATGTTAGAGAGTGAATTTATGGAAGTAAAATGAATCAAAACAGTTAAAGAAATTTAGCATAAACTAGATAATATATGTAAAGGAAATTCTAAATTGATGTGGGGAAAGTTCCATGTTTTGAGACTTAAGTATGAATATCATTATATGCATGATGATGAGACTATTTAAATATTATTTACCAAATTAAATTAATTAGTGATCAGGATGAGATGTTTTGGAAATAATTTAGAAGATTCTTCAATAATAGAAAAGATCTTATGCATCCAACCTGTAATTTTTGATGTTAAAACCACTACTATAAATGATAAAGATCTATTTAATATCCCTATTGATATATTAATTAGTATTTTTTTTATCTTATAAGATGATAAAAGGTATTTTTTATGAGTAATGTAATGTATAAAATGGAAGTTACTTTTAAAGACTCAAAACCTATGAATTTATAAAAGTTTATTATTGAAGGTGAATATACAAAAGGTTTAGGTTTTGATGAGGATTTTAATGAGAGGTTTGTTAAATTCATGCCCCTTATATCAATAAAAATGACATTATTTTAAAAAATATATAATCAAAATCTTCCTTTAAAGTTTTTAGATATGTATTTATTAGGTTTTTATAGAAAACTTCCCAAAGAAAAAGTTTAACAAGACAGTGATTAAAATGAAGAAGAAAAAACTTGAATATTACTAAAGAAGAATGAAAAAAAAATTCAAAAAAATATGAGGTTAATAAGTTACCAATATTTAAAAGAAGAAAATTATTTTCTAAATAAATTGATGGTAGTGGTGATAAAGGTTATGTTGGGATATCTGTTTATGAAGATGGTGAGAAATTATTTATTGCAAAAGTTAATGATTAGAATGTTTATAGTGAAGATTATTTTTTGAAATTGATGAAAAGTACACCGAAAAGGATTTAGTGATGAATAGATATTTAAAATAATATATCCCATGTATCTCTAAACTAAATTATAAAATTTAAGAGGAATTAAAAGCATTCAGTAGTAAAGAATTAGTTTTTACTGAAGAAAAGTAAAAATCTCAAAAGAATATTGATGATTTAAAGATTATTATCTCTTATAAAAAGATTATTTAAATCAATATATAATAATTTTTAACGTATAAATATAATATGACTAACTATATTTGATAAAAAGTGTTTAAAATAGAAGATGAAATGAATAAGAGTACATCTACCATTAGAATACCATTTCTGAAGTTAAAGAATGGTCTATAAAGACTAAGGCTCAAGAAGACCAATGAAAATAATCCCCAATATAATTAAATATGTTTATAATATTGGTGAATATTAAAATAATAATAAAAAATTCATTAATTTTTTAGTAATATTTGGTGATAATCAAATCTCTAGAAAATCTAGGGAACACCAAGTTGAATCCAAAAACTACTACATCTAATAGCTATACAAAATATGAGGAAAAGTAAAATATGAATAAGATTTTTTTCAAGATTTAATGATAATTTTAGCTCACAAAAATATCAAATATTGGAAAAAAATGTAAAAATAAAGACAAGTAACATATTTCAGAATGTATGTTGTATATAAAGAAAAATATTCGTTTTACGGATTTTGTAGGTACTATGGAGGATTTTTGAGTATGGATATGAATTTATAGTTTAATTAAAAATTAAAAAACATGAATGGAAAGTTATACAGAATTATTTTTAGTGGGATCCATTCCCTTTAAATTATTAAAGAATAGAAATAGTTTAAAAATTCTAGATAGATTGCTGAGAATAGGTTTGAATCTCTTGATGAAATCTAGAGAATATGTGATCTTCCTAGTCAAAAAAATAAAATCCTTTTAATTATACAATTCCAAAAAAATTTATTTTAAATACTCAATATACCCAGGAGAAGAATATAAAAGGGAAAAAAATATTTAGTTGGTGAATTTTCACTCAAAGTATCCAAATTGGAAGGTCTATGGATATGGGGTTACAAATGTTCCTCTCACATGGCATGAGACATTATTCATTTAAAATATTTTGAAAAGTTGAATGAAGGATTTGTTACATTTGTAAATAATGGGTAAATAAAGGTTAATATTGTTGGTTTAACTATTATTGATAAGGAAAAGAAAAAAAATCCAAGAACAAACTTTATATTGATGGATTGAAACACAATCATTTAATTTTTTACTAGATTTGTGATGAGATAAATGAAGTGGTTTTTAAAAATGATGTTTAATTGGTCATGAAACATGAATATGGAAGTGTAGTGACATGAGTACATTGAAGTAGAGGAAATTTATTTCAATTGTATGATATTTGAATCTATTATATATAAGCATGAAAGTATTGAATCTATAGTGGAATCAAATTTTTAGCCATATTGGACAAACAAATAATAATAAAATCACTCAAGAAGACAATGATATTGATGTTTCATTACTAAAATATAATTATATTGGATTTTATGAAAATTACAAAAGAGGAAAACTATTAACTCCTAAAATAAGAAGTAGTAGATTTAATCGAATAAACATTTAGATGTCATTTATTCATATGTTTGTGGGTTTATTAGGAATAAATAAAAAAATGGAGATAATTATTTTATTACATTAATTGATTACTTCATTAATTTTTTTCAAGTAATTAATAATAGTTAAAGGTTTTCAAATATGTTTGGAAAAGGAGCTATTTTTCTCAAAAGAGTATCTCGTGAGACAATGAAAATGAGTTGAAGAAACAAAATTAGAAGTTTTTCTAGAGAATCATGGAATCTGACATGATCTTAGTTCACAAAAAACAATAAAAAGTGTTTTTTCTAAGTGGAATAATATAATTTATGTGGATATGACTCAAACAATATAGGTTGTGCATGATACTTCTTGTTTTTTTTGGAGACAACCTACTAAATAAATGGTACATATTCAAAAGATGTGTTTCTGTAGGATAATTTTAGACATTTACCTATATGAGATGAAATATAAAAAATCTCCAAGTATGAAGTATTTTCATGTTATTAACAACCCATGTGTTATCAATGTAAAAGTGGAAAATCTAGGAATTTTGAAAATCCAGGTATTGATGGGATCTTATTTTGATAAAATCCAAATGTTTGAGGTTTCCACAATTATAATAATGGAATAGGAAGGATTATTTATAAAAATCATAGAACATTAAATAATGGATTTTTTTTATCATGATTTAAGTTTGAAATGTGATGTGGATGTTGTTTTTCACAAGAAACTGGAATAATATTAAGAAAAAGACGAATTTGTTGAAGTTGAACAAGTTATAAAAGAGTATTCAACCATTTTAATAGATGAAAAATAATATCATGCAGATCATAAAATTCTAAGATAGAAAATTTGATTCCATAACAACATTATAGATCAATGATAACAAGTATAAACTAGGATAACATTGAATACAACATCTCATACTTTATTTTCTCCAGAGGATAAAACTATATATATTGAAAAAGGATTGAATCATCCTAATTTATATGATTCTATGAATGGGGAATTAAAAAATATATAGGAGAATGAAACTTGGCATCTACTACCCAAGCCAAATGTGAATAAAGTCATCAAAATATAGTATATATTTCAAAACAAATTAAATAAAATAGGTGATGTGGTGAGAAGTAAAGAACGATTAGTTTGAAATAAAAATTCATATATTAAAGGAGTACAATTTGATGAAAATATTTAACCAATTTCAAATCATGAGTCTATAAGAATATTTATTCTATTGTATCTCAAATATAATACATGGTTTTAATATGGATTTCAAGTATTCTTTCCTTAATATTGAATCGGAATAGGAGGTCTATATTGCACAAACGTGTGTTTTCTATCTTATAGAATATTTGGAATAGGTTTTTAGGTTAAAGATGGATTTATGTTGGATTAAACAAGCTCCAAGATCATTGTATTCCTAAATTGAAACCTACTTGAAGATGTTGAATTTATTAAATGGAAGAGTGGACTGCAATCTTTAAATTAAATATAAAAAATATGTATATATCATTATTATTTGTTTTGTAGATGATATAAATTTTTATATAAATGATAAAGATTTTTTAGAATATTTCCATGGGTATGAAGAAATTATTTTAATTTTTCATTATTGGATAGATTAGGAACATTCTCATGCTATAAATTTATAAATAGAAAGATGCAATTTTTAATTTTCAAGGGATGTATGCTAGGGAAATATTGAAAATTTTCATCATAGTGGATTTAAATCCTATTTCATAAACAATTTATATAATAGATAATATATCCAAATATAGATAGGAAAAATAATTTAATCCATGGTATTTAAATAAGCTTATTATAAGTCTTCTATACTTAATATCTTTATATCCAGATTTGGTAAATTCTATTAAACTTTTCTCTTGGTATGAAAGTGATTATAAAGAGTCCCATTTTAGTACTAGGAAGGAGATTCTTAGGTATATAAAGCCTCAACAAGTGTTGGAGTGATATATGATAGTGAAGGAAAGCATGATCTATTTGGTTACACATATGATAATTGGGTATGTTGTGTTTATGATTAGTGGTCCACATCGAGTGGATATTTCTTACATAGAGAGAGTTTTGTTGGTTAGAACACAAAGAAGAAAATTTTAGTCCCCTTGTGTACTTTTGAGAAAAAATATGTGGCTAATACCCGTGCCACAAATCAACTTATATAGATGAGGACCCAGTTGTATGTTCTAAAGGATGATGTAAAATATCCACCAAACATGGGATATAATAAATAAATATCTATCAACATATCAAAGAATCATGTTCAACATTAATGATGTAAAAAAGGTATTTCAAATATCAATTCATTAAGGATCTTGTGGAAAGAAATAAATTAAAGTTATAATTATTTACAAAGAAGGATAAAACATTGTCAAAGTTTTTATTAGAGAATATAGGGTTAATTTGGGGAGTTTAAACTCACCCCACTCAAGGAGAAATTATGGTTTTTATGTCCCCTCCACCATATATTATTTGGTTATTATTGTCAGGGGGAGATTTGAAACATAAATCTTCATTTATATTTATCTTCCGATTTTTTAAAGGTGGAGAATATTTATAGGTGGGGTATCCATTAATATTTCTTTTTCTTAAGGGGTATATATTTTTAGACAATTATTAATATGACTAATATATGATTTCATCACAGTCCATGTATGGAACTTTTTTTATTTTTTTCTATAGTTAATAAATAAATTTATATTCAATAGGATCCCTCGATAGATATGTCAATGTTGTGGATATATATATTTTGATGATGATGTATTTATTGAGAATAATTTATAATTTAATATCATGATGAATTATTTATTAAAAAAGTGACAACTCTTAGATTTTTTCTCATGTGGAATCCTTACATTTATAAGAATTAATTGGCACATGTTTTAATATTTATGATTATTTATCACTATTTTCATGTAAAAAATGATACTATTATTCAATATTATTTTTTCCTATATTGATTTTACCGAAGTAGGAATATGATTATTGAGTAATGATTCATTATTAAGAGGTTTTGGATTTAAGGTAAAGTGATTTGGTTTCCATGGTTTCTAAAAAAATAAAGTGGGATATTTTTGTGCTCATATTCTATATAATATTTTCAAATACTTAAAATGAAGAACACTTGATTTGAGAATGTATAATCACATATATGATACATTATTCCTTTTGAGAAGAAATATTGGAGAATTTTGAAGTGGTTATGGTCATTAGGATTTATCTTTGTTTCAATGCATAAATCATATTCAATATTATATATTTTGTGAACAAAAGGCCTTTCAGAAGTTTGAATGAGGTTGGAATCTGTCTAATAGTGTTTGGAAAAAGTCTCGAACTATAGTGAAAAATGGATTGAAAAAGTGGATAAATATAATATCTTACGAGGTGAGATATTCTACCTATAACATATATCTACCAATGTAAAATTTTTGGTCTAGTGTGTAAGATAATTCTATTATAGATAATATAATTTTCTTATAGGTAAGTCATAATGAGACTGTAATATATTTTCTACAGGTTAGAAAAATCAGTTATGTGTAAGATAATTTGGTCTCATATGATGTTTTTGGATCACAAAAAATATTTGGAACCATAGTATATTTTATAATATTTTTGATGAACTTCAGATATGTATATGATATTTGTGTCTTTTAATACATTATGTCATTCACCATTTTATAGTATGTAAGATATTATTATAGGGAATATAATGTTGATAATTTCTAAAATTTTTATGATTCGTTGTATTTTTATCTTCCAAATTCCATGATTATTTTAACTAATGGTTTAGAGCCTTAATTGGATGATCTAGATGGTTTATATTGAATTTAAAATTTCTATAAGGATTATAAAATAAAGGCATGTGATTCCATAGATGACTTCTAAGAATTAAATATCCTCAATAAAATTCATGATGCTTTCTAGAAGAAGTTCAAGACTATAAAAAAGGAAACAAGTCAAAAATCTATATGAAGAGAAATAAAAAAGAGAGATTGGTGCTAAGATAAGAAGATCCATGACCATATTATATAAATTTACATTTATATTTTTTTATGATAAACTTATATATGTGATTATTATAGGTGGATATAGAAGGATGTAGTAGTTTTATTATCCTGGAGAAGAAAGACTTGAGTCTTTGGGGAATTCAAATTCAAATTATATGGGACAATTATTAAGATTAAATCTTAAAAAGTAATGATGAAATTCATTTCCATATTACTCATGCATATCCAATGTTATATATTCATCATTATAGAAGAATATTGTTTGACATATGGACTATAAAAATAGGATAATCATAGTTGGTCATGTAATTCATATAGATAGATAGGTGAAGGTGTTTATTCCATAAAAATTAAAAAAAAATTCTCACAATGATGTTTCAGATAGAGGTTGTTTCATATAATGTTTTTCATAGAAATTGAAGAGAGATCATGCTACTATATGAGAACAGATAATGAAGAAGAAGAATAACCGAACACACGTATTAACTTGATAATAGTCTTTTGGAGGAAAGTATATTCGTTGTTACCCAAACTATTGATAATTATAATACGCGGTATTGAATTGTGTGTTTGATTAACCAAAACACAATTGATGAACATGTAAAGGAAAGTTTCAATGTTTTATTATGCTTGTTATAGTAACAAGTGGATTCTAGTGGGAAGGGTGGAATCAGTGAGTTCTAAATGAATCCAATGATTAAAATTCTCTAATTTATTGGTGAAACATGTAAAATGATATTCTCCTTATGTTCTTTTGTGTTATATGTATATGAGAATAAAAATATCACAAATCTAGAAGGTCGTGATGGTTATTTGAAAATAAACATATAAATAATTTAAGATCATTAATTCACTCATCCCTCTCAGAGATCTTATAAAGATCTTGTTGGTGGTTCCCAAATATGCCTTAATTTTTAACATTTTATTGATTAATAATGTAAACATATTATTAATCCATGTTTTGTAGTACTATCAAATGAATAATTATTATTTATAATTTTTTTACAAAATCCATTGTAATGAATTGATGATACTTTATATACCTATATTTTTATTTGATAAGTACATTACTACTATATAAAGATTTATTTTAATATGGTAATTTTAATAGTTATTGTTTCACTAAAATCTAATATTTAACATATTATTTGTAACATCATGACCTAAACCACCAAGTCTGATCTAGAATACCACATAACCTCATGCATGCCTCTCCATATGCAAGAGGATTCCAACTAAAAGTGAGGGTCTAAGTACGTAACTGGGGAGACTATACCCTCAGTATCACATCATATGATTAATAATAAATTATGACAATATAAAAAATAATCGAAGTAATCAGGAGAAAAGTAAATGAGATACTTGTATTTCAAATAAAATCAACTCCCAATGTGGAAAGACTATCACTAATGAAAAAAATAGATGATAAATAAAAGGTCTGTTAGGTCCTGTAGTGTTTGTCCTGGTCCACCTCAGCTATATGATCCACCTTCTCTGCCATCCACCATAGGGACCCATGCTATTCATCTGATCTTTCATGAAATATACAAGTACATCGAAATTCCTGAGTTAGTTGTGAGTAAAATACTCATCATGACACTAGCAATTCATCATTAACTTGTTGTGCTCAATTATACTCGTGTACTCCAAAATAATAATTAATAGAAGAAGAACATAAATATACGATCCCAAACCGAGTAGTAGTGCACTAACGAAGCTACCATAAACCTCAGTCTCACCTACTTCAGATTCATACCGGAAGATAACTAAATGAGTTGAGAGAAGAAAATCAACCCTTATATGGCATCCTCATGGTGTTGTGAAGGTGATACATAGTGTCATCTATCCCTCAAATCGGCCAAGATATCTCATGGAGCGTAGTACTTGGTATCAAGGCTACCATGAAAACAAGATTGACATGCCTCCATGGCTACTCCATACCTCAACCCTATTCTCATGCCCCTCATCACAATCATTGCAATCAAGATTTCTCCCCCAATAGGAGATAAATATTCCATGATGGTCCACCTCTCTCAAATACAATAACAACCAACAAGGCATGGTCATACATATACCTGATGAGAACACAAGTTGACATAGTATATCAACCTGATTATATAGAAGCACACACAACAACATTTGATCATAATAAAAAATGGATAAAATATAAAATAATACCACTCATGGAATCACAATAGTTTTAATGGGACACACACACACATTCACGTGCGACCAAAATCAATCAAAGTCGGTCAAAATTCCAACAAATATAATCATTAGAGAAACAAGTGTAAATGTGATCCCAAAATGTAAAGAACTTCCGACCTCAAAAGTCTTCAATGAAAATGAAATGATAAACTACCCTATGTTGTTTGGTAGATGGAGTGGAAATATCAATAGTTGATAACACCTCTTCACTATTTTATTATTATCAACGACGACATATAAAAGACTCGATTTTCATCTAGGGTTTTGAGAAAAAAATAGCTAGTTTACTTCCAAAGGAAATAAAATATCATATGAAATGATACTCTCTCTCTCTTGGATAATTTTAGAATTATCATTAAAATATATCATTTGATCATAATTTCTCTCTCTTGGGTAAATTGTAAAATTATTATCCAAATAATCTCATACGATGATAATTTATCTTTCCAAGATAATTTTAATATTATTATCTAAATAATCACAGACGATGATAATTTATATTTCCTAAATACTTTTAAAATTATTATCCAAATTATTACATACGATGATAATTTATCTTTGTTGGATAACTTTAAAATTATTATCTAAATAATTCATGTGTTTGAAATTATCCTTCAATAATTAATCTATTGTAATTTAAAAAAAATTATCATTTGGTAATTTCTCATAATTCCAGGAAATTATTTTTTTATAACAGTTTTAATCATCTTTTATAATAATATTTTTAAATAATATACTTTGACAATTTATTTTAAATTATCCATTAAAATAATGAAAAATCTAATTGAAAATACCTCATTACCTTAAAAATCAAATATATCATTTATTTTATCCTCATTAAGATGAACCCAATGACACTAAAGACTCATCAATCTAATCAATATTGGAGGATTTATCCAAGAAAATGATTTTTGAAAAAAATAAAGAATAATATAATAAATAATTTAAAATTAAAAAACCCTCACCTACTCAACCACATTCTAAGCGCACCAAAATGTGGAGGAGACATGTGATCCCCATCTTAGAATCAAAAAAAGGGGATCACTGAATGCTTGAACGATTGTGCCAAGGTGGTTTTGTGCTTACTTGAATACATTGGGGTTAACCAATGGTAAAATATGATTCTTTCTACTATTTAGAACCCTAAACCACAAAATTCTTGGATCAAAATTAAAACCCCATTTTAATCCACCGTTTCAACATATAAATCAATTTAGAGTTATTGATTTCTCATTATTAATGTTTTTACTATTTTATTCTAGTCAAAACTGCGGTAAATAAAGTTTTAATGATGATTTATTACTTAGAAATGGTATCCACACATCATTAGAATAATATGAAGAGTGAAAAATATTTATAGTAATTTAATTAGTTATTTAATTATTTAACACAAGTTAAATATCATAATTGAATTGGTGACCCGAGGAAACACCCATTGCACATGAATATTTTTTCACAACATTGTTAAAACCTATAGTTCCCATGGTTTCTAAAAAACCATTTCTGATACCAATTGTAAAGACCTCGAAATTAGTATCCCAAATTAAATGGTTACATTATTATATTGATGCAACACACAAGAGATTGCATCTCAAAAGAACAAATAGTTTAGTTGCCTTTGTAAATTAGATACATACTTGAGTCATATATTACATTTAAAAACATAAATTTCAATAAAGTGAAATTAAATATTATAAATCATTAAAATCATTAAAATATTCCTTCTTCATATCTTGGGGAAGGGAAATAAAATAAGGGTGATCATAAACACCCAATAAGGTTTACATAAAGGTAAAGATATCATGAATACATAAGGCATAAATGATATGTAAAAGTAAATAACTAAAAACACATTCAAATAAATCAATAACTTTATCATGAATAATAATATAGAAATAATATATAATGATAAAATTATTCTATAAAAATAGTCATATGATAATAAAGTTAAGATTTTGATAGTATCAATGTAGTAATATCCTGGAAAAAAATAACTGAATTATCGATGAAGTGAATTCTTAATATTTGATATCATGATCTTAGAAATCATGATATCTATAACATTAATACCTTTTTCCATAATAGTATTACTATTGGTAGGTATATCCGAACACCCCATTTAATTATAGCTTACTGATTTTTCTCATGAGACCTATCGAGGTATCATTGGGCTATAGAATATTTGGTCTCACCCGTCACAACATTTCCAAAGATATCCTCATATATAAAATGATCTATTTAATTCATAAATAATATGTTGTATCAATAAATACCTATATTGAGTAAATAATATTGACTTAAAATTACTTCCCCATTCAATCAAATAACATTAAAAATAAACTTCATACAAAAAATGGTATATATTTTAGGAAATAATCTTATCCATGAAACGATGAATATGGATATTTAAGAAAAATCTAACATCTAATGATGAAAAGAAATTTACTATTTCCCGATAATGTTTTTGATTGCAAAATTAATCAAGAAATAGAATGTAAATAAATTCCTTTGTCAAAGTGATCATAAACCATCTAGAGAAATAATAAGTATGACATCATGAAAAAATATTCCTAGTTGAGTATAAGTAAAATAATGGTTTTTTATCATTTATGAATATAAATTACATAAGATGATTATTAAGAGATTATTGAGAAAATGAACCATTTCTCTTTGAGAATAGCTTTTAAAAACTACAAATTTCTAGAATGTTAGGAGTTTTTTTCATTAAATATAACCTCATAAACTTTTAATGGAAGTTTCAAAAAATGGGTGGACATGATTTTGGGAATATTTTACTCATTATGAGTATATTATAACAATTATTTTTCTAACATTTTTTGTAAAAATTCAAAAAAATACATTTTTAGGAATAAGAAAAAACAATCATTTTAAACCATATTGTAAAAATTAAAACATTTGTAAAAATTTATCTAATAAATAATTTTATAATATTAAAAATATTTTTTATAACATTTTAAGGAAAATATATATATTGAAGAAAATAATTTTCAACTGAAATGAAAAATACAATATCCTTTTCTTAAAAACACTTCCTCAAACATTTTAATTACCAAATTGGAAAAAATGGTACTATTACATGAAAATTTAATGAATTACTATAGTATAATAAAATAAAATAATTTTATTACAAAATTATCGAATAATTTCATTCAATGGAATTTCAATCATAAATTCTCCCAATTAAATTGAGATTAAAGCATAAACTCTTATCGCTTTGGTAAAATTTAAATAATAACCCCCATGAAATAAATAAATTCAATTTAAACAATAAATTATATTAATATAAATATATTCATGATATTCCATATCACAAGGGTAGTATATACACTTCATAAAAATAAATAGGTTCATAATACCAAATATATTTCATTGGAGTGGAAATCGAGACGAAATCTCTTATATTGGTCATACCATTTAAGTGAGAGTTAATAAATGGATTGATTAAGTGTATCAAGTATAGATCCACAAAAAAAATTTAAATACATAATCAAATAGTCAGGATACATTTAAAAAATAATCATAGAATTTCAAATACAATGTATAAGTTATACAACCCAATGAAGAAAAATTAATTTATGAAATTCCTTTCCACATGTAAAATTTCATATAAAATCCCCTTATATGAAATAATATAAATTTGAAATTCTAATACCATTAATTATTAATTATTTATGATTAAATATATAAAATTTACATTGAATAAATTTTTTAAAATTTTATAGGATCATAATAACAAATATGTCTCAATTGAATGAAAATTAAGATGAAATCCCAGACATCGCGCTCACAATTTGTTGAGCGTACTTTATACTATTGTATAATGATTTTAAGAATTTTATTAATGTATAAAATAAAAATATAAATTTTTATAATGTCATATAATATTATCATATAACATATCACCTTCTTTTCATTAATAATATTTCATTATTACAATTGTTTTGGGTGTTAACTAATTCGTTTTCTCAGGCATATTTTTTAAAATATGTTTTAGCTTGTCTGTATATGATATAGTTACATCATCTCCATAATTATATTAATTTTATAAATATAATTTTAATTCATTTATTAAATTTTTATAACAATTATTAATTGTTAAACATAGAAAATGTATAATATTTCTTCGTGGAGATGGTTGGATGTATATATGGATGAGCGAAGATATCATTCCATTAATGCATTAACGGGTATGTAATTAGATGATATATTAATATTAAAGAATTAATATAAAGTCTTATGGATCTTATATATTAATTATTTCAATTAATATTACTATCCCTGTCATTCAGTGACTGAAAACAAATTACATCGATTTGTAAGGTGGTTGTCCATCTGAATGAAGAGCGATGGCTTTGTTTCTCATTTGATAGAGGTGGATATGGATAAATATTATGCCACAACCATAATAACATATCAGAATGTGGTATACAATAGTGTTATTATATATGAGTTTTTTTGTCATAATTTATTGGGTAAAAAGTATATGTAAAAAAAGAAAGATCTCTGTGAAGAAGATTTCCTTCACTTAGAGAAACCGCCTTTGGATATCTTACTAAAGACCCTAGGATTGGCCTTTTGTGAAGAATAAAAACACTATAATGTGGAAATTGATATTGGGGATATTTATTTGGAAGGTATTGTTTAAGATAAATGGATTAATATGTGTGGATAAATTGGGGTATGAGGTTCCCTTTTATATATGGGGGATGTACCTTCTTAGAAACCACATGTAAATTTCCCAAAAGAATGAAAAATGATAAAGTTATTTCCAAGAAAAATGAATCCAAATTATCTTAGACTATAATTTGGGATATTATGAGTTTTTAATATATCCATATAATAGTAGTTTTATTTTTTTAATTTGATATCATGCCCTTATCGTTTGTTTGAACCCCCACCCCCACCCCTCCCACTAGTAAACCCATTTTAACAATAACCAGGGTAATTAATGTTTATTAATTCTATTATTCTTTATGAAAAAAACTATTTCCCCTTATTAACTAATTTTAGTTATTATAAATAATAATATTGGTTCCATTTTATAAAATTCAAGTCACAAAAGTGGAAAACATTAATTTAAAAACAAGCCTGTAAAACCAAGGAAAATATGATTTTCAAGAAATGTTTTTTTCATGCATTAGATAGTATTACATTAACTCTTTCAATATTTATAATTATTATATGTATTCAAATTAATATATTTTGATATATATAATCCATATATTTTAATTTAATATTTCATTAGTAGTGGTTATTTTAATTAATTAAAATGAAGGAACATTGCATACTTAAAAACCTGTATTCTGAAAAAGGTTTTTTAAGATTAATATTAGAAATATTTAAAAATATGGTATAAAAATGATTCAAATTTAATAAATTAGATTAAATAATACTAAATAATACTAAATTTAATTTTAAATCAAATTCAAATTATAATCGGACCTTTAAATTACTTAATTTGTTGAAAAGAAATGAGAGTTTTATAAAAGCGCTATTTTAACTATTCACTAAAAAATAACACTTTTTATAAAAATAACAAAATCTCACCCTAATATATTTTTGATATTATGATTTAAAAACTGATATTTTTTTATAAAATAAAATTTCTCAAAATTTTTTAAATTATTTTTAATTAAAAAAAATTATATGTAATGTAAACCCTTCTTCTATGAATATTTATTTTTGAAGCATAAAATGATTTTATTAAGAATTAAGTACGTATTTATGAATACATTATATAAAACCATTATACATATTTTCATAATTTTATTAAAAAATTTCATTCCTGCCAATGTAGCTGCTGGGTTATAATAGATATATAGAGTAATAATATTTTAAAAATATAATCATAGTTTTCTTAAAACTCTATTTCATGTGTCATGAATAATATCAGACACAATTTTCTTCTTTTAAAATATCAAGTTGTTACAAAAATTTTATAATATATTAATTTTACAACATTAATTAGTAAAGATAAAGGGAATCCTTAAATTATATGGGATAATGTTTCTTATATGGACCTAAAAAATGTTTACACACATTAATTTTTATTAGTTGTGTTGTTTTAAAGCTAAAACTTATGGATTTCACCCATGTGCTAAAGGTAAGTCCATAAAAATTTTATAAAATGGGAATATAGAAAAAACAATTATTGCTAGAAATTTTATTTTATCTTCTATGTTAGAGAGTTAATTTGTGGAATTAAAATCAATCGAAACAGTTAAGGGAATTTGGAACAAAATCGATAATATATATAAAGTAAAGAATAATGTAATGTGGGAAAAGTTTCATGTTTTGAGAAATAAGTATGAATATGTTTAGATGCATGGTGGTGATACTATTTAATGATTATTTACCAAATTATATTAATTAGGGATCATGATGAGAGTTTTTGGTAATAATTTAAAACATTCTTCAATAATAAAAAAGATCTTGTGCATCCTTCTTGAAATGTTTGTTGCTAAAACATCTACTATTAATGATAAAGATCTAGTTTATATCCCTATTTATGAATTAATTACTATTTTTGAATACTATAGGATGATAAAAGGTATTTTTTATGAATTATAGAATGTGTGAAATGGAAATTTCTTTTAAAGACTCAAAACCTAAGAATTTATAGAAGATTATTGTGGAAGGTGAAGATACAAAAGGTTCAGATTTTGATAAATATTTTAATGAGAGGTTTGATAAATTCATTTCCCTTATATCAAGAAAAATGATATTATTTAAAAAAATATATAATGAAAATCTTCCTTTAATGTGTTATGATATGGATTTATTAGGTTTTTTATCAAAAACATCCCAAATGAAAAAGTTTAAGAAGATGGTGATGAAAATGAAGAAGAAAAAATATAAAGATTACTAAAGAATAATGAAAAAAATCATAAAAAGATAAAGTTAATAAGTTAACAATATTTAAAAGATGAAACTTATTTTTATAAATAAGGTGAAGGTAGTGGTGATAAAGGATAAGTTGGGTTATCTTGTTATGAAGATGGTGAGAAATTATTTAATGAAAAAATTAATGATAAGAATGTTTCTAGAGAATAGTTTTTTAAAATTGATGAAAATTACACTGAAATAGAGTTAATGATGAAGATATATTTAAAATAATATCTCACATGTATCTCTAAACCAGATAAATAAATTCTAAAGTTTAAGAGGAATGATCAAGAATTCAGTAGTAAAGAATCATTTTTTACTGAAGAAAAGTAAAACTTGTAAAATAATATTGAGGATTTAAAGAATAGTTTCTCTTATAAAAAGACTATTGAAATGAATATGTAATAATTTTTAATGTATAAATATAATATGATTTACTATATATGATAAAAATTGTTTAGAACATAAGATGAAATGAATAATAGTATATCCATAATTCAAAATACTATTTCAGAATTTAAGTAATGTTCTATAAATACTGTGGCTCAATAAAACCAATGAAAATAATCCTCAATATAGTTAAGTAAGTCTATAATATTTATGAATATTCAAAGAAGAAGAAACAAGTCATAATTTTTTCTAGTAAAATATATTGATGATCAAATCACTAGAAAATATGGGAATACCAAGTCGAAACCAAAAACTACTAAAAATAATATCTATAAAAATATAAGGATAAGTAAAATATGAATAATAATTTTATTTTGGATTTCATGATAATTTTAGGTAATAGAAGGATCCATTATTTGTGAAAAAATGTTGAAATAAATACAAGTTCCATATTTCAGAATGTATGTTTTATATAAAGAAAAATATTCTTTCTATGGATTTTCTAGGTACTATAGTGGATTAAAGAGTATGTTTATGATTTTATAGTTTAATTAAGAATAAAAAAACTTGAATGGATGGCTACATATACGCGTTTTTAGTGGGATTAATTCCATTTAAAAGAGTAAAGAATAGAAATAGTTTAAAAATTCTAGATAGATTACTGAGAATAGGATTGAAGATCTTGAAGAAATCAATGAAATATGTGATCTCCCTAGTCAAAAAAAATTTAAATCCTTTTCATTATACCATCCCAAAAAATTTGATTTTAAATACACCATATCTTAGGAGAATAATATTAAAGGGAAGGAGAAATATTTAGTTGGTGACTTTTCACTCAACGAATCTAATTGGGAAGGTATATGGATATTGGGTTACAAATGTTCCTCTCACATGGAATGAGACATTATTCTTTAGAAATATTTTGAAAAGTTGAATGAAGGATTTGTTACATTTGAAAATTATGGGTAAATAATGGTTAATATAGTTGGTTTAACTATTTTTGAAAAGGAAAAGAAAAAAATACAAGAACAAACTTTATGGTGATGGATTGCAACATAATCATTTAATTGTTTACTAGATTTGTGATGACATAAATGAAGTGGTTTTTAAAAATTATTTATAATTGGTTATGAAACTTGAATATGGAAGTGTAGTGACATGAGTATATTGAAGTAGAGGAAATTTATTTCAATTATATGATATTAGAATCCATTACATCTAAGAATGAATGTATTAAATCTATAGTGGAATCAAATTTTTATCCATCTTGGAAAAAGTAATAAGAATAAAATCACTCAAGGATAAAATGAACTTGATGTTTCATTACTAAAATATATTGATATTGGTTGTTATGAAAAGTCAAAAAGAGGAAAATTGTTAACTCCTAAAATAATAAATAGTACATTCAATATACTATACATTTAGATATCATTTATTCATATGTGTGTGGGTTTATTAGGAAGAAATAAATTTTTTTGGGAATTTTTTTATTATATTATTTGATTACCTCATTAAAAAAATGTTTGAGTCATTAAGAATGGTTAAAATCTTTCAAACATATTGAGAAAAAGAGTAGTTTTTCGCTAAAGAGTATCTCGTTTGACAAAGAAACTGAGTTGAAAAAATCGAAGTTTTTCTAGAGATTCATATAATCTTACATGAACTTATTTCACAAAAAATAAAATAAAAAATGTTTTGTCTAAATGGAAGAATATAATTTCAGTGGATATGACTCGTGCAATATAGGATGTGCATGATTCTTCTTGTCATTTTTGGAGACATCCTACTGAACCAATGGTATATATTCAAAATATTTGTTTCTATAGGATAATTTTATACATGTCCATATATGAGATGAAATATAAAAAATCTACAAGTATGAAGTATTTTCATGTTATTAATAACCCATGTGTTATCAATGTAAAAGTAGAATATCTAGCAGTTTTTAAAGTCAAGGAGTTGATGGGATCTTATTTGGGTAAAATCAAAATGGTTTAGGTATCCACTATTATAATCATGGAATTAGAAGGCTAATTTATGAATATCATATAACATTAAATGATTTATTTTTGTCATCATTATTTACATTCCAAAAGTGATGTGGATGTAGTTTTTGTTAAGAAATCGGAATAATATTTTAAAAAATATGAATTTTTTTGAAGTTGAATAGGTTAGAAAAGGGGATTAAACCATTTCAATAGATGATAAATAATATCATGCATATCATACGTGGATGATATATAAAATATGTGTCCATAAAAATATTATATATCAATGATAACCAGGTATGAACTAGGATAAATTTGAGTACAAAAACTCATACTTCATTTTCATTACAAGATAAAACTAAATATATTTAAAAAGGTTTGAATCTTCCTGATTTCATTGATTATATGAATGGGGAATTATCAAAGATAGAGATGAATGAAACTTGGAATCTATAACCCAAGCCAAATGTGAATAATGTCATCAAAATATAGTCGATATTTCAAGACAAATTAAATAAAGTAGGTGATGTGATGATATGTAATGATCGATTAGTGTTAAATGAAAATTCATATACTAAATTAGTATAATTTTATGAAAACCTTTAACCAATTTTAAATCAGGATTCTATAAGAATATTTATTATATTTTAGCTCAAACATAATACATGGGTTTTTAGATGGATTTCAAGTCTTCCTTAGTATTTAATTGTAAGAGGAGGTATATATTTTACAAACGTGTTTTTTCTATCTTATAGAAGATTTGGATTCTATTTTTTTGGTCAAATATAGATATATATGGGATGAAACTAGTTCCATGATCATTGTATTCCAAAATGGAAACCTACTTGAAGAAGTTGAATTTATGAAAGGGAATAGTGGACTACCATCTCTAAATTAAATATGAAAAATAGGTATCTATCATTGTCATTTTTTGTAGATGATATAAATTTGTATAAAAAATATAAATATTTTTTGAGAATATTTCCATGGATATGAAGAAATTATTTTAATTTTTCATTATTGGAGACTAGTGGAACTTTCTTCGCCTATAAATTTATCAATAAAAATATGAAATTTTTAATTATCAATTGAATAATTTTGGGGAAATCTTGAAAAGTTTCATCATAGTGGATTTAAATTCTATTTCCACATCAATTTATATAAAAACAATATATCCAAATACTGGGAAAATAAGTTAATACATTGTAGTTTAAGAAGCTTATTAAAAGTCTTTTATACTTAATATCTTTATGTCCAGATTTGGTAAATGCTATTATACGTTTCTCTTGGTAAAAAAGTTATTATACATAGTCCCATTTTATTACTAGTAAGCATATTCTTAGGTAAAAAAACCACAATCGGTTTTGGAGTGATATATGATAGTAAAGAGAAGCATGATCTGTTCAGTTACACATATGAAAATTGGGCTGGTTGTGTTTATGATTAGAGGTCCACATCTAGTAGATATTTCTTATATAGAGAGAGTTGTGTTGTTTAGCACACAAAGAAGAAAAGTTTTGTCCCCTTGTGCACTTATGAGGAAAAATATGAGGCTGATAACCAAGCCACAAACCAACTTATATAGATGAGGTCACCATTGTATGATCTAAAGGATAAACAAAAATATCCACCAAAATTTGGTTGTGATAAGTAAAGATCTATTAATATATCAAAGAATCATGTTCAACATTAAAGAAGTGAAAATATTTATTTCAATCATCAAATCTTTAAGGATCTTGTAGAAAGAAATAAATTTAAGTAAGAATTATTTTCTACGAAGGAGAAAACATTATCAAAAGTTTTATTTAAGAATACGGGTTTAATTGATGGATTTCAACCTCAACCCACTCAATGTGAAATTATGGTTTTTATGTCCCCTCTACCATATATTCTTTGGTTATTCTTGTTAACGGGTGGGGGGGATTGAAACATAAATATTCATTTATATTTATCATCCATTTTTTTAAAGGCGGAGAATATTTAAAGGTAGGGTATCCATTAATATATGTTTTTCTTAAGGGGGTATATATTTATAGACAATTATTAAAATGAAAAATCTATGATTTTATCATTGTGAATGTGTGGATTTTTTTATTTTTTGATAATGTGAATAAATAAATTTATATTCAATAGGTTCCTTAGATATATATGTCAATGATATGGATTGATTTGCTATGCTGATGATGTATTTATTGAGAATAGTTGATAATTTGATATAATTATGAAGTATTTATTAAAAAATTTACAACTCTTAGATTTTTTCTCAAGTGGAATCATTTCATTTATAATAATTAATAGGTACATGTTTGAAGATTTATTAATAATTATTACTATTTTAACATAAAACATGATATTATTATTCAATATTATTATTTCTTATATTGATTTTACCGAAGTAAGAATAAGATTATTGAGTGATGATTCATTATTTATAGATTTGGGATTAAAGGGAAAGAGATTTTGTTTCCTTCGTTTATAAAAATATTTAATGGGGTAGTTTGTTTTTCCCATGTTCTTTATAATATTATCAAATACTTAAAATGAAGAATAATTGATTTGAGAATTTAGAAGTTCCTATATGATACAATATTCCTCTTGAGAAGAAAGATTGGATAAATTTTAAGTTGGTATGGTTATTAGGATGTCTCATTGTTTTAATGACTAAACCATATTCAATCTTATATATTTTGTGGAATAAAGTCCTTTCAGACATTTGATAGATGTTGGAATCAGTCTAATAGTGTTTGGAACATGCCTTGAACTATAGTGAAAAATGGATTGAAAAAATGGATATGTATAATATCATACGAGGTAAGATATTCTATATATAATATATATCTACCAACATAAATTTTTTGGTCCAGTGTGTAAGATATTTCTATTATATATAATATATTTTTCTTATAGGTAAATCATTATGAGACTGTAATATTTTTCCACAGCTAAGAAAAATCAGTTATGTGTATGATACTTTTGTTACATACATAACATATTTAGAACTATAATATATTTTATAATATTTTTTATAAACATATAATATACATATTATATTTGTTTCATTTAATACATTATGATGTTAGCCTTTTTATAAGATGTAACATATTTTTATAGGGCATATAATATTGACAATTTATAAAATTTTGATGATTTGTTGCAGTTTTATCTTCCAAATTCCATGAAGATTTTATCTAATGGTTCAGAGCCTTAATGGGATGATCTATATAGTTTATGTTGAATTTAAAATTTCTATAAGGATCATTAAATAAAGTCAAGTGATTCCAAATTTTAATTGTATGGATTAAATATCCTCAATGAAATTTAGGAGGCTTTCTTGAATAAGGTCAACACTATAAAAAGAGGAAACAAGTCAAAAATATGTATGAAGAGAAATAAAAAAGAGATATTGGTGCTAATATATAAAGATCATTGACCATATTATATTAATTTATATTTATTTGTTTTTATGATATAATTATACATGTGATTATTATAAGTGGATAGATGAGGGTGTAATAGTTTTATTATCCTAGAGAAGAAAGATATGAGTCTTTGGGGAATTCAAATTGAAATTATTTGGATATTTATTATGATTTAATCTTAAACAGTAATGAAGAATTTATTTCCATATTATTCATGAATATCCAAGGTTATATATTCATCTATGTAGAAGAATATTGTGTGAAAAATGGACTATAAAAATGGGATAATGATAGTTGGTCAGTAAATTCATATAGATTGATAGGTGAAGGTGTTGATTCCATAAAAAATTAAAAAACCATTCTCACAACGAATTTTCTGATAGATGTGTTTTTATATAATTTTTTTTCATACAAATTGAATATAGATCCTAGTACTATATAATAATAGATTAAGAAGAAGTAGAATAAATTAACACACATATTAACTTAATAATATTATTTCTAAGGAAAACATATTAGTTGTTACCCAAACTATTGATAATTATAATGCGAGGGATCCAATTATGTGTTTTATACACCAAAACACATTTGATGGACATGTAAAGAAAATTTTCAAGGTTTTATTATTCCTGTTGTAGTCACAAGTGTATTCTAGTGGAAAGGGTGGTCTTAGTGAGTTCTAAATCACACCAATTATCAGCCTTCTCAAATTTAGAGGTGGAACTTGTAAATTGATATGCTCCTTATGTTCATTTGTGTTAGATGTGCATGAGTATAAAATATCACAAATCCATAAGGCCATGATGGTTATTTTAAAGTAAACATATAAAGAATTTAAGATCATTGATTAACCCATCCCCCTCAGGGATCTCATAAGGATCTTGTAGGTGGTTCCCAAATATGCCTTAATTATTGAAATTTTATTGAATAGTAATATGAACATATTGTTAATCCATGTATCGTTGTAATATCTAATGAATAATAATTATTTATAAAATATGGTTTTATAAAATCCATTGTAATTAATTCATGATAATTTATATATTGACATTTTTATTTGATAACTACATTACCACTATATAAAGTTTTATTTTCATATGGTAATTTTAATAGTTATTGTTTCACTAGAATCTAATTGTTAACATATTATTTGCAACACACTAACCTAAACCACCAAGTCTGATCTAGAATGCCACATAACCTCACAGACCCCTCTCTATATTCAAGAGTTTTACATCTAGAAGTGAGGGTCTAAGTCTGTCACCAAGGAGACTATTCCCTCAATATCATGTCATAGGATCAATAAGAAATAATGACAATATAATAAATAATCATAGTAATCAAGAGAAAAGTAAATGAGATACTTGTAAGTCAAATAAAAGAAACTCCTAATGCCGAAATCCTATATAGAATTAATAAAATAAAAGATAAATAAAAGGACCATAGGGTCCTCTAGTGTACGCCCTAGTCCACCTTAGCTCTATACTCCTCTAGCTTATCCATCCACTATAGGTCCCCTGCGATTCATTAGGTCTCTCATGAAATATATAATCACATCTAAATTCCTGAGTTGGGTGTGAGTAAAATATTCATCATGATACTTTTAATTCATCCTTAACTAGACGTTATCTTGTATACTTGTGTATTCCAAAATAATAATTGATGGAAAAATAATATAAACATATGATCCATAACCAAGCGGTAGTGAAATATCAAAGCTTCCAAACACTCAGTTGACCCTACTTCAGATCCATGCCGGAAGAAAACTAAATGAGTAAAAAGAAGAATTACAACCCTTATACGTCATCCTCATCGTGTTGTAGAGGTGATAAGTGGTGTCATATATCCCTCAATAGGACCATGTCACCTGAATTTTCTAGAAGAGAATAACTAGTACTCACATCAGTCGAGCTATCTCATGATGAATAGTACTTGGAATCAAGGCTACCCTGAGCACACCCTCGGCACGCCTCCATGACTACCTCATACCTCCACCCTATTCCCAGGCCCCTCATCACAACCATTTCAATCAAGTATTCTCCCCCACTTGGGAATAAATATGCAACGATGGTCCACTTTTCTCAAATACACTAACAAACAACAAGGCATGGTCATACATATAGAGGACGAGAACACAAGTTGGAATAGTTTATAAACATAAGTATATATAAGCATACACAAAAACATTTGATCATAATCAAACATGGATAAAATTTATAATAATATCACTCATGGAATCACAATAGTTTTTATGGGATACACACACACACACTCACAGGAAACCAAAACAATCAGAGTCAGTTATAATGCCAAAAAATATAATCATTAGGGAAACAAGTGTAAATATGATCCCAAAAGTTAAGGATCTTCCTACATCAAAAGTCTTCATTGAAAATGAAATTATAAACTATCCAATCTGGTTTAGCAGATGAAGTGGAAATATCAATAGATGATAACACCTCTTCACTATTTTATTATCATCAAAGGCAACATGTAAAAGCCTCTATTTTCTTCAAGGGATCTAAGAAACGAAAATAGCTATTTTATTTCAAAAGGAAAGAAAATATCATATGAAATGATACTCTCTCTCTCTCCTTGATAATTTTAGAATTATCATTAAAATATCACATTTGATTATATATTTTTTCTCCTTGATAAATTGTAAAATTACTATCTAAATTATCACATACAATGATAATTTATCTTTCTTGGATAATGTTAAAATTATTAGCTAAATTATCAAAGGTGATGATTGTTTATATTTACTAGATAATTTTAAAATTATTATCCAAATTATTACATTCAATAATAATTTATCTTTCTTGGAAAATTTTAAAATTATTATCTAAATAAAGCATGTGTTTGAAATTATCCTTTAATAATTGTATAATTTTAATTAAAAAAAAATTATCATTTTATAATTTATCATAATTTTAGGCAATTATTTTTTTATAATATTTTTAATCATCTTCGATAATAATATTTTTAAATAATATACTTTGATAATTTATTGAAAATTATCCGTCAAAAAATGAAAAATCATATTGGAAATACAACATTTCCTTAAAATTCAAATATATTATTTAGCTTCTACTCATCAAGATGAACCCAATGGCACTGAAGACTCATCAATTCGATCAGTAATAGAGGAGTTACCAAAGTTAGTGGTTTTGGAAATAAAATAACAAATAATAGAATAAATAATTTAAAATTAAAAAACCCCCACGTACTTCAACCACATTTCATACGCAACAAAACGTGGAGGAGACAGGTGACCCCCCACATTGAACTGAAAAAGGGGATCACCACAGGCTTGAAATATTATGTTAAATAGGTTTTGGGTTTACTCAAACACATCATGATTAAAAAATGGTGAAATCTGAATCTTTCTTCTATTAGGAACCCTAAACCACAAAAATGTTAGATCTAAATTAAAACCCACCTTTTAATACACCATTTCAACCTAGCAATAAATGAAATGTTATGGATTTCTCATTATTAATGTTTTTTCTATTTTATTCTAATCAAAACTGTGATAAATAATGTTTTAATAAAGATTTATTCTTCAAAAATGGTGTCCACAAGTTATTGGAGGAATATTAAGAGTGAAATAATATTTATAATAATAAAATTAATCATTTAATTATTTAACAAAATTTGAATATCTTAATTTAATTTGAGACTAGATGAAACACCCGTTGCAAATGAAAGTTATCTCCCACCTTGGGTAAAACCCATGTTTTGGGCCTAATAGTGGTCTCAAATTTCTCAAATGACACACCATTTGAGAGATATTAATTTTATATTATTTAAAAAATTAATTTAATAATTAATAAAATATAAAAAAGAATTTTATCGAGTGTAATATTTCCCAGAAAATGACACACATAAAAGTCATACCGCACCTTGGGTAAACCCCAAGGTCCAGACCCACCACTGCTCATATATTTTTCATAGGTTTCACCATTTTAGAGGTATTAATTTTTTTTGGACACTATTATAATAAAAAATATTAAATAAGTTATTTACATGTGTAATCCACTCAAACTTCTGAAGATTATAAATTTTATACCCCTCCCAGGGTGAACACTCTATCCCAAACCTAACAGTAGTATAAGATTTATCATACAATGCACCATTTTGGAGTTATTCAATTATTTTTATTAATTTATGTATGATTAATATAATATTTTTTTTATTTTTATTTCTTATTCTTTGAGGCAATATAGGTCTCAGAATCTCAAGAACTTCACATTGGACCAAAACAATAATCGATTGAATATTCCAATGTTTTAATTGGGATTTACCCTTACTCAAATATTTTAACAAATATAATAAGTTATTTTCATTGATAATTATTTTTTACACATTATACACTTATATTTTATCGATAAGTGGTTTTTTTCTTTGTAAAACTTAGGAAATTACAACTCTCCCTCTCAATCTACTTCTCATCCTGAATACGTATATCTAGTGGTCATTGTTGAACAACTCAAGCCACTAAGCCAATTAATTGGACTCACATTACTATTTTTCTTCTAGGATTCTTCCATGCATCCATCAAATTCGGACTAGTGGTAAGGTATTTCATTTCAAAACCTTCTCACTACGATCAATGATCTACACTAGACACTCCTCGTAAGATGCATCTATCACTATCTCAATGTCCTTACAATCAATAACATGTGTAGGGTGGTATGTAATTTTGAATCTATGAAAAATTGATCACATCATACAAACATAAATAGTGTGAAGAGAGTTCCAAAAGATACGTAAATACCCCTATCCATTCAGTGATCTCAAAAGGTCCAAGAAAATGTGGCGCTAACTTACCATGCATTCCCAGATTTTTGTGACCTAATCCAGGATTCACTCTCAAAAAACCGAATATCCCATAGAAAAATACATGGGTATATTTATACGGTTGGTATATGATATTTTTATACTTTGATAGGTGATATATCTATATTGTATTAGTTTCACTCTCTCAGATGTCTCCTGAACCATACTGGGGCCAACAATCGCTGCCTCACCCAACTCATGATAGTAGGGCAGTAAGTGAAATGCACTCTCATAAAGAGCCTCATAATATTCCATATAAATTAATGTTTGATAACTATTTTTTTATTCAAAATCAATCATTATTAGGTGTTCATCCAATGGTCCACCGAAATCAATCACAAAATCTTGAAGCATATCTTCCAAAATTTGTATTTTACACTAAGACTGTCTATCGATCTCTTTCTGGTATGCCGTTCTCATTCTCAGATGACTCCCTAGGGTGTTCTGAAATCCCTACAAAAAGCATGACATAAAACATGAATCTCTATCTTAAAAATTGCTCAAAGGGACTCCATAAAGGTGTATGATCTCTTAGACATAGATCCTTCCCATATTGTCCATTGAGTGAGACTCTCTAAATGGAAAAAAGTGAGTAAAATTCATTAACCAATCAAAAATCATCAGGGTTGAATCACTACTCCTTGGGGTCCTAGTTAACCCCATCACAATGTCCATTATGACGTCTTCGTAATTCCATATAGGTATTAATAGTATCTTCAATAACCCACCAGGATGACAGAGATCATCCTCCACCCTCTAATAGGTAAGGCATCGAGAGAAAAAACCACTAGAGTTCTAATGTGATATAGTACATTTATGTTGGTGTTATCACACCTTGTAGTTCAACACAAGTACTTCCCATGAGGTCACCCATCCATGTACTACTCTCTCCCATGCATGATTAACTGTAGAGTGAAACAAAAATACTTCTAGAAGAGGTCACCCATATTATTACTAATATAACCCTAGAATGCTTTACTATAGAGTACTAATGACATCTCAGAAAGGAAATTTTGTAGAAGCTCACCCCGAAACGTCTACCTAAGATTCAAGCCCCTCTGTGGGAAGATATAGATAAGGATCTTGTGGTCCATGTAATCAAAACAATCTCTTACCGAAGAGGTACAATATACCACATTTCAAATCATGGACCATTGTTTCTATCTCCAAATAATATGTTGGGAAGTTCTTCTCATGAGGTTATATTTGAATAAACACATATGCTACTACCTACTCTATTTGAATTAGTACCACCCCCAAACTAACACATGATGCATCATAGTTGACTGATAACCAAACCCCAGGCTCAGGGAGTGTTATTACTAGTGTTTTTCCAACTATCTCTTTATCTCAAGGATAGACTCTTCACACTGGTCTTACCACTAAAACGTTTTACTCCCTTCTTTGGTAGTCCTATCATGGGTGTTGGTAGTTGGGAGAAGTCTGGATAAACTGTGGGTAATATCTTGCAAAATCCATAATTCTACTAATCTCATATAATTTTTGGGGATATGTCCAAGACATTACTGCTTTGACCTTCTCTGGGTTTAATGATATACCGATCTGAGCCAACACATATCATAGGAACCTCACCTCTTTAATTTAAAAGTATCATTTTAACAACACGACATAAATCTTGTGTTCTTAAAGTGTACTCAGGACTATCCATAGGATACTAGAATATATCTTCGGTGATGGTGAGTAGATGAGGTATCATTGATTAATAATATGATGAAAGAGTCCAAGTATAGATGAAGGAATATGTTCAATAGGTACCTGAACATCACTGGTGCATTATTATGCCTTAATGATATCACCAAGTACTTATACATTCCATATTTTCTCCAAAACTTCATTTTCAGAATGTCCAACTCCCTAAATCGCAACTGGGGGTAGCCCGATCGATGATCAATCTTGTAGAAAAATCAGGCTCCCCATAGCAGATTAGTGAAATCATTGGTCCTTGGAAATGTATATTAGTTCTTTACAGTCACATGGTTCAACTTTAGGTAATCAATACATAGATGAAGACTACCATCTCCCTTCTTGGAAAATATCATAGGTGAACCCCAT
The DNA here is from genome assembly GCA_963277665.1 of Viscum album. Taxonomy (NCBI): domain Eukaryota; kingdom Viridiplantae; phylum Streptophyta; class Magnoliopsida; order Santalales; family Viscaceae; genus Viscum; species Viscum album. The sequence continues at coordinate 1,007,311,283 of OY728152.1, read as the reverse complement.
GGTGAAGTAATTGGAATTATGAATCCCTTTCTCTCCAAGTCATATAGATGAACCTTGAGCTCCTTCAACACATTTGGAACCATACAATACAGGTATTGAAATGGTTAGGCTCCCAAAATGAGCTCAGTCTCAACTTAATGCGTCAGTACATCAGAGTCTCTACTAAGATGAAGATTCTCATAAATATCACAACCCATTATTCAACACCTTGAGAGCCTCTAATTCTCTAGATGGATAAAGAATGATGGAATTGAAAATACTGGAATATTTGACCATAGTTTTGAAATCATATGTCTAGAATAGACACTATGTGAAAGATTATTGGTTGAGGTGGACCTGCTTCCTATACCATCAAGTAAGTGTAGGTTAAATCTCAACTAGATTCTACTACATGTCTAGTGGTAATGTTGAAACCTCTTCCTTTTTTGAAGTATTTCAGCTTTCTTTCATAGTAGTTACATAAACTATATCAATTTGACATCTTCTGTAACACGATGAATAAAATTTATAATGAAACAAAGTCATTAGGATAAACCCTAACCAGTCTATGGGATTGCACAAGGATTTCCTAAGAGTATACCATCGAACCATGGTATAACCCACCCCTCACTAACCCTTGTATCCATCCCAGAATGTTAGTTATAGTCGTCATATATATACTAACTCAACAATATGTTATATTCATGTAATTAATCCCATTAAATATATATCAAACAACATGGAATCCCGGAAGTATCGCCAATGAGAAAATATCTAGAACATATAGCATAAATAAAGGCATTTAATTAATCGAGTACTATGAAACACAACAACATGTATATATATATATGGAAAGTGAACATACATGCATATTCATGATCTATAAAAATATTTGAAATCTCATAAATCACATATCAACTTCATGTGCATCACCTGAGGTTAGTTTGAGAGTAATAATAAAACAAAAGTTCTCCACTTTGTGGAAACTTGAAGGTCCACTATATAGTGATGGCCATACATTGACATAGTTCCCCTGCCTGAGTCCCAACCATCCTAACTCAAATATACCCTATCCAAAACTAGGATTAGAAAATAAATAAGTTAGCGAGTCTTGCTCCTCCAATATTTTTTTATACATCCCGACATGAACCACTGAGTCTAAGATGGGATTCCACATAACTTTATGCACACCTCCCCATATGAAAGAGGTTGTTGACTAGCAGTGAGGGCCTATGTTAGTCACTCGGTATACTATACCCTTAGTATCATTCCATAATATTTATAATAAATAAATACAATATAATAAATAATCAGAGTAATCATGAGGAAAGTAAATGACATACATGTCATAAAAATAAAATAATCTCCTAATGTGGAAATACTATCTCGAATTAATAAAACAAATGATAAATAAAAGAACTTTAGGGTCCTCCAGCGTTTTTCCTAGTCTACCTCATCTCCATGCTCCACCTACATAACCATCCACCATAGGGCCCTTTCTATTAACTTGGTATTTCTTGAAATATACAAACACATTGAAATTAATGAGTATGGTGTTATTACATGAATCAATAGGATACCACTAATGTGTCCTTATCCTAATGTTCTCAGGTATACAATTGTATTCTATAATAAAAATAAATACATGATTCACATAAACATATGATCCAAAACCAAGTAGTAGTGTGCTATCCAACGACCACAACCCTTGTTCATACCTTCTTTTACTCCATTATGTAAGATAACTCAATGAGTCAGAAGAAGAAATCCTACCGTTGTACGAAATCCTCATACTGTCACGGAGACAATACCAAGTTCCATCTATCCCTATAGAGGAAAATGTCACTTGAATCCTCTAGACTAGAATAACATGTACTCACATCAACCAAGCTATCTCATGGTGAGTGTCACTTGTAATCAAGGCTACATAGAGCACACCATTGACACATCTTCATCGATACCTCATTCCTCCACCCTATGATTAGATCCCCCCATGGCTATCATTGCAATCAAGCGTTCTCCCCCACTAATGGATAAATATGTCATGATAGGCCACCTATATCAAATACACTAACAACCATAATGAAATGATAATACATATAAAGGGTGAGCACAAAAATTGGAATAGTAAATTAACATGATTATATAGTATCATACATAAAAAAAGTGGTCATAATCAAACATGGATAAATCCTACACTAATATCACTCATAGAATCACATTAGTTTTTATGTGCTACACACACACACACTCAAATGTGATCAAAATCAGGAATGTTCAATGACAATTCCAATAAATATAATTATCAAGAAAAAGAAGTGTAAATGTGATCACAATAAGGTAAGGAAATTCCAACCTAAAAAGTTTTTGATGATAATGAAAAAATAAACCACCCTATGTGGTTCAATAGCTGGAGTGGAAATCTCAAAAGTCGAGAACACCTCTTCAAGGTTTTATTATCATCAAAGGTGACATATCAAAGACTCAAATTTCATCAATGGTTTCAAGAACTAAAAACATCAATTCTATTTCAAAAAGAAATAAAATATCATTTGTGATGACACACTCTCTCTCCTAGATAATTTTAGAATTATCTTTAAAATATCACATGCGATGATTTCTCCCAGATAAATTCTAAAATTATTATCTAAATTATCACATACAATGATAATTTATCTTTCTCATATAATTTAAAAATTATTATCTAAATTATCACAAGAAATGATAATTTATTATTCTTGGATAATTTTAAAATTATTATCAAAATTATCACATGCAATGATAATTTATCATTCAATAAAATTGTTAAAATTATTATCTAAATTACACATGTGTTTGAAATTACCAATCAATAATTGTACAATTGCAATTTTAAAAAAATTATCAGGTGTTAATTTATCATAATTCAATAAAATTACTATTTTATAAAATTTAAAATCATCTTTGATAATAATATTTTTCAAGTATATCCTTTGACAATATATTTTAAATTATCTATTAAAAAATGAAAAATCAGATTGAAAATACCTCACTATCTTCAAAATAAAATATATTATTTAGCTGATTAGTAGGGAACACATGAATGGATTGAGTTGGGTGAATGTGGGGAGCTTCGAAATAGCTCTTGAATTTCCTTTAATCCCAAAAATTAGATCTCTTAGAAATTACTATGGAAATTGAAATCTAGTGCAGATTTTCCTAAACCATGAAATTCTTGGGTACTTTGAGCTATTTGCAGCATGTGGTGCCAAATATCATAAAGAATCAATGGGGTATCTCCCTAATTTTAACAAGGAGGATTCATATATTAAGGATGATCTAGTTCAATATCTAGATTTGGAAGTCAGATGTATGACCTTGTTCTAAGGGATTTTGAAATCACATGCAAGTTATGAAGAAGATGGCATCATGAATCAACATTTTTTCCTGATGATCTCAATTTTTTGGGTTCATAGAACCCTTTTGGAGGTGAAGGGTGTAATTATGGTAATAGATATGTGTGGAAAATCACTTTATGGAAGTGCAAGGAATGAAGGGGCTTATATTTGGTGACTTGATGTGGGGAAAGTGTGGGACCATGATGGAGGACAATGAAGATTCAAGGAGTAGTTGTTATGATGAACAGATCCTGATCGGAATCATCAGAATGTGAAGATGTTTTCCTTGGGATCCCATAGGATGGCGTGGATCTGAAAGGTGTAGCTCATGTAATGTTGCAATTATCGAAGTATGATGTTAGCAGAATTTTGCGGGAATCATAGGATCCTGGTGGGAGAGTAGTCTGGTGAGCAACATTGCAGATGTGACTACATATTGGAGGAGAGGATTTTCAAATAGAGAGGGCTGATGATGGTACTATTGCAGAAGATGATGACCATTTTGTGGCATTATGGGTATGGGACCCAGGCAGTGATGATCTCAAGATGTGGTTGGTCTCTATATGGAGACACATGTTTTTTCATGAGCTTGATTATAGTAGGATTGATGGTGGGTGTTAGTGGTGTTCTAATGAGGTGATGGTGATGACCACATGCAGGATGTAGTTGGGTGTTTACCTCATAATGTGGGGATGGTGAAGACCTTGAGAGTTCCAATGGTATAGGCTGGTGACAACCTTTTTCTTTTTTTAGCATGCGGTGTATTTCCAGATGTCACTGTGGTTCTGGATTTGGCCCTATGTGACTTTTATTGTGGGTCTTTGGACCATTTTGTTCTGTTTTGGGTGGAAATATTTTTCCATTTTAGGATTTGGTGTTACTTTTTGTGCCACACATATTATGTATCTATTTTCCTATAATTTTACATTCGTTAATAAATTTTATGTCTCATCTTTCTTAGATTCTAAAATTTCATGGTAAATATACTATTTGGATTCTTCTCATCGATACAAACCCAACAAAACCAATGGTGCATCAATCTAATAATTATTAGAGGAGTTAACGATGATATATGTTTTGGAAATAAAATTAAAAAATAATTAAATAATTAATTTAAAAGAAAATGCATCACCTTCATAGTTCTTTTAGTCACAGAAAGTAGCATGGGGATGAGTTGTGGGGGAAAGGAGATGCTATAACATCCCACCTTTTTATCACATAAACATTCATTACATTTTACAAAACTGAGGATCTTTAAGGTTTAGTGTCTTGGAAACCAGGAACATAAAACTTGAAAACATAAAACATTCTTCTAAAACACTTGAAAGGATTCTCCTCATGTTCATCCTAGGTTCATTACTGCATCACGTAACCTGGGGACATACATCAAAAGAAAGGGTGAGCAAAAAGCCCAGAAAGGGAAACAAGAGAAACATTTTACATGTGAACTTGAGATACTTTAATAAGGTCATGAAAAGAACTTTAAGGCATGAGAATAAAATCATGAGGCCTATCATAATAAAAATAAAACATTCATAACTTGAAGATGTGGCTACATAATTTAACATAGACAATCATGAACATATCACCAAGGTCTATCCCCAAGGTGTCATTTGAAAATTACCAAGGTTATTCACCAAGGTATCGTGAAAATTGTAATCTCTAGTGGTTACATCATTGCCCAATGCATTGGAGCGCTATCAGGGCGCACCCTTAAATTTTCCTTTATTATCATGTGAGCCACATATATCATCATCAAATATTTCATAAATAACCCACATAGCATAAAATAAATGGGTTTCATTTCACAATCATAACGTTTTAAAAACTGCTTTAAAGACATGATCATTACGTCACTTTAAAACCCACAGAAAAGGAAGGTGGGTCTCATGTATGTAAATCCCAGAATTTAAAATAGAACATTTTGGTATATATTTGAATACCCATTTAGAATAAAGAGCTTTGAGTATTCACTTAATAATATAAAAGAACTTTAGAAAAAGTGAGAGACATTTTGAGACGGAAATTCTATAGCATAACGGCTATGTTACGAGGTTTTAGAAGACATTAAAAAGAGAGGGAAAATGGGTCAAACATTCATAAATGACCCATAAAATAGTAGATGGACAGAATAAGAAGGATACATGATCATGGTAATGAAAGTTCAAAGGCATACCATTTGAAATGAACAACATGGAAGGAAGACAAAAATTATATTTCTCTTATGAAAGTTCGGCAGCCTAACAACGTTACTTAAACATCAACAAAAATGATTTGAAAAGATCAAATAGGGTCTATCATCATGTGAACATAAGAGTTCAGTATGATAGATATAGAGATAATTCCCCAAAATAATTAAAAATGAACTTGAAAGACTTGACATGAAAGTATAACATTGAAAAGAATGAGAAGGGTGAAAGAATCCATTAAAAATTCGGCAGCCTAATGGCGCCACTTAAAACATCAAAATACTGAATTGAAGAGATCAAATGGGGTCTCTCATCATATGAACATAAGAGTCCAGTATGATAGATATAGATATCATACCCCAACATAACAAAAAGGAACTTGAAAGAATTGACATGAATGTAGAACTTCAAAACGAGAAGGGTGAAGAACCACTTAATAAATTCGGCAGCCTAACGGCGCCACTTAAAACTTCAAAATACTGAATTGAAGAGATCAAATGGGGTATTTCATAATATGAACATAAGAGTCCAGTATGATATATATAGAGATCATACCCCAACATAACAAAAAGGAACTTGAAAGAATTGACATGAAAGTAGAACTTCAAAACGAGAAGGGTGAAGAACCACTTAATAAATTCGGCAGCCTAACAACGCCACTTAAAACTTCAAAATAATGAATTGAAGAGATCAAATGGGGTCTCTAATCATATGAAAATAAGAGTCCAGTATGATAGATATAGAGATCATACCCCAACATAACAAAAAGGAACTTGAAATACTTTACATGATAATAGATCTTGAAAAAAATGAGAAGGGAGAAAGAATCTGTTACAAAAATTTCGGCAGCCTAACGGCGCCACTTAAAACTTCATAAAAAGAAATAATGAGAGTAAGAGGGGATCTCTCATTATGTGAACATGAAAAGGGAAGTAAGAGGAGTATAAAAGAACACCCTTTAACATAAGAACATGGATCATAAAAGAAATTACATAAAAGAGATTTCTTGAAAAGAAAGAGAGAGATTGGATCCCTTACCTTAAAACAAAACTCTTAAAACTCAAAGGTTGGGTCCTTGAGGGCTTGGGAGCACCATGGGAGGACTCCTTGGGAGGTAATGAGACCAGAACTTCGTTGGGGGAGAGTGGGGAGTCGAATGGATGAGAGGATGGCTTGGTATTTATAGGGAAAGTGAGGGGACAAGGCATTAATGGCAAAGAGACACCTCATTAGTGGTTTTGGAAAAACCATGGGCTTGCCCATGGTATTTTCCCATGGTATTGGCCACTTGGGAAACCTCATACCTTATCTCACTATTCATAATTCTAACATATTGATTACAAACTTAATACATCATTTAATGATGTCATTAAACACCCGTAACTTAAAAACTGTATTTTCACTATTCATCGAAAATTCAACTTTCTCAGAATAATCCCAAAATTTCACCTTAACCAAATATCAACGCTCTGATTACAAATATGAACTCCATTTTATAAAAATAATTTTCTAAATATTTTTAATTTAATGTTTAAATAAAACACTATTCACCGAAAATTCATTTTTTTCAGAAAAAACCCCAAAAATTACCATAGCATAATATCGGTGCTCTGAGTTCAAAAATGAAATCCGTTTTATAAAAATAATTATCTAAATATTTTTAATTAAATTTTTTAATTAAAAAACACTATTCACCCGAAAAAACTAATACTTGAATAATAATTTATGAAACCTTTATTTAACCATTTTGTTGAATCACATTACTTAATCAAGGTGCCTAGATTATATTAATACTTTCTTTAAGTGAGATTACTAATCCATTTGGACACATTACTAATCCTAATCATAAAATCACTATTCATAATTTACTATTCATCAAAAATTAAGTTGATCTTATTAGACTCTAAATTTCGTACTGAACATAATTGTAGAAGACCATTTTTCGAAAATCATTACACATTTTTAATTATTTAAGGTTTACACAACCATTTTTAAAATATCCTTTTTCTAAAATTCATCAAAAATATGCATACTATATTTATCCGGTAATTTGAAAATTCATAAACTTCATCATAAAAAGAAATCCCAATTTTTATTTAAAAAAAAGGATTACACAAGGCAGTTACAGTCTCCTTACGTAGCCCCTTATCACACCAGCATAGGACCTAAGTGTAAGGTGTGCTAAGGTGAGAGAATCTGAGGGAGGCTCGGCCAACATCGCACGAGTAGTAATTTCTATCAGTTTGAACTTCTCACGAAGGCGATCCCGTTCTAGCTTTATACGATGTAGTTCAGCTTGGGTTTGGTCCAGAGCAAAGCCCAGTGGTGCTACCTCCTTCCCAAGTTCTGTTAGATGGGCTTCGATTGGTCCAAGACTACTGGGTGAGGCCATCGAATCTTCTGTCTATATTAATTAACCAAGATTACTTGTATTTAGAGACAATAATCAAAACGTTTAGTTTCCAGTGGTCATATTGACCAATGGTCATATAACAGTCAAAAACCAACAGTATCATTTTAATTATACTCATGTTATCAAATGAAACATTTTTGTTGAGTATAAAAAAATAAAATAACACATAAAATGAGGAAACAAGATTTATTCAAAATTCCGGGTTGTTACAATCTTCCCCCCTTAAGAAATTGCGTCCTCGCAATTTTTTTAAATTAGGTTTTGAAATTTCATTGAATGTCCCACATCGGAAAAGGAGTCAGTAAAACTATTACTTTAAAAGAAAGAAAGGGAAGTACGAAGGTCACCCGAGTATGCCCACGCTAGGATTCCATGTAGGAAAACATGGACATGGAGGAGAAAACAAAGGGTCAAGTTCTAAGGTAGAGTGACAGAGAACATGATTAGGAGATAGTTAACCATAAGAAAATCCCAAACTTATGATGTGTGTAAATGATCTTTGATTACCTAGTAGGAAACGTAAACCAACAATGTTTTTGTTTTACGTTCCTTTTCATAATTTTGAGGAATTCATTTACAACATAGAACAAAAACATAAGGAAATATATCTACCTTCATGTAGAGTTTCACCATTTAATAAGTTTCTACCAAAACTAATCTTTTCTCCCAAATGATGAGCATTGAAAACTACTTGGTCTCATCAAAACACAAGAATCATCTTCTAGAGAATCACATAATCCACAAAAGATTAACTATCTGTTTCTTATATCTTTAAACATTATCCCAAAAACAGAAAGGGTAAGGTTAAACAACTCTTCAAAAAGAAAGAATCTCATAGGAATGGAAACTAATTTTAAATATTCAAAGTTCCATGGTACTACCCACAGTTCATCATTGACCATTCTATAAATAACATCCATTAAGATTCCTCAAAATAAACCAAGCTAATATTGAAACCCAAATACAAGAAGGATTTGATAACATAGTCTTCCAAAATAAACTACATTGTTTATCTCCAAACAACATCAACCACTCCTAAAATCTTATAACAAAAGTATCTAACCTAAACATATTTTACCCAAGATAGGTTAATCATTTCCATAAGTAACCTATATTACTATAAGTCCACCTTAAATTCATCGATTCTTCAAAATATAAGTCAACCTTACCCCTCAATGAAAATATAGTAGTAATCTATCTACCTCGATCATATAGGGTCCCCAAAATAGTGAACGTCTTCCAAAATAATAATCATATTTTAATCCCCTAATCATCCCTGTCATATTAATACGGCAATCGTCTCATTTCCTATCACATTGGTTGTTGGGACATGTTCTTCCATTTCCCGCCATTAACTAAGAAAAGAAACCATAATTAGGGGCTTAAATACTTATCCAATAATCATGAAAAGGAACCGAAAGCATATAAGGATAACTTGTATAAGAAAAGCATAACCTAAATTGTGATCCCCTAGGTTCCCATATAGGTTATCCATGATCATATATTCTTAGGTGAATCTTTATTTTATTTTATCTTTGTTCCTTTAACAATGGTTCATACTAAGCTTATGAATTTACCAAAGCATATCTCCCGGGAGTGTCGTAACCAAGAGTGCAGCAAGGCCCGTTATCGTGTACCAGTTCCTGTTTGATTCTAACTCAAAGCGGTGTTTTTAGGTTTTACCCCTATGTACATCTGTTCCAAAGCCACCTCTACCTGCTCGTATCCAGATAGGGATGTATTTTCTTGGAAACCCCTTACTCAATACTCACCAAAATACCAGGAAGATTTCCAATATTTAAACTTTTCTATAGGGTTATTCCTAGATTTTTCATATCCTAATTTCCACAAATAATTAAACCATCCTTTGATACCAACTATAACATCCCACCTTTTTATCACATAAACTTTCATTACATTTTACAAAACTGAGGATCTTTAAGGTTTAGTATCTTGGAAACCAGGAACATAAAACATGAAAACATAAAACATTCTTCTAAAACACTTGAAAGGATTCTCCTCATGTTCATCCAAGGTTCATTACTGCATCACATAACCTGGGGACATACATCAAAAGAAAGGGTGAGCAAAAAGCCCAGAAAGGGAAACAAGAGAAACATTTTACATGTGAACTTGAGATACTTTAATAAGGTCATGAAAAGAACTTTAAGGCATGAGAATAAAATCATGAGGCATATCATAATAAAAATAAAACATTCATAACTTGAAGATGTGGCTACATCATTTAACATAGACAATCATGAACATATCACCAAGGTCCATCCCCAAGGTGTCATTTGAAAATTACCAAGGTTATTCACCAAGGTATCGTGAAAATTGTAATCTCTAGTGGTTACATCATTACCCAATGCACTGGAGCGCTATCAGGGAGCACCCTTAAATTTGCCTTTATTATCATGTGAGACACATATATCATCATCAAATATTTCATAAATAACCCATATAGCAGAAAATAAATGGGTTTCATTTCACAATCATAACGTTTTAAAAACTGCTTTAAAGACATGATCATTACGTCACTTTAAAACCCACAGAAAAGGAAGGTGGGTCTCATGTATGTAAATAACAGAATTTCAAATAGAACATTTTGGTATATATTTGAATACCCCTTTAGAAGAAATAGCTTTTAGTATTCACTTAATAATATAAAAGAACTTTAGAAAAAGTGAGAGACATTTTGAGACGGAAATTCTGCAGCATAACGGCTATGTTACGAGGTTTTAGAAGACATTAAAAAGAGAGGGAAAATGGGTCAAACATTCATAAATGAACCATAAAACAATATATGGACAGAATAAGAAGGATACATGATCATGGTAATGAAATTTAAAAGGCCTACCATTTGAAATGAACAACATGGAAGGAAGACAAAAATTAGATTTCTCTGTTGAAAGTTCGGCAGCCTAACGACGTTACTTAAACATCAACAAAAATGATTTGAAAAGATCAAATAGGGTCTCTCATAATGTGAAAATAAAAGTTAAGTATGATATATATAGAGATAATTCCCCAAAATAATTAAAAATTAACGTGAAAGACTTGACATGAAAGTATAACATTGAAAAGAATGAGAAGGGTGAAAGAATCCCTTAAAAATTCGGCAGCCTAACGACGCCACTTAAAACTTCAAAATACTGAATTGAAGAGATCAAATGGGGTCTCTCATCATATGAACATAAGAGTCCAGTATGATAGATATAGAGATCATACCCTAACATAACAAAAAGGAACTTGAAAGAATTGACATGAATGTAGAACTTCAAAACGAGAAGGGTGAAGAACCACTTAATAAATTCGGCAGCCTAACGGCGCCACTTAAAACATCAAAATACTAAATTGAAGAGATAAAATGGGGTCTCTCATAATATGAGCATAAGAGTCCAGTATGATAGATATATAGATCATACCCAAACATAACAAAAAGGAACTTGAAAGAATTGACATGAAAGTAGAACTTCAAAACGAGAAGGGTGAAGAACCACTTAATAAAGTCGGCAGCCTAACGACGCCACTTAAAACTTCAAAATACTGAATTAAAGAGATCAAATGGGGTCTCTCATCATATGATCATAAGAGTCCAATATGATAGATATAGAGATCATACCCCAACATAACAAAAAGGAACTTGAAATACTTTACATGATAATAGATCTTGAAAAAATGAGAAGGGAGAAAGAATCCGTTACAAAAATTTTGGCAGCCTAACGATGCCACTTAAAACTTCATAAAAAGAAATAATGAGAGTAAGAGGGGATCTCTCATTATGTGAACATGAAAAGGTCAGTAAGAGGAGTATAAAAGAACACCCTTTAACATAATAACATGAAGCATAAAAGAAATTACATAAAAGAGATTTCTTGAAAAGAAAGAGAGAGATCAGATCCCTTACCTTAAAACATAACTCTTAAAACTCAAAGGTTGGGTCCTTGAGGGCTTGGGAGCACCATGGGAGGACTCCTTGGGAGGTAATGAGACCAGAACTTTGTTGGGGGAGTGTGGGGAGTCGAATGGATGAGAGGATGGCTTGGTATTTATAGGGAAAGTGAGGGGACAAGGCATTAATGGCAAAGAGACACCTCATTAGTGGTTTTGGCAAAACCATGGGCTTTCCCATGGTATTTTCCCATGGTATTGGCCACTTGGGACACCTCATACCTTATCTCACTATTCATAATTCAAACATATTGATTACAAACTTAATACATCATTTAATGATGTCATTAAACACCCGTAACTTAAAAACTGTATTTTCACTATTCATCGAAAATTCAACTTTCTCAGAATAATCCCAAAATTTCACCTTAACCAAATATCAACGCTCTGATTAAAAATATGAACTCCATTTTATAAAAATAATTTTATAAATATTTTTAATTTAATTTTTAAATAAAAACACTATTCATCGAAAATTCATTTTTTCCAGAAAAAACCCCAAAAATTACCATAGCATAATATCAGTGCTCCGAGTTCAAAAATGAAATCCATTTTATAAAAATAATTATCTAAATATTTTTAATTAAATTTTTTAATTAAAAAACACTATTCACCCGAAAAAACAATTACTTGAATAATAATTTATGAAACCTTTATTTAACCATTTTATTGAATCACATTACTTAATCAAGGTGCCTAGATTATATTAATACTTTCTTTAAGTGAGATTACTAATCCATTTGGACACATTACTAATCCTAATCATTAAATCACTATTCATAATTTACTATTCATCAAAAATTAAGTTGATCTTATTAGACTCTAAATTTCGTACTGAACATAATTGTAGAAGACCATTTTTCGAAAATCATTACACATTTTTAATTATTTAAGGTTTACACAACCATTTTTAAAATATCCTTTTTCTAAAATTCATCAAAAATATGCATACTATATTTATCCGGTAATTTGAAAATTCATAAACTTCATCATAATAAGAAATCCAAATTTTTATTTAAAACAAAGGATTACACAAGGCAGTTACGGTCTCCTTACGTAGCCCCTTATCACACCAGCATAGTACCTAAGTGTAAGGTGTGCTAAGGTGAGATAATCCGAGGGAGGCTCGGCCAACATCGCACGAGTAGTAATTTCTATCAGTTTGAACTTCTCGTGAAGGCGATCTCGTTCTAGCTTTATACGATGAAGTTCAGCTTGGGTTTGGTCCAGAGCAAAGCCCAGTGGTGCTACCTCCTTCCCAAGTTCTGTTAGATGGGCTTCGATTGGTCCAAGACTACTGGGTGAGGCCATCGAATCTTCTGTCCATATTAATTAACCAAGATTACTTGTATTTAGAGACAATAATCAAAACGTTTAGTTTCTAGTGGTCATATTGACCAATGGTCATATAACAGTCAAAAACCAACAGTATCATTTTAATTATACTCATGTTATCAAATGAAACATTTTTGTTGAGTATAAAAAAATAAAATAACACATAAAATTAGGAAACAAGATTTATTCAAACTTTCGGGTTGTTACAGATGCCACCAATTCGTTGGAAAGTCTTCTTCCAATAATTAATAATATTTAGTAAAAAATACCTAAAATTAATAAGAATCAGTGGTAATAAGTATAAATTTTTACAAGTGAGTGTCGATTAGTATAAAATCTTAAAAAATAGTATAAATAACTATAAAATAATTGAAATTATTATAAATTGCTAAAAAAATATAATTTAATTGTATTCTCCTTTTTGGATTGTGCTTATCTTATATCTAATCATACAAAATAACTAATTATCTCATATTTTCTAGAAAAATATGGAACGTGGATGTCGACAACAGTCACTATTAGATGATCATGCTTGGATAACTCAGCATAAGAATCCAAATGGGTCTAGTTTAAATCCTATATATATTGAGGGAGTTCAATCTTTATTATCATTTTCATCATTGAAACCAAAATTTGTTTCATAAGGGACAATTAAGTTTCCTTGTAAAAAATGCACTCTTAGGACGTATGACACATTTGACAATGTAGGAGGTTATTTATTGTATTTTGGTTTTCAACCAAATTATGTTTTCTGGTATCAACATGGTGAATGCAGTTTCAGAGAAGATATTAATAATTTGGTTCCCAATCCAGCATGGTTTCAAAATATAGTACATGATGTGCCAGGTCTTTCTATTCAAAAAACTAAAACTATGGATGACGTTGATTTAACTCTTGGGTTAGAACCATCTAATTTAGATGAGTTGTTGATGTTCACTAAGGATGCCTTATATCCTAGTTTCAAGATAAATTAGTTTGATGCAGTTTCTAAATTTATGGAAATTAAATCAGATATCGGAATGTCAAATTTTTTTTGGATTAGAAATTATCTATTTTGAAAACAATGCTACCTGAAGGAAATGTGTTGCCTTTAAATTTTTATAAGAGAAGGTGGATGGTTCATAATCTGGGTCTTGGTTATCAGAATATTCATGCATGTTCAAATGATTACATCTTATATTATGGTGAAAATGAGTTGTTGGATAGTTTTCTGACACGTGGACAATCAAGGTATAAATAATCTGAACCAGGGAAGTCTAGATTTGTTCTTGTAAAATAATTGAGATATTTCCCGCTCAAACCTAGATTAAAACATTTATTTATGTCTTAAAACGCTACATCATTGATGTCATGGCACGAAATGAACATTTCAACCAGTAAAAGTATAAATCATCCCCTTGACGGTGATTTATGAAAACATTTTGACCAAGTGCATCTGCCCTTTGCTTTAGAAGCTCGAAACGTGCGATTGGGTATTTCTACTAATGGTTTCTATCCATTTGGTTCTTATAGTAGTCTGTATTTGTGTTGGTATGTCTTTATAACTTTGTATAACTTAAATCTATGGATTTTGATGAAGAATCCATATTTCTTTTTGACCTTATTAATTCCAGGTCATCCAAAAAAGAATATTAATGTTTATTTGAAACCAGTGATTGATGAGTTGAATTCACTTTGGAGTAATGGTGTCAGTACATATGATGTTGCTGAGAAACAAAACTTCCTATAGAATGCTACATTGATGTTTACAGTTAGTGACTTCCTAGAAAATGTCATGTTATATGGTTGTAGTAAACATGGTCCAAAATCATGTCTGTGCTGTATGAGAGACAAAAAATCATTTATACTCATCAACAGAAAAAAACTTTTTTTTTTCAGCTATCATTGCATATTTTTCCAACTCATAATCCTTTTCAAGGAAACATATATCATTTCAGAAAAGTAACTATTAAGAAAGACTGGCCTCTAAAAATGATCTCAAGTACATATTTTAAATCAATTGTCTCTTCATTACCTCCCATTATATTTTTACCAACAATAAAATAACAGAAAATTGATGGGTTTGGAAAACATCACAATTCGATAAAATGAAGAATTTTTTGGTATTTTTTATATTGGTATGATTTTTTGGTCCATCACATGTTGGATGTGATGAATATTACGAATAATGTTTTTGATAATTTATTTCATACAATTTTGGATACTCCAGGAAAGACCAAAGATAATGTAAAGGCATGATTAGATCTTGCCCAAATTTGCATCAAACCAGTACTTGAACATTTTGAAAATGATAGATCACAGAATTCAATGAATCCAAAAGCGGATTATACACTGTCCAAAGAGAGTCACTTATTATTTTGTCAGTGGATTAACGATTTGAGACTTTTAGATGGTTATTCTTCCAATTTGGGCAGATGTGTTAGAAATGGTCATATTACTGGATTGAAAAGTCTTGACTGTCCTATTTTAATGGAAAGACTTATACCAATTGGATTGAGAGTTTTCTTAAATATTATGATTTGGGATGTGCTTATAAACATATAATTTTTTTTCGAGACATTTTTTCATCATCAACAGACTATGATACCATAAGCAAAGTGCAAGAAGATGTCACTTAAATTTTATGTAAACTGGAAAAAATATTCCTGCTAGGTTTGTTTGACTTAATTGGACATTTGATATTATATTTTCCTCATGAAACAAAATGGGGAGGTCTATTATAGTTTTGATGGATGTACCCATTTCAGAGTTGGATGCAGTAATTGAAAAAAAGTATGTAACAGAGCATTAGTTGAAGGCTCAATTACAGAATCTTATTTTCTAGATGAAATTCATTTTTTTTCTTCTCTCATTACTTTCAATCTGAATATCCATAAAAACAAAACAACATGAGATGTAGTGAGGGAAATATTGATAATGACCTGAGCAATCAATTATTAATTTGCAATCAGCCCGTACATGGTT
Source organism: Viscum album (assembly GCA_963277665.1). Taxonomy (NCBI): domain Eukaryota; kingdom Viridiplantae; phylum Streptophyta; class Magnoliopsida; order Santalales; family Viscaceae; genus Viscum; species Viscum album. Next base: position 1,007,295,072 of record OY728152.1, on the reverse strand, counting down.
TTAGTGCAGTTCATGAATGATGGATTTCAGATGATGAATATCAAAAATTGCAAACTTATATTCTCCTCAACTATGAATAAATTACACTATTTTTAATGTAAGTTATCCTATTAATTATTTTACAATTTTTATAATAATAAATTAATCCTATTTTATGTGTTGGTTATATGATAATCATATCAAGAAACCATTTCCATAAATTACATCATCTCTTGAAGAACGACAATTTTTTTTCCTACTGGTTTCTAAAACTGGTAACATAAATTATTTTTTATTTCACATAAAATATCAATTTAATACTTTTTATATTGATAATTGTTTTACATCTTTCTAGGTATCTCAACATGATGATAAAATTGATAATCGATTGACTTTATTAAGTAACCCACCATTGAAAATGGTTTAATATTATAATGCATATGTGGTGAATGGTTTTTGATTTTATACATGTGCATATGGGGAATAAAAAAACAATTAATAGTAGTGTTTTTTTGAGAGGATCACATCATAGAGAAACTGATGTTGATATTTATGGCATGTTGGAAAAAATCATTGAACTGTGTTATATGGGAAAAAATCACATAATGATGTTTAAATGTTAGTGCTTGGATAATGAGAGAGGCTTGTGTGTTCATCTGATCCATGGAATTTATGATATTAAATATAAAAGTCTTCTTACAGTAAATGAACAATTTTTAATGTCTCATCAGACACATAAAATTTATTATGAAAATTAATGTTCTATTTCAAGGGAGTTGGATGATTGGTGGTGCATAATGGAAATTAAATCTTAAGACAATCAGTTTACTAAAAGTGAATGTGGTTCTGATGAAGTGAATGGAATTGAAAATTTTCCAGATACTACTCTTAATCCATGTTTTTCAAGAAGATACCCAAATATAATTGATGACACCGCACAGTTAAGGGTCAATGGTGACGACAATATTAATGATGTTACAACTAAATTTCAAATGACAAGAGATGATGAAACTAAAACTAATATGGAAATTGATGATGTTGAGGAATATGAATACATTAACATCAACATATATGAAGATGAGGATGAAGATGGACACTGACATTACAAAATTATGGTTATAATCATATATAATATATATCTATATATAATAGTTTTTTCAACTGTTTTTTAACAATAATCATTTCATGTTTTAGATGGATGATGATCTATATCGTATGTTATAGGAGTCTGATCTACCTTTTGACAAGAAAGAGGTCGAATCAGCTGACCCTCAGACTATTGGCAGTTTAGGGGTCACTTGGAAAGGATGTGGTCTTACCTGACTGATGATTCCCGACCATATAGCCGTGCAGCATCCACATCTTGGGATTGATCTATGAACACATATGTATGTTTACCAGTGTATTTTAGTTTGTTTTCATTAATTTATTTATATTATAATTATTTGATAAATTATTCTTTTTTTCACATCTTTATGTATATAGCTGTTGGACAGGGGAGCACTATATTGTAGAGTTATTTTTCAGATGCATGGGTGTAATGGGGTCAGATTCTCATTGATGTTCAGTAGTGAAAGTTCGAGAAATGGATGGTACATAATTTTTTTAATTTTTTTTGATATTAATTTAATGAATAACTTGATATAATAAATAATTTGTAGGGTTAATGGTATCCCATTGAGGAGAGAATGTGTGAGGCTATTTAGAAGGCATAACAGGGAGCTATGTGTCTAGGTTGCACTCGGTTTTTGCACAACTTGAAATGGAAGGAAATGGAGAATGAATGAGTGCATCAGTTTTATGAGACATATCATGTCAAACAACCAAATTATATTTCATCTCAGGTTTGTGATGGATTATGTACACACTAGTTGAGTAGGTGGCTTTAGAGTAGATTATCATTAAGTTGGAAAAATTGGGGGAGATAAGATATGACACATCGAGCTGGTAGTCATACGTTCAGTAAGCATATGGAGAATATGATAAGTACATTTTTTTAAATATTGTATAAAACATTAAATGTAAATGGTTTATTTTATATTCATATAGGCAGTTGTATAACTCGATATTACAGAGTACAATTTTTACAGGAGGATGTACTGTGATCTAACCACTAGGGAGATTAGAGGTGCTCGCTAGTATCAGATAGTGGGAAGTATAAGTTTTTTATTGAGTTTTAAATTTAACTACAAATAATATTTTAAATATTTTAATTTTCAGTTGAAATTAAAGGTGTCATATGAGGTCACGACATATCAGATAAATGTTGAGAGTCAGGCCGAGGCTGATGGTTAGACCATTGCCCCCATATTTGTTGAGGCAACATGGATGCATGCAATTGAGTATGGCTTCAAGAAAGGCTGAGTTATTGGTATCAGCTCTCGAGTGACCCTTGTAGGTTTAAATGACACCTCTGTGATGTCAGCGTCCAGCTCGAGAGGAGCTCTTGGAGAGTCGTCATCATCTCATGCACAGTATCAGGACCAGCAGCGAGCTCAAAGTGAGCTTATAGAGACTATGCATAGGGAGTAGGAGGAGATGCGTCAATTGTAGCATCAGTAGAAGGAAGAGTTCCTCCAACATCACCAGCAGTATTAGCATCATCAGATGTAGGATGAGATGCATCAATAGTGGTAGGAGTAGGAGCATGAGATGGAGTACATGCGATGTCTGACTCACAATTTAAGGGTGAACTTCCCTCCACCATCTCCTCCAACTCCTCCAGATGACCCTCCATCTCAGTGATGTATTTTTATTTTATAACATAACATTTGAATGTATTTTTTTGTAATATTAACAATTTAATTTTTTAAATAGTGTGTGTTTTATAATGTCTCAAAAATTACAGATTTTTAATTTATATTTAATTTTTTACTGTATTTATTATTTTATTAATTAATATATTATTATATATTTTTAATACTTTGGTTTTTATTATATTACTAATATTATTATTTCATTAATATTAATAATCATATTATTATATGAATTAATTAGTTTACATATAATTTTATTTTACGAATATAAAAATTACTATTTATATTATATTATATTTATTAGTTTATAAATAATTTTATTCTATTAATATTAATATTATGATTTTATTTATATTAATTTTACTTTATTTTTTAATTTATTTTTTTTTTAAATTTTCGAACCATTTGTGAAGGGCCATCGAAAATACTAATTGAGACGGTCCATCACAAAAGGGTTGATTTTTTTTATATTTTGAGGAGTAATTGTGAAGGTCTCTGGTAAAAAAGTAAAAACTAAGAATCTATTTATGAGGGGTCACTAGTACATCGGAAATAGTTTCTTAAAAAAATAACCGAAATTGTTTTGTGATTGGTCTATTGCCCATCTCAAATAATAAGTTTTTGGACGGTCCATTGCAAAAAGTAATATTTGTGACTTCGTTTTCTGTAACAGATCATTTACGAAGAGACTCCATCGTAAAAGACTATTTGCAATGGGATCCCTTCACAAAGAGAACCCTCACAATAATCTATTTTTCTAGTAGTCGAATGGAAACAATGATGAAGATTGAGAGATAACAATCATATCTAGAGTTTTGGGAGAAGAGAGGTTGGGTTTTTCATGGTTGTGAATGCCATAAAAATAAAAATTTCACCACCCAAAGAAGCAATCAGTGAGAGTGTAAAAAGAGAAAATAACATACCTTGGATTCTAGCTTGGATTCGTCCAAGTGAATGTAGTGGTGGAGCATTAACAACGTGGGTGTTTTGTGAGGGCTTGTGAAACACAACCGAATCAGTCATAGTTAGGGATCTTTTAAATAGAATGGACACACTTTTATCAACGATTACAAAAAATCACTAATAAAAATACAAGTTATCAGTGCTGGATTGATAACTGCTGATAAAAGGCATCTTTATCAGCATTAAAGAAATACTGATAAAAGGATCCTTTATGAGTGCTAAAACATTGGAACTGATTATGGATTAATAATTATAATTGTAAATAAAATTTTTATAAATGTATTTATATAATTATATATTTATTTATTATAATTTCCTAATTATTTATTGATAATTTCAAAATTACATTTAAAAAAAATTATATTTTTTGTTTACAATTAAATATATATAATATTAAAAATATAGTAAATATACATTTATAAAGATATTTATAAATAAATATATTTGAAAATAGATTTATAAAAAAAATATACTTGTAAACATATTTATTATTATTTATTTATAATTAAAAATTTATTTATATCATTATATATATTTATAAAGTTATATATATTTAATAAATATATATAAATATAAATATAATAAATATATCCATTATTTAAATATATTTACTATAATTTTATTATTCTAAATATATTTATATCACTATATATATATATATTTATATAATTATATATGTATATTTATTTAATAAATATATATAAATATAATAATTTTAAATACATTCATTATATAAATTTATTTATTATATTTTTATAATTATTGAAATATATTTATTATATTATTATAATTATTTTAATATATAATTATTTATTTATAGATATTTTAATAATTTAAATAAATTTTATTTATATATTTACATCATTATATATGTTAATATAATTATACATATATATCATAAAAAAATTTAATCATAAATATAAATATAAATATAAATATAAATATAAATATAAATATAAATATAAATATAAATATAAATATAAATGTAAATATAAATATAAATATAAATGTAAATATAAATATAAATATAAATATAAATATAAATATAAATATATATCTAAATGTAAATGTAAATATAAATATAAATAAAAATATAAATAAAAAAAATAAAAATAAAAATATATTTAAATATAAATATAAAATATTCATTATATAAATAAGTTTATCATAATTTTGTAATTATTTAAATATATAAAATTATTTATTTATAATTATATAAATACTTAAAAAATATTTTCTTATTTATAATAATTATAAATATATAAATTTATAAATAGAGTAAATATACCTTTATAAATATATTAATTTATAATTTTTTTACAATTATATTTTTAAAATTATTAATGAATTTATAAACTTAAATACATGCATTTTAGAAATAAGTGAAATTGAATAATTAAAAATGTGTACATTTTAAATACATTGAAAAAAATGGATAGATTTTATTAATGAAAAATAATTATTAAAAGGTATATATAAATATTGAAGTTAAGGTGAATACATATTAAAAATACTAAACCATAGTAAATAAACAAATATAAATAAATAATTAAAAATGATTAAGTTGAAAAAAGTAAAAAATATTAAAAATGAAAAAAATACCTAAATATAGTAATATTTTAAAAAATTGACCGATAAATAACATAATATATTAAATGTATCATTTCATAATGAAATTCTAAAATATACGAAAAGTTGAATAAGTTATATAAATATTAGGTGTATGTGTTTCTTTATATGATTTCATTAATTGCATAAATATTTGTGTGTTTGTTGTGTATAAAAATTCATTAATTGCATATGTGTATGTGAAATCATTGTAACACATGTTTCTTATATGTTAAATTGAAAAATCATAAAACCTTGAAAATGAATAACACATTAATATGTTTTAATTTTTTTACATTGTATTCATTTTCTATATATTTTTCTTTAATAGATATTATTTATTGTTATTTATAATTAATATATATATATATATTAAAACTATTCATTTTTATTAATAAATTTTTCATTAATAAATATTTAATTGTGTAATTTTTAATTTTTTTTTAATTTATTCATTTTTAATTTTTTGTTTAATTATTACAATTTATTCATTTTATATATCTATATTTAATATATAATATTTATTAACATTTATAATCAATATATATGTATATTAAATTTATTCATTTTTATCAACAATTTATTAATTAATAAAATGTTTTATATTTATCTTTTTTTTTCTTCTTATTTTTAATTATTAATTTTTTAATTATTTTATTTTATTCATTTTACAAGTCTATATATTTAATATTTACAATTTATATATATGTATATTCAATTTCTTCATATTTATCAATAATTATATAATATATATAATTGTTAATATTTTATAAATTTTTATTTGTTTAATTATTTCATTTTATTTTAGAACTTTATCAGTGCTAAAAAAGCACTGATAAAATATACCCTTTATCTGTGCTAAAAATAAATCTTTAACAAATGGAATCTTTTACTAACGATTCATAAAAACATAGATATAGGTTACCCTTTTTCAGAATTTCTTTAGCATGGATAAAGGACACATTTATTAGCATTTTTTTGATAATGCTCATAAAGGACAACAATGTTAAAGGTATGTTTTGTAGTACTTAAGTAACTACATATGGTGAATTTATTTCACATCGCGTGTGCACCAGGCCAACCCGGTACATGACTTGTTGGATTATAGGGCGTGTAGCTGGTGTACGCATCATGTAGTCTACATGGTTTGGCAGAAAAATTCACACCAACCATGCAGTCAACTACATAGTTTCTAGTCCCCTGAGACTAATGACCAGGAAAATTAATGGTATACATGGTGTCTAACAAGCATACATGGCTAGAAACTAATTATTTCCATTATCAATAATACTAGTTGAGCCATTCAGTGAGTTAAGCAGACACAAGGAAAAAGGAACACATGGTGTGTAGTTGGAGTACATGTTGTGTGGTCCCAAGTTTGAAGAAAATGCTGAGTCTTTTTGTAGGTTGTATGGACACATGGAAAGTGTGATATAAGGTGTGTTATAGGTTATTACACACCATGTAGTTTGACCGAGGTACACATGATATCTCTTAATTAAATATATATTTTTATGGTTTTTTATATTTGTTTCTATTGAGTTTGGATTTATTTAATTATAAGTCCCTATTGATCAATTTTTTATTATCATTTTGTAGGATGGACATTGTTGTGAAATTAGGGACAATTTGGTTGAAAAAGTAGAAATCTAAGAAGATGTGGACCCTCCGCACTACAATGTGATGTGGTGTGGCATTACACTGTATAAATGAGAATGAATATGAATAGAAATTTACTGATACAATCACATTTTACATCATAAATGAGAAATTAATGTTATGAAATGGTGATGACATGATTTCATGGCTCAATCAAGAAGATGAAACTAGAGAAGAAATGCAGTCTATAAAAAGAAGTATTCAAATCATAATTGGAATTTATGTGGCTGGTGCAGACATACCCCAAATAAGGCATCTCCCATGCATGCTGTAAAGGATTGTTTCACACCCTATACTAGGCCATAAAAAAGGAATTGACAACATAAACCCAATTTTTTGACATATGTTTGTCAATGTAGAACTAAGGAAACATATTTTTTACGTCATAAATTCCTTTTATTATGTAAATTGTTTGAAAGAGAAGACTTTTCAAACTAGCACCATTCCATTTTTGATGTGAATTGTCTATTTAAATTGAAATCCCACATTCATCATCAAAATCAATGGTATGAGATTTTGGATTTTGTGGGATTAAAGTATGTTTGACTAGTGTACATCATGTGTGATTTGGAGGCATACTAATACTATATTAGGCCTTGGGGAATCAAATCATTCATCCATTTAGTGAGAGATGTTCCTAGGGCTTGGATCCAGGGATAAGTAATCATATTTAGGTTTTTTCTTTCTTCTTTTATGTTTCCTATTTTTCTATGATAGTGGATTATTCTTAGTTTAATTCAATTATTATTTATCTATTATTTATCTTCTTCTATCCACACTATGGAATTTGGATTATTCTTTGTTGGTGATCACCAAAAAATGATTCGATAAATCTATAGGGGAGATCAGAATCAGTTAAAGGTGGTGCACACCAACAAATTATGATTTTACTTCACTCGTAAGATTATTTTATTCAATAGTATCATGTAGTGTTTGAAATTTTATTTCATTCATCATTAATTTATTATGTCTCGAATATTCCGTGTATTACATTTAAATATTATATGGCATTATTACGAGAACAGACTTGTTATGGCCTGCGATTCTGAGGCCCGAGGTTCTTGGAATAAAAGTTTGAAATAATTTAAACTCTAAATAGAATGTGCAAGAGATTTTCCCAAAAAAGTGAAATAAAATTTAAATAGGTTCCCATATCAGAAATCTTAGGACACCATTGCATTCAGAGCAGCGACTTTACCTTAGACAGGGCCTAACATCGACCGTTGTGGGTCGACTTCAAAAGTTTTTTTAGACATTTTAAAGGAAATAAAAATAAAAAAAATAAATTTATTTTGATTTATTTTTTAATGCGATGACCTAATTCCTCCCCTTTAAATACATTCTTATAGAAATTTTACAGGGTTAGAAACATAACCTTTTGAATTGATGATTGTTGTTAGAGCTATGGAGGAGAACCCAATGGTGGACGACATTAGAGAAATTGATCGACTCACATCAAATTCAATAGAACCTCGCCAACAAATGTGACGCGGTGATCATTTTCCAACCGAATCGAGGTAGGGGTTTATTGTTTTGATTTAGTTCTTCCCTATTCTTGAATTGAAAAATGAACGTGGATTAACCCACGAATAGGTTGATCCGCTAATAGAACATTCCTGTGGGAGGGTTATTATTATTTCCATTTCATTAAGGGATTTTTATTCCGGAATTTAATCAATGCAATATTTTTTTGGTCATTTTGATTCCCATGTTAAATCTATTAATAGGAACTGATCTGTGCCATAATGAACAATGGTGGAGGTTCCTTCCTCCTTTACTTACTATATTTATTCTCCCTTTTTCCCATGTTCTTCGCAGTATTTATGGGAAAATGAACAAAAAATAGTTGTAAATCCATTTCACAATGAAACGATTCCTAATTACAGATATGACATCGTGATGACCTAGCGGAGGTGCAAAGACGATAGAGGATGAAGAATCGGCTCGGATTGAGGGAGATCATTCTTTGAGCATTATTCATGAGGGTGGATCAATATATGTTTTTAGGGCCGATCAGAGGTCTAAAACTAGCGGAAGCGGCTTTGTGGTGTTGGGGTGACCTCAACCCTTGAGTTTTGAAGTGATTGGATGACCAAATCAAAGAATGGAGGATCACCCCAGGTGTAGTGGAAATGAACGATGATTTCTAGAAAATCATGATGAACACAACATGTATTCCGAAGAACACACTATGTGGGACCGACATGGAAGCAGCTTGGGTTTTCATGCAACACACGGTGAAGTTACAAACGTGCTTATGGGAGGACATGAGGTGTAGCCCCTAGCCAGTAGTGACTGAAGTTCCGGGAGACATGATGCACTAACATAGAATGTGGCCATCGTCACATGACATGTGGGTCCTTATGTGGTCTCGGCGTGTATCTCAAAAGATACACAGACATGGGGTGGAGTACATGGAAAGTACTGCACCACATGGCTGGATACACGGACTACCTCATGTACCGATACATGGTCTGGGACACATGGGTTAAAGTTGTGTACAAGCACATGGCCAAAGTATACAGATTCTTCCCCAGATAGTGGAACACGATGTGCCATTATCTTACATTATGTGTATAACTTATTCTATATGAAAAGTCTTATTTCACGGGCTATTGTACACGGGAAGTACCCGGGCTCAGAGGAAATGACATACAACTCTTCTACACAATGTGTACTTCTCAGTACATGGCTTGATCCTCTTTTTCACCATCCCTTGGATAGGTTTCATTTGGGTTAGTTCCCATTTGGTCGTTTCCCTAAAGGTTAGGTATCATTTCCATACACAAGAGTATGATCCCTTCAACAGGACTTCCCGAGAGAGAATCAGGTATCCCTACGAGAGGCCTGAAGTGAGATGATCTACCCATTCATGACCTTAGTTAGATTCAAGTATTGAGGTGGATAATTCTACAGGACGGTGACCCTCTAACTAACAGGTGAATCTAGGTGAGTCATGGTATCTATCAAGGCCATGGGAGTGATCCTCATTTGTGTATCACAATCTTTTCCCACTCATGAGTGTGTTCTACCGAAATGAGTGTATCTGTTATCTCTTTATATTTTTCAGTACATCTATCTATCTCATGGATTTGACCGATGAAAAATAATTCTCAGACAGATGTCAATAGATCTATCAGACTCGTGGGGTGAGTTATCCTAGATGAGTGCTTTGTGGAATATTCAAACTGAATCCCTAGCGTGGGTATGGGGTCATTGTGACATATCTCTAGACTACAGGTTTTGGTTTCAAGTATATCTGGATGTATTTCTCTTTCTATATGTTTATTAGACATGTATTATGTAGAGATAATTTTATCTTTACGTTGTGTATTTCTTTTTGGTTTCAGGTATCCCCTACTCAGTATTGTTATAGTCACCCCTATATGGGATTTTCCCATACGTGCCGTGTCTTGTGCAGATGAGCGGCCTTTAGATGGATTCCTGGGTGGACCAGGAACAGACTGTGATTTTTGAGTTCCATATATATTGAGGTGTTTCTATGGCTATGAGCAGCAGTCCCAGTACCTTTTTCTTGATTACAGGTTGGACTTCGTAGTTTTCAAACACTTTATTTTGGTAATATTGTATTTTGGCCTAGTTTACTTTTCACAATTTACTTTCATTGTACCTTATTGGTTGGGTTTAGTTTTATTCATGAATTTTGTTCCTTAGTGGTTTTTACATTTCAACATTTTTCGGCATGGATATGTGTGCATGTGTACAAGTACTTAGGCACCAACTCCCTTGTTAGTGATATGCCTACTCGGTGCTCGTTAACAACCTCATGCCTATTGGATGTGGGCTTGGGGAGTCGCAGTGTGGGCCCCACTAGGACGCATTTTGACAGAGTGGTATCAGAGGTGGTTGGTTCTACCTTAGGACCAAGAGTGTGAAATTAGTTAGGGGAAATCATGTCAAGTGTTCCAGGTTTGACTTTCAAGACAGGGAATCCAGTGTCGATGTGGGAGACCAACATATCCATACACCAAGACTCTGATAACTTGATTTTTGACTCGGTACATGAAAAAATTAGTTGTGGGGAAATAAAATAATGGAAAATACATCATATATGAATGGATATCCTTTTCCATGTCCTTTGTGTCAGCTATCCAACTATACTTATTGACCATGGGACATATTGTTTCCTTACAGGATGCCTCTGCGATGCATACCCACTAGTATTCAGCGACTCGATCACAAAGATGACCCCCTTAATGATGAGGCTTCAATACAGTGACCAGTTCACTAGGTATTACCTCGAGGTGGTGCACCTGGTATACCACCACTAGTGGACCCGCACGTGGTACCTGAAGAATCGACAAATGAGGAACGCAGGCTGAGCACACTCCATGAGTTTCTGAGATAGAGACCCCTCAGGTTTTGAGGTGAGCCCCAACCTTAAGCGGCTGAGGACTAGCTTGAGCTGGTGTAACACCCTGACCCTAGGAGCCCATAGCCGGTGTATTATTTTAATACATTGTCATCAGTAAAAGAAATCAAGTCCCCAAGGACTGATCAGTTTTGTAGTCTTGGAAAATAGATTACATACATGAATGTTACATTACACATTCAAACATAAAATACAACGGAAATAATACATTGAGAATGCCATTATTCCCCTATATTAACTATGAATATCAAATATAATACACTTCTTAGAATCCTGGGAAAACAAAACATAAGAAAGGGGTGAGCTCAGATGCTCAGTAAGGGTAATTAATTTAGTGGAATCTATAAAATTTTAAGGCAAGATGTGTAATAAAAAACAGCATTTTAGACATAAACATGAACATAATATAGATAAAATAAATCAAAAAGTTCCATATAAACATGCACATGGATATTCTACTAGTCGAATAATCACATGTGATAATTAATTTCATAATGAGGTAATGCCTAATGCCAGACATCATTACTACATAGTCAAGGCCTCGTGCCATGAATACAAATAATTTTTTTTCAAGGACTTGTGTCAAGACACTAGTTTTTTTTAATGAGACCTACCGATGCATCGAGGGGCTATAGGACGACCCACCCATCACTTACTAATTCCACAACATTCCGCATATGAGAATGTTGAAACATAACATAAATAATAGTATTAAAACTAGTATATAAAATTTCATTACTTCAAACATAAACCATGAATGGTATAAAAATATCACATTCACAGTAAAAAATATAATAACTTATTCAATACAATATTGAAGATTGTATTTATAATAAATCAACCTCAATCAAGAATAATATCAAAAAAGGATATTGACATAGTTTTAAATAATTTGTAAAACCCTTTGAAAGAAATAACTTTTTATCATGAAATCATTTTAAATTCTCATAATTTATAAAGGAAGACGTTTAAAAGATATTTTTGAATCAAAGTGTCCCATACCAGTTAGAAAATTATTAAATGAATTAACATTTTAAAACATTTAAATCCATATAAATAAATCCTTAAAACAATTTTGAAAACCTGGACATTAATGAGAATGATTTAGAAGAATAAATATTTAAAACATTTAAAATGATATTTTTGTTAAAGTGAACCTTAAAATAATCATTTTGAAAATTATTTTATAAAACATGGACATGGAAAATAAATATTTCCCAGAAAATACTTACACATAAACAATCTCAGATAATAATGATATTGAGAAATTAACCATTACCTTGCACTTTCATTTCTTCAAGGGTACATTTATCCTCCTATATAATTACCATAGTATGTTATTAAATTATAACATAACCATATTCATATTTATTATATCATAAATGATTCATTTATGACATTATACTACTCTTTTAAAAATTATTTCCATGTTAAATTAACATTTCAGGTAGTAATCGTTTTTTATCGTACGCATTTCAACTTTTTATTCTTGATCATATAATTTAGATCATGATTTAAACACATCCAGAATATGAAACATGATTTATATATAATATATATTTAGAATATAAATATGTATAATAGATACATATATGAAATGTAAATCAACGTTTATGGAGATGTTAGGCCGTACGTATGCATAAATGCTCTTTCCATTTTCATATCGTATTGAACGGAAGTAAGTGAAAAAGATATATGTAAGTACATACATAAATATAAATATATATATCACCAGTATCATTATTATTTCATATATTACATAATTATTAATAATATATATTTTTATAATCATCATTGAATGGCAAACCCAGAAATGAATCTCATCGCGTCGTGGAGATGGTAAGCCATACGTACACATGAGTGACGATATCACTTTCTTAATGATTAAAAGTTATGGAATTGGATAGTATATTAATTGAATAGAGAAATTAACATGTTATTTTAATTATTTATATACATATTACTCATCATTACATCCATCCAAATAACATAGTGTTGAATAACAAATTACACCCTGACGTGGAGGCGATAAGCCGTATGTATGAAAACATGGTGACATTATCATTCATAGGATGGATAAAATAATGAGTATGGTTGTAACATATTTATAATAACATCATAGTATGTAGAATGTACTTAATTTATTATTTTGGTATGGAAAAAACAAAGAAAGGGAAATTGGAAGAGGAAAAGAACTTTGAAATATGTGATAAAATAATTACCCCTTCTTTGGGTGTTTCCTTTTGATTTGAACAAAAGGCTTCCTTAAGTTGGCTTTATGCATATGGGAAGGAATCTAGGTTTATGTGAGGGAACTTGGGAGGATATTTTTGTAGGGTTTGAAAGATCCAAATGGCTTTGGAGGTGTGATTTTCAGATAAGGGTAAGTACCCTTTTATAAGAGAGGTGAGGGTCACTTTAAGAAAAGTTTGAAATATTATTTTATTATAAAATCATTTTCGGTATCTAATGGAAAGAAATTAATTTATTTAGAATATAATGTGTGTATGGGTCTAAATACTCTCAAAACAAAGGTTTTAGACAAGTATAGTTTACCATATCAACCATATATTTTAGATTTAACTCTTAGTTAAATAGTTTAACATTTACCATGTCTGCTTGTATTTTTATATTATATGGTTAATAAACTTACTATAAAATTTCAAAAGAAACACAAGTGGTTCATTAATGACATATATACTATTATATAAGTCCTTTGGACAAACCATAGATTTTTAGGACTGTTATATAATTTATTAATATAGTATTTTTTTTAAAAACTCATTTATGACAATTTTGACACTATTTAGTATTTGATTTTCGTTAAAGTCATATTAGCTTGATTAATTCATAAAACATTAATTGAATCGACCCTAACATGTCATTGAAATCTATAAAATTCGTGGATGGTATCAAAATCTTAAATTTACTTTTATTTTGGTATTTATAATATCAATTAGTTTAATCTTTCATTCATAAAGTAATTACTGCATCATTATTGTGTCATAAATATATTTAATCATTTAATCTTGAAAAATTATAAATAAAATAACATTATATAGGAAATATTTTTATATTTATAATTAATATTATTAGTCAAATTTATCTTATGTATAGTCCTATATTAAAAATGGTTTAGTTATTAAACTTTGAATTTAACACTTTTAACTATTCTTTAAATTAAATAATAATAAATGTCCTTAACTAATCCAAGTGGACCAAAAGGATAATATTTTATTCATAAGGTTGGTTTTGGTCGAAATAAACATATCCAATTGAATTAGGATATGTTTTAAGGTAATTATAATATCATTTTTACCTTTAATTTCCTTATTTACTTTTAATCTGTGAAAATAAAAGTAAAAAAGTTACTATTCATCAAAAATTATTTTCATCTTTTTGAAATAAATTTTACTCACTAATGTAAACCGTGTCCCTCAGATTTTTGAAATTCAATTCACAGAAGTGGTAAAATTATGTTTTATGCAAATTTACAAATGTGCCTAGAAGGTGGGTAAAAGACGTTAAAAAGTTAAATAAAATTTTATACATCTAGTTTTATTATAAAATGACTCCAATGAATTACATTGAACATATATAGGTATTATATGTCTATTTTTTCTTAAAATAATTTTAAATAAAATAAATAATTATTAAAATAAAAAGTCAGTTTTAAACAATAACACAATGTTTTTCACTATTCATCAAAAATTGAAAGTATTCATAAAAATACGAAAAATTCACCCTAATATAATTATGTTATTCCAAATGAAAAAATTAATTCTATTTTAAAAAATTAAAAACATAGAAGTTGAATTAATTATTTTAAAATTAATTCCCATTATCAAAACCAAGAAAGTGGGTATTTAGAAAGTAAAATCTATCAAAAGATTAACACGTGTTTATGTCAAATTTAAATATGAAATTACTTATAATGATGTAAATTGTATTAAATGATAAAAATATAATCTAATTATTCTTCTAAATAATTAAAATATATAATTTAACAATATAAATGATTTTGATTAAAAAGTTGTTTTCAATTAAAATTTAGTCTTTTTCACTATTCACCAAAATATGAAAGTTATCAGAAAAACTCCAAAAATTTATCGAAACTAAATTTTTATTTCTTGATTCTAAAGAAGAAGTTTATTTTTTCAAATTGAATATATAAAAGTGTCAAATATTGGATTTTAAAAGGGTTCAGTATTAAAAGGTGGTAAAATTGCATTTTCTTAAAAGTACATCCTTTATCTAAAAAATTGTAATTATTCTTATATTATGTCTAAGAAACACATAATATTGATGTTGAAATTATATGTAGTATATAAAATTCAAAATTCAGTTAATACAATTCATAACCTCTTTTTGAAAGGATTGTTTGGTAAGTTGTGGTGCGCTTGAACTCGGTGTTGTGTGTAGCACAACTTATTGAATTACTTTTAAGAGATAACGTATTATGAAATCTTGGGGTGTTACATTATCCCCTACTTAATTAAATTTAATCCCCATAATTTGAAATTATTTTTCAAAAATAAAAGGCTAAAAATAGAAAAATACCTTTGTGGAAAACCCATATCGGAAATTGGGTTAATAAAATTTAGTTCTAATAAGAGGGAAAGAGAAATAAAAAAGTCACCACCAAATTATGATCTTGATTAGGAGAACATTGGTATAAATTAGAGACACATAATTGGGGGGAAAACCTAAATAGTTATAGGGAGTGATTGAGGTCATCAATCACAAAAAAGTGTAATATTGAGGGCCTCAAAGCCATCAATCAACGATGATTTAAAAAATCATCGGTTTAAAAAAAACATAAGGTATTAGGATAACACATTTTTAGTTTTAAGATACCTTCCATAAAGTTTAATAATTAATTTATTCATATAAGTAGAGAGAAAAATTATAATTGACAAGTAGAGTTTCATCCTTCAACTCATTCCTACCACAAACTCATCTACCACTCTAAAAGATAATAGAATTCAAAAATATTATATTTATCATAATAGTATAGGGTTCTAAAAAGAATTAATTTATAATTCATTTGTCAGACTATTTAAAAAAACTACATTATAAAAACCAAGATATCACATAGGCCAGTGGTAGGTGATGCACCCTCGTCGCCCTTCAGTTACGGGTTCAAGTCTCACGCCCTTGCTAGTCCCAACAGGTTGTGGCCCGACCTCCAAGTTGTCCTTTTTAAAAAAATACAAATATAATCATAAAAATTCCTTAATCTTAACAATAGTATCAATTGTAAAACATAATCCATTCCAACCTTTATACTTATCCAAAAATTTTCTATCCAAACTCACAGTCCAAAATTTATAAGGAAGGTTAACATAACATAATGAAGATCACTTTTTTCCACATAATAACAAGTGAGTACCTTCATCATGTATTCTCTTAAAAAATGGTAACACCATGAATTACCATAAAAAATTATTTATTATATTAATTCTCCCTTAATCCTTATAGAATACTAAATAAATTCCTTATATCCAAAAATTTTGAATACTCCAACAATGATGGAATAAGAAAACCATTAATCAGTTCCAAGGTAGTATAGAATATCCAATATAATTTATCCAAATCAACCATCTCTTATTCCAAAAAAATACCTCAGTATCAGGTCTATATTAAGGTTTATCATTCCTTTAACCATGTACTTTCCAAAAAATTTATGTTTCTATTTAGTCACTTTTCATAGTTCCAAACAATCTCAAATCCTTATTGAAATAGTACTGGAGTAAAATCCTTATTTATTTCCATAATTCATATAACCTGTAAATCATTAATACAACACTAAAATAAAATAATTCTTTAATAACAACATAAGAACACCAGTCATTCCTCTTTGTCTGTGGTAGTATCATAACTTGATTACTATCCAATGGAATCATTTGGGGTATACTCTGATGATTTGGACATTGATTCACGTAGTGTCCCAAATCCTTGCAGATGAAGCATTGTACATTTGAATCTATTTTCTTACCCTTGAAATCACATATGTAGTGTCATTTTTCTCCACACTATAAAAAACAGTCATTATCTTCTAGAATTTACCAAGGTGATTATTTCCATAGTTATCACATATGGAAAAATGCTTCTGTCCCTTCTTCCCTTCATCCATATTTTTCTCCACCATCCTCTTCTTCTCTGGCTTCCCTTCAAAGCCACACGATTCAGTGAATTCTTTACTTATCTTATTAATTCATGATACTATTTATTCATATGATGAGAATACATGGGAGACTATATCCCTTATAAATTCTGTTTAAGGACATGAATGATATGATCCTTCTTAATCTTTGGATCATGCATATTACTGGAGTTCTAATTCCTTTTACTGGGAACCATTTCTAAATAATGTCATACACTAGTTTAGTTTATGAATATCAATGAATAATTTCATATTTGTAAAATACCTAACTTAAATTGAACAGTTTATGTATATAATCAATAATCATACAAAAATGTTTTCTTTGATGAGGTATTTACTCATAAATCTTTCATAATGGTTTGTAAAGAAAATGTGAATTATCCTAAGAATATTCCCCTTGAGTTTCATAACAAAGTGTGCAGTAAGACCCATTGTCATGTACCAGGATACCCTAGGTCAAGCCCAAAACTCATTATTGGAGTTCTCACTCCTATGTACATCTGTGCCAGAGCCGCCTTGACTAGCTCGTATCCATAAAGGGATGTATTTCTTGGAAAATACACAAAATATCGACATTGCCAAAATTCTAGGAAGTTCTTCTATACTAATTTTCAAATTTTATCATAGGGTACTATTATCTAATTAGTGTTTTTATAAATCTAATTAACAAGGCTTGTACTGAACTCCCTATTATACCAAATGTAACCCCCCTACCCTAGAATCCTAGAGCTGGTGCATTATTTTAATACATTGGCATGATTACAAGGAATCAAGTCCCAAAGGACCAATCAATTTAGTATTATTATAAAATAGATTACGTACATGAACGTTATATTACACATTCAAACATAAAAGACAACATAAATAATCAGTTGAGAATTCCATTATTCCCCTATCTTAAACCTGTATATCAAACATAATGCACTTCTTGGAATCCTAGGAAAAAACATAAGAAAGGGGTGAGCTCGAAAGCTTAGTAAGGGAAAATAATTTTGAAAAAGCTATAAACTTTTAAGGCAAGATGTGTAACAAAAACAACAGCCTTTTAAACATAAACTTGAACATAATAAGGATAAAATAAATCAATCATTACCATATAAAAATGCATATGGATATTATACTAGTCAATTAATCACATGTGACAATTAATTTCATAATGAGGGAATGTCTAACGCTGGGCATCATTACCATTTAGTCAAGGCCTCGTGCCAAGAATTAAAATAATTTTTTTTCAAGGCCTTATGCCATGACACTAGTTTGTATCAAAAGACCAATCTATGCATCGAGGAGCTAACACAGGCCCCACATGTTACTTACTATGTATATTTCATTCCTCGTATAAAAATGTTGAAACATAACATAAACATTCGTATTAAAAGTAGCATACAAAATGTAATTACATAAACCAGAAAACATGAATGGTATAAAATTATCACATTCATAGTAAAAAATATAATAACTCATTAAATACAATATAGAATATTGTATTTATAATAGATCAACCTAAATCAAGAATAATATCCAAACAAGATGTTGACAGTGTTGAAAATAATCAGTAAAACCCTTCGAGAGATTTATTTTTCATGAAATCATTTAAAAGTATCACAATTTAAAAAGGAAGATGTTTAAAATATATTTTTGAATCAAAGTGTACCATACCACTTTGAAACTTATTAAAGGAATAACATTTCAAAACATTCATATCCATATAAATAAATCCTTACAACCATTTTGAAAACATAGACATTAATGAGAAATATTTAGAAGAATAAATATTTAAAAATTTAAAATGATTTTTTAGTTAAAGAGTATGTAAAAAGAATCATTTTGAAAAGTATTTTATGAAACATGGACATGGATAATAAATATGTACCAGAAAATACTTACACATAAACAATCTCAGATAATAATGAGATTAAGGAATTAGCCATTACTTTTCACTTTTCTTTGGTATAGGGTACATTTAACCTCGTGTATAATGACCATAGTATGTTATTAAATTATAAAAATAACAATATTCATATTTATTATATCATACATGATTCTTTTATGAATTTATAATACCTTTTTAATAATGATTTCCAATATAAATTAACATTTTGTGTAATAATCACTTTCTTTATCGTACGTGTTTTAACTTTTTATTTTTGATCGTATCATTTAGATCTTGATTTAAATAATTCATGAATATAAATCTTGATGTATATATAATATATATTTTGAATATAAATATGTATAATAGATAGATATATGAAATTGAAAACAACATTTATGGAGACGTTAGGATGTACGTACACATAAACACTATTTCCATTTTCATATCATATTGAACGAAAGTAAGTGAAAAAGATATATGTAAGTATATATATATATATATATATATCACCAGTAGCATTATTATTTCATATATTACATATTTATTAATAATTTATATTTTTATAGTGATCGTTGAATGGTGAACCTGGAAATGAATCTCATCGCGCCGTGGAGACGGTAAGTCGTATGTACACACGAGCGACGATATCACTTCCTTAATGATTAAAAAATGTGTAATCGGATGGTATATTAATTTTATATAGAAATTATCATGTTATTTTCATTATTTATATACATATTACTCATCATTATATCAATCCAAATAACATAGTGTTGCATAACAAATTACACCATGGCATGGAGATGGTAAGCCATATGTACGCACGCATGGTGACATTATCCTTCATAGGATGGATAAAATAATGAGTATAATTGTACCATATTTATAATAACATCACATTATGTAAAAGGTACTAGAGTTATTATTTTGGTATGGAAATAAAAAAGAAAGAGAAAGTGGTAGAAGAAAAGAGCTTTGAAAGAGGTGATAAAATAATTAACTCTTCTTTTGGTTTTTCCTTTTCATTTGAACAAAAGGGATCCTTAGGTTTGGTTTATGATCAAGGGAAGGCCTATAGGTTGAATTGTGGGAAGTCAGGAGGAGATTTTGGTAGGGTTTGGCTGAGCCAAATGGATTTTTTTGTGTGAGTTTGAGAGAAGGGAATGTACCCTTTTATAAGAGAGGTGATGATCACTTTAGGAAAAGTTTTAAATATTATTTTATTATAAAATCATTTTTGGGTTTTAATGACTAAAATTGATTTATTTTGAATATAAGGAGGGTATGGGTCTAAATAATCTCAACCAATATGTTTTAGACAAGTTTAGTTTACCATATCAACCTTATCTTTTAGATTTAACTCTTAGTTAAATAGTTTAATGTTTTCCATGTCTATGTATTTTTATA
This sequence comes from Viscum album, assembly GCA_963277665.1. Taxonomy (NCBI): domain Eukaryota; kingdom Viridiplantae; phylum Streptophyta; class Magnoliopsida; order Santalales; family Viscaceae; genus Viscum; species Viscum album. The sequence continues at coordinate 1,007,274,265 of OY728152.1, read as the reverse complement.
TTATATGGTTAATAAACTTACTATAAAATTTCAACCGAACACCAAGTGGTTCATTAATTAAATATATATTATTATATAAGTACTTTTTCCAAAACATTTATTTTTAGAAATATTATATAATTTAATAATATAATATTTGTTTTAAAAACTCATTTATGTCAATTTTGACACTATTCAGTATTTTATTTTTTTAAAGTCATAACAGTGTGATTACTTCGAAAAAATTCATTGAAGAAAACCTAAAATGTCATAGTAGTATAGAAAATTCGTGGATAGCATTAAAATTCTCAATTTACATTTAATTTTATATTTATAATTTCAATTATTTTAACATTTCATTAATAAAGTAATTACTGCATCATCATTGAGTCATAATTTAATTTAATTATTTAATCACTAAAAATTATAAATAAAATTCTATTATGTAGGAAATATTTTTAGTTTTATAATAAATATTTATATAAGAATTTATCTTATGTATAACCATATATCAAAAATGATTTAGATATTTAACTTTGAATTTAACAATTTTAATTCTTCTTTAAATAAAATAATAATAAATGTCCTAATCTAATCCAAGTGGACCCAAAGGATCATATTTTATTCTCAAGGTTAGTTTGGGCCGAAATAAAATTGTCCAATAGAATTAAGACATGTGTTATGGTAATTATAATATCATTTTTACCTTTAATTATCCTATTTACTTTTAACCGTGGTAAATAAAAGTCAAATGTTACTATAAAAAACAAAATATTTTCCTCTTATTGAAAAAAATTTTACTTACTGATGTCAACTGTGTCTCTTGGAATTTTTAAATTCAATTCATAGAAGCAACAAAATGACGTTTTATGCAAATTTGAAAATGTGCCTTGAAGGTGGGTAAATAACGATAAAAAGTTCAATAAAATTTTATATATTTAATTTTATTGAACAATGACTCCAATTAATTAAATTGAACTTATACAGGTATTATATATCTATTTTTACTTAAAATTAATTTAAATAATATAAATAATTATTTAAATAAAATGTCAGTTTTAAACAACAACGCAGTGTTTTCGCTATTCATCAAAAATTGAATGTTTTCAGAAAAATACCAAAAATTCAACCTAATATATTTTTGATATTCAAAATTCATAAATGAATTATATTTTACCAAATTAAAAACATAAAAGTTTCATTAATTAATTTAAAATTAATTCTCTTTGTCGAAACCAAAAAAGCGGGTTTTGAAAATGTAAAAACTTTTAACAGATTGACATGTGTTTATGTCGAATTTAAATGTGAAATTACTAATAATGACCTAAATTGTATTAAATGAAAAATATAGAATCTAATTATACTTAAAAACCATTCAAATTTATAATTAAACACTATAAAATATTTTGATTAAAAAAATTTGTTTTTAATTAAAATTTAGTATTTTTCACTATTCACCAAAATATGAAAGTAATCAGAAAAACACCAAAAATTTATTGGAACTAATTTTTTATGACTCTATTCTAAAGAAGATGTTTATTTTTTTAAATTGAATATATAAAAGTGTAAAATATTGGATTTAAAAAGGGTTCTCCATTAAAAGGTGGTAAAATTGCTTTTTCTGAAAAATACATCATTTATCTGAAAAATTGAATTTGTTCATATATTATTTCTAAGAAACTCATAAGATGGATGTTAAAATTATATGGAGTATATAAAATTCAAAATTTAGGTAATACTATTCATAATAGCTTTTTGAACACCTAGTTTGGTAAGTTGTGGTGCGCTTGAACTCAGTGTTGTGTGTTGCGCAAGTTATTGAATTTCTTGAAGAGATAACGTACTATGAAATCTTGGGGTGTTATAGGTAGAGACTAGAGTTTCCCATATAGTGAGGACACCATCAGACCAGATGATGATCCTAGGAGCGAGCCTTCTTCAGGGTTCAGTGGGATGATGGTGGAGTTTGACCACACATACTCATGATGAGGAGACTCTTTCGTGGATGGAGTTTGAGGAAATATTTAGGGAGGAGTTCTGTCTAGTTATGTTGAGAGCAGTGCATATCTACGAGCTTCTTCAGCTTCAGTAGGGGAGTTTGATGGTGGTTGACTATTTTTCGAGGTTAACCAACCTCAACAAGTACTCAATGGATTTGATCAGGGATTAGTACATTGAGCTTAGACCTTCGATCTAGGTCTACGATGGGAAATCCAAGCTAGTGTCATGCTTCTATGCAATTAGAATTATGATGGGGTGCTCGAGTGGGCCTTGGTGATCGAGAGATTCATGGATGAGTGGATACAACCAATAGTAGTCACCAGCAGGTAGAATGGTGTGGAGTCCTCGGCAGTAGGGAACCAAAATATGACAGAGGGATCAAGACATGGGATACATCACTGAAGGAACCAAGAAAAAGGATCGACAGTCCATGGATCTTAGGATGGATCTAGTTAGCCTAGGGAGAGGTGATTCAACTCGTGTGTTGGAAGAGGAATTCTCACTAGAGACCATCCAACCCGTCGATCTGCTGATAGGGATGTGGTGGATAAAACACTGAGGCAGAGGTAGAGAGTGGAGTAGACAGACCTGCTAGGTAGTAGACATGGCAGTTGAGTAGGGAGAGTTGCAGGAGGTGGAAGACACTTTTATTTACTTCCACCACCACCCCTAGGAGGTTTTCAATAGACTCACAGAGCTAGGGGACAAGCGTGGGGACGACTGCAAGCAGTCGAGGTGTATGACCCAGGGAATCCAAGGATGATCTGAGGTTCAATATGTGTCTTTTCTGCCTTAGATTCAATACTTTTAGACACAGGCGCCAATAATTCCTTCCTCACCACATGTCTTGTGCGAGACCTTAAGATTTTGGTAGAGGTATTGACTCGACCCTTATTCTTGGAGAGACCTATAGGAGGAGACTCGATGCCCATTCATCTTTGAAAACAGTCTGATCTTTCCCTTGGAGGTGAGAGTTTCGGTTGGAAGCTCTTGGTGTAAGTTTCAAGGGCTTATGACGTCATTATTGGTATGGATAGGCTATCTTCGGTCCATTCCCAAATCGACTACTTTTGGTGAAGAGTGCGGTGCATTCACAGTGATGGAATGTAGTTTTACTTTGTTAGTGAAAAGGAAACCCATAAAACAGAAAATGGGCTCATGAATAGGAGGGCGAAACCAATCACTCATGAGTTGTCCATATTTACCATCATAGTAGTAGATGTCGTGAACTTTCATTCCCCAACAGTAGTGGAAGATTACGAGGATGTATTTATAGAAGTTGTTCCTGGATTACCTCCCTATCTGGAGATAAACTTCTGTATAAACTTACACCACAGTATGGCATAGATATCCTCACTAGAGTATTATATGGCTCCCACATAGCTTCATGAGATGAGGGTACAGTTTGAGGATTTGCAGAGTAAGGGATTCATAAGACCCAATATTTCACTCAGGACAACCCCAGTTTTGTATGCCGAGAAGGTAGATGGTAGTTTGAGGTTGTGCATGGATTATCGGTACCTGCATCAGGTAACAATGAAGAATATATATCCACTACTAAGGATTGACGACCTCTTCAAAATATAATAGGGGAGAAGTGGTTCTCGTAGGTTGACCTTTGATCGGGTTACAACTAGTTACGAGTACAGGATGAGGATATACTGAAAATAGATTTTAGATGCTGCTACGATCACTAAGAGTACTGGGTTACACCCTTCAACATGATTAGTTCCCCCATAGTGTTCATTGTAATTATGAACCAGGTATTAAATCCATAATTAGACCAGTTCATAGTAAGGTCTTTATCGACGACATCCTAAAGTACACAGAGTTAGAGGAGGAGTACGCAAGACAGGTATGGATGGCTCTAGACGTACTCCAAGAGAACTAGATTTATTGGAAGATCTTGAAGTCCTAGTTATGGATAAAAATGGTCCACTTTCTTGGATATGTTATCTCAGTAGATGGAGTAGCAGTGAAACCATCCAAGGTCGAGGCTTTGTTAGAATGGGAGCCACCTAGAGCATGATATAGGTGCGTAACTTTCTTGGGATGGTAGGATATTACAAGAGATTTATCACTAATTTATCCTAGATATCAGCAGAAATGATATCCTTCACCCAAAAAGGGAATCCTTTCATATGGATGGAGAAGTTCCAGCAGGATTTCTAGTAGTTGAGGAAGAGTTTTACGAGAACACCGATCTTAATATTGCTAGAAGAGGGTGTCGAGTATGTATTTTTCTATGATGAATCCGGGAATAGGCTTGGTTGTGTCCTGATTTATAGATAGGTGGTGATTGCGTATGGTTCATGCTAGCTAAGGCCACAGGAGAAGAACTATGTGACTCATGATCTTGAATTTCCAACAGTAGTATTCTCATTGAAGATGTGGCGAAACTACCTGATGGGCGAATGATGTGTCATCTACTCTGACCATAAGAGCTTAAAGTAAATCTTCTCGTAGAAGGATCTGAATCTGCTACAAAAGAAATGGAAAGAGTTCCTCTAGGATAATGACTTTGAGATCATATATACTTATAGGAAGGGGGATGCTGTGGAATATACTCCCAGTAGAAGATTGTGTTTGCAGCTACTGAGTGAGGTGTTAGAGCAGTTGGCCTCTCTACAGTTATCCTTTGTTAATGGAGATGATGTAAATTATCTATAGTCGATGGTTGTCACCCCTCCACTCTTACAGTGAGTTAGGGAGTAATAACCATGGGATGTCGATTGAAAGACTTTACGTTCTCAGTTATCCACATGACATGATCTTGATGGATATTTTCAAGGTGGGGAGCACATAGTTTTTTTTATTGGATGCACAGTTGTACCAGTGGAATTACAAGAGGAGGTTCTAAGGGAGTTTCATACACCCCATTGTAAGTACATACTGAAGTGGAAAATATGTACCAGGACTTATGATGTCAGTTCTAGTGGACAGGTATGGCGAAGGCAGTGGCAGAGTTCATTTCTCGATGCCTTATGTGCCAATAGGAGAAGGCTGAGCAAATAGGTTCCAAAAGGGTTATGTCACCCCTGGAAGTACAGGAGTGGAAGTGAGATGGGATATTTATGGACTTCATGATGGACTTACCACAGATGTCAAGGAGACACAATTCTATTTGGGTGATCATTTACCAAATCACCAAGTTGTCCCACTTTCTAGCTATTAGGGAGTAGAGTTCTGTACAGATCTTGGGACGCCTCTATGTGCGGAAGATAGTGTAACGACCCAAATATTTATAGAAAAATACTTTTTGATTTCTATTAACACTTTTGAATAAGATATTAATTTTATATTAAAGGTGATGATTCTCCAATATCATACTCGAAACACAACAAGGGGTTTCTTCGAAATCGTACATTGCACACAACATTAAGATATACCAAAAAATAATACAATAATAATATTTTTATTCTAAACGGTTGTCAATGCCTAGACATTAGAATAGAAGGAATGAATAATATCAACTAAATTTTTAAATATGGTTCACAAATGTTTAAATAATGATTCAATGGTTACCAAAATTATTATAAATGTAAATAAAATCTAAATGAATATAAATGATTCTTTTTTATGAAAACCTATTTAAAAGATAATAATTGTGTTTATAAAATCATATCACTTTTTATGGAATTTTATTTAATGAAAAATATATTTTATATGTAATAATTAATTTTTTAAATTCATCTTATATGTTTTCAAGATATGATATATGAAAAAATATATTTTTTCTAGATAAAAGGAGTATTTTACTAAAAATGTAGTTTTACCGCCTTTTGATGGAGAACCATTTTAAATCTATTTTTTTTTCACTTTTATATGTTCCATTTGAAAAAATAAACTTCTTATTTTGAATAGGGAAATCAAAATTTACTTTGTGTAACTTTTTGGTATTTTTTTGATAAAGTTCACTTTTAGTGAATAGTGAAAAATACTGCCCCCCTGAATAGCCCAAAAGCCTTATTTTTTAATTTATTATGGACAATACCCATTTTAAGGGTTGAAGTGGAACCCATGAATGACCCATATTCCCAAGGCACAAGGCCTGACTGACTCGCAATACATGACTCGAAGGCCTAGTGGCATACCATGCCCAAACCATGACCTGTAGGAATTGTGAAAAATACTGCATTTTAAGTCAAAACTATCTTTTCATCTGATTTATTTATATGGTTAGAATATCTTTTTAATTGATTTTTAACTGTAATTAGATTATTTATTTATCATTTAATCCAATTCAGGTCATTTTAAGTAATTTTAATTTTTAATTATACATAAACATATGTTAATCTTTTGATAGTTATTACTACTTAAAAACCCACTTTTTTGGTTTGGACATCAAGAATTAATTTTTAATTAATTTCAGCCACTTAGGTGTTTTGAATTTGGAAAAATGGATTCCATATTTTTAATTAGGAGGTAAATTATTTTTAAATAGGTACCTTTTATTTTTAGAAATTATTAACAGTAACTTAAGTAATTATTTTATTTACCATGGTTACATGGTAATCTGGTAAATAAGGGTAAAAAAAATATTATAATAATATTCAACTACCCTAATACGTGTAATAATCCTATTTTATGATATATGTCCAACCATGTACATCCTTGAGTCGATTTTGTGACCCCATTGAGCCACATTTATGTGAAAATGAAATTTAATAAGAATTAATTTAACATAAAGAAAAATGTAACATAAACATGTATCTTTTAGTAAAAAACTTTTTATATGGGGTTATATAAGTGATAATTTAAACTATAAATTTTCATTATAATGAAAAAAATATTTCCAACATCATGATATTTTATTTATAATTTTTAAACCTCAAATACATCAATTTATTTATGACATAATGATGATGTAGTGATTAACTTTTTAATGAAAGATTTAAATAAATGATATTATAAATACTAAAATATATTTATTTTGAAACTTTTTATTCCATAAAATAATTTTAGGGATAATTATGACCTGTTATATTTTATTTAATGAAGTTATTTTGAAATAATAAAGTTTTTAAGTATTTTTAAAAAGTCATGATATGAATAGTATTAAAATTGACATAAATGAGTTTTTAAAATAAACACTATTTTATTAAATAATATAATAGTCCTAAAAAACTATGATTTGTAAAAATGACTTATAATGTCTAAAATGTCATTAATGAACTATTTTTGCTTCTATTGGAATTTTATGGTAACTATATTAACCATAGAGTATGAATACATAAGAAGTCATGGTAAGAGTTAAATCAGTTAACTATGGTTTAAAGCTAAATTATAAGGTTAAATTTTAAACCAAAACTTGTCTAAAACCTATTTGTTGAGATTATTTCGAACAATACTCATCTTATCTTAGAATTAAATTAGTTTTATATCTTTTGATGTAGAAATTCATTTTATAATAAAATAATCTTTCAAGACATTCCTAAAGTACCCCTCCTCCCTCTTATAAATCGCCACCACCCCAAACCCGTTATTAAAACCTCTCAAGCACCTTGGATCATCCAAAATATGAAAAAATAAGTTAAAAAAATTCATATATTCCTCATAGAAGATATAATATGGGAATAATGCTATTCAAGAAATCTTTTAGGCTCAAATCAAAAGAAGTTACCCCATTTAGAGGTAACATCCTCTCTCAAGTTCTTTTCTTTTATTTTCACTCCCCACAACATATGATTTTATAATTATTTGATCTCATAAAATAACAAGTATATTAAATATACTTGGATGTTTTATGATAATTATTTTAACTAAACTTACACACAACTTGATATAATGGATCTGAACATACTCTTTCTATGTACAATGAACTACTGCCTCACGAAACGGTGATTGTTCAATTTTCCCCTATCACATCTCATGGTGGCCATTATTATGGAAATATATTTATATATTATATATATTATATTTATATTGTCTATATTCTTAAATTTTTTATTTAAATCATACATTTATTCTTTCCTTAATGTGCAATTATGATAATTTCATGTGAGGAAGTGCAAACTACCGCCCCCTCAAAGTGATATGAATCATTCATGCCATACATGGAATTTATAAAGGATGGTGTTAATGTTCTTATGTAAATAATATATATCATATGATATTATAATGGAATTATAATATACCTATTTATCATTTAGTTTTCATTTCATTAATATGGTAAATAGATGAAAGTAGCGTTCATGTGTACCTACGACTTACTCTCTCCATGAATGGTTCATTTCATTAATTATCTCCAAATGTTATGGAATATTGTAAATTAATATATAATGGATATATATTACATTTAAATATTTAATACCATTCTGGAGATAATTTACTTTTGACCATAAAGACAATTTGTAATTATAACAAGATCATTATCGACTCAAGTACCAAATATTGACAAAACGAGCGTCATTAACTTAAATAATTATGTAATTTTAATAATGTGGTAATAAGTGATATAAAAGGAATAATAAACTTGAAAAAGTCTTTTTATAAATTATAAATTAACTTGAGTTTATTATTTATGAAGAACAAGGAACATACGTGATGAATTGGACTCAGGGTAAGGGACCTCTTCTCAATCTTATTTTACTGAGTCATATCTTGATGTTATATACCTTTAAAATCCTATAAGGAGTATATGAATAATTTTGACATGTTATATAATTAATTAATATATTCTATTGATATTTAAATTTTTTAATGATGTTATTATTTAAGTATTTTTATTCAAGTGATTCTCAAGTGGAAATGGACTCTTTAATTAAAACATTATTTTTCAATGTTTTAAAGCTTTATTCTTCTAAAAAACTCTATTTCAAGTCCATGTTTTCAAATGGTTTTAAGAATTTATCAATATGAAAATGAATGTTTTAAAATTTTAATTTATTTTAAAAGTTTCAAAGTGGCATGGGACACTTTGATTTAAAGTCTCTTTACTAAATATTACAAATGGTTTTAGAAATGGGTTGAATATTTCAATATCTTGAAATGATATATTGTGATTAAAATGTGGAAATGTTATTCTTCCTTTATGGTTGTTTTGTGTGTAATGATTATATAATGGTACTTGTACATTTGACGAGTGGTTACATGATAAACCAATGATGTGTGGTTATATGATAAACCAAATGACGGGTGGTTCCATGATAACCAAGGATAGGTGGTTATGTTATAACCTCTAATGCATTGGGTTTGGAAGTCAGCCATATGGCTATTCCATTTAGTGATATGTGTGGAAGTCTACAAAATAGTTATTCCATTTTAGTATGTTTATGTCCCAAGTTACCATTCTAAGCTATATGTTTCTTTATATGGTATTTATTATAAAATTTTGGTTACAAAAAGGGAATGAAATGAGCTCATATTTATTGAGGTGTTTTTTCTACTTCTTAAAGGTGAAAATTTTTACTTTATAATAATGTTTTCATGGTTTACCTGTTTTTTCAAGACTAACAATTTACTTTCATTATGTATCCCTTACTTAGTTGTTTATGCTCATACCATGGTTTGAATTTTTTTTCACAGGACATAATGAAAAATAGATTCAAGGATGTGATCAAGGAAACATTATGCTGTTAAAACATGAAGTATTGGAATATTTTGTTTTAAAGTGTTTTTGTTTTATGAAAAAATGGATAGTGAGTTGAAGTGTCTACTTGTAATATTCATGATGTTATGTATATGTTATGACCTAATTCTCTAAATCTCTATCCCTGAAAATATCCTCGATGTGAATTAAAGTCAACTTATTGACTTATATCTAGATTATTTAATCTTTAAGGCTGGAGACTGAGAGATAGTTAAGATTTATGGAATCCCTTAGACAATAGTCTCCGATCGTGATGCTTGTTTCATATCCCGACTGTGGAAGGGATTACAGGAGGTTTTTGGGACTCATCTATGTTTGAGCACGGCGTTCCATCCCCAGAACGATAGTCAGAATGAGAGGACCATTTAGGTTATGGAAGATATGTTGCGGGTATATATCATGGATTTTGGTCATAGTTGGGAGGATCACCTACCACTTATAGAGTTCATATAGAACAACAGCTACCACTCCACCATCGACAAGGTACCATTTGAGGATTTATATGGGAGACCCTACCGCTCACTGGTTTGATAGACTGACCCCAGAGATTCAACACTCATAGGTCCAGAGTTGGTGTGATCTACCATAGAAAAGGTGGAGGTCATCCAGGAGTAGATGAAGACTGCACATATCGGGGAGAAGTAATATAGTGATAGATGACGGATACCATTGGAGGTTGAGGATGGGGTCCATGTCTTCCTTTTAGTCTCAACTTGTCGAGGGTTCTAGAGATTTGGTAAGGTTGGAAAGTTGTCTTCGAGGTTCATCAACCATTTTCAGATACTGTATAGAGTTATAGAGGTGGTTTACCATCTAGATCTACCACCGTTGTTTCCCCAGGTGCATGATGTATTCCACATGTCGGAGCTAAGGAGGTACGTGAATGACCCTTAACATGTCATCGACCGGGACGAGCTGGACATCGAGGATGGAGCGACCTTCGCATAATACCCAATGGAGATCAAGGATCTGCATGAGAGGATCCTTTGTGGGAGAGAGATTCCCAAACTGCATGTCTTGTAGAATCACAATAATCTTAAAAAGATCACATGGGGGTGGTAGGCATAGATTCATGCGTAGTACCCACATCTATTTGAGTAGTCATTTTCTTTGGCTTTTCAGGTCAGAAATCACTAAGGTTGGGAGAATGTAATGTCTCATATTTTTTGTGTATTATTTTTATATATTATATGGAATTATTATGAGACCAGGATTATGATGGGGTGTGATTCCAAGGCCCAGGGTGCCTGGAATTTTTTTTTGAAATAATTTAAACTCTAAATAGCATGCACGAGCATTTTTCCCAAAAAAGTGAAATAAATTTTAAACGAGTGCTCAGATCATAAATCTAAGGTCACTTCTACATTCAGAGTAGTAACTTTAACTTAGGCGGGGCCTAACATCAACTAACATGGGTCATATGAAAAATTTATTTTTCATGAATTTTAAAGGAAAATAAATAAATAAATAAATTATTTTATTTAAATTTCCTTTTAAACTCAAATACCTAATTCCTATCCTTTAAATATATGCATATAGAAATTTCATAGGGTTAGCCTCATAACCTTACAAATTGATGACTTCCATTGGAGCTATGGAGGATAAACTTTTGGAAGACGACATCTGAGTAATTGATCAACACACCTATGCCTCGATAGAAACTCACCGATGAATTTGACACAAAAATTGTTCTCCAATCGAATAGAGGTAGGGGTTTTTTGATTTTTTTATTCCCTGTTCTTGAATTAAATTATGAACGTGGATTAACCCACAAATAGGTTGATCCAAAAATCGTGAATTTTTGTGGGATGGTTATTGTTATATCTATTTCTTTAGGGAATTTTGATTCATGGATTTAATCCATTGTGGATTATTTTGTTGTTTTGATTCACATGTTAAACCTATCTGCAAGAGCAGATTGACACCCTGAAGAATGATGGGGAATGTGTGTTCCTCCTTTTCTTATTGGACTTTACACCCTTTTTTCCTGTATTCTTAGCATTCCTTGTGGGGTGACAAACAACATATCGTTGTGAATATGTTTCACAATGAAATGATCCCAAATTAGAGATCTAACATCATGATGACCTAGAAGAGTTGTGATGAAGATGGCAGATGAAGAATCAGCTCAGATCGAGGGAGATTTTTCTTTGAGCATTCTTTGAGTGGGTGGATAGATATGTGTTTTCGAGGCTGGTCAGAGGTACGAAACCAGTATAAGCAGCTTCATGGTGTCTGGGCGACCTCAATCCTTAAGTTTCAAAGAAATCAGACAATTGTTTTAGAGATCAGAGGATCTCCCGTGGCACTGCGGTGAGGAACAATGATTTCTGGAAGATCCCAATAAACATGACATGTATTCTAAAGAACAAGTTTTGTGGTACTGGCATGGAGAAAGATAGAGTTGGCGTGCTACACACGATGAAGGACACAACATTATTCTAAGAGGACATGGCATGCATGCCCCACCCAGTGGCCACTAGAGTTCCGGGTTTCAGGATGCACGAAGACAACGTTTGACTATCGTCACACAACATGTGGGTCCTTACGTGGACTTCATGTGTATCTCAGAAGGTACACAGACACACAGTGTAGTACATGGAAAGTAATCCACCATATGGCCAAACATGGCTAGATACGCAGACTACCCCATGTACTGGTACATGGTATGGGACACACGGGTTGAAGCTGTCTATGGGCACATTGTCAGCGTACATAGAGTCTTCCCCGAATAGTCGAACACGATGTGCCATTGTCTTACAAGCTGTGTATACCTTCTTCTATAATACAAGACTTACGACACTGACTGTTGTAAACGGGCAATACCTGGGGTCAGAGGACATGGCGTGTGACTCTTCAACATGCAGTGTACTTCTCAGTTCAAGGCTTGATCCTCTTTTCCACCATTCCTTGGGCATGTTTTGTTTGGTTTAGTGACTCTTTTTCTCATTTCCCAGAAGATCAAGTATCATTTCCAACCACAAGAGTATGATACCTTTAGTAGGAATTCCCAAGATAGAGTCAGGTATCCCTCCAAGAGGCTCGGAGTAAGATCATCTATCCATTATTGACCCTAGGTAGAGTCAGGTATAAATGTGACTAATTATTCAGGATTTCGATACTTTACTTAGTAGGTTAATCTGGGTGAGTTGTAGAATCCTCCAAGGCCCTAGTAGTGATCCTCATAAATGTATTGTGATCTTTTCCCACTCAGGATTGTGTTTTCCCAGAATGAGTGTATATTTTATCTCTTTATATCTTTCAGTGCATCTATCTCTCTCATAGATTTTCCTGAAAAACAGTACTTCTCAGACGGACGTCATCAGAGCTATCTGACTCATGAAGTTAGAACTCTTGGATGATTTCTTTGTGGAATCTTCAAAATGAATCCCTAGCATGGGTATGTGATCTCTGTGACTTGTCTCTAGACTACAGGTCAGAGTTTCAAGTATATCTGAATGTGTTTCTCTTGCTATATATTCAGTAGAAATATACTATGTAGAGATGACTATACCTTTACATTGTGCATTTCTTTGTAGTTTTAGGTTCCCCTACTGAGTATTGTTATACTCACCCCTGCATAGGAATTGCCCACACGTGTCATGTCTTGTGTAGATGAGCATCCTTTAATATAAGTCCAGGGTAGATGAGGACTAGACCGAGATTTATGAGTTCTTTATAGTATGAGTTGTTCCTACAGCTATGAGTTGTATTCCCAGTACTGTTTTATTGATTACAGGTTGGAATTTCTATTTTTCAGACTGTTTCTTTTAATGGGATTGTATTCTAGCCCAATTTACTTTCTGCACTTGACTTCCGTTGTACTCTGTTGGTTGGGTTTAGTTGTATCCATGCATTTTGTTCCTTAGTGGTTTTTACATTTTTCATTTGTGGACTTGGATATATGTGTGTGTGTACATGTACTTAAGCAATGCCTCCCATGTTAGTGATATTCCTACTCTTTGCTAGTCACCACACCATGGCCTATTGGAGGAGAGCATGGGGAGTCTCAGCGCCGACCCCACTAGGATGCGTCATGACATAAATTTTTGTACATATGATTTAAATTGTTAATGAGTACCAATATGATTGAGATAATTAATTCATGACCATTTAATTGGATTATTGTTATTACTTTAGGAGTATGATCTTAATGATATTTAGTTTTTTTAAGTTGTTAGAGCATGTTAAATTAATATATTAGGGTAGATTGGTAGAGATTGACCATATATCATATCTATAAAATTTTATGGTTATGCATCCATTTAATAAGATTATTTTTAAGTGAATTTGAATTAATTTTTTTGAAAACAACCATTGGATATTGTTTCCCCTCAGTTATATTATTCCTCTCAGTTTCCTTCAATATTTCTATTTTTTCATTAGTATAATCAAATAAATTAAAATTGGATGACCCAAAATTTGGTCAAGAATTATCGTTACTTTCCTCACTCTCTGTGGGATCAACCCCATACTAAAATGATTCTAGGAATTTGTAGTTTGTACAGTTCATGAATAATATAAATATTTAATTTTATTTCCCCATATGGATGTAACAACGCCACATGGGAGATTAAAATGTTGGTCACATTACTTCCTCATGGGGCAGTCTAATTAGAAATTTATCTTGTTCTCAAACCATACTAACTACAAAGGTGTAACATAGTGGTTTTACGTGGTTGATCCCAAAGAGATATGGGAAAACAATGAAACTTATAGACCAAAGGCTGGGTCATTTTATTTCAGGTAAACTGATTAAAATAATGATAGAATTTAAATGTAGAAGAAAACTGAAGGAATGATATAAGAGAGGAAAACTAGTTTCTAAGGGTGGGTTTTCTAAATAAATTAATTCAAAATCACTCAAAAAATAATCAAATTAAAAAGCTACATAACCATTCAATTTTATAGATATGAGAAATATTCAATCCATATTAATTTACTCCAGCATCTCAATTCATTATAGTATAAAAATATAAGATGGAAATATCAAATTAAGATCAGATTTCCAAAAGAATAATAATAATCCAATTCAATGGGAATGAATTAATTATCTCAATCATGTTTGTATTTTTTTCACAATTTAAATCCTATTTTCCGTGATAAAAAAAATACATTGATGACACTACATGATAGTATTGAATAAAATCATCTTATGAGTGAAAGAAAATCATAATTTTTTTTGGAACACACCCCCTTTAAATTATTTTTATGCCAAATATAGATTTATCCAATCATCTTTAGGTGATCACCAAAATATAATAAACCAAATTCCATACGGAAGATAAAAAAATATAAAAAATGGAGAAATAAGAGTAGAATAAAACTATGAATCATCCACCATTTAAAAAATAAAAATCAATAAATCATAAAGAAAAAACTAACTATGAAGAATGATCTATTGGTCAATAACATAACAATACCTCCCCTAAAATAGTTAAATGTAATAATTTCCCATTTTTGGATCCACTATTTATAGGCCTCTAAATAACACACGATGTATATCGGTCAAACCTACGTTAATATTATGAAAATCTATAAGATTAGATTTTTGATTTTTGTGATCACTATGGGTTTATGATGTGAATAGAAAATTTATGTTGTAAATTGAAAGAATCTAGTTATTCATGTCTTATGCATTGAATAATTTACATAATAAATGGAATTTATGCTGTAAAAAATGTGTCTCCTCAATTATGCATTGAAAAAATTAAATCATAAATAGAATTTATATGGTGAATTATTTTCATGTATACCTGCAAAATGTGTGAAATTATCCTTTACATCATACTGGGGTAATGCCTCATCCAATGTATTTCTTCCCCAACTGCATAAATTACAATTACGACATGAATACATCATTAAGTAGTCTACATTTATAATCTTCTTTGAGTCTCTTACTCAAGTCATGAACTTTTTTCCTCAATATTTCACAAGATTATTTTCACATTTATGAAATAAAACAAGATTATGCCATTTTCTTTTTGATGGGATTCTTCATCAATTCTCTAGTGTTTCACCACAATAGAAAGTGTATGCATCTTCTTGGATTTTCACTTTTTCAAGAAATCTTTCCTTAATTTCATAGAAATGTAATTCCTTCCAAAATTTCATCAAAAAAATTACATAAATAAGGATTATTAATTAAATGAATCAAATTTCAATTCAAATAAAAATAAAATCCCCCAAAAAATATGTATTCAATTTATAGATTTCAACACATTTATGGCCTATGAATTAATCTCTGGTACACAAAAACTATGTAACGTGACATATAGATGGTAAGTACACATAGTGTAGTCTCTCAAGAAAATATAAAATTAAATTACATTTAAATAATTAATTGAATCATTAAAACCTAATTACACTGATTTTCACCATATGTGTTTGATAATGTAATAATGGTTTTAAATAATTAATAAATTCTCAATTAAATTATTATGATTATATGTAATTATTTTTAATGCTATTTACTTACCATGAATGCATTAATGATGTGATTCGCTAAAAATATTTTCATTGACATTAAGATAAAATGGAAATAAATAAATAAATAAATAAATAAATAATGTGTGTGTGTGTGTTTTTATTAGTAATAAAGAATGAATATGATTGAATGTTAGCTTTTGTAGATTTTCATTTTTGAAACATCTGGTTAACATTTCATGAAATCGACCATATCTATGTATGTGTTGGTTTAGTTAAATAAATTTATTTCTTATTTTCTAACTATTAATTAATAAATTATATTTGAAGGCCTGTATGTCATCCCTCCATCCTTTATTATGTATGAACTAAATGCCTACAGATATTTATTTAATTTCCCTTAACCAATATTTTGGTTCCCCTTAACTACATTTGAGTTATAAATACATGTAATAAAAGTAGTATACCAAGGGTAGTGGAGGTAGTTCAAGAACAAACCAAGATTATAATAACCCATGTAATATAAAGGTGGACAAGTGGAATTTAGATACTCATGCTAAGACTAGAACAATGTGTTTTCTCCTAGGTCAAATGTTTATTAATTGTAAACTAAATAAATCAACCATTAGATAAGATCCTGATTGAGTCATTTATTTATATATTTATCCATTAATTTTTTTATTATGTATTAATTACTTTATGGATGAAAGACTAAGATCACATAAATAAATGGATTAATATGAAAATATGAAATTTAAATAAATGGTTTATGCATAAATATTTTATCAAAACATGGTTAATCACATGTATAAAATCTACTTAATATTAAGAAGACATTTAAAAGATAAAATAATAAATATTTATGAAAAATAAAACAAAATGCCTCAAGTTAATATTTTTTCATTAAGCCATACATCATCTAGGTTAAGATGAATCCACAGATAAATTGTTGGTTCAGGACATAGTTGGGGGGACTTGTAATTATTGAAGAGTCCTCACCAATATTATGGGTTGACATAACTGATGTTGTATTGAATTTATCATCTATAGTCTTTTCAATAAAGATTTAGATGAAAATTATGATGAAATACCAGTTAGGATTTCAGTATTAGGGAGTCCACTGTATAATTCCTGGAGATAAAATTTTATAGTTTGCAAGACCAACTACCTAAATAACTTATTATGGTTATTATAGACATAGTTTGGATAATAAATAATGTAAATATATATCATTTACTTTATAATTTATTAATTGTTGTGAAATTAAAATTTCTATAGTTATGGCCATTGAGACATAATAATATAGTTGGAGACTTACTAAAAATAATATTTTATTACGTCTCATATAATTTTTAATCATGAAAGGAACTAATAATATACTCTTTTAATATGGTAATGTAATGTAAATTTCATCATCCACACTATCCTTGTGGTCAATATTTGAGAAATTACATCTCTATACTGGTAGTAAATTCTTGGAATGGATTAGAATACTATCATTTTTGTTTTTCCATGAACGTAAATATAATGTGTTAAAATACTCACTACATAATTTTATGAAAAAGGGGATGAGTAATGAATATTTAATTGTCTATGATAAAAAAAGAGAGACATGTTCAACTTTTTGTTCTTAATACTGTCATCCATGTCTAGAATACTCATGAAGTCTTATGAAGACACGAATACTTACAATATTCTCTAGAATCTTTGTGTTCTATATTAAGAGAGTGATAAATAGAAATAGACTGTGATATACTGGGGGATCATTTAGAGTAATATTGGTGAATTTGTTCTAACTAGGCCTTATACAATCAAACTCATTAGCTATATTGAGTTCCAAGTGGTTCTATTGTTTAGAATTTTTGAAGAATTGCACATTAATCTCATCGTTGAATCACCCTCTCAGATTTTCTCTAGATTTGTAGTTATTTTTAATATGAAAACATAGATAAATCTGTCCTCAGTCTTCTTACATAACTTTTCCATTTTAACTAGAATATGAATCAAAATCCACCTTTCATCCTTATGATGAATTAAAGGAAAATATTTGTGAATAGTCCAAATATCCTTCAGAATTCCATTAAAAGAAGAGAAGGATCAAGGGAAAAGAAAGGAAGTAGGATACTGTTTGTTTTATATGTGGCAAGAAGTCCCACTAGAAGAAAAACTGCACCCATGAAAAGAAGAAATGGGAAGTGTTAGGTTCATTTTTTATCAAGTAAAATTTATCTTTTTATATAAATTGGGTATGAGATAAAACACGTGGTACTCACATATGTATTTAAATACATGAACTAAGTAGATTTAGGATTACTGACTACGGTGAGGTAGAACTTCAAGATTCCAATTGAGCCATACTTACTACTATAGCTATTAGTGATTACCACCTCATGTTTCTGACTAGAATGATCTCCGATTTAAATGATTTTTATTATCTTCCATCTATTACAAAAAACATTATTTATGTGTCTATACATGACACATATTGATATATTTTAAAATTTGGGAATAATTGTTGTTTATTTTATAAATATAATTTGCATTGTGAAAAGACTTATTTAAGTAAAAGTATTTATGTGTTAGATTACAAAAATCAAGTACAGAAAATTGATAAGAAAAGTTTTTCACATGACTTATACTACCCCCAACCTCAGCATCACTAGATATGTCATATAAATGAAAATAATTTGACTAAATTTATCCAAAATGGTTATTTAGATTAATTTAAACTAAAACCACTTGGATTATTTCATGCTTTTTTAAAATGAAAAATAACCAAACCCCCATTTAGTGGAAAAGTTGAAAGGGATAAAGAGCTTCTTATCTTAGTTCACAAAACTTTGTATGGACCATTTCCAGTTAAAGGAAAGGGTGGGTACTCATACTTTATAACAATTATTGATGATTTTAGTAGGTATGGATAAGTCACCTTAATAATGTATAAGTCATATTCCGTTGATATATTCAAGGAAAAAAAGAATGAAATTGAGAAGCAGGTTGGTACAAAGATTAAGAAACCCTGATCATACTACTATGGAGAATATCATAATCAAGAATTCATTGATTATTTGTGAGAGTTTTGGATTCTATATCAAATCACTCATCTTATACACCTTAGTGTAAATTTGTACTAAAAATGGGGAACCACACCCTATTGGACTTTGTGATATCATTGATGAGTCATGTGAATATTCTATTATCCTTTTAGGGATATTCATTACAAATAGTAGAATATATAATAAATCGAGGGAAAACAATGTGCAATATGATATTCCATACCTATTTAGAAATATAAATAAATCTATATTCTAGTACACATGATTTTGGGGTTGTAAAGTATTTTTATATTCTGTTAATGATAACAAACTTAAACCCTATGGAACTAGGTGTATCTTTATATGATATCCTATGGAATCATAAGGATATTACCTATATGACCCTATATAAATGAAATTTATGTCAATATACATCACATATTTCTTTAAGGGGATCAAATCAAAATTAGAGATAATAGGTGAGTGATATACTTTGAAAAAGTCTAGGATCAAGATACACATGATTTGTTACTTGATAAGATTCCAAAAATCCCCATAGAAGAAGAAATTCTAGAGACACAAGTTCTAAAAAGAAGTATAAGAGAGGTTACAGAACCCTAAAAATAAGGTTTTCTTTTCACCAAGGGTGTTGAATCATTATTAGTTGATAATAATGATCCTATAACCCATAAAAAGGGACTAAATGGAATATATGTTTCCAAGATGTTAGAAGCTATGCATTTTTAAGTGGATTTGATGTACCAAAACCATGTCTGGATTTTGGTGGATCCTATAGTTGTTGTAAAGCCTATTGATTTTAAATGGATATTAAAGAATAATAAAGATATAGATGGAAAATTTAGTACTTATAAATCAATTATGGTTGTAAAAGAGTTTAAAAAATGGTAAGGAAAAGACTATGATAGAACATTTTAACATGTTTCAATTATAAAATCTATGAGAATTGTACTTTCCATTATGACCTTCCATTACTATGATATTTGGAAAATGGATGTCCAAATAACCTTTATTAATGGGAACCTTTAGAAAGTTGTCTATATGAAATAAACTGAAGGGTTTTTTAATCCAAAGGATTCTAAAAAGTTATAAAAATAAAAAATATCAATTTATGGATACAAAAAAGAATCTATGATAGGGAACATTTAGCTTGAAAAAGACATAATGGAATTTGGTTTCATAAAGAATGAATGTGATACTTGTGCCTATAGAAAGTTCATTGGGAATGCAATAGGATTCATAATTTAAAATATAGATGAAAAATACTTATTTGAAACAAAATACAATTATTGTAGTCTATGAAAACTGATTTGAATAAATTATTATCCATTAATTAATTCTTTATAGAGTTATATATTCTTGGGATCAAGATCAATTATGATAAATCCAAAATCTACTCACTCTATGTTAAGGTATATATATTGACAAGATACTAAATAGGTTCAGTATTGAATAACACAAGATATGATTGTTTCCATCATCCCATTACATTTATATTTCTAGGAAAAATTTTCCTCTTACACATAAAGAATGATAGATGATAAAAATGATACTATACACCTCATTGATTGGGTGAGTCATGTGTGTTATGATATATACTACGCTAGAAGTTTCTTATGCCTTATGGGCAGTATAATGAAATCATGATGACCTAGGTGACCACCATTGGATGAAAATCATGACTATACATAAGCATCTGAGGAGTACTAAGGATATGTTTATAGTCTATATAGAAGATGTGGAAATATCCATCATAGAAAATGTAGATACTTGTTTTCAATGATATAAAGACGATTTGAAATAACAAAAGGGATACATATTTACTCTCAATGGAGGTACTGTGAGATATAAGAGTACAAACTAGGATGTGGTTATAGATTCTATAGTACAATGTGATCATATTTTGGTTTCTCTGGTATAAAAATAAGCAATATGAATGCACAATATAATCAAAGAGAATGAAGTGAAACATAAAAATATAGATCCCATTATTCTCTATTGTGATAATACAATAAAGATGGATCTGATAATATAGCCAATGTCACATGATAAAATGAATCACATACTTTAAAAGTTTCATCTCTTGATGAATTTTTATAAAAAATGTGAAGTCATGATGGCCAGAATATACATGGAAGAAAATTTGGTAGAACCCTTAACTAAATACTTGTCTAAGAAGAAACATGATCATCATGTGAGGTATAGTGGACTGAAAGTCATATGTAGTGGGATATAGTCTACATGGGATTCATTTGGAATTGGTATTCTAGAAGAAATTATTTATACTTTGGATTACATATCTATTTTAAAATTTGAAATTTAATAAAGGAATCTTGACACATTTTTTTGATTATTCTGTATGACTTTAATGTAATAATGTCCTAGAGTACCTATTTCATTGATAAGGTAATACTAGTTCCCCATTATAATGAGAACATTGATTTTCCATGGTGATATTTCTAAATATATTTATATGGTTAGATAAAATTCTATGATAAGACACATATATTATTAACTATAACATGTGTGTACTTGTAAGTAGATGAGACTTATTCTCATGAAGTTTACACTTAGTAATCTCCAAAATAAGTGATTATGAGAAAATTATTGCATATAAGAATTATTCATGTTTATGTGTCATCAGATATTCCTATCTTAGAGAAGGTTTAATGTCCCATATAATATAATATTAATATAAATGGATGTCATGACACATTCACTTAAATGCATTTCATAAACCTTGATGATACAGTTCTTCATGAATTTGGAAATGTTGGGTGCATACCGAATGTCTTGTTATTAACTATCAGTCGAGGAATAATTTGTCCCTTAAATATTTAGGAAATATGATATCTTCACCTATTGATTAAAATAGAACCATCACATTAAATTCCATGGTCATATTGTAATGTTGAGTTTATTTCGGATAGTTAAACAAAGAAATATCAATCTTATATATTGATGACATATATGTGAAACCTGTTTGATAAGATATTCTGAAAAAGGGATTTTATTTCATATTAGTGATTCATATAAGGTTGTTGATGTTGTGAAATTAAGTTATTCATCTTAGGTACATTTTCTCACTACAAGATAGAAATCTTGGACTTCAGGAAAACCTACCTAATGCCAATGGGAAAAAATTCAAGAGTTTCATACACTAAGTGTTTCTGTTGATCAAAATTAAATTATATTTGAATTTAGTAATTCTAATAAATACTTTTATCAAGGAATAATAATGATTTTATTCATGTTTTATTGAAGTCAAAAAAATTAAATAAATATTTATTCAGTGAATTGTGAAAAGAATATTTATTTTATTTAATTAATATTTATTAAAATTTCATTCACTAGATTGTGAAAAAAATATTTATTTACGAATAAAACATTTGATTAAATATTTTCCCGACTACTAAATAAATACAGAGGAGGTTGAGAAGACCAAGATCATGTCTAGTGATAAATATTGATATAAAATATAGTAAAATAATATTTTCCATTATTCCAATTAGTACACACAATAAAATAATAATAATATTATTATATAGAAAGGGGTTTGATAAGGTTTATTATATTATTTAAGACTATTTTGGAATTTAAATAACATTTTAACCTAAATCATAAATATATAAATAAATTGTTATTTATATTATGTTGGTTCAATCAATAATTGAGAATCATTTCAAAAAACATATTTATCTCCCAGATTCCTCCCTTTTCACTTCCTATCAAGGAAGAGAAACATAATATTGATTCCTTCAATAATGAAAGAACTATAAGAAATCAAGATGAACAATGTAGGATTTTATACCCACTATTATGTCACATGAAATTCCATCAGTTTTTCTCGGAGATAAATGTATCACATGTGGTCCATCGATAGAGGTATTATATTCTAAGATTCTACCTATGAAACAAAGGTAAATCAAACATGTTTTTTTTATTGTCTACAAAATCATCATAGAAATACCTTAAAACCATGCAATTTTGTTTTTCAGATCTAATATAAAATAATAATAAATTTCACATGAAAATATCTCCTCCAAGATCCACTATTTCCAAGTATAATATCTAATTAAAAAAATTTCATTGGTCATGATGTTGACATCTTATAAAATATAAAAATAATCTTTCAAATTAAAAACGGTTTATCATTTTTTGGAATTTTTTTCAAGACCCAAAACCCCATAAACTATAAAAACCCATTTACAACCCATCTAGAAACTTCCAACCCCTTAAATAATTATAGATTCAAGTTGGAATCCCTTAAAACATTATTTTAATAAAATTTATCCCCCATGGTTTGTTCCTTGGCCTACGTTGACACTTTAAACACCTCTACAATGTACAAAGTCACATTTTCACATACAAAGGCCATTAAATTGACCCTTACCCCTTAAGAACTCAAGGCATTCCCAGAGCCTCTTACCATATTCAAAACATCTTCAAGATATGTTCTAACTCTTAGATTCTTAATCTGAATCCCAATTATCAAAACACCCCCTCTCTATGACCAAAAATTCAAAAATTCAAATTTCCCATGAAATTCATAACCTAGATGGATGAAAATATATTACACAAGAAACATTAAAAATAAATAATGAATCATGATTAATAATTTTATAAGAAAATACAAATTATAACCCAATACAACCAAAAATGTTTTACATAGTTAATGATTTTTTAGAACCCTTTTTTTAGAAAACCATAAAATATATGATTAAACAATAAAATAAATACATTTCTAAAATACCACATAAAATTTCATTAAAGGTTTCCCACTTGATATTATAAAGTAAACCGAGAAAAAAATTCATTTTTAATTTCAAAATAGAGTATTATTTATTACTAAATTAATAATAACTAGTGGAAAACATGTCCTAAGAATAGTCTATAAATTCCCCCAAAGGGTTGAGAACACCCAGACCAGTCAATAGAAAAGCATTTTAAATCCCATGGAACTCAAGGAACACTTTAATATAGACCAAAGAACCTCTATCATCCATTAGACCTAATTTTATAAATATGAAATCCAAAATATACATCCTCCTTAATCAAATAACCACTAACCTCCTTAAAAATACTAGAATTTATCCCCTAAAATTTATTCAACACAGTTTCTATCAACAAACCCAATTTATACCCCTAAATTATAAGATAATTCCAACCTAAAATATGAAACCCCTAGGAGAAACCTTACTAAAATTATTTCACAAAACAACAGTGATATAAGGAGGGAAAACCACTATATGGGATTTCCTTTAGCTTAGAGAAGGGAAAACCCTTGGATAAGTTGTGATTTCACCATGCCTCAGTGAAATTACTATATAAAATCCGAATCAGTAATAGAATGTGATAAATAATAAGTAATAATAGATAAATATAAGATGA
Source organism: Viscum album (assembly GCA_963277665.1). Taxonomy (NCBI): domain Eukaryota; kingdom Viridiplantae; phylum Streptophyta; class Magnoliopsida; order Santalales; family Viscaceae; genus Viscum; species Viscum album. The sequence continues at coordinate 1,007,249,824 of OY728152.1, read as the reverse complement.
TAATGAAGGAATTATCTTGATCTAGAAGATGAATCCTTCTTAGATTACCCATGAATCATGAAAGAGAAGTTGAGGAAGGAGATGGATTGGAGGAGATACAGAAATGGATTTCATATGGATTATATTGAGTGGGTTTAAATTAACCCAAATTTGGGTTAATTTGGATAAGTTAAAAAGGAAAAAATGTCCAAATTTTAAGTTAAAATAGACACGAGCCTACTGTGTAACCAACCTAGGGTCACCGAGTACATGATGGAACCCCCAATCCAGGACTATGCTTAAATATTACGGTAAATAGTGTCATATTAATCCAAAGCCTATAGGTTTAACCCTTTATAACCTAAAAAGGCCTCTCTCCCACCTAATGAACCTTAAACCATGTCTAAAAAGGCCCAAGATTTCATCCCCAAATACAAGAATGCATAACCAAATCACAAATTCAACGGTGACCCCTCATTCAGATTCAATAGTTAAAAAATACCTATATTATCATTATCTATTTATACACATTTCATATTTAATTAAATCAATAATGACATTAACATTACCACTCTCCCCACCATATAAATTTTCACTCTTCAAAATCCAGAACAATTATTTATACAATTTCCATACAAACGTAAGAAACTAAATCTTATTCCACTACCAAAATCTAAAATTCCTATAAATAGATAATTTATAATAAAAATACTATTATTCATCTAATGTGAAGTTCCCTAAAGGATCAAGATCTCTGAGGGGTTCATTGATAAATATTTTTATAAGACTTTTTCTTAACATCTTATTAAGAAAACATTATTAACCACTAAAAACATGTTAGAGTTATGGTAAAATAAATTTTAATCCCATATTACTATTTAATATAAAATAAATATAAAGAGAAATAATCAGATGATATTTACAAGGTTCAGTACAAAGACCTACTCATTTTCATGTTGGTTAGTTCCCCCAACATAAGTTCTCTTTCTATCTTCTTCTTGAAATACAAAGGCAAGAGCGTCAGATAGTTCTACCACACAAAAGAAAACTCTATAACTATAGGTGGATAAAACCACCAACTATCATTTTTATATGATATTTCTTCATAGCTATTTATCCCCCAACATACAATCCTCTTCAACAACTAGTTATACCCCCCAATTAGAAGCTTCATTCTTATTATTTTAGGAACCACTCAAGAAAGGACTTTATTTCCTCCAAAAGTAAGTTAGATTAAATTCACATATATACAATATTAAGGGAAATAAAAAATAATTTAAATAATTTGTTGTTATTTAAACTTAATCCATATATTTATAAAATTTGAATATGACCAATCTCAAATTTTCAGAATCTCTATTTGGAAAAATTACTTAGTAAAATCAAGTCTGTTCAACCTACTTATTATAACCTCTATTTATGGTCTTCATCTGAATTTCCTTCTTCCAATTATTATTAATACACTTAAGTCTACAATAGTATTCTTATTGGTCCTCTTTCTGATAACTTCATCTACCGAAACTCCTTTTGATGTGGAAATTTTGACCCTATTCTCTACCTCGTTAAAATGAGTAGAAACTCAATTGAAAATTCAAAAATTATCCAACTAATAGAACTATGTTTGATTGAAATCCCTCAATTTGACCTTGATCAGATGGATCTCACTCTGATTGACCTTTATCTGATTATCTAGACATCAACTTGAAAGAAAATATTGGTTGGAATCTCAATCTATCACAAAATAATTGGAGTTTCAAATTTCCACACACATGAATATTTATATAGTGATATATATCATGTACTTCTATTTATATGTTTTGAAGAAGTGAATTTTGTTAGAATCCAATTTTTTTACCACATAACGAAATTATAGAATAAAAAATTTCACTTTAATTTGTACTTCAACTTTGACCATTTCAAATATTCTCACCAATTTTGATGAATTATCGAAACATCATGAATCATAAAAACTATTATCAAATTTTCCAAATTCATTACAAGAATAATGATTCATAAAAATTATTATCTATAAAGTCTTATTATCCCACTTAAAACATTCAATTTAATCATATCAAATTCTCTAAAAAATGTGTCTGGTGAATTTTCCACATTCAATGAATAAGTTTCCAACATTCATTCAATGGATCAGTATCAAGTCATGTCCGATGAATCTTGACTAGATTCAAATAATTCATAACTTTTTATCTTAACCCACTAAAAACAAAACAACATGAATTATTACTCTAATAATTCAATCCCAATGAAAAAGGTTGAATATATTATTACTAATTCTAAATAATTTAGATTCCAACAACCAATTTTTTATCAACTCAAAACTTATCATACTTTAAATCACAATATCCTTATAATAACACTTTTCATACATTTTCTAGGACCTACCTTACGAGTCTAATGTTGTAAATATAATGAAACGATGACCCCTACTATTTATCACTCTAAAACACTCATATAATGGATCAATCTATGCAAATTTTTTGATAGATCAATTTCAATAGTGAATTTTTACTTTATATAATTCTATAACGAAGGGTTCATTTGATGGATCTGTTTATCTGAAGAATTGGTTTATCAACTTGATTATCAAATCTAATGGATTAGATAATCAATAATTTTTCAAGTCTTATCACTTTAGTAAATCCAAACATCATTTTTTTCTTGAAAATACTCCATTTAATAAATTATGTCTAGAAAACTACTTCCTGGTTCATCTGATAGAGTATATTTGAAAAACAAATCACAAATTATTCTCTTTTACAACCTATATATTTTTTCATGAGTCTTATTCATTTTTTAGTAACATCAAATGATTATAAAATCATCATCATATTTTCTTTGATAGAAACCCATGTCTGAAAATTTAAATCCAGAAATTAGTGTCTAGAAGTTTTTACTGATAACCATATTGCAATTTATCCTCATTTATAATGTCCAAATTTCCATATATTTATCTTTTGAAAAAAAAATAAAACCAAAATAGAACATGGGATTTATAATCTCCCCCCTTTTTTTTATTATCAGAACCTACATAAAACATCAAAAAACATCACCATCAATGTGTACACTCATCTCACTACCTAACCCTTTTCTAAATATTTCTTATCCCATAAATTTCTTCTCCCACTTATTCAAAATCAAATTAAAAGGGGCCAATCAGGTTTATTATTAATTTTATAATCTTATAAATCTTATTAAGGAGAATATAAGTATAACATGAGTTCTTTAATAAATATACTTTAAATAAATATCATTAAGTCTACATGGATGAACCCAATATATAAAAATGTGTATAATAAAGGTGATAAATGTTTTCCACAATAATACTTTCATGTAATTATTTTCTCATACTTCTCTTAACATTATCATCTATGAGGTATTTTGAGATAAAATTTTTAATATAAAAAAATGCACCCATTTTAAAAAACTTATGAGAACAGTTCATGTGTCTAAACAAATCATTGAAAAATGAATTTTTTTATCCTAATTACATTCTTTTATAAGAAGTGTAAGTGAATCAAGCTTCAGATTCCTTATTAAACTCCTTCAATTCCTTTAGTGTTATTAAATATGTAAAAATATTTTGGGAATCCAGAGGAACCTCGATAGTTTCTTAAAAGAAAAATTTAGACTGAGAATCATCTCTCATTCTTGAGTTTTTCTTCTTTTTAGGGGATTTTTTTATTATATGTGTTTTCTTCATAGTATTATTACTTCTTAGATATAGTAAAATATTTCTTCTCATCAATATAATCTTTAGAATAATTTATCAAATGTTCTTAAACATTCACAATATCTTGTTTACAATGGGTTTGTAACAACTTCTTCAATCTTTAATCTTGCACGGGAAATATAGTCATGAAACTTTTAATAAAATTAACTTATTTGTCACATTTATTTAAATTTTTATTAATCTTCATTCCACCATGTATTGATGAATTTTTAACCCCATTTTTCTTATCTCTAGAAACCTTTTTCTTGCCCTTTACTTCAACTGATTTTATTCTTTTTCTAACATTCTATCAATGGCCATATAATCTGGAAAAATATAAAATAATTCATTATTTTATTTATCAGAATATTTACTTTTATGAACTTGGTTAAGTTGATCTAATTTATTTAGTCTTTCATTTTTATTTATTGAAGCTTATATAATCTTTACCTTCAAAATTTTCTTTTCCAGTTCCACAAAAATTTTAAGAAAATATGATCTTCTTTTCTCATCATAACTCACTCTCGATTCAAATATGTTTATTCATAGATACATACTGTTCCATTATGAAAAATCACTATGTATTAAAATTACACAACTCCAATAGTGACCTAAAAACTTGATCTTTCAGAATGATTGTAAAACAAGTCGATGGTTTTTGTGGTCTTTTTATAGGGTGTGAGTAGTTTTGTTTGGGTAAATTATTTCTTGATGAATTCCATTATTTCTTGGTGAAATATTCTTTCTAAAAAATATTACGTTTCATACATTCAATGTTTATAGAAACATAATCACATTTTGATTCATTATGATAATGAACAACCTGGCTCTATAAACCCTTATTTTCATCATATTTAGAAGTTTCAAATTTAACATCTACTGCCTCGGTCATGTATTCTCTAACCATTTTTATATAACGATGTATTGTAAGAAGCGTTTATTTTGTTTCTAAAACACATTTTATTTCTCATCCAAACTATCTTTTTGAATATTTATCATCTTATCAGATTCAAATATGTTTAATATGTTTTTCATAATCTCTTAAACAAGTATAGATTCTATCTTGTTGAGATTATCAAGGATATTTTATTTTTCTCCATAACTTTTATATTTTAATTCAATATCAGTAATATTTATTTTCTAAGATCTATTGAAATTGAGTTTCATTTTACTTTTCTTGATCTGGCCACCATTCTGAAAATTTATACCTTCAATATATTTGTTCAACTTCATTATTTCTTTCTTGAGATGAGTGTTCTTCTCATGTTCTATTTAAAAATATTATTTAATAATCAACTTATTTTTTTATTTCTTACCAATCATAATAAATTCTTGATGAAATAATTTAATTTATAACTCAGGAAAGAAAGTTGAATTGATGATAAGATTCATTACTGGATAAAGAATCATCCTTATTTCTTCTACTTAGATAACTTCTCTTCTTCTTATAATGATGAAATTTTTACTTATATTTATTCACTTTTGTTTTCAATATTTCTTATCACATTCTCTAGTCTTATACTCATTGATTTTATTCCTTGGAAAATTTGATGCAAAAATGTCTTTTCCATTCACAATTCGAATAATTGAGAGAATTTTTACCTTTTCCATTCCAATTTTCCTGGTCGAATCTTATAGAAAGACTAGAAATAATAGTGTTGAAATCATTTTATTCTTTCAAACCCTATGAAAAACAAAATTATTCTATAACTTCTTTATCTTTATTCATTAATTTTTAAAATTCTTCAAAGGAATTTATTTCTCAGTTGTTTTCTTGAACATATGATCTATTCTCATTTTATATTCCACAATAATATTATGATGTTCATCTATGGATAAATTTTCAGGATCCTATAAAGATAAACCTCTTGCATTAATCCAATATTGAATGTTTATCATTAGTTTATTAATAATATTGGAATTTTACAACTACTTCTCAAAACCTATATTGTTTCTCACGACCTTATTTACCTTTTTAATTTAATTTTTAAAATTTTCTTCCAAATCAATTTTTATTTCTTCAAATATACTCATTCATATTTTTAACTTGGATTCTTTAACATCTCATTTTCTTCATATCTATTTCTCAACTTATATCACATTTTCTTAGTTAATGGAAACCCTATTATCATTTTATAATTTTTTTCGGTAAGATCCATAAAAATAGAATATTGAGCTTTTCGATCAGATTATAAACATATTATATCAATAAATGTCCTAAAAAATTATTAATGGGAATAAATCCGATGTTTTATGCATCTCTAACTTCATAACCCGGATAAAGAAGATAGGGTAACATACTATTCTTCCACCTGTGGTAGTATATTCCATTAAAAACATGGAAACTCCTATTATTTACTAAATTAAAATTTACCATTCTTCGAAAAGGATATTTTAGAGGGAACCAGATCTGATACTTATTGATGTTCCCTAATGGATCAAGATCACTAGGGTGAATTTTTATAAGAATGTTTTTTATCTTCTTATTAAGAAAAATTTCATAACCTCTAATTTTTTATTGATTTATTATCCACTCAAATATAAATCTCAGTCTAATCTTTTGTATGTAGAAAATAAAAATATAAAGTATCACATGATATTTACATGGTATGGTGAGAATTACCACTCCTTTACATGTTGGTTAGTTTCCCCAACATGTATTCCTTTATTAAATTCTTTCCCATATACAAAGGAAAAAGTAGCCAATAATTCAACAACCTAGTAGTACTTTTCCCACTATAGTTGGTTATAACCCCCCAAATATCCTTTTTGTATCCAAATTTATCACAGATTGTTATACACCCATGAAAGAAATCCACTTTAGTAATTCGTTATACCCCCTAGCTACAATATTTTTTCTTCTTATTTTCTGATCCAATCTAAGAAGTTATTCACTTCCTCTATAGTTAATATGTATCAATTTCACTCGTGTACAATCATTAAGAACATCAACAATTCTATAAACAATTTTTTGGTTTTGAAACATCCTATAGACCTTTAAAAAATCTGAATATACTCAAAATCAACATTAAAAAATTTATATATATAAAACTAACATTGAAAAGGTTTTATCATTCAACATCCATCCAGTAACCTATGTCTGATGGTCTCTATTGGATTATTCAACATTCGATTCCTTTTTCTGTAATTCAGTTGAAAATGAAATGTTAAGAGGAACTCCTTCTGATAACTTTATTAGGTGAAACTCTATTTGATGTAGAGAGTCTGATCCTATATTCATCATACTTCAACTAAGTATAAAATCAATTGAAAACTGAAAACATGTCCAAATGATAGAACATTGTCCACTAGAACTTCGTTCGATGGGTCTCACTCTGATGGAACTCATTCTGATAGATATTTCTTTAATGGATCTCTCTCCGATTATCCCAACTTCAACATGGAAGAAAACTTCATTTGGGATCACAATTTGTCACCAAATAATCTGAGTGTTAGCTTTCCATTTCAGTGAATAGTTATATAGTACAATGTGATATGCATTTTTATTTATAGGTTCTTCAGAATTGAATTTTGTGGGAAACCAATTTCTTTTCTTTCTTATTAAAATTCTAAAATCCTTAATTTTATATTCATTTGAGCTTTATATTTTACAATTTTAAATCTTATAAACACTGATTATGACTTCCTAAAACATCTTGAATATTAAAAACTATACTCATGTTTTCCAATTTTAGTCGGGAAATAATGATAAAAAAAATCATCATCTATCAAGTACTATTGTACCACTTTAAACGTACTCAGTTTCCAGTTCACATTCTACAAAAAAATGTGTCTAATGGATTTTATACATTTGATGTATCAATGTCTAATGTTGAGAGGATGGATTAGTGTCAAATAATGTCCCAAGAATATTGAACCAATTGAAATAATTCATAAATTTATCACTTAAAATATTGAAAAAAACAACTACAATTCTAAATCTGATGCTCCAAGCCAATTGAAAATTGATGACAACATTATTTCAACTTTTAATGACATCAGTTGCCTTTAACCACTTTTGTAGAAACTAAATACATCTAAAAATATTAATAAATTTTCCACTATGATTGAAATAATCATACATTTTCTTAGACTGATCATATGAGTCTAATATTCTACATCCTAGGAAACTTGAATTCCGATGCTTTATTAGTGTCATACAATAATTTGATGGATCAATATCTGGAACTTATCTAATAGATCCATATCAATAGTGACTTATTAGTTTCTATAATTTAGAAACTAGTGGTTCAATATATGGATTAGTTTATTAATTAATTTTTTCATCAAATTGATCAACCCATTTAATGGATTGGCTGATAAAATAGAATGAAAATCATCTCATTTAATAAATCCACACTTCCAGTTTTTCATAAAAATACTGCCTCCAATATACTAATTTTGGAAAACTAATCACAGTCCATCTAATAGTGTCTTTTTGGAAACCAAATATCAAAATCTTATCTATTAAAATATCCATCTTATATCTTGACACTTCTTCATGATTTAGTATCATTAAATGGGAAAGAAAGAATCGTTAGAGTTTTTTTAATCCGAACGTGTGTCTGATCCTCTATGTCCAAATATCATTGTATAGAAGGTTTTTATGAGAACCATTTTACATTATATCCTCATTTACAACTTTTAAGTGTATAAAAATTGACCTGTTGAAAAAATACAACCAAAACACATATTGGCCCTTACATAAGGAATCACATATCTTCCAATTCATGACTCCCAAATCCAATTTCAAACACCTGAATCCATAACTTAGATTACCCAAAGGATTAAAAACTATTAAAATTATTACACATATCCCAATAATAATATTTTATTCAAAAAAAATTCCCAAAAGAACATGGGTTTTAATTCTGAATGGAAACACTCACAATAGACATAAATTCAAATTCTAAATGATTACTCAAAATCATAAAATTTAGTCTCATAATTCAATATACCCCACCATAAAAACCAATATTTTAAACTCTATAGTCATAATAAAATTTACCAAATCTTTAAATCATGACTACCAAATGTACATCCACTCTAATGATCTTTGAACCATAAAGACTACCATGGTTTACCTACGACCAACCATCCAATGTGTTCAAATTTACTAAAAAAATTAATCTGTTTAAAATAGTTTTACTAAAAAAAATTCCCATTTCAAAATCAAACATCATACCCATTTCCCAAAATACTATATTTTAAAAAAATCATTCAATTTATATACCAATATTTTGATATAGAAACCCCATTTAGACTTTTCAAAATTAACTATGTAAAAAAACATGATTTCTCTAAACTTTTTGGTTTAAAGATTAAATTCAATAAAAATAATACCTCAAATAAATTTTATTAAGATATCTATTCCACATGTTTAATTATCTAAAAAACAATTAATTTAAAACCTAATATTTGAAAATTGTTTCCCCAAATTGTTAAACTTCAGTATGTTCTACTTATGAATTAAACACACATTTCACATAATATGACATTTTATATCATGTATTTATGTTGGAGCAATGTAAATAGTTCCCCACAAACATTTTAATATAGATATTTATTATCATGATCATCAAGGAAACACTACTCATATAAGGAATAAAATATTAAAATACCATTCATGAAAAAATTATAGGTAGAAAATAAATTATAGGTAGTATAACACTCTATAAGGAACATGTAACATGATTTAAATTAACAACTAAGCAAGAAATAGGTAGCATATTTAGCAAGGAAAAACTAATTACATTAAAGTAACATTCTCTTAAGAAACCAGTCAATAATAAAAACAATCAGTATACTTAGTTTTATAATACTAAACATGTAGTATTTTATATGTCTATAAATTTAATTTATATTATAGATTTATAGTAAACCACCCAATATGAAGTCAAATCAACAATATTTACACATAAAAGCATCTATATGGCATTAATTAATTATATAACTCTTAATAAAGTATATAAAAAGGATATGTTTAATTTTTTTTAATTAATTAGTTATATTTTAATATGATAATAATAATAATATTTAATATGGAATTCACATGCCCTAACATGCCACCATATTGTATGAAGTATGAAAAATACATAAGGTAGATCCAGATAGATCCATATGACCACTTTATATAATTTTCCCATATTATATTTTGAAACACTTAGAATAATTAGTCACTCATACATAGAGTGATTAGACCAAAAACCACACTATCTATGGTAACTTAGGTTTCCAACATAAATATGTTGGTTAGACATGCACAAAATGTATCCTCCTGATTCCCAATATTCTATCTCTTTTCTAAACCACAAAATTCAAAATCCAATATAACATTAAAAACTGAAATGATAACATTTTATGATAACCATGAATTGATTTCCAGAAAGGTACATGGAAAACACTACAAAAGGCCTCAAGAAAACCTCATAGTCTCCAAATTCAAGATTAAATGATTCAACTGAAACGTAGTTTGACCCCATGTAATTTGAAATAAATAAGGAATGAATCCATGGAAAATTAGGCATGGAACTTGGGTTAGAAGGAACATTAACCAAATCATTGTAAACCTCCATTGAGATATCTAATTTATAAAAAAACATGAAATTAAAAGATAAATCCACTATATGTACTACATGTACCTCCAAAACTAATCCAAGTGACATATAAGTTCTATAAAATAGGTTAAATAATCCATAACGCCCTAAACATTAATATATAAACTAAAATGTATCCTTAAGGAGAAAGGAGGGGGGGGGGTAACATGTGTATAAACCTCTAGGAAACAACCATCGATATACCATACTCATCCGCTCAAAGAGCTCACTTGTGAATATAAATGGATGATCTAACTATAGTCCAGATTCCAAGAGGGTACAAATCCCATGTCCCTTGACAGTTGAGGAACCATGATCATCCACCGTTAATAAGGTACCTAAAATGTTGTGCATGAATCTACATGTAAATTGAGGTGTCGATGAAGGATTTGAGCATACACATACTTACTATTTCATCTCAAACATGCCTCAATATAGTATTCAATTACCTAGATTTGTAATGAACATTTATATGCATTTATATACATATATGATCAAACGAATTTTCAAACAAACAATAAACATGGAATGGAAATGGTGTTTTTTTAGATTTACATAATATAATATATACCAATTAAATCCCAATATATAGAGGATCCATATTGAAATACATTCTACAAGTTAAGTGAATAATATTTGGGATGTAATATTCATGGAAACCATGATTCCCATAAAACTAATCCAATAGCACACATAAACACGTATGAAACATCATATATGTGTTTAACTTTGTATAATGAATCCAGGTGTAACAATTGTCATATGGGGTGAAGGTAAAGGGGAACAATATAGGGAAACCAAGTTTCCCATTAATGATAAATGATAAATATGACACTTTCATGCCTTTAACATATTCAGTAATAATGAACAAAAATTATATTTAGGGTTCTGTGGAACTTTTTATGCATTTAACCTTTTTTCCAATAAGGTGCATTTGTTAAATAGATATATGTAGTGAAATATACCAATATATGCAACAAATTAAAAAAAGTGAGGCTAAAAATATATATCATGTAAAGTGAAAGTGAATCCATGGTTATCATCTTGTATAAATGAATTTAAGTAAATAGAAAGCCTTAACAATCACCAGGTTTATAAATATAACATATATACATTACTATCTATATTATACTAACCGTTATGTCACATTTCAAAATACTAGGAAATATCAACTGTGTTATATCATTAGTTTTTAAAAAGTATATGAGCTATATGTTCACCATGCAACAAGGTACTAATAATGATAAGGATGTCACAAATACCCAACGTAACATATCATATTATTTTAATTATATTCATAATTTACCCTTTATAAATATGGAATGAGGTGTATTAATAAGGTCACAAGTGTTTACCAGGGATAATATAGGAAATAAACTATTAATAGAATTTTTCATAATCCATTACCACTTTATTTAACCATAAATAAGGGTAAAATATGGACCAAAATGGAAGTTTAAAACATTAATTCTTGTGAATTTTTCAACACTAATTAATAATTCTATATTATAAATACATTTTATAAAATGAATTATTTTAAAAGGAAATATTCATTATGAATGATGTTTTTAAACCATATTATTTACAAATTAAATAAGAATCATTTTTTGAGGAATGTAGTTTTAATTTGTAAAATATTACACTTAGCATTTACTAAGATAACATAAATACACTCAATTAAAATTAAAAATGGTATTTTGTTTTTAAAGGTGAAGAGTTTAATATTTAAAACTGAATTTGGTTTTATATATCCAAACCACTACTTAAATAATTTGGATAAACTATTCCAATGATCAATTATTGAAGAAGGAAGGTCATTTTTTTAGTAATATAAATTATTATATTTTCTTTAGATAAAAACCAATTTTAGGAATATGAACAAGTTACTATATGACACATAACTATCCTAACCATTAACCTAATTTTTATGGAACCCTTACCATGGTTAAACTTTGGATCATTGATATTTAACTCCTTAAAACTATAATGAAACTGATTGACCACATGTGAAAACATGGTAATGGAATACTAAGGGTTTCCTAAAATATTTGGGGAGAAAGTGTTCAAGATAAAATTATAATGGATTATCATATTCATAATGGGAATGTAAGTGGGTAGAGCATGAACCAAAAGTTTCTATGAATCACTACCCATATATAATCCCATAGAATTAGTAAGCATGGATGAGATTTTAAAGTAATAATTAAAATGGAAATCAATCCAAAGGAATGTTACAAAGAATAAGAAACATTAAAAATAAAGTAAAAAATCCTTCATAAAGAAATTTATAATATAATATAAATGTAGAAATAAATATAAAATCTTAATTTTTATAATGATAATTCTTTATAAGATGCCATTTATTTAGAAAAAACCAATCAAAAGATTAAGAATCACTAAAAGAATCATTTTTAATACCTAATGAAAATTTAATAAAGATGTTCCAATTTATATAATAAAATAACATGATAAAAATTATTTTGTAATTTCAAAATAGTTATTAAGATTTAATATTCACATTGGAAAAATTATTGGCATGCATGTCGTGGGAATAACCTACAAATTCATTAATGGGTTGGAAAATAATTACTTAATCCATAAGTTATTTCTAAAATTCCCATGTTACTCAATGGACATTAAAAAAATAAAAAAAAATACCTTTATAAAAAATCATACATAGTTACATAAATAATAAATCCAAAAAATACATCCACCATAATTAAAGAACCACATGTCCCTAAGAAAACCTTGGCAGTTGACATAGAAAATTCATCCTACACCATTTCCACTAAAAACATAAAATTTAAACCACTAAATTATAACACATTTTCAACTTAACCACAAAAACCAAGGAGAAACCATACCAAAATCATTTCATGTGAAAACAATAGAGTGAAGGAAAACCACTCTCTTAGGATCCCATTTGACAAGAGAAATAAAATACCTATGTTATGTTGTGATTTCACCATTCTATACCAAAATAACAACCTAAAATCCCTAAAAAACATCGATTAAGAAAAATAAGATGTTATAAGTGATAAATAAAAAATTATAAGGGAATAATTATCATTATTTATATAAAAAATACTCCTCATATCTCCCATTAATTAAGAAGGAGAAGAAGGAGGAGAAAGTGAAGTCGAAGAGGAGAGAATAGAAGGGCTCTCAACATACTTTTGATGAATGGATTTAGAAGAAACTAAATTATGGTTAATTAATATTTGGTAAAAAGATCCACATGCCAAATTTTTTGGGGTAATAAATCTTTGAGTATTAGTTACTTGAGAAAGGGACAATTAGTACTTAGTGGCACTACTTCCATTCCTCAACCTCTAAGGGGCTCCCCAGGTATCTACTATCATCTTCAGCCATGAATTGTAAGTGAAACCCCTTTCTAGAATATATTATCCTCCATCTCACCTATAATACCTAAATCCATGTCAAAAAATTCCAAAATATCCCATATTCAAGTTTCATAATGAAGTATTTAATCATATATTGAAAGATGACCCCTCATCCAAAACCAAAAAATCAAAAATAACAATATTCTCATTGATATTTTCTCCAAATTTCACTTTTAATAAAATAAAAATAGATACATATTTTAATTTATTATTTTTAAATATTTTTCAACAGTTCAATGAGTCAATTTATTCCATGAATTTGTGGAAGGGTTTTTAATTATGACTTATATAGTTTTAGAGGTATCTAATTTGTTGAATTTTTATTTACTAGTGTAATATCTATGGAGTGGGATTTTGTTGGTGATCTTATTTATTTGTTTTAGTATAATATAAGACAAAATAAAGAAGAATTAAGTTTAAAATTAGACAAATAAGAATTATAACTAATGATTCATGTAACATTTTTGTCCTGACCTAGTTTGAAAGTGGTAAAAAGTTTATTTTATTGGTTATTATTATTAATTTATAAATATATTTTATTAGATTAGTTAAATTAGAATGTTCTTTAGAAATTGTGAAGTAATTATGGATTCAATCATATTTTTTTTTCATATTAATATATTATTATTTGGATCCTTTTTTAGGGATGGAGAAAATGTATGTGTCCTATTAAAAGAGAAGTCCTTCTAAAATAATATTCGGTAAATCATGACTTTACATGTATTTTTTTACTAGAACTTATTGAATTAAAGTTTACTCTAAATAATGGGTTTCTTATTTTCTAAAACCATTGATAGATGTTCGATTTTAATTTTTTTTAAAGGAATAGGTATTTTTTTATTTGGGGATATGTTTTACAAGTAGTTGGTGTATAATTTAATCAACTTATTTCTTTTTGGGTTATATATATATATATATATCCAAAATCCAAATTTTCTTGATAAAAGTCTCATTGATTTGGAAAATTGGGATTCTATAGTTATAATTTTTTTTTTAAAAATAATGTTTGTAAGAGAAATACAAATATTTTTTATTTTTAAAGTAAAATGTTGTTGAATTTTATGGCTACTTGGTTATGTTTCTGAATTTGTTTTCATTTTAATTATATAAAATATTCTATAATAATTTTTTTATGAAATTTTAATTTTTATGGGTTTTTAAGAAGTTAAAAATGGATTGATGAGGGTGAAATAGTATTTTTCATGTGTATTTATAAATTATATTATTTTCACATTGTTGGTGTTTGAAAACTACCACATTTTAGTAAAAATATGTTATAAATTATTTAATTAAATTATTTTAGGAATGTATTACAATTTATAAAATAAGGGGCTAAATTTAGTCATTTTTTATTTAAATTTTAAAATAATTTTTTATTCAAGTGATATTTCATAATGAAAGTACGTATTTTTTTGGAGTTTTGACATTATTTTTTTTATATAAATGTATGTATATCATTTAACATGATATTTTATTGAACTGAAATATGTTTATAAACATAATATAGGGTTTTAAGAAATGTTTGTATTTTTTTTGACTATTTTTGTTTAAAGGTTTTGTTTTTAAAAAACTATTTTTATTTTTAAAGCATCTATGTTTTGTATCAATGATGAGTCACACTATACCATATTTTTAAAAAATGTAAAGAGATATGTTTTAAATTCTTTAATACTTTATTTTATGTAATATGATTATTATTTTAAAATAATTATTAATGATACTGTGTTTAACTTTAAAAACGAGTGGAAATGAAATTTTTAGTACAGTTTATGCGTTTTGAGTAGATTTTAATTTATACTGGACTTAATTCAGTCTTACTTCTTGAAAAAATGTGTTTTTTAAGTAAATGACTTTTCTTATGTTTTAATAACTCATGAACCAATTGAGGTCTTATGTCTCATTTTTGAGGGAGTGTGTATTCAAAAATTAATTATTACTAGTGTATGGTATTCAATTTTTATTTTCCTATGTGTTTATATTATATTTTTATTGTTTTTTAATGATTTTTTATTGGTTATTTTATTTAGTATGAAGAATTTTGGATTTCGATATTGACTACAATTTTTCATAATGATACATTGAGATATGTTGTGTTTAGTTTGTTATTATTTTTCTCTAAAGTGTTTTTATTTATTTATATGATGATATTGAGGGATATGTTTGGTTTAACTATGGAATGGATTTGAAACATGTAATTAGTTATTTAACTAAATGTAATTTTAAATGATAGGATATTAAGGTAGTGTTTTGTTTGTTTTTGGTTGTAAATTTTATTTTCATTTATTGAGTTATTGGATTTACTTAGAATAGATGGGATTTCAGAAATTTGGTAATGTGGTAAGGAATTATAGGGGTTAAAACCCATTGAAACTTGTTTCCAAAATCAAAACACACCATTAATTATTGTGTTTTAGTGTTTAAGATGTGTTTGAAATTTTTTGAATCAAAACTCTCTAAATTTGGAAATAACGAAGATTTTTTAGAATATTGTAACTATAGAACTGGTTGATTGGATATTTAGAATATCTTTCTTGACCATGGTAAATAGTTATTTATATGTTTTTGGGATGCCGATATGAATTAATTTTTTGAATTACAATTTCCCACAACATTTTCAAGGAATAGTTCATCCTATTTTCAAGGTCTAGTAAAGTTCATATGGTTAGACACATGGTTTTAAGACCATGCATACTAATATTTCACTGTAAAAATTATGATATAAATAATTTTAAACATTCCCAAAAATATATTTATTGTTAATATGCTTGATTAATTAAAAATGGAATGTTAAAAATAAAATTTAAATTCTAAATGGCCATAATTATTGATTTGGGTGTCCATATAGCCTTTGTGAGATGTATAATCAAATATTGCAAAAAGATAAATTATATTTTCTATAGGGGGAACTCTTAAATCTCATTTTATTGATCATGAGTTGACTAAAATACCTCTAAGATTGAGTTTGAAACCAGGATACTCATATTTCCATGTTTGGTGAAAGTTTTTATTAGTTGAAATAAAACCTTTACTTTTAATTTTTATTTTACTTTTTAAAAAAAATTTATGGTCAATTATTTTCTTAAATGGAATTGTGAATTTAATAAAAAAACCTAATTTATTTATAGGGGGAAAAATTATATTGGGCAGGACTATGGAACTACACTTATTATTATTATTATTATATATAATTTATTGGTTAGGAACTTTGGTGATGATTTTAAATTTTTTTAAATTTCATTGATATGAGTGGCTATACGCATGATCTTAAAGATGGTAAATTATTACAGGTAGTATCTACACATGGTTAGAAGCATGGTTTTTTAACCATTCCCACTAACCATGCATTCCTTGAATTTTTACAAAAAGCATTGTTTTTCATATCCCAACATTCAGACACTCTTGACGATTGATTTATAAATTATTATTACAATGTTTTCTAAAATTTGTATTATTTCAAAATTTTTTAATTTTATAATGAAAATATTAAATAATTTTATTCATAAAATATATGTGTATCTTTTTTGTCATTTTTAATTGATATTATTATTATATACATAAAATTCTTATAAGATTATCATGCTAATGTAATTGGATGAAATCATTTGTGTGCACATATTCCAGGAATTTTGTTTCTAATTTTTTTCATTTTAAATTATTGTGAAACCCAAAGTAATCTTTGAAATAAAAAAATATTTTCATTTTTATGTATTCATTTAATGGATTTATATTCAACATAGTTTTATAAATAATTAAAAAAATGCATAAAAAAGGAATAGTTTTATTTAACAAAATTGACTTTACATTAATTGCATGGTTTTATTTAAAATATAAATATCTTTATTTTAGAAATTTTATTTCATAAAAAGGATTTTATTTTTGGAATCAAAATATAAAATAAATCTTTGAGTTATTTTTGGTATTTTTAAGAAAAGATTTATCTTTGAATGAATAGTAAAAAATGTCGATTTTTTAAACTATCGTTTTTCATTAAAAAAGTTAAAGTTAAATGTATAATTATGTTTTTTGTTTTTTTTAAAGTAAAATCACTTCCATTTTATTTATAATAAGATAAATTATTTTATAGGTGTTATCCTTATAATTGGTTTTGGAATAAGACCATTTCTATGCTTAGAAACAAATTTTTCTAAAAACAATTTTTCAGTAATTTTTATTAACATAAATTAAATGTACTTTCTACCAAATATAAAAATTTAATATTGAAAAATATATTCCATATTTTATTTTTATTTTCATTTTTTTCATTTTAAATAGTAACCATTTTAAAAAATCGGTCACCACATTAAAGGGTATATCATGTTAATTATGATAAAAAGTAAGTGATAAGGCCAAAAAATCATATAATAATAATTATTGGATGATAATATTTATAATATTATATGTTTATAATTAATTTTTTTTTTATTTTGGGATAAAAGACTCAATGATTATAAGTTTAAAATATTTAATTTTTTATAAAAATTACAAATGAACTACTCCCCTCACATATAAAAGGGAACCAACTATCCTCCATTACTCTCTCAATTTAAGAACTATATTCCATAAAATAACTTCAAAAAACACTACTAAATGACCCTTTATATTTCCTAGAGGTCCTAATTTTCTCAAAATTATAATCCTAAATGCTTAAGGTGTAATCCAAAAGAAGATATCCCTAGAGATTGTATAAGTCATAACAGACTTTTTTCATGGTTATTCCTTGTTCTAATTCATCAAAATATTCTTCAAAACTGAAGAAATAATTACATAAATATCATAAATATACAATTTTTTTATTATGGAAAAATAATTTTCAATCTCTTTTTGAATGTAATGGAAATAAAAACATCAGTCATGCGTACGTGTGGACTACTGTACCCATGAAGCGATATGTTTTTTTCACCACCAAATCATATCTATGGTTAAAATGATTGAAAAAATGAATATATATTAAATTTATGAAATAATAATGATTCTATAAATTTAATATATTACTTACCTTCTTACCTATTCCATTTATTTGAAATTGATAACTTCACTCATGCGTACGAGTGGAATACCATTTCCACAAAGCGATATGATTAAGTTTTCTTTTTTACATCATAATAATGGTCATAAATATATAAATAATTAATAAATAAGAAATATAAAATATATTTACGTTTATGTAAAAGTAAAATATTATCTATTTATTTATTTTCTACTTGTTAGAAAAATGAAAATGTCATTCTTGCGAACATACAGACTACCATATCAATGAAACAACATAGTTCATTTTTCTTGACTGTATTTTATTTTTTTTAAAGTGTATATTGTTTATAAATATGATAAATATAACATTTATAAAATTTTATAGATAATGTGACCATAAATCCTTTGACCACGATCAATGCACTGATGTGCCTTTGATTTTGTAAACTGAATGACTCCAAACATCCAACATGAACATAACCATTTTTGTAACTAAATAAAACATGGTAATGAATGGAATAAGAGGAATGATAATAATAAAATAAACCTGAAAATATTATTAAGAAGTATAAAACTAATATTATTTTACTATTCATGAGTTATAGAAAATATTATTCTTGATGAGACCTATAGTAAGCTATGTTTCTTTAAAACCATGTTTTAAAGTATTCCTTACAAATATTTCTCCTCCAAATCCATGTTTTTAGAAAATTCTTAATAATTTTCATATTTATAATAAATATATTGTTAAAATTAAATTTGAACTACTTTTTAATTCCTATTTAATGGTTTTAAAAAGTAATATTTTAAAATTTTACAATAAAAGTCATTTTTTTGTTTATTTACCAATAAGAAATAGAATTATTTTAACATATACAGCTTGATCGATTATTCCCATTGTCATAGAAGTTATTCATTTTAAATATTCCATTAAAATTGCAACATTTATTTTCAAGAAAAATATTTCTATCAATATTATGGGATATTTTACTTTTAAAAATATTTTCCAAGGAACATATAAATTTTTTCATTATTATGAGTAAACTAAATGTGTTTTTATGATCCATTAAAATGATTTTTTCAAGGGATTAGTGATAAAAAAAGTTAATAAATAAAAAATTTTATTTGTAGAATGGTAATTGATAATTATAGACTATAAAGAGTGGGATTTATATAATTTATTATGATCAGTGATCTCGATATAGGTTTCCAATGAATTAGGTGATTAATTTTCTTCGAAGGTAAAAAAATGTGAGAGATAATGAGGTAGGTCACTCTAATTAATTTAACTAAGATTCAATTATTTTGACATGGGTTAAAAAAATTTAACATAGGTTATGAATATTATTCTATTAGATAACTATATTTTTATTTTACTAAAATGTTTTTTATATAAATATTTTGGTTTAATGAGTTATGAAAATCATAAAGGTGAAATTTTGGTTTTCTAAAAGGATTTATTTAATAAATACCCCCATGACTTAGTATAAATGAATCTCTTTTTTCTATGATTTATAATAGTTTTTAAATGATTTATTTAAGAAAATATTTATTTTCAAATGTGATTTTTTTATTTTGATCAATTTTTTATTGTGTCAATGGTAAACACCATTATGGGTTTTCATGTATTTTACAAGACTAACCAGATTTATTAATTTATATATCCCTTACCCCACATTTTTTTTCTAATCCCACATTTTCAATTGTTTTTCAACAAGATCTATGGATGAGTAGAAATTTTAGAAATGTCATGTTTTAATCTATTGTATGTTTTCTTAATTAAACCAAAAGTGTCTTTAATGAAACATTAGTGTAAACATAAAGATAATTTTTTTTGAAAAAATTATATAATGTTAAGGTCTCTACATTATTATGTAATTTTTCACCTAATTCTCAAAATATCTAAATAGAAAATATACCATAAATGTAAGTAGGTGAAACCAAAGTTATAAATCATGTTATTATGTGTTTAATAAGGCTTGGTTCGTTATAGTTGCTATTAGAGGAAATGATTAGTAACATTTTTTGGTTAATAGAATTTTGAAATTCAATTTAAATAGACTCTATTTTAATGTCATATTATATTGAGATATATTTTAATATTTCCATATTGATTCATCTTATCCATAATTGTTAATAGTTTTTTCCATAAAGAAACACAACAACTAAAGTAGGAAGGCCTCTAGAGGATAATATCATTGTGAATAAATAACATAAAATGGTTGAAATAGATTAGTGTATTGTAGTATTGAATCAATTGAAACAATATATTAATAATAGTACCCATGAAATAGTTCAATTGAATTCTCCATGTAGAAACATATCTATTGTGCATCATTTCCTGAAATAGAACTCTCCTAAATTTTATGGTACTTCAGACCTAGAGAAAGATGAATGTTAGATTAGTTCATTGGAAAATATATTTTATATTTCCAGATTTATTGAGCATCAAAAGTCAGTTATTTCTATTTATAATTTTGATGGTGTAGTCAATAAATGGTGGTTTCTCATTATAAATACTAAAGAAAAAAATTATATTGATACCAAAGAGTAGACATAATTTGAATATAATTTTCTTGAGAACAATTTTGATAATTTTTTTTTTCAGATAAATGATAACTATTTCTATTATGGATTTAAAAGGAAGAAGATTCACTATCTATTTATGAGGATAATTTAACCAAATTGGCCAGCTAAGCAGGAAATTTTATTTTGGACCATGAGTGTAAAATTTTAATATTTCAAACAGGTCGAAATTTATTGTTTATAAATATAATTAGCCTCTCATGAATTTAAATATTAAACAAAAGTTGATAATGTTGTAAAAAATGATGATTTGGTGTTTTTTACTCTAATATACTTTTTAAGGACAAAAGTTAGAATAAGTAAGGGCAGGAAAATTTCAGAATAATTCAACCAAGAAATATCGAGGTTAGCACTCAACCTTTTCCAAATATAGTAAAATAAAAGTTAAATAATATTAGGTAGGATTAGGAATATTTTACTGATGTGGTAGGCTCATTCATTTGTCTTATGATTGTAAGGAAAATATTTGAAATCAAATCACTACTGAGAAAATAGATAGTCATCCAACAGTGATATTGTTTAGTTACAATGGGTTGGGTTATTATGATAATGCATATCCAAAGTGATCTTATAAAGGATAGAATCATGTAGATTGAAAAAATTTTGTCAAAAATCCTTTTTCTACTACTAAAGTAGATTATGGACCATCTAATGAATTCATGGTAGGTACATTACATATGTATTACAATTATTCCATTTCTTGGTTTGATTTGGTATCCATGAATTATTCTATTTTTTGTAAATTTAATTTTAAATGGAAATGAAATCTCTAGAAATGAATTCAATAATATTTTAAAAAATCATTGGGGTAGTTTAAAGGAAATATTAATTTATAGATATCTTAATATATGAATCTATGGAATGAGATTTTCGATAAACCTGATTGTTTTTCCCATTGTAATGCTTTATTTTTTTATGTATGTATTGGATTTCAGTTTATCATGCTAATATATAATGTAGATCTAAATAAGACATATTAAATTTTTAGAGTGAGTTTCAATTTGTACTTAGGAATGAGTTCACGCATTTTCTAACATATGAAGAATCTGAGAACCTGATGAAATATGGTTTTGAAATTTATCATGAAAATATTTTTGTAAAGAAAGAAACTATTAAAATCAGTGATTTTATAGTTGTGAATGAATATATGGATAAATTTCCTATTATTTTATAGGTTTTGTTCCTAATAAAGAGTTTTATTTTACTACTAAATTAGTTCTAGATTATAATCAAATTTCATAACCATTATATTGAATGTAATAAGTTGAGTTATTATAAAAAAATAGTTATATTAGTTTATTTTCATGGGTTACATCATCCCTATAACATTTCCTTTGGGTGATCATGTTCCATTTGTTAAAAGAAAGAATAAATCCATGATACTATTCATTAATTATAGATAAATCAATAACATCACTATCAAGAAAAAGTATCTATTTTATCATATCATTGAATTTTTGATCAAATCTAGGGTGAAAAATATTTTTTTAAGATTAATCATAAGTTTGGGTAACATATTATATGGTTTAAGTAAGAGGACATTACATGGAAGAATTTCAGAAGTAGGTATGGTTATTATGAGTTTTTTTATTCAATTTAGGTTAACAAACACACCCACTAAATTTATGGATGAAATGAATAGATTGATCCAAGATTATTTGGATAAATTTTATGTTTTTCATATCATTGATATTTTGGTATACTCTAAAAGATACAAATATCATGAGAATTACATAAGGATGATTTTTCATAATTTAATATAAGTGAATTTGTATGAAAAATTTACTAAATATGAAATTTGGATACAACATATTTATTTTCATGGGTATATTATTTCTAAAAATGGTAGAACCAGTGATCCTGCTAAAAATAAAGTGGATAATAACGTCTAAATCCTAAAAATGACACTCATATTTGAATCATTCATGGATTTTTTTTGGTTATTATAGTTGATTTTATGAGTATATTTCATAGTTATTTATTCCCTAACTATGTTAACTAAAAAAGAAGTTAAATTAATCTTGAAAATGGAATGGTAGGATTTTTTTAATGAATTCAGAACAAGATCTGTACATGTTCAGGTGTTTGAATTTACAACAATGATTTTTGAAATTGTTATTTATAGTGATTGTTCCTTTAAGATAATTTCTTTTATCTTGATACAGAGTGATCAAGTTATCACATACACATCTCAATAATTGAAACCACATGAGTAAAATTATCATACAAAATACTTGATCATGATTTAATAGTTTTTTGTTTTAAAATATAGATGCATTATTTATATGGGTATAAATATGAAATAAATTGTAATCATAAATGTTTAAAGTTTATATTCTCTCAAAAAAATTTAACATGAGGTAGAGATGATGGATAGAACTAACTAAGTGTTATGATTTCACAATTCACTACAATCAAATTTAAGAAAAAAGGTATTTGACACGTTGAGTAGAAAATATAATGCATCCATAACTATGTTATGATCATAAAATGATACTCTAGGGAATAATGTAATAAATCATTTCCTATATATTATGTATGAAGAAACTTATATTATTTTGGATAAGGTATTAGTGAATTAATCATTATAAAAAAATAATGATCAGAAGAAAGATATTGGTTTTGAAGAAAGAGTAAAATCAATCAAGAAGTGTATGTTTACTGATAATAATATTGATAAATATTTTGTTGTTAGAGTAAAAGAGTTTTTGTGTTTCAAGTGAATCCTAGTTGAAAAAGGAATTATTATGTAAAGCTCATATTTATCTATTTTTAATTCATCCTATAAATACTATGATACATTGATATATTCAAAAAAATTATTAGTGGGAAGGTATGTAAAAAGATTTTTTTTAATTTTACCATGAAATGTTTGAATTTTCAACATTTTAATCTATAGTAAAACTAAAGAAGGGGATGATTCACGATTTTACAAAAACTTAATGGAAATATGAGAATATATCAATGAATTTGATGGTGGGATTATCAAATACATCTCAAGGTAATAATGATAGTTGTGTTATTTATTATTGTTTGACTAAAGCATTGGATTTTGTCCATCTTTGGGATACTATGTATTTGGATGAACTGTCAGGAAATTATATTAAATAAATAATAAGATTACATGATGTCTATATCCATATTATATCTAATCATTTTTTTAGATTTACCTCAATTTTTTTAAAAATAAATTGAAATGTAATTGGGTAATGGATCAAATTTCAGTAAAAAATTTCATCATCAATCTGATGGGTAGTTGTAATAAGAAATTCAATCATTGGAAGATATTATTTTATATTTCACTTTTTAATATTAGGGTAGTTTTGATCAACATATTTTATTGGTTTAAGTTTCTTATAATAACAGTTTTTATTCCAGTATATAGATGGAACCTTTTGAGGCATTTTATAAGAAGCGGTGTCACACTCTAGAATTTTGGGATGAAGTTGATGAAATGAAGTTGTTATGACCAGAATTGGTAAATTAAATGGTAGATAATGTAATGATAACTATCAAAAACATAAATATAGCTCACAGTATACTAAATAGTTATGTAGATTATATAAACAATGATCACTCATTTGAGGAAGGAGACCATGTGTTTCTTAATGTATCTCCAAGGAAAAGTATAATACATTTGGGAAGAAAAGGAAAGTTAAGTCCATGGTTTACTAATACATATGTAATTTAAAAAAATATTATGTTGTTTTCTTAAAGTGTATATTTAATTCTGATTTTATATTAGATGGATGATGTGTTTCATGTTTCTTTTCAAATATTGTATGTACAAGATGCATATCTTGTTTTGAGCCCAGAAGTGTTAAAGTTAGAGGGGAATCTCCCTTACAAAGAAAATTTATTTCATATTTTGGCTCATAGAGAGAAGTTACTATTAAATATGTTGATTCATTATGTAATGGTTTTATGGAAGAAATGCATGATTGAGGAAGCAATATAAGAATCATAAAATGAAACGAAGGAATGATAGACTACTTGTTTATGTAATGAAAAAAACTATAAAGACATAATTTCCTAAGGTGTATGAATGTGAAAACTAGGTAATATTATAAATTAATCAATATTATGATTAATAATTATTAATTTTTGTATTTACATTCATCACAGTTTTAGGAATAAATTTATAAAAGTTTTTTGTCGAAAAAGAAATTGTTTTATTTAACTATATTATTTTTACATGAATTACATTTTTTTATTTAAAATATAAATTTCGTGATTTTATAAATTTAATTTGATAAAAATTTATTCATTTTTAGAATAAAATAATTATATATATCCCAGAATTATTTTTTATATTTTTTGTAAAAAGACTGAATTTTGAGTGAATAGTTAAAAATAAATATTTTTTCAAAACAATCATTACATTCTTTAGAAAATAATTATTTAACTCTAGAATTCTATTTTTTATCTAGTTTTAATTAATATATACACATTTAATTAAAAACAAACTATATAATTAAATAAAAATCAACATTATATTTGGTTTTGGTAAAAGATATTTTTTATGGTTGAAAACACAACTTTCAAAAACAAATTCCTTACATTTATGAAAATATATTAAATATAATTTCTAAAACATCTACAAATTGAATCTTAAAAGAAAATATTCCATATTTGGAATCATTATGTTCAAATTTATTAATGGTATTAATTTCAATTTTTATCATTATGAATAGGTGTCACCCTGATAAAGGGTGAATAAGGATAATTAAGGTAAAAACTAAGTGATAAGGTAAAAAAAATATTATATTAATTCATATACGATGAAATTATTTTTACCCTTATCACATTATAATATAAATTTTAACTTTTTTCGCCACTACCTTGATTAAGAATTTATAATATTAATAATTATAGAAAATTAAAAGTGTGTTACGCCCTCACATATAAATGGGATCCCCCTCTCTTACTTTCTTCACACCTTTTGAGAAATATATTTCATTCAAAACCCACAAAAATATATCCCCAATATCTATTCCCATTACCTATATGTCATTTTATTCTCAAAATACCAATCTTAGATGGGTTAAGTTGTAAGAAGATGAGAGATATCTATGTAGAATGTATAAGTCCAAATTGACATATTTCAAGTTTATTTCTTCTTCTAACTCCCCAAAATCATCGTAAAACATGATTAAATAATAAAATTAGTACCATAAATATATTTAAATATTATTATTATTTGGTTAAAATCCTTTTCCCCACCTTTTCACCTTTTAAGAAATGAAAATCTCGCTTATGTGTACATGTGGACTACTACCTCCATGAACTGATGTGTTTTTTTGTCTTCACCAGATCATATGTATGAAAAAATGATAGAAAAAATGAATATATATAGTATTTTTTACATAATTATGATTCTATGGAAGTAATATATTACATACCTTCTTTAACTTTCCATCAATTGGAAATTGATAATGTCACTCGTGTGTATGTGTGGAATACAAACTCCATGAGGATATTCGATTGATATTTCATGTTTACCCTATAAGTATAGTGATATGGATGGATTTAAAGAATTAATATGAAATTTATAAAATATTTTTTTGTTATATAAAATTAAAATATTATCAAATTTATTTATTTTTCACCTTTTTTGAAAATTAAAACGTCGTTCATGCATACGTATAGACTACATTCTCTGTGGAATAACTTGGTTCATTTTTCCTGGCCATCATAAACGGTTGGTTTTAAAAGTGTATCTAATTTATTAATAAATAAATATAACATGATTAGGATTTTAGAAATAATTAGACCATAACCACTTTTAGCACGGTGAATGCACTAATGTGGTTTTGTGGTTATAAACTAAATGACCCCAAACAACTGACCTGAACTTATATTTTTTTGTAAATAACTAAAACATGATAATAATGAAATAAAAGGAATAATAATAATGAAATGAAATGAAATGAAATGTTTTATTAATATTTTAGAAAAATAATATATTTTTATTACTCATGAGTTTTAGAACATACCATGAAAAATGAGACATAAGGTAAGATATTTTTCATTGACTAATTACTTTAAAATATTTATCCTCCAAATCAATGATCTTAAAAATATTCCAAAAAACTTTCTCATTTTACCACAAAGTATTTTAAAAATTAATTGTCAACTACTTATGAAATTATAAAAACAATGATATTTATTTCACATTAATACCTGATTTATTACATAATATTACACATAATTCAACATGGATGATCTAGTAGTCTAGTGTATTTGGTAATTTGGTACATTTCACAACAAATTAAAACAAGAAATACATCAGCATTATTGAAATCATCCTTAACAATACCATAATATTCCAAGGATTTAAAAACTGTATGAGATAACCTAGGGACATACATAAGAAAGTGGCGATCTACAAAGACCATTAAGGGAAATACATGGCATAAGGTGACACATGATAGATAATAGGCATATTAATGAAGGATTAAAAGGAACATGAATAATAAGGCATTATATTGCATGATAACATAATTGGAAAATGGGAATTTGGGAAACATCTTAAAACTATCACATCCTGACCTTTAAATATATTTTATAATTTTATTTTGTGGCTTTGGTTAGCATTGTCTAGATTCTGGTTGAGTGCTTATTTAAATTTTTTGATGTTTTCTGAGTTTGGTGGGTTTCAGACCGGTTCGTAGGCACCAGTAACCATGTGGTTCGCCCAGGTTCCCCTACAGTTTCCCACTAATTAGAATAATATAATTAAGGGGAATAAAAAAATAAATATGTTTAAAATAATAATAATAATTATAATAATATTGTATAGATAAAAATAATATTAGTCTTAAAAATTGATAATAATATTTTTTTATCATTAAAATTATTACTAATATAATTATTATTAAAATGTAATTAATTTCATTATTATTGAAAATTAAATGCATAAAATTATTATATTTATTATATTTATTGTTATTATTATTATGTTATTATTAATATTAACATTATTATTATTATAAAAATTAAAGAACCCTAGCACCCCCTTCCCTCTTTGAGGTGCACCCCCATGTGTTTTCCCTATGGAACGAACCCCCTACGACCTTATCCATTTCACCAGCACTGAACTCCCCTATTCCTTCTCCATTATGAGAGGTGTCCCCTCCTCCACTGCTCCCTCTCCCTTATTCAAGCCAAACCCCCTACTTCTTCCACTATAGCACATGCAACCCACTCCCCCATCCTGGTGGGCCACTGACGAACCCAACCCCCCTTGTCCAGCAACATTTTGGCACAAACCAAACCCCCTACACAGCTTCTCTACCCTGCTATGGAACAACCACGTTTCCCCTCTCTAGAAGCCCTCTCTTCTTTCTGTCTATTATAATTTCATTAATTTTTTGTGTTTTTCTTCAAATTAACCGAACCCCAACATGGAAGATTGTGTTTCACACATTTTTCTTATTGTATAGGGTGTGTGAGTGGTCTGTGAGGAATTGTTTCTCCTTCCATTGAGGCTCCATCGTGTTCACACAGATTGAGGTAGGTGTTTCCATGCCCTTTATTCCAATTTCTTACCATTTATTATTGGGTTTTTTTAATTAATTCATAAAATGTGTTTATCACTATTATTATGTCTAAATTTAATTCGTCACACAATTCTCTTGTTGGTAGATTTGATTAAAAATAGGTTTTAAATTGTTTCTTTATTTATGCCCATTAATATGCCTAACCAATTTTGTTGAAATAAATTTCCTTATCTTTAAATGGTTGTATTGGATGTTTTGAGTGGTTTTGGTTTTATAAATATTATGTGGAACTTATTTACATTGAATGGGTTTGATTTATAGAACTTGGGGGGTTTATTGAAATAGTTTTATGAGTTATTATTGGTGTGTGTGTGTGTGTGGTTTCTTCAAAAATGGTTTGAAAATGACCTATCATTATTACATTGGATGTGGCCACACCCATGGATGCATAGTGTGAACCCATGGATGGGACTTCAATTGATGATGAATTTTAGATTGGTCCTTTTCTTGAACCCTGGTTTCTTAAAAATAAATGTTACCTACTTTCTCTCTATAGTTTTAAGGAATGGTTCCATGGTTTATAAAACAGCTTGGGGGTGGTTTCCAAATTTTTTTGAATGGTTTTATGACTTTTTTGATGTTTGATAAAAATATAGTGGATTCTTGAAATGGTTGAACACCTGTTCAAAACCATTGACTACGTTGTGTGTGTTTTCAACTTAGTTTTGTGATAATGGGAATTTTTGGGATAAGGTACCATTTGGTTGTGGTGTCATGTTTGAGTGTGGGATTGAAACTAAAAGGATATTTGGAAAATTCATGGTGAAAAGGTGATTTACTAATGTTGGAAACAGTTTTGAGTTTTTTCTTTTCTTTTTGAAAAATTTACCCTAGAGGGGTAGAACATAAATGCCAATTTGGAATTTTGAAATGGTATTTGAAAAATCCCTCTCATGTTGGGGTTACTTGCCTAGTTTTTCATCCATGACATTGGGAGGGGCCTTAGTA
Source organism: Viscum album (assembly GCA_963277665.1). NCBI lineage: Eukaryota > Viridiplantae > Streptophyta > Magnoliopsida > Santalales > Viscaceae > Viscum > Viscum album. The sequence goes on along the minus strand of OY728152.1, from coordinate 1,007,220,054 downwards.
TAGACCCCCTTATGTATTAAATGTTATTTAAAGAGACTATCTTTGATGTGGCTGGGGTTATGCCAAATTTTGTGGTGTGCTTGGTTGTATATATTTGGGCTATTGTTAAAAATGTGTGGAACACCCCCCTAGAGAAATATATATGGGAACCTAGAATGAAAAATATGTTTATCGAGAACGATTATTGCACCAATTTCGATTATTCCTTACCTAGTGGCCCCTAACAAGGGATGTTATGTTATTATTATTATGGTTTTGGGACCCTTGACCAGGATAGGTAGAGAAATGGTCAGGTATTAGTGCATTATGATATCATTGAGTAGGGAATGCCTTCAAGATGAGTCACATGTATAGTATGTTATGGTCTTCTTCTGTGTTCCTATGATTTCTCATGTTTCCTCACAAGGAGTAGTACTAGATCCATTAACCTAGTTGTGTGGAAACCTTCTCTTTAAACTATGTTCTGGTATTTGTTTTGGATAGTGGTGAATGCGTGATTATATTAAAAAAGAATTCCATCAATTGTTTTGAAAGAGAAAGTACAAATCCTTTTTATTTTTCCTGTATTTTATTTTAAATTAACAGGGAAATAGATTATGTTTGTTTGATTTAAAAAGAATAGTGTATATGAAAAATTAATTTTAGAATGTTGTTGAAATTAGTATTAATGGAATGTTTTTGGGATTAAATGACATGGATTCTTTGGTGGTTACCTACTGAGTTGTTATCTCACACCCTACCTATACAACTTGGTGTTGGTAGACCCATGCTATTTTTCATGGTCAACCATTATTTAGGTTTCTTAAAAGGTGCTCGTTGTTGGATAATATTTGGTCATATGGTTGGTGGCGACCAAGTGGTCACATAGATATCACATGGTGGTGATTCAGTCTATTCATTTTAGTTTCATCTCAATATCTTAGTTGTTAGTTGGATGAGTTGTATTTTATAAATGAATCTGTTCATAATTATTTTTGAGGTTTAGTTATTTTTTTTCCATGGTTTTTGTTTATTCCATTTATTTATATAGTCATGGTTTTTTATTTTGGGAATAAATCATTCCCACATGTAGTTTTGATGCCCGGCACTAGTTTCCAGCCCGTGGAGACTGAGAATTCCCTTCAGGCCATGCTGCAGACCAGATTGGGTGACTGGTCAGGGTTGACCCAGGTTGGTTCCTGGAAAAATAGTTTTAGAGAAATCCTTTGATATTTAGGGAGTCCGGTAGATGGAGATTAATACTTTTGGGGCTTTGGAGAAATGTTACTGGCCGGTTCTTGATCACCACCAATCATGGTGAGAACTGAGTTACTAGGGGTAGTCCAAGTTTTGAGTCTTTTGTCTTTATTTTGGACTGATGGAAAAAATAGTGGTGAATCAGTGTCGCACTGTGACCCCACATGGATTAGTGACCCATGTGGAGCCCAAGTTCCTAGTTTATGGTCCTCTCAGTGTTATGTCTTACATGGAATGTGTCCCATTACTATATCGTCGGGTCAAGAGTAAGCACTAGATAATAATTTCGTGTTATTTTGGTGTATGTTTTGTTTCATTTTTGTTTTGGTTGGTGTAAGTATGATGAAAATTAATGTGTATTTTGAAATGAAAAAATAAATTTTAAAATGGAGGGGTTTTTCTCTAATGGTTTTTAATTAGTGAAATAGTAGTTTTTTAAAAAGTGATTTTTTATTGTGTTTGAATATGTTTGGATTATGATCATGTTACACTTGGCTTGGTGTGTTTCTTTCGGTTTCATTTATGCTTTTTTTTGGGATTCTGGGCTAGTTGTCTCAGCTCAAGGTTTTTCTTTTGATTGAGTTTTGGCTTGATTCTGGTTTCAATTGTGTTTTTATATTGTTCTAAATATGCCGCCATGAAATATCCCCAGATGTTGTTAATAAGTCATGCCCAATTTTGGTTTCTATGGATTATTGCTTTTCCTTCTATGCATTTGGTGTCCGTTAGGGGATGTGAAGCTGTCTTAGGGGTGTATAACATGTCTTCAGATGGTTGGGTACTCCCGAGTTTTTTAGAGTTCATATTGTATCGGGTTTAGTGGAGGGTCTAGACTTGGACCATTGGAGGTGGATGTCTCATCATAGTTGGAGTTAGGATGATGTGGAAGGTGTTGAAGTCCATCATCATCCAATGGATCATACTTAAGGAGGTGAAGGAGAAAATAGGAAATAATTTATCCCTAGTTAACAAGGATAGTCGTTGGTGAAGGCCAGTGTCAGCCACTTCAAGGAGTTGGCATCCGGAGTGAATCTGCTTGGAAAATATGGCTCCTTTCGTCATTCATGAGGGTTCTCCATCTTGCGAGCAAGGTGTATGAGAGGAACCTATTTATGAAGAATCTCTTTCTTCGGTATTATCTTCTATTTTGTAAGATTACTTTATGATGTGGCATCAGTATTTCGTGTTAAGGCATTATAAGCCATCTTATCACATCCATAAAAATCCTCACCATCTTTGCATCCATTCAGTTCACCGGGGAAAGTTTTTTAGGAAGCACCATTCAAGGAAGGAGTTCTAATCGGGGGATGCTAGTGTATGACTATGAGGCATATGATGCCTAACCCAATAGATCCCCAGCCTCAGGTCTGAGGTTGAAGCTCGTGTATAGTTAGAAGTTTCCAAGGATATATGAATCCTTGGTCTGGGTTATGTTTCTATCTTTGGGGTGGAAATATTTGAAATTTCCTTATTTAGAGTTTTTTTCCACTATAAGTACATCTTGTGTTGTATTGGTGTGACGAACTCGCATTATCACAACCTTATCAGTTGTTTTTATTATAAGTGTCGCATGCCTAAATAATTCGTTTTCATTGAGGGGTGTTTGGACCATGGGAGAAGAGGTCCATTTTGGTTTTGGTTTCAACTATATTTTTTTGAAGATCTATTGTTATTATGAAACAGGTGGAAAATGTTTATGGACCACTGTCTAGTTTGGGTTTCTTTTTGTGGGATCAACGATGTTTTTGTTTGCCCTTGTGTGGATGGGTTTCAATTATTGTAGGAGATCTCCCTTGTTCCAGTGTTTTGGTATACCGAGTTTCCTTGTAATAAGCCTCTTTTTTAAAACATGGTGGAGAAGTTGTTCTATTAGCATTAAAGAGGTTGGTTGAGTTTGAATTAAGGCTTCCTTAGTTTTTGGTTGTGGTGAGGCATTTGTTTTTGTAGGTTCGGGTTTGGAGTTCCCATGTTATCCCATCCCTGAGGTGGTGAGTCTTAATTTTTAAGGTTTCGTGTTAGTGGAATTTTTTTGGTGGGGAGAACCCCCCCTCCAATTATCCCTTTTTGGGGTTGTGGTTTCAACTAGATTAGTCGGGTGTGACTTGGGGAATAAATAGTCACCACATAATTTCATGTTTCTCCCATTTATGTTCGGCCATGAACTCAAATATTGAGTAACATTCATCCTTATGACTTTTCAGGGGCAGAAAGTTCTGTGGTGGGGAGAATAGTCACACCCCTACCTTTAAAATTATATTATTTTATTATTTCTTGGCTTCAGTTAGCCTCATCTTGGTTCGGGTTGAGTGTTGGTTTAAATTTTTTGATATTCGATGAGTTGGTCGGTTTCAGACCGGTTTGCGGGCACCTCACAATTGGCGGTAACCATGCAGTCGGACGAGGTGCCCATACAGTTTCCAACTACTTAGAATAATAAATGTTTTTTAGAATAAAATAAGTATTTTTTTAAAATAATAATAATTATATTGTTGTGTAGATAATAATAATATTTTTATTTGAATAATTTAATAATATCTTTGTCATTAAATTTTTTACTAGAATAATATTAATTATATTTTTATTAATATCATTATTATTTTAAATTAAATAAATAAAATTATTAGTATTTTCATAATAATAATAATGTTATTATTAATAATAAAATAATAATAATAATAATAATAATAATAATAATTATATAAAAAATGAAATAACCACAGCGTCGCCTTCCCTGTTCGCGGCACAGCCCCCCCCGTCACATTTTCCCTATGGGCCAAACTCCCTTCGGCCTTCTCCCTTTCACCAGCATCGAACTCCCCTGCTCTCTCTCCTATGGGCATTTTCCCCCTCCACCACTACTCCCTCTCCCTTATGTCCACTAAACCCCCTTTCACACTGTACTATAGTGCGCACGACCCCCCCTTCCCAGCACACCATCGTCGAAGCTGCCCCCTGTCCGGTGGCTTTTTGGCATAGCACCAACCCCCTATGCAACACCTCCACCTTGATCTTGCGCGACCTCATTTCCCCTCATCAGTAACTTTCTCTTCTTCCGATTAGTTGGTATTTTATTTCTTTCTTGTGTTTTTCTTCAAATTAACATAACCGTAACACCTCAAATAGTGTTTTGCATATTTTTATCATTTTCTTGGTTGTGTGATTGGTCTTTGGGGCGTTGTTCCTCCTTCCTTTCAGGTTTCACCATGTTCGCATGGGTTGCGGTAGGTGTTTCAATTCCCATTTTTTCAATTTCATACCATTGATGGTTGGGTTTGGTTAATTAATTATTAAAACTTGTTTCACACTATCATTATGTCCATGTTTAATTCTTGCTATAATTCCCTTGAAGTTATATTTTAGGAAATATAAGATATAATGTATTTATTTATTTATTCACCTAAATATGCCAGTCCAATTTTCTTGGAATAAATGTCCTTATCATTAAATTGTTGTGTTGGATGTTTTTAGTGGTGTTGTCTTGCCAAAATATTTTTTGGAACTTATTTACTTTGTATTAGTTGGATTAATGAAACTTGGGGTTTTAATGAAATGGTTTGATGAGTTAGTGTTGGTGTGTGTGTGTGGTTTCATCAGAAATGGATGGAAAATGACCTGTCGTTATTCTATTGTATGTGGGTACACCAATGTATTCATGGAGTACACCCATGGATGGGCCTTCAAATTATGAAGACGTTAGGAGTGGTCATTTTCTTGAACCATATTTTCCTAAAATTAACTATTACCTTCCTTTTATCTTTCTTTTTGATAAATGGTTCCATGGTTTACAAAACATCTTGGGGTTAGTTTCCACAATTTTTGTGAATGTTTTTTTTTGAATTTTTTGGTGTTTAATAAAAAGGAAGCTAATTATTGAAATGGTTGAATTCCTGTTTAGAGCCTTTGAGTGTGTTTTGTGTGTTTTCAACTTAGTTTTGTGATAAATAGGATTTTTTAGATAAGGGATCATTTGGTCGTGGTGACATGTTTGAGTGTGGGTTTGAATCTAAAAGGCTGTTTGAAAAAGGCATATCGAAAAGGTGATTTATTGATGTTAGAAATGCTTTTGATTTGTTTATTTCTTTTTGATAAGTGTACCCTAGATGGGTAGATCATAATGGCCCATTTTGAATTTCGATATGGTATTTGAAAAAACCCTCTCGATTTGGGCTTCCTTTCCTAGTTGTTGATCCATGAGATTGGGATGCGCCTCGGTGTAGGACCCCCTTGAGTATTGATATTTATGGAAAGGGACTATCCTTGATGTGGCCGAGGTGGCACCAAATTGTGTGGTGTTCTTGGTTGTATATATCTATCTTGTTGTTTGAAATTTATGGAACACCCCCTTGAGAACTATACAAGGGAACCTAGCATAAAAAAGTGGTTTATCGAGAATGATTATTGTAATAGTTTAGATTATTCACTGGTTATTAGCCCATATCAGGGGTGTTTTGTTGTTATTGTTATGGGTTTGGGCCCCTCAACCTGGAAAGCTAGCGAGATAGTCGGGTGTTTGGGAATTATGACATCATTGAGTAGGGTATGCCTTCAAGATGAGTCAAATGTATAGTACATTCTATTCTTCCTCTGCATTCCATAGATTTCATGTGTTTCCCTACTATGAGTACTATAAGACCTGTTTCCCTCATTGTGCGGAAGCCTTCTCATTGCACCTAGTTTTGGTACTTTTTATTGGAAAATGGTGAAAGTTTGATTACAGAAAAACATATTTTAATTAGTTGTTTTGAATGAGAAAGAACACTTCCTTCTCTTCTTCTTGTATTTAGTTTAAAATTATGAGGGCAATGGATCATGTTTTTTTGATTTAAAATGGAAATCGTATATGAAACCCTAACATTATAATGTTATTAAAACTAGTATTAGTGGAATGTTTTTGGGAATAAATGACATGGATTTTTTGGGGGTTACCTACTATGATGTTAGCTCACACCCTACCTATACCAATCGGTGTCGGCAGACTCAAGCTATTTTGCAGTTTGAGACTCTGTTCAGGTTTACTAATAGGTGCTCATTATTGGAGCATAGCTGGTCTTATGGTTGGTGGTGATCAAGAAGTCATATGGAGATCACATGGTTGTAGTTTAGTCGGTTTTTTTAGTTTCAGCACAACATCTTAGTTTTCAGAAGGTTGATTAGTATTTTGTAACTAAATCTGTTTATACTTTTATTTGAGGTTCATTTGTTAATATTTCTATGATTTTAATTTATTCCATTTATTTATCTATCCATAGTTATTTATTTTGGGCTTAAATCATTCCCACATGTATGTTTTGATGCTTGAAACTCGTTTCCAGCCCGTGGGGATCGGGAATTCCCTTTGGTACATGCCGCGAATCGGCTCAGGTGACCGTTTCAAGGTCGAACTGAGTTGGTTCATGATAAAAACACTGCATCATAAATAATTGGCTCGGATAACTACCAAGATGAAATGATTTAAAAGGCACAATAAAATAATTAGGCTCAATCCCAATCCCAACATAGTGACTCATGAGACTAAACATTAACCAATTCATTGGAGTTCTATATAATTATGGGAACACTTGTCACTTTCATTCCATTCTATTTCTTATGTGTGGCACAGAGATCATGCAACATGAATTCATTCATTAACATAATTTATTCCTTGATTAAGGGGTTTGAAATATATACATGTATGTCCCATGTAAAATAAGTATAATTGTATAAAGGTGAATACACTTGATATGAAATGGGTATGGTATTGCTTAAAATATTATTTTTTGCATGGAAAATTGTGGTGAAAGTTTGGTAGAATAACAGAGTCACATAAAAATTCATAAAATGGGTTGATGAGATCAGTAATGAATGGTGAGTTTTGGTTGAGAGATCATCCCCCTCTTCTAATGGTTCTTCCAATTTCTCTAGAAATGAAGGAATGAAAAATGGTGGATGTGATTCTTTCCATGTCTCTTTTGGAAGGTGAACTTTCAAAGGCCTTAAACAATCATTATTAGTACCTCATCATGAAGTTTGTTAATGAATATACTTATTTTTTGGTTTTTTCTAGATTCATTAACTCCTAGGATTTTTATACTGTGGAATTAATTTCTATTCTATATAGGAAATCCTTTTATGTTCATTTATTCTCTGAATTGGATTATATTCAGGATTGGGCTAAGGAGGGCCTATCATGAAGGCATCAAAGGTTTCTTCTTTGTTAGTGGTCTATTAATGTTCATTGAGGTAAAAAATCTTCATTGGTGGCACTTTGGATTCATCTTCCTGGGATCTCTTTATCTTTATAGAATCATATAGTTCTAAAATCAATTGTTAATGCTCCTGGTAGATTCCTATGTGTTGATGTGGCTACCATGATGATGTAACACAATATGGTGGACAATATATGTGTGGAGTTATATCTATCTTCCTCTACTCTAAATAGAATTCATTTGATTTCTCTAGAGGATATTAATATATCCAAAAATATTATTTAACCTCAGTACCCTAGTTTTTTCTCTCATTACAACATTTAAGGATACACGATTTCTTTCTATAGAAACCATAGTCTAGAAGACGGGGACTCAGCTGTGTTGCCATTTTCTTCATGTTACATTCTTCCAAGAAATCCTTAAATATTATTTATCATATGACTTTTACGATTTCTTATTATGTTATTTGATTCCCTAAAAAATGTACAATAAGTTAATAAGTGTGAGTTAACGATATGGATTTGGATGATCTTGTCTAACATTCATCTTCTGTTACCTAGTATTCCTCCAATGAGTTTGTCTCGATAAAAGCACTTGTTTCTCTTTTTCTAGGAACTTTTGTGGTCACATATGTTGCTACATTAGGTATCACTCCTATAGTGCTGGTGCCCCCAAATTTTTATTGAGGTTCTATGGTCCCTTGTCTAGTGATTTTCAAAGGCCATGTTTCAGTAATTTAGTTTAACAAAATTAATCCTTCTATTCCTCTGGCTGAAATAGTAGATAGTTCAACTTGTTTATTATGTCATGTTGAATCTTCCCATGGATCTCGGTGTTTCTCAGGAGCTTATAGTTTTGATGTTGGAAGATATAGTTTCCAACCCCTTGAACTACTTATTCTTATCCCCTCCCAAAGGATTGGAAAATTCCTCTCTTACTGATGAACATAATCCTACTCATAATTCCTTCATGGTGCTGGAAGATTATAGAGAGGATTAATTTCAACAATATTTTTTTCGAGGTATATCTAATTCAGTAAAATCTAACACTCCTCTCAATATCATTGGAACATGTTCCAAATCCAAATAATCTATCCGTGGTTTGGGTCTAAAGGCTAATAACTCATTCTCTTTATCATTAATTAAATAATATAGACTATTAACAGTATTGGGTCCTTTTCTAAGAGGGAACTCCTTCTGAATACTGTTAAATAGAGAAGTGTTTACTTATTGTCCATCCTGAAACCTAATCTCAAACTTGATTCTATCAATGAAATGTCTATATTTTTGTATTTCAGTCATTTTTTGCATTGGCATCCTGTTAACAGACACATTTGACACCACTGGAATGATAAAATTCCTATAGATTTAATAGATAATTCCATTCATCATATCCACATTAATGTTATTATAAATTGGGGTTATTTATTTTGGTCGATTTTTTATGCTGGTTGTGATCATGTACGAAGAAATTATCTATTGGACCCCTTATATACCTTTAACATCGGTTCAACTACTTGGTTTTTTTAGAGGAGATTTAAATAATATTATGGACATGTCTAAAAAAAGGAGGGAATATTTATCCTTCTAATGGGATTCAAAATTTTATTTATTTGACTGCATCCAGTCAGCTCAGGATTTTTGGTATTCAGGTGATGCGTATACATGGTGTAATAATCAATTGGACAGTAGTGGGATTTGGAGTAGACTTGATAGATGCCTATGTAATTTATAGGGAATATCAAAATTCTCAAGATAATCTATCAATCATATTTCTAGGTCTTTATCTAATAATTATCATCCCCTTATACATGTCCATTATTCTGGGGAGGTCAACAAGGGTTTCCTTTAAAGAAGTCCTTAGTGGCAGTAGGAAGGTTTTAGGGATATGGTATTGGATTCTTGGGATGCTCTAGTTTAGGGTTTTTTCAGGTTTTCTCTTCATAATAAGCATTAAAGGTTAATGGTTTCCATCCTCTCATGGATTATATTTCTTTTTGATTAGTATTGTGGCTTTAATGGTCTCTAGTATAAGATTATAAAACATGATATTCAGTTAAAATTTTAATGGGATGATGATAAGTATTATATTTTTAATAGTAATACTCAAAGTTTGGAAGATATTTTTCTTGATCTTGAGTTTTCTACAAGAGAAATATTAAAAGATAATTGTATTAAGTTTGGGGGAATGAATAATGCATACTTTAATGCTTATATCAAGGATAAGAGATTTAATGGAAGAATCAATCTTCCTCTACATTATTATACTTTCACCAGTGATAAAATTATTACAATTCCCATAGCCTTTTATCATCTAATTGAAGATATTTATAGTTTGAGGTAGGGTCCTGATGATTTTATTTAGATTTTTTGGCCTATTATCCTTTATTTGATAATTTTCCTTCTTTTTATTTCAATTTGAATAATCAAAGATTGGGTGCTCTCTAGGGTGAAGAGGGGATTTTGGTTTCAATTAAGTCTCCTAATAGTGAAATCTCACCTAGTCATGATGGATTTCACGGTGGTTATTATGTTGAAACATGGATCATTATTAAAGAGTATGTGGTGTGTTCTTTTCATGTTTTTTTCAAGTGTGTACTTACCAAGAGTTTCTTTGACTAGTATTTTAGATTTTATTCTAAAACTCAATCATCACAAATATGATGGGTAGTTTCTGATTATTATTATTTTCAATTTCTCCTATAATGTGTTTTCCACTATTCTTAATAAAATGTTTTCTCTTCATCTTCCTCTCTAAGTTTCAAAGAAACAACATGGATTTTTTAAAGGGAGAGCAATTCAAAGAGATATAGGTCTTACTCAGGAAATTATTGCTGATCATAGAAAAAGTGTGATTAGAACTAATGTGATAGTAAAGATTGACATTGAAAATTCCTATGATTGAAGAAACTGTCCCTTTATCTTGAAATTTCTCAGAAATGTGTTTTTTAAGTGGGTGGGTGATCTCTTCTTCAGGTTATTTTCCCCTCCATGTTTTTCTATTACTCTAAGGGGAAAAAGTTTTGGTTTCTTTAAATCATCATGAGGATTGAGATAATGTGATCCTATGTCTCTAATTTTATTCATTCTAGTATAGGATGTTCTTAGTAGAAATCTCAAAAAGAGTATTTATGATGGTTTTATTCATGCTTTTAAAGAGAGGTATGGATTATCAAGAATTTATCATATTGTTTTTAAGATGATGTGTTATTTTTCCCCAGTGGTGGTTCATATTCCATTCATAATTTCAACATTTCTCTTCATGATGATTATAGTAATGTTATCCACCATGTCAATATAAAAAAAGTGGCGTTTTTATTTCCAATAAGTGTTCATCTAGGAGATCCTTTCTCATTAAAAATAGTATTAGTTTGGGTAAACATATTTTTGAAATGGAATACTGGGGTCCTCCAATTTCAATTGAGGGAGTTAGAATATATCAAAATGATAACATTATGATTATAATTATGTGAAGGATTCAAAATTGGAAGAGTCATTCTGTTTCCTTTAGGGGATGATTACTTTAGTTAGCAGGGTCCTTTCTTCTATCCCAATGAATGTTTTATCTGTGTGTAGTCCTCCCAAAGTGGTGATTAGATGTGTTGAAAGGTTTCTTAATTTTTTATATATGGTATTTTCATCCAAAAAAAATACATCATTGGGAATTTTGGTATAGATTAGAAAAAACTTTTCAAGAGGGGGGTTTCAATCTCAAATGTATTGAAGATAGTATGTGCTGTGTGCAAGCTAAAATGGTGTGGGATGTTATTTATGGTGATTCTATATTGTTGATTTGTTTTCAAGAGGTAATATGAGGAATACCCCTTTTATTGGGCTGGAAGATGTAATCATTCCCATCTTTGAAAAAAATTGAGGAGACTCTTCCCTATGATATTAATGAATTTTTATTGGATTACTGGGTGTGGTGATATTTTTTTTGGATTCAAAAAATGGTATGGTTTCTTTTTGTCTTTTAAATGTTATTCAACCTTGGATATGAATGTTAGATATGCTAATGATTACCCTTGGTTCACTGATGTGGTGCTCAATGAGGATGAAAAGGATGTTCTGCGTAGAATATAATTTTCAAAGGATCCTAATAAGTGTAATATTACTTCTTCTTCTACTGGGAAATTAACTTGTTCTATTTTTAATTTCATGATTCATCTAGTTTCTAATTTAGAGAATATGAGTATTAGATTATGGTGTAAGTATTTTTCTCCAAAATTCTGTTTTCTTCATTGGAGAATTTGATATTGTGTTATTTCTATATATTATAATATTCAACGAATCAGTGTTCCTCTTGCATCAAAATTCAAGTGTTATGTTATTTATAAAGTTAAATTAGCTCATCATATATTTTGTAAAAGTGATTGGATGTGTATTTGTGGGTTCACATTTTTCTATTTCTAAAATTCAATGGAATCGTGGTGTCTGTTGATCATTTTTTGCAGGTAATATGGGAGTTGAAAGAGAGGGATGGTGTACTTTCTAAGGGTTGGTCATGTGTCATCGTCACTACTTGTTAGACTTTATGGGAGATTCGTAATGATGTATATCATCAGGGTTTTTGGAAAAATATTCATTATATTTGGTGAAATTTCCAATATATTCTATCTTAGTTTGTGAGGTAGTGTAAAAATGTGAATATCTCCTTGGTTGGAAATTCATTTGTGTCCACTAGTTTTTTGACCAACGAAAAATTTTCTAGGCATAGGTATCCTTGTGTTTAGATGAGATGGAAGCCTCTTGCATATGAGATCAAGTTAAATGAGGATGGTTCTTATTTGCAATGAACCATGAATTGTGAAGGTGTTGTTCATGATAGCAGAGACTTGGTAATTTTGAATTTTTCTTCTTTATATGGGCAGTGTACTTCCTTGGTGGTAGAAGCATTGGAGATGCTTCAAGGGGTCAATATATGTAAATAAATAAATATTCACCTGGATGTTATTGAATTAGATTCTTATATTATTTATAATGCCTATAAAGGTCGGATGGCTTGTCCTTGTAATATTATTTACCATATATGTTCTTTCAAGGAACATATAATTTAATGTATATCAGTTCTTCATATAGGGCATGAAGGTAGCTTGTTGGCATATCTTATTACTTCAAAATGTAAGTAGGATAATAGGTTTATGATTTTTTATGATGATGATTATCCTCCTATTGATAGTTTTATAATTGTTCAAGGGGATTACCTCTAACTTCATCACTATACCCCCATGATTTTTTTGAAGGGTGTGTTTTTATATATCATTAATAAAAGGTTATAATTGTCAATCAAGAGTAGATGAGGACCCCTTACTAAATTTCATGATGGTAACATGTGTATATAAAGGATCATGGGAGGATTAATGAGAGTGATAAGGGGGATATCATCATTTAAAAATTAAATTTACATTAATGGTAATATGAAATAAAATATCCCAACATGAAAAAAATGTAACCTAAAAATCATAACAAAAAATATGTTCTTGAATGGAAATGAGAAGACAGAAATACCTTACTTGAGTGTGTGTCCTAAAATTCTTTAGAGTGGCTTCTTGAGAAATTGGGGTCACATTAGGAGGACTCTAGAGAGTGTAGGGATGATTATGGACATGATAAATGGAGGTTAATTGAAGATAAATGGGAGCTTGAGTGGGTTTATATAAGAAATGAGGTGGATTTCTTTTTTATTTATTTTTTGGATGATATATAATAAAATAACCAAAACCACAAACCATCCCATGGTTTTTTACCATGGTTTCTACCAAATGGGTGTGGTCCTCAATATTTTATAAGGATAAGGGACTAATGTAATAAAACAATTCCCCTTGATTATGTGGAGGGGGCACACTCTTAAAGAAATTATTTTAAAACCTTAAAATATTTTAATGGTTTTGGGGGATTAATAATTGATTTGTTAAATTAATAAAATAAACATAAAATCAAATTATTTTAAATGGAGAACTTATATTTGGTTGTGTATAACTTTTATAATATTTTTCAAATCAGTTTTCTATCATTATTATGTCATAATACAAAAGGTATATTTATACGGTACTGAATTTTTACCCAAAAATATTATTGTCTCATAAAAATATGAAAAATTCATCATTAGATAATTTCTAAACTAGGATTCCCAAAATTATATTCATTTTATCTAAATAATTTTTCTAAATATGTGTATTTTCAGTTTTAAAATAAAATACACAATTAAGAAATGTTGGGTTTTTGGACAATGATAATTTTTGAACCCTTATAAAAATTATGTGATCAATTATATTTAATGAGAATTATTTATAACAATAATTTATTAATATATTATTTATTTTAAAAATACATTTACTTATCAAAATTAATTCCATAATGGAATTTTAATAGTATCCAAAAATACTATTTTTGTTTTATTGATTCGAAATAAAAATAATTTCTAATGTAAATATAATAAGATAATAATAAATTATTTATCCTATAAAAAATAATGCAAATAATCATATTTATAGGGTATTTATTCATATCCCTTTAATATACCCAAAAGGACCTATGGTTCATGCGTGAGATAGTGAGACTTTTATGGGGTGGTTCAATGAACATGATTTGAGCCGTGATCTGGATGAGCTTGAACTTCTCCCATAAGTGGTTTTATTTATGCTTAAGTTGTTAGATTCAGCTTAGGATTGGTTAATAGAAAATAATAGTGATGATATCTCCATGAGAAGATTCATTAAATGGTTTTAATAGGGTACGATCTTACTGGTTGAGGCTATCACTTCCTTTTTGTGTCAATTGGATTTTTTAAAACCCTATATTTATACTAACAATGTGGTCACTATTGAAAGGATATATTATCAACGACAATGATAAATAGATGTCTTTTAAATTAGAATGAATATAATAAAACCAAATAAGTGAAAGTGTTTTCTATAACCATATTACATAATAAAGCATTTAATTATATCACAAGGGAAATTTTATTTATTACAGTTTGGGTCAATTCAGATACTATTTTTATTTTTTTTAAAATGAATCTCTTAAACATTTACCACATGGGTCATCTTTATGTTTTTTATAATATTTAAATGAAATGTTTAGAATGTATATAACTTGGATGTGTTTTCTCTTAATCATAGATGTTATTCATAATCACTCATACTTTAAAACATTCCAGGTTTATTTTTTTAAAAAACATTTCTCTCAATATATTTGGAATTATTCATTTTAAAAAGTGTTTCTAAGGAAACAAAATTTTTCCCATCTTAAATGGATCAATAAAGGTATTTTAATTAAGAGTTCAATTGAGTTTTATAAGGTTTTCAATATTAAAAAGTGAATGATTATAAATATTCTTTTCATTATTTGGTATGTGAGAATTGTATATGATGAAGAGTGACCCTGATATAGATCATATTGATTTATGAGCCTGATATAGCTCTCCAATTCTATTTCAATGTATATAATTCAACAGAGAAAAATGAGGGTGATAACAAGGAAGTTTACTCAAATGAAATTTAATAGGCATCAGTTATTTTAACATAGTTTAAAAACATGTGAACATAATTTATGAATATGGTTCTCTAAGATACCTATAATATTCTTTAATGAAAATTATTATTTGTATAAATCTATTGATTTAATGGTGTAAGTAAATATTAAAGGTGTAAAGTTATTTTTCATTGGAATGTTTACATGAATTGACCATTCCTCATGATATATTCTTGAGGTTTCCTATTATTGTTTATGAGTTTCAAATTCATTCATTATAAAACATTAATTTTCACATGTGGAAATGATTAATTTATTTGATCAATGGATTACTATGAAAATGTTAAGAATCCTCATGGTTTTAAATGTTTTTCACTGAACTAACATGATACCTTCTTTTTAAATCTACTCCTGAGGCTTTGTTTTTCTAATCCCAGATTTTTTTAAAAAATCACATGAACTAAGGATGAGTAGTAATTTTTGAAAGTTACATATTTATGCTATTGATAATCATCTTAAAAAACATAAAAAGTAACTAGAATAAAATAATTTTGTATTCTTAAAGCTATGTTTTGGGGAGAAAATGTATACTATGTGAAAATTTTCACTTTTTTATACAATGTTTGTAAATAATTCTATAAAACACTAAATCCAAAAGAACATAGAAATGTAAGAAAGTGGAACCCTTTTTATAAATCATGTAATTTTATTGTAGTATAGGGCTCCTGTTGTTATAGTAATGACAATAAAAATTATATAAATGGACTTAATAGGAAGAAAATGCATCTTTATCCATTTGATTGATGAAACCATAAAGAGGATGAAGGAGCTCTACCTTATCCTTTTCCCCCCTTAGTGATTTCTTTGATTCCTCAATTAAATAAAAGTGTTAGGGATCCTCTTCACTCATTTATCTATTCTTCTTAACTTATATTACTAATAAAATTATTTTCTCTAATTAGGGTTCATAGAACATTGGATTTTTCATATGGAAGGTAAAAGGCCCTCCTATTTCATTGGACTTTTAGTTTCAAAATGTTATGTGTATCATTTCTAACACAGATATACTATCGATTGATGAAGGATTCAAGGGTTCATTAATTTAAAGAAGGTAATTAAATCCCTAATATATTATATAATAATTCCATGGGTACTTATTAATTTTATTTAATATAGTACTTATACAAAAATTCTATAACTTATATATGGTGTAATTATAATTTTTTAATTACATGGTAATTTTATATTATTTCAAATTTGATTTTATATATTTTAGGTGTAAAATTATACTCATGTAATTTTATGTGTTAATGGTGTTTGATGAAGTTTTCTATATGATTTTAATGTAAATTAACTAATTTGGATTGATAAAATATGTTCTTATGATTTATAAGATATTGATATTTTTGTGTCTCTCATATTTCAAAATATGGAAATGATGTCTGGGTCACATAATGTAATTTGATAAATTTTTTTGATTTAAACATAAAAGGAGTAAATTATAACTTATTTCATATTTTTTCAATGACCATGAATTGTCTAAGAAATTTAATGTGATTTATAAAGAATTAATATTTTTTATTATAGATGATTTATATCGATATTGTAATTTTTTAAATATTTAAGGGTTTCACTCTATCTGATTTATGTATTTTATACTATTTCCCCATTTTAATTTATTAAATTTACATATAGGTAGTTGCATTATTAGTGGATGAAATATTGTTTAAAAACATGACGTTACATGAAATAATATTAAAGTTATCTGGTTTATTTGATTATGAAAACATTAAAATAATGTCTTGGGTAAAATGAATGGAATCTAGGATATGTACTGATACTAGGTGATGATTCTACTCTTCTTAGTTTCTCCTCATCCAGCTGTATCTTCCACTCTTTCTAGTGTTGACTAGTTTAGTATTAAACT
This sequence comes from Viscum album, assembly GCA_963277665.1. Taxonomy (NCBI): domain Eukaryota; kingdom Viridiplantae; phylum Streptophyta; class Magnoliopsida; order Santalales; family Viscaceae; genus Viscum; species Viscum album. The sequence continues at coordinate 1,007,203,234 of OY728152.1, read as the reverse complement.
CTAATTGGTTCCATAACAGACATCAAAATTATTTTTTGATTCCTGTCTAGATATTGGATTACCCACTATTTTAGGATTTCTATTTATTTATTGGATTGTGTGTAGTTGGATATAGATATGTTTATGATTTTAGACTTTATTATTATAAGGATTATATTTTTCTCTACCTTATCCATAAATGTACTCTCTCATGATGATTTATAATGAACTAGCTCAACTCGACCAACCAATCACTCGATACACCACTCCACATCGCATAAATTATATTCCAAAACACCATAGGATGATGACAAACATCGACGATATCAAATAAAAATTTTGGGAATGATTTAACCCCAAAATCATTTACTCAGAAAGATTGATTTCATTCTATAATCTATAATGATATACCCATTATTTGTATAGATATTAATATAAATAAATATCTTTAAATATAATAGTTTATACAAATAGTGAATAATGAAATTAAAATAACCAACATTCCAACCATAAATTTATAGAATGTGAATAAACCAGAAAAAAGTAATTATATATATATATATATATGATAACTAGAAATAAAATAAAGATCAAAGTGGATGAAACATAACAACATAAAATAACTCTAGGAGTATCCTTAAGAGATCCATAATATCTAACACCAAATGATTATCAATAAGCACATATCCTGACATTAACAAATATAAATAAGGCATTGAGAAGTTCCACCATTGGAAGTGTCTCATATCCCTCTTCCTCAATTAGATAATATGAATTATACATACACCCAAAGGATATATGTAATCTAGGAGGTAAAATATTTGTAGGATACTATCATAAATATATATAATACCATTCATAATGTAAATCATTATCACCAGTTTAAAAATAAAATTTATAAAATAACTATTTGCTTCATAAAATATATATTGGAAATTGAAGACTCACCCCTTTTTTTATATATATAAAATCCAATATTTGAAAGCGAATAAGAACATGGATATAGAAACATGACCAAATCCTAATGATATAAGATAAACATGAAACCCATGTTAATAAAAAAACATTAGATAATAGTAATAAATGTAAATAAGAAAGGTTAACATGCCTAAAAAATGAATAACTAGGGATCTAACCTTAGGGATGATTAAATAAAATATTGGGGTAACCAAGGAACTCAATCATTGGAAACTAGATGACCCATGTGAACCTGATAAAAACCCAACCATGACTATCTGTCTTATCTTTTTTGGGTGACATCCCCTCGATAGTGCATAAACATCACTAGTGATACTAGATAGTCCATTAATTTATGCTAGTAAAATAATCATCCTAATAAAACAACTATATTCATGATTTTTTACATGGGAAACCAATACATTACCTATTCTCATAAAATATAAAACATCACATAAACACTATAAGTGTCTCATCAAAATCATTAAGTCAATGATAAAAAAATATGCAACTCCAAATTTAACTAACCGTACAAAAACAATTATTTTTACGAATCCATGGAATAAAAATAAAAAAATAAATTTTATATAGAAATTATCATTCAAATATTCAATTATAAATCCCTTTTTAGTAGATAGTATTTGTGATACACATTATCAAATTCCTTAAAACTGTAAAATATGAACTAATGCCAAATTAAAACCATATAAAATAATCATATTGTCCAATTAAAAGTCATGTAACATAAATTTTTTTAATAATAAGTCCTTAATAATTCATTTCAATGATAATACATAAAAAGAGACATTAAAAATCAATCACTAAAATATTCCATGGGAAAAGTCATAATGTAAATACAACTACCTCAAATTAATTTAAATATAAGAACTATCATGAAATACCAAAATATTATGTTTAAAGGGATCATAGGAAACCCTAGGAACCAAATTATTGAACTATAAAACCATTCGTATTTATATACATGGACACAATAAAAAACTAGAGAAAGAGGTCATGATGAAAATTGAGGAAAAGGGAATAAAAGTGGAAAGAATAAGGAATAACCAAAATAAATAAGGGTTTAACCTAAATAAATCCACTTGAATCAACAAATAAACCCCATGGGATATTTAATTAGGATTTTTATGGCTAGTAATATCTTATAAGATGTTTTAATGAGATGGAGGAGAGAGAAATGAGGTAAAAATCGATAAGGGAAAATGGTAAATTCATAGTTTTGAATTTTGGGAATGTCGCATGGTTTGAGAAACCATGTTAAAAACATGTTGTTTTCACTAGAATGGAATTCACCCTATATAGAAGTGATCCACATTGTTTTGAGTAACCATTCATCAATTGGTCACTAACCATGCATCCTCACTTTATGTATCATGAAGCATACCTTATGTAAGAATAAATTGTATAGTTCTTTCTAACCATGCTCTGATCATTAACTAACAACATGGAATAAAATTATTTGCAATATATAGTCACCGAATTTGGGAAAATATGTTCTAACTATATATATATATTCCATGGGAAAAATAACCCCCTATCATCAGGGTTCGGGTAAATGATTAGTACTAAGCATACACTTACCACATATTTAGTAATGATTTCATTTTTTTATACTCTCAGAAATCCATCTTCTAAAATGAAAAAATAAAAAATAAAAAAATAATCAAAAAAATCATACTAGAACCTCAGGGGGTGTGAAATGATTTGATAAAAACTATGATATTAAAAAAAATTAATTTATTCATACATTTGTATTGTTGATTAAAATAAGTACAATGCAGAATTTTAACTGATTTATTTAATACATCACTACCTATTAATTTCTTATACTAAAATTGAAAATTGAATTTTCATATTTATTTTTCAAATTAGTATATATGGTTTTTCAAAGAGAGGGAATGTATAGAATATTAGTGGTATCCAATTTGTTCACACCCTACATATACAATTGGGTGTGTATATAGATTATCTTCTTATGGTTGTTTTTTAGGTTTGGTAGATTCAATTTTTTTTCATTATAGTAGACCATAATAATTATTATTAAACTATTGAGGGGATTTCATTTTAATTTATCATGTGATATTCAATGGATTAATTTGTTTTTCATTATAATTAAGTATTGTACTATAAATTAATTACATTGGTAGGGTATCATATTAATATTAATAAATTTTACAATATATGGTTGGTTGTTGGTCATAATAGTTTATTATTATTTTTTATTATAGTATAATTTATTTATTATTTCATATACTGGTTGTTTTTCCCATCATTCCATGAAAATATAAAATGGAACTTATTCTCATCTTGGGTAATCAGAAACATTACATATGTTTGTTGCATGAATGTTTTGGTATATTGAACATATATTCAAACTATTATACATTAAGAATATAAAAATTGGGATGATGAACATAAATAATATTATCTATTTAGAAATAATAAAATAAGAAACAAGGAGTATTTATTAGGATCATTATAGAATATTCGTATACTAGTAAAATATTTTGGGAGTTTCTATGTTTTTATGTTTTTCAAAATAAAATTCTAAAATAGAAATGTTTTAGTTTTCAGAATGGAATGTTCAGTCTATTTTTGGATTTATCACATGATGTTTACCATTTGATGATAATTTGAAATTTTTTAATTGGTAGGAATTTCCAATTATTATTGGTAATTATTGAATCTTTACAAATTAATTCTTTATTTAAGTAAGTCATTTAAAATGTATTATTTTTATCAAATAAATAATCTGACATTTAAAATATTTTATATATAAGTGGGGATGGGGAATATTTAAGGAGAGTAAAGAAATATTTTTTATTTATTTAATGGAATTCCCTTTTTATAGATTTTTTATTATGATAATGGGAAATTTTAATTTGGGAATGAACAAGAATGACCCCTGAAGCTTACCTCCAATAGGCCTTGGGCTATTGACTTTTTTGATGGTATAGAATGAAATGAAATGGGAGTAAATACCCTCTCTATATAATTTTTTAATAAAAGATACAATATTTAAACCATTAATCAACACCATCACATATATTAATAAACCATCCCAATATATGAATGTAATTTCTTAAAAATAAAAACAACCGAAAATACTAAAAACAATTCTTAGGAATCAACCAAGAACTCCAATGTCTCTTGAACAACGACTCCGAGCTAGTAATTCCAAGATTGATCACCATCAAGATCCCATGAACCTAAAAAAAGATTATTTCTATATGGGACTAGAATAAAAGTATACTCTACCGCATCCTCCCTCAATCCTCTCATAATAATATTAATGAGGTATACTAAAGCCCCATTAATAAACAAATGAAACCAACTCCTTACCTAAACATGTAAAACTATATCCTATCCTCACCAAGTTCCACTCAGTTTCTAACACATAAATGTGATCCATTCTATAAAAAAATCATATACATTGGAATGTTACCCCACCACTTTATGTCTCTTAGACCAAAATTAAAAACAACATGGGTAACAATCCCATCAATAATTCATCATGTACCATATTCATTTAGACCTTACCTTAACTTATACCCCATGAACACATATGAAAGCCACATCTCAAAACCATGTAACATTTCCAAAATCTATTATAGTGTATGTACCATGAGATATACCATATTCCACTATATCCAACACATCACAACCAGTAGGAAATCATATTCAGTGCATTCAGATAAGGGTATATACTTGAACAACAATCCACTACAACCTACAAATACATGTATAGTAAAATTGACATTAATCACTACTGGTGCAGACATTTACCATGCACCTTAAGTCATTATATCTCAGATGCACTTACACATCTTGCTATATTATAGGGAGACAAAAAAATATGGAGTAGTCATCCATCCATTTCATAAACAATTTTGATATTGTGCAAAACACCCATACCCAAACCGTTTTGGCATCGGCTTCTTGCCCAATTTTTGTGGTAGAAAATATGAAATACCAAATATATAATAGGTGTATACCACATAGCCAAACTAAGGGTAACTGCTTAGCCTTATAATCAAATATAGTTATAGTGCCACATGAAATTAACTGCCACTACTAAGAACTTCAAAATAAAAATCGTGTACATGTACATAAGAATGAAGATTAAATATCATTAATCATATCAATTTTTTAATTAATATTCATTTATTTTGGATCCCATTACACATTTTGGTTTAAACAATTCATTTTATTACAAGAAAAATACTTTATAATTCACATTAAAATTTTTGGTTTCTTTTCTTGCTCTCATAGAATTCGTTCAATTCATCTCATAGTGTCCATTATTCCACACTTCAAACAAGAAAACCTATATCATGAGTTTATTATTTATTAATTTAACATTCTATTATCTAGGTATTCTAGGAAATGACCTGAAATACCACTTGGTTAATGCACCTATGATGCATAGGACAACTATATAATGAATCATGAAATCACTGAAAAATCAGGGAAACCGTCATTGAAAAGAAAATATTATGAAATATGGGTAATCCCAACTCAAAACCATTTCCAATCAACCAAACTATTATCATTTCACAATAACCTGATAATAAAGTAATCCCTGATCACACCATGTGCCATATATTCCCATTAGTTCATCACCAAATCTGTCATCTATTATAGGTTTAAACAAATAACAGCAAGGGATATACCATCCTAAAGAATTTTTACTTGGAGACAAAATTTATTTTAGACAAACAATTATGGGGTAATCCAAGGACATAACACCAAGTCATATATGCCAATACCAAATAGGAATGGGATCACACAACCCCAAAAAATTATCTATATTAAAAAAATCATTTATTAACATCCTAAATTAACTAGTTCATTTTGAAAATATTTCATCAACAACTACTCTAATATTAATAATCTAGCAATATATAGAGATAATCCATAAATATTATTCCATAAACACATTAAAATTTAATATTTTTTACAAATAATTGAAATAAGAATCAAATTCTGATTTAATTATTCAATTTATCATTACCAACTTTCTTTAACCAACTTCAACTATAACAATCATGCTAAGGTTATGAGAATATGATCATAAAATTAGAAAGTCATACCTAATAAATTAAATATCATTAATAAATATTCATATAATAATTAACTATCATAACAAAATTTAAAAGTCATAAGAGTTCAGAATCAATAATAATTATTCATGATCCATGAGAGCATATCATAAATATTGAAATTGGGAATATGAAAAAATATTAAAACTTTTTGAAAATATATAAATAGTAACAAGTTAACTAATTAAGTTAAAGACATGAAATAATTCCACATAGAAACTTATGACGTCATGCTCACATATAAATAGTGATAGGTTCACTTCTTAAGTTAAGAACATGAAATCAGGTCCTCCTGTAAACATATGACATGATGAAAAGTCCATGCATAAACATATAAAAATTAAACTAGGTCTGTGCTTAATTTTTTTAATATTAAATCATGTTCACACATAACATGTTTATCAAATGATTTTCCCTCATTACCCAATGCATTTGAGGGCTATAATGGACCCAGCTTTCACATAACATTAAATTTAAAATATGTCACAAGATCATAAAATAATTTATCAATTCATTATATAATAACCCACATAATGGAAATTTGTTTCATTTTATCATTTCATCAAAGAATAACCATTGGAAAAGAAATGGGTTTCATAAATATTTCATTATGACATAATTAACTCTTGGAAAATAAATACATTTTCATAGAACTCTCCCTAAATCAATAACATCATAAGTTATCTATAGAAATAAAGTGTATGGTATTGTAATATTATATCTTTAGTGAGGAATCTAAATCCTTAAAGAATGATTAAGTAGTTGAAAAATATCTTTACAAGATAATTTGAACCAATCATTGAGAACATGAGGAAAATATCATTTTCATTTGATAATTGTTTTACAGAAAATTCACATAATATTGAAAAAATAATTTTAATTGGAAATAATTATTGAAACCTATAATTTATTCATTAAATAAAATAACATACATGATGATTAGAAAACATTTTCAGGTCATATATGCTCAAAAAAGATTTATTTCACACTTTTGGAAGAAAGTCGTTTATAGCCAATTCAGAAAACACTATAAAAAAATACTTTTTAGTACATTAAAGTGAAATTAAAATATGGTTGAAAATTAAACTATGAAATTATTTCATCATATAATAAAATTATTTAAAACATATTAATGAACAGAAACATGGATTTTTTTTTGCTCAAAGAAGAAATAACATCAGTTTTTATTAAAAACCATTACTTGATCATGTTATGTACCAAAAGAATGAAAATTATATTAATAAATGGAGAATATAGGATTAAATAGAAGAGAATAATATATGTGGTTTTTATAGGATAAGGATCATATAATTTCCTTTGGTGTAAATTTAACATAAACAATCTTGAAAAGAAATGAGATTATGACCAAAACCCATACAAGTTTAGAAAACATTGAATAAAAACCCCATGAAACTAAGAACCTTATATGGATATTAAATCCCCATAATTACTATAAAATAATAATTGAATAAATTCATGGGTTTTATATAATCCACACAAAATAAATAATTTGTGAATATGGAACAAGTCCCATGGAGATAAAAGTGCGATGATAAATCCTTACCTCAAGTTTCATATTATTTATGAATGATTCAAACCTCTACTATAAAAAATATATATTTGTATTATATATATTATAACAAAATATTTATTTTTATAATATCATATATTATTTACTTATTAATATTTATCTATAATTTATTAACAATTATTTATTACAATCACTATTGTCGGTGATAATTGTTTTCTTTTTTCAGAAATGTTTCAGTTTATCAGTTCAAGTACTTTTACATTTATCTTGGTTCCATAATATATATAATATTAGTAATTTCTTAATTTTCCTTTTTATTCATTATAAAATCTGTAATAAGTATATATATAAAGTGGTGGTGTAAAATTAATTACATCACATTGTGGAGATGGTAATATGTATGTACACAAGAGTGATGTTTCTGCTTTTTTAATGGATCAAATAAAAGAATAATAAATAATAATTAAACTAAAAGTAATAATTATAATATCAATTATATAATATTAATTCATTAAATTTATCCTTATTACCATCCATGTAAAGAATAAATGAAAATTAAATCATACCACCTCGTGGAAGTTGTAGTCTACATGTACGTAAAAGAGGGGTTATAATTTTCCGATGGAGAGGAACATAAGAACATAGATAAAATATCATAATTTAATAAGAATACCTATTTCATAGATATAATATATAAACATTAAATAAATTGTTATAACCAACCATGACATATGGTGAAGGAAAATGAATCTTATTTTTATGTAGAGGCAGTAGTCCACAAATATGAATGAGCGATACTTTCATTTCCCATTTGATAGAAATAGAGGTAAATAATGGTTTTAAGATAATATTCATAAAATTATAGTATATTAATGAAACTAAATTAATTTTTTATATTTGATACAATATATTTATATAATTTATAAGAAGAAATAATCTCTGATAGAGTAGAGTTATATGATTACCACTTTTTTGAGAGACCACCTTTAGCATATACATTAATTCGTATTAGTAAGGACATAGGGTAATAATATAGATCTATGATAACTCGAAGTAATCCATAAAGGTATTAGTGTATATATTTTAAGATCTATAGTTCTCAAACACTGTGGATAAATGAGAATATGAGGTTCCCTTTTATAAGTGAGGAAAATGATACAATTGTAATTACCTAAATATTTAAATATATAATATATCATAATAATTTCATGTGGTATTAATGAAAAATATCAGACATAATAAGTTATAGGGTCTAATGGAATACAAAAAAACATAATTACACATGTTTTGGAGATGTTTTTGGCCTTATTTCCTAGTAAAATTAATTGAAACCCTTTTTAACATTAATAATTTTAACTTAAATTTTTACTAAGGAAATTTCATAATATGAAGATAAATAAACAGTGGATTGTAAAAAAATAAATTATGATTCAAAATTATTTATCCATTATTTCATATTAAAAACTATAGGTTCAAAAAATAGTAATTAATATAAGTAAAAATGCAAGACAAATAATTTTTTAGGATTGACCTCATTAAATTATAATAAATATTTTCTGAATGAAATCAACTAAGAATCTGATTTAAAAAACTTTTTTTGGTTAAATAACTAACAATGGAATGATTTTATACTCTTGGATTAGTTTAAAACTGAATTGATGATTCCAAACATACCATTAAATATAAATATACAAAGATAGTTTTCAATTTTGATTAAATATAATTTATGTTTATAAAAGTAAATCATGGGTTTCCAATTTTGAAATAAAGTAATAAAATAATTATTTTATTCCATAAAGATATATTTGTATGAGAAAAATGTTTTAAAAATTATTAATTCATTCTGGTATAATAACAATGTCATAAATGTGATTGTATTTAAAAAATTAGTATTTGTCACTATTGAATCAAGAATCAATCCTTCCAAAAAATAACTAGAAATTCAACTTAAGAATATTGTGACATGAATAGTTCAAAAAAATTATATACATTTATTCGTATATTGTTTATAAAATTTTGATAAAGTAACTATAACATTTATGCACAAAATGCAATAAGTTCCATTTCTGATAAAAATATAATTTTGAAGTATGAAATGAAATTATAGAAAAAATTAGTACTTGATTATAATTATTTAATAAATATGATTAATTATATGAAACCATCATAAATATTTCTTCATAATTAGGTTATTCATATACCAAACCCCCAATTTAATATATTCGTTATAATGGTCGCATTTAAATATTAATTTTTTATTTTATGTCATAATTTTATTATAGAAAAATGTTTCATGTGAAGAAAACTATCGTGAATACTATTATTTTAATCTATGTTTTTGAGGGGTAAAATTAACATATAAATTATATTAGTAATTGTTAAATAAAAAATAGAAAATAAATCTTAAGAAAGAATAATTTTGTCATTATCTATCATCCTCTAAATATGGTATTTCGACTGTTATTTTTCTTATTTATATATTTTTCATGAAATTGATATATTATTCATATGCGTTGATCCCATGTTCTTGAGAATATTATCAATGATATGGGATAAAGAATTTGTGATTTAAGATTGAACCAGTTCCTCTCAGATGTGGTATTCATTTTAAGAAGAAATATTTGAGAAGGTTGAAGTGAGTTTGGTTATTTTGTTGGATTTTGTAATCAGTACAGAAGTTGTAATTAATTTTACATATTATGTAAACTAAAGTTTTTTAAAAAGTTTAATTCTATTTGAATCAGTCCGAAGGTGTTTAGAAAAAGTCTATAATTATATTAAATAAGTGGAGGATTTTTATTAATATAATATATTTTGAGGTAATATATTCTGACCATAAGATATATCTACTCATGTAATATATTAGGGCATGTATATAATATATTATTTTATAGATAAGATATTTATTTTATAGATAATATATAATGATCTCATGTGATATTTACCACATGTAAGAAAATTAAGTTGTTTGTATGATATTTGTGTCTTATATAATGTTTGTCAATCACATAACATATTTGGCACAGTAAGATAATTTTTTTTAGTGTATTACCTCTTGAGTAGTGTAATATATTTTTTTTCATGTAAGAGATTATGTCATGAGACTTTTTATGGGTTATAATATACTATTACATGGCATACGATATTGGTACATTTTAAAAATTTGATTGTCAATTGCTCTCAAATTTTGCAGACTCCCAACCAAATTAAGATAATGGTCGGGAGCCTCCAAGGGATGATATTGATGGTTTATATTTCATTTAAACATTATCAATGGTTAATGGATTCAATATCATTAATGAAATTCATGTTGCCTACGAGAAGAATATTGATTCCACAAAATTAAGAAACACATTACAAAGCCGTATAAAGAGAAATCTCATAGATATATTGGTATTGTGATATAAAAATATAGGACAATATTACATTAACTATATATCTACATGATCTTATGAAATATTATTTCACATAGTTATTATATATCAATAGGTAAGGGAATTTTAGTTTTATTATCATAGAGAATGAAGATATAATTCTTCAAAGAATTGATATTGAAATTATTTTCAATACTTATGAAGACGAAATTCCAAAAAAATGTAGGAAAATGATTGGAATATTATTCACACATATATTTTAAGATATATTTATCAAATAAAAATAGGATTTATTGATATATCAACTGAAAAATAAGACCCAGAGTTTTGCCTATGATGTTTAAGGAGAGAGAGAGATAGATAAAGTTGAAGTTATTATTTCCATAAACATTGATGAAACATTATCATTATGAAGATGTAGATAATATTAGATTCATGTATTTTTGTGGACATAAATTAAAGAGAATTCATGATACTATGAAGTAATAGAAGAACAAGAATAAAATAGAACACCTAGAAACCTGACAACAACATATAAGAGGAATATATTTGCATTATTACCAAAACTATTGATCATAGTAAAGTGTGGGATTAACTTGTGAGTAGGATACACCAAATCATAGTCAGGAAACATAAAAAATTTATTTTCTAGTTTATACCCTTCATAGTGTACTGACAACTTTTTTCTAGTCGATATTGTTTTATTGGTGAGTTTTGAATCATACTTAGTGTTATCCATCTGTCATTGAGAGGTTAACCTTGAAAATTATTATGTTCCTTATACTAGTGTATTTCAGATGTGTGTGGAGAATAAAATATCACACATCCTAATAGGTGATTTTTTTTAATGAATAATCCATAAAAATAAATTAATATCATCGATTCAACCTATCCTTAATTTAATGATATCCCAAATATCCCAAATGTTTTTCCGTGTGTGGAATTAGATTTTTATATTACCTTTTTTGTGATAGTATTTTTGATGATTGTAGTTAGAATTATAGGTAATTAAATTTCCAATATTGTAAATAACCTCAGACTAGTAACCCATAGTTATTGGTTACATAATTACATTGGTAGAAGATACAAGAGATAATATGTTGAAGGACCATATAGTTTAGTATTATTCGTAAAATTGACACATACTTGAGTCTCATGTTACATTTGAAAACATAAATTAAAACATAGTAAAATTAAATATTATGCATTGTTGAACTCATTCAATGATTCCTTCTTTATATCCCAAGGATGTGAAAAAAATAAGGGTGATCTCCAATTCTCACTAATGGTTATATACAGTGGAATCTATCATGAATCAATAAAACCAAAATAGTATGATATGGTAAATAACTAAAAATATATTTTATTTAATCAATAAATTGAACATGAAGAATAATATGATATGAATAAATAATGATCAAATAATGAAATATAAATAATCAATTGATCTTGAAGCTAATATATATAGAATATCAATGTATTAAATCTCATTGATAATAATAACTGAATTTTCAATTAAGAAAACACTTAATATTGGATGTTAGGGTCCTAAACATCACAATATATATACCATCAAGACACCATACTAATAATGTTTAACTATGGGTACATCAAGAACCTATTTAATAATAGCTTAATGATTTTTATCATCTTAACTGTCAATGCATCGACATGATATATAATTACTTTCCCCACCTATAAATACATGTCTTATGAAATACTCATATATTTAATGATTGATTCAATTCCTAAAAAATATTCATTATCAACAAATATCCATATTGAGAAGAGAATAAAAATTAAAAAATATTTCCCCATTAAATAAAATAACATTAAAAATTGGAAATCATACAAAACAATGGTATAATATTTATGTGATAATCATATACATGATAAAAAATGATCTTTATATTTAAAATAAATGTAACATCTAGTGATCAAAAGAAAATTAATTCTTTAAGAGAAAGTTATTGATTAAAAAAATTATCAAGAATGGTTACTACAATACTTTTTTGGGTCAAAATGATAATAAACTGTTATGATAAAGAATAGGTATAGTATTATTAAAACATATCCCCATTAGATTATAGTTAAACTTAAGGTTTTTTTCATCAAAATATATAAATATAATAAGAATATAAATAAATCATTGTTTAGGGGAGTACACATTTAACATTAAAAAACACATTTAGAAACTAGAAATTTCAAGAATTTTATGGAAGATATTTTTTTAAATTAATATTTTAAAATTGAAAATAAATATTCAAAAAATTACTATTAATTAAGGTAGTAATATTTCATTCTTACCGAGTACCTTAAAATAATGATTCCTTTCACATTCTCGATAAAAATTAAAAAAGTACCTTGTTTGAAAAAATAAAACGAAGATTCATTTTAAACTATTAATAAAAAATTCAATCATAGGTAAGAAATAATTTAATAAATCATTTAATAATATTAAAAATATTTACAAAAACATTATAAGGAAAATATGGATATGGAATAAAGTCATTCATGAATGAAAAGAGAAATAAAGTTTCATTTTCTTAAAAAAATACCATTAATTTTAAGTACTGAAGAGTGTAAAATAGAAGTATTAATTGAAACATTCATTCAAAACTAGAGTAGAATAAACTTAAATGGTTTTACTTTGCAATTATCAAGTAATTTACTTCAATGGAAAATCGAAAATAATAAATTTACATTATAATGAAATTGAAGCATAAACCATAACCTCTTTGGTAACTTTTCAATCATAACTTATATAAAAAAATTACATAAAATGAATAATTAAAAAACATGAAAATAAAAATATTCATGATATAAAATATAAATGGGGTAATAGATACACCTCATAAAAAATTGGTTCATAATACCATATTTTTCTCAATTGAGTGGAAATTGAGAAGAAATCTCTTATAACTATCATACCATTGACGTGAGAATTAATCAATGGAATTATTATGAATATCAAATGAAAATAAATATAGAACATATGGAAATTAAATATATAATAATAAACTTATATTTTACACATTATATTATAATATCAAAAATAGTTCTGTAATATAACCCAATGAATAGAAACTGAGTTAAGAAATTCCTTACCGGATGGTAAATTTTAATTAAAATCCCCTTAGATTAAATAATTTGAATTAAAAAATAAATTTACGTTAATTATGAATAAATCATGATATAATATTTAAAATTTTCAATATATTAAACATATTAAATTTAATAGTTTTATAATAAGAAATATGTCTCAATAAAATAAAAATTGAGTGAAAATATCTTGCCTCACGATTCCATTTAGTTGAACATTATTTAACCACATATATAATGACTTTATGAATGTTATTAATTTATTAAATAAACATAAAGATATTTATTATATCATATATTATACTCTTATAACATCTCAACACCATTTTCTTAAGAATATTTCATTATTTCCTTTGTGTCGGGTGTTAATAACTTTGTTTCTTAATGTATACTTGTCGTAGAAGTTTCAGTTCTTATGCTTATGATATAGTTAAATAATTTATATATTTATATTAATGTTATAAATATAATAATTTTTCATTATATTCATTTTTATTTCATTATTAAAAAACTTACATGGAAAATTGAATCGCATCGTTTCATGGAGATGATAGGTCATACGAATGCAAGAGTGACGACATATTTCACTTAATGAGTGAAAGGGTAAATAAGTGGTTGATATAATAATTTAAAAAATTAGTATAAATTAATATATATCATATATGTTCACGATATCCATCATTATTACAACACATGTGATTTGGTGGTGAAAAAAAATTACATCGGTACTCAAGGTGGTAGTTTGTAGTACACACGGGTGATGCATTTTTTTCTCAATTGATTTAGGAGAAGATGCATAAATATTATGTAATTAACATAATAAAATATAAATATATGTAATATAATGGTGTCTTTTTATTTGAGTAACTATGAAATAATTTATGGATTAAAAAAATTAGTAAAAAAAAAGAGCTCAGTGAAGATGATTACTTTCTCTTAGAGACACCTCCTTTTGATATCTTATTATGGACCCTATGATTGGTCATTAGTGAATACTGTAACCTGTAGAATAAAGATAATTATGTTTGGGAGTGAATATTATTGTTTTTTCTCATTATAAATGGTTTATTTAGTGTCAATAAGTGGGGGGGGGGGATTTTCACTTTTACAAGTAGAGGAGGGGACCATCTTGGAAACCTCATGGAAATTTCCCAAAAGAATATAAAATGATGAATTCATTACCATTAAAAATGATTCAAAATAACCTTATATTTTATATTGGGGTAAGATAAGGTAATAATATTACTATATAATATTTTTTTACAATTTTAATTGGATATATTACACTTATAATTTCGTTTAACCCCACACCCATGATATACTCGTCTTTACCTTAAGAAGAGTAATTGATTTATACTGATTTTACTATTCATTATAAAAAAATAAGACCTTATTAAAAAATATTTATTATTATTAATAAAAATATTTAATCCATATTATTATAATAAATTTAGATAATAAGAAAATATTAATTTAAAAATTAACCAGCAAAATGTGTCGAAAAGCAGTTTTTCAAGAAATATGTTTTCTAAGAAAAATATGTTCCAACAGTAACATTACGACGAGTGATAATAATTATAAGGATTTGAATTCATATATATATATATAATATATAAATTTCCTTCTAATATTTCCTTATTATTTTTTATCTTAATTAAGTAAAATGGAATAACTTTACCCAATTAAAAATTGTTTTCATAAAAATTTGTTTTTAAGCCAATAAATAAAATTATACCCAAATATGGTATTAAAGTGATTAAAATGTAGTTAATTATATTAAATATAACTAAATAATACATATTTTATTTTTAAATAAAATTTAAATCATAATGGTCCTTTAAATTACTTAATTTATTTAAAAGTAGTGATAATTTTACGAAAAGAGGTATTTTCACTATTCACGAAAAATCAATTTTTTTTTAGAAAAAACCAAAAATTTCACCCTAGGTTAATTTTTGTATGCTTATTTTAAAATTTATATTATCTTTATAAAATAAAATTACATCAATTGGTATATATTAATTTTAATTCCCAAACATAATATGAAAAATAAACACATTTTTTAAGAAAATGTATTTTTAAAGAAAAAAATTATTTTATAGAGAAATATATACTCATTTATAAATTAAATATGTAAAACATTTATAATTATCTTATTAATGTGATTAATAAAATTTATTCCAAAATAATTAATGGCTATTTCATAGGAGTTACATCAAATAATAATATTCAATAGTATATAACAGTTTACTTAAATGTTAGTGACATGTGTCATTTACATTATTAGGCACAATGTTTTTATTTTAAAATATTTTGGTGTTAAATTCTGTCCAAAATCAATAAATTTTACCCTCTCTATTTGATATTTTCAATAAAATTAATGTTTTGATGTTTGAAAATTCCATTATGAAATACCCACACCATAAAAAGTTTTAATAAAACTTCCTCTTAATAAGAAAGAAAGGTTTGTATAAAGGTCCTTTAGAATAATAAATAACTAGGTTTCCTAGTTTGAAATAATTAGTGGGACATTTTAGAAAAGGGTAAATAATTTTGGAGAGGGATATAAATCATTGATTGCATAAAAATAAATGGTCATGAGAATGTTAAAAATCAAAAACCCATAAACTAATGAGGTGTGAAAAAATAATTGATTTATCGAAAATGAAGTATTATGTATAATTTTTTTATTTCAAGATCCCTTTTCCTAAATTTTAGGGATTAAATTACAATCAAGATAGAGAACACCAAAAATATATGTACTTGGAAATATGTTTTATTCTATAAGCTTACTTTCATACTTTGGTTATACCTAGGTCAATTTCAAATTCATTTCTTATATTGTGAAATGAATATCAAAGATGATTTTTTAGGACTGAAGAAATAAATTTAACTTTTATTGGATCATAATATCTATAAAAGAGTGAAACATATTTTCATCTTCCTCTAAATATTTAGCAAAAAAAAAAAGGTTAGCAGAAGTTATCAAATATAATTCATTAATCTCTAACCTAAATAGTAACACCCAAAGGTAAGCTTAATATTTATTTTTCCAATAGTTTACTTAAAAATTATTTCATATTAGCCATAATGTCACATATTCCATTGGTATAAATTTCACCCTTGTTTTCCGTTAGTTGTGGGTTTAAGCTGCATGGCCTTTCTAGATGTGATAGGTTTTCACCATGCACATGAGTTGAAATTTTTATAAAACATTATTAATATAAATCCTATAAAATCTACAAAAATATGATGAACATCCTCAAAAATAACATTAGTCATCAAATCACTTTCATTAACCATAACGATTTTCTATAAGACTTATTTATTCCATGAAGTCAAAAAATCTTAATTTACTATTATTACATTAACATCAATTATTATATTAACCCTAAAGGTTTTTAATACCATTAAACATATGAATAGATAATTCTTCATCAAATAATATTTACTGTTCAAACTAAGTGTTATATATACCTCAATAAAACGATACATCTCCCAAAATTTCATTATTACCTAAAAATTCCTTCACCTAATAACATAAAAGGTGTGCTTAAAAATTTTAACTTATAATCAAACATAAACTCATAAACTCATGATAGTATCCATAATTATTATGATAATATTTTATGAATACATATATTCCTTAATAAAAATTAACACAATATTAATATATTATATGATTCTTATAACTAAAATACTAATGATAAAAATATTTCTATTATTTAATTATAGAATACCAATACATAAATACTTCAAAACTTTACATAAACATTGGACATTCCAATATCTTAGAGTTAACCATTATAGTAGGTAATTGAAATGAATAATTCCTAGGTTCCCCACATTCATGAAAATAAACTATAAGTGGATTTCTAGGATTAAATTTATTTCAATACATTGAACTCCTTACTTTTCCTTGAGAATTCAGTGTACTATTAACTTCTTTTCCACAAATAAAACTTTTTCCATTTCCATTGATACATTATTATGGGTTTTAATTTCCACATTTTATACATTAATTAAGGAAATAATTCTTTCCTATATGATCTCCACTAATTGATATTTTAGCGGACTCCATCCCTCAATTATTTGGTGAGTCCATGAATAAGTTAAGGTATATGTTGTTAATAATATATCAGGATAACTGATTAAGAATAATGTAGATATGATTCTCCCATTTATAATTCCATATTTTTTTTATAATCAGCACATTTTCTATAATATTCAGTATTAATACTATTCAATCTGGTTCTAGCCATTGACTAAAACAAAAATACATAGTGCGGGAAACAATAACCCTAGTGTAAAACTATATAATAATTTTTATGATATCCAAATCAAGAAACCAACATTTAAATATAGGAAATATTATTTTTAACATAGTTCATTCATTTTCATCATCTATTCAAATACATCATGATGGTTAATAATGAAAATGTGAATTATCCCATGTACATCCCCTGGGAGTGTCAAACCAGGTGTGAAACATTGTCACACACCAAGAAATTACCATGTCAAATCCAAATATTACCTTGTAATAGTTATAATCTCTAGGTACAACTATTATAAAGGGATATCCACTTGTAGTATCTATAAATGGATTTATTTCTTTTAAACCTACATAATCACTAGCTAACAAAAACATTAGGACGTTATCTTACGATTAGAATTATCATAAAAGTCAATCATAGGGATATATCCACTAATTTATTTATGTAAATATAGATCCCATGGTTTCTAAAAAACCTTCTCTGATACCAACTATAAAGACCTAAACATTAGTATCCCAGATTCAGTGGTTACATTATTACATTGATGCAACATACAAGCAATTTCATATCAAAAGAAAAAATAGTTTAGTAGCCTTTGTAAAATAGATACACAGTTGAGTCTTACATTATATTTGACAACATAGATTTAAACATAGTGAAATTAAGTATTCTAAATCATTTAAATCATTAAAATATTCCTTCTTCATATCTTGGGGAAGGAAAATAAAATAAGGGTGATAAAAAATACCCAATATGGTTTATGTATAATGGAAGCGATAATAAATCCATAAAGCATAAACTATATGTAAAAGTAAATAACTAAAAACAAATTACAATAAATCAATAACATTATCATGAAGAATAATATATAAATAATAAATAATGATAAAATTATTCCATAAAATAGTAATATAATCTTAATGTTAAGATTTGGATAGTATCAATGTAGTAATATCATGGAAAATAATAACTGAATTATCAATGAAGTGAATTATTAATATTTGATATCATCATTTTATACATCATGATATCTATAATATTAAAACCTTTTTCCACTATAGTATAACTATTGGTAGGTATATCACAAAACCCCATTTAATTATAGCCTATAGATTTGTCTCAGGAGACCCATCGATGAATCATGGGGCTATAGAACTTCTGGTCTCACCCATCACTATATTTCCAAAAATATCATAATATATAAAATGATCTATTTAATTCATAAATAATATTTTACATCAATAAATATCTATATTGAGTAAAGAATATATATTTTTAATTATTTTACCATTCAGCCAGATAACATTAAAAATAAAAAGCATATATAAAAATGGTATATACTTTAGGAAATAATCTTATCCATGATATGATGAATATGGATATTTAAGAAAAATTTAGCATCTAATGATCAAAATAAATTTACGGTTTCAAGATAATGTTAATGATTACAAAATTAATCAAGAAATAGAATGTAACTCAATTACTTTGTCAAACTAATCATAAAACATAAAGAGAAATAATAAGTATGGTATCATTACAAAATATACCTATTATAATATATGTAAAATAAATATTTTTTTACCATTTATGAATATAAATTACATAAGATGATTATTAAAAGATTCTTGAGGAAAAGACCAATTTCTCTTGGAAAAATAGTTTTAAAAACTACATATTTCCAAAATTTTAGGAATTTTTTTAATTAAATATATCCTCATAAACTTGTAATAGATGCTTCATAAAATTAGTGGAAATTATTTTGGGAATATATTGTTCATTCCGATTAAATTACAACAATTATTTTCTTATCTTTTTTGGTAAAAATTCAAAAAATACATTTTAAGGAAAACGTAACAATAATACTTTTAAACCGTTTTGAAAAAATTAAAACATGGGTAAATATTTACATAATAAATAATTTTTGAATATTATAAATATTAGTTAAATTTTTTTATGGAAAATATATATATTGATGAAAATAATTTTCAACTAAAAAGAGAAATACATTTTCCTTTTGTTAAAAACACTTCCTCAAACATTTTATTTTCCAAAGAGGAGAAAATGGTACTATTACATGAAAATTTTAGTAATAACCATATTAGAGTAAAATTAAATTGTTTTATTATAAAATTATCAAATAATTTCCTTTAATGGAATTTCAATCATAAACTCTTCTAATTAAAAAGAGATTGAATTATAAAATCTTACAGATTTTTTAACTTTTAAATCATAACCCCCATGAAATAAATAACTTCAATTGAAACATTAAATTCCATTAATATAAACATATTCATGATATTACATAACATAGGGGTTTTATATACACATCATAAAAATAAATAGGTTCATTATACAAATATATCTGAATTTTAGTAGAAATTGAGATGAAATCTCTTATAAAGGTAATACTGTTGAAGTGAGAATTAATCAATGGATTGATTTTTTGTATAAAAAAATCCTCATAAAAAAATTATAAATACGTAATCCAATAGTCAATATACATTTCAAAAAGAATTATATAATATCAAATAAAATGTAGAAGTAATATAACCCAATGAAACAAAATTGATTTATGAAATTTCTTACAACTTGGTAAATTTCATATAAAATCCACTTGGGTGAACTAATTTGAATTTGAACATCCAATACCATTAATTTTGAATTATTAATGATAAAATATGTAAAATTTACATTAAATAATTTATTTAAAATTTTACCTGTTCATAATAAAAAATATGTCTCAATGGAATTAAAATTAAGAAGAAATCCCATATATCGCGCTCACAATTAGTTGAGCCTACTTTAAACTCTTGTATAATGTTTTTAAGAATTTTATTAATGTATAAAAGAATGATATTAATTTTTATAATATCATATAAGATCCTCATATAACATCTCACCTTCTTTTCATTAATAATATTTCATTATTACAATTGTTTGGGGTGTTAACTGCTTCGTTTTCTCAAGCATATTTTATTATGGATGATTCAATTTTTCTATATATGATATTGTTACAGCATCTCCATAATGATATTAATTTTATAAATATAATATTTATTCAATTATTAAATATTTGTAATCATTTTTAAATGTTATACATGGAAAATGAATAACGTCGCTTCATGGAGGTGGTTGACCATATATACGGATGAGAGAAGATATACTCCCTTAATGGGTTAATGGGTTTGTAAGTAGATGATATATAAATATTAAAGAATTAATATGATGTCTTATGGATCTTATATATTCATTATTTGAATTAATATTACTATCCATTTCATTCAGTGGCTGAAAACAAATTACATCGATTTTTAAGGTGGTTGTCCATCTGACTGAAGAGCGATGGATTTTGTTTCTCATTTTATAGAGGAGGATATGGATAAATATTATTCCACCAACATAATGACTTATCATAATATGGTATATAATAGTTTAATTTTATAGGAGTTTTTATGTCATAATTTATTGGGTAAAAAGTATAAGTAAAAAAGTAAGATCTCTTTGAAGAAGATTTCCTTCACTTAGAGAAACCACCTTTGGATATCTTACAAAAGACCCTAGGATTGGCCTTTTGTGAAGAAAAAAACCTGTATAATGTGGAAAATGATATTTAGGAGATTGTTTTGGAATGTATTTTTTATGATAAATAGATTAATATGTGTGAATAAGTGAGGGTAGGAGGTTCCCTTTTATATGTGGGGATTGGACCTTCTCGGAAACCAGGTGTAAATTTTCCAAAAGAAGGAAAATTGATAAAGTTATTTCCAAGAAAAATGCATCTAAATGACCTTATATTATAATTTGGGATAGTTTGAGGTTTAAATATATCCATAAAGTAATAGTTTTATTTGTTTAATTGGATATCATGCCCTTATCGTTTAGTTGAACCCCCTCCCCCACCCCACCCCCTAGTAAACCCGTTTTAACATTAACTAGGGTAATTAATGTTTATTATGTCCATTATTCATTATGAAAAAATAAATTTCCCTTATTAACTTATTTTAGATATTATGAATACAAATATTGGTTCCTTTTTATAAAATTCAATTCATGGAAATGGAAAAAATTAATTTTAAAATGAGCCTGTAAAACCAAGGGAAAAATGGTTTTCAAGAAATGTTTTTGTCTTGCATGATATAATCATACAATAACTCTTTCAATATTTATAATTATTATTTTTATTTAAATTAATATATTTGGATATATATAATCCACAAATTTTAATTAAATATTTCATTAGTGGTGGTTATTTTAATTAGTTAAAATAGAGGAAGATTACATACTTAGAAACTGTATTAAGACAAATGTGTTTTAAGACTAATACAAAACATATATAAAAATACGGTATAAAAATGATTGAAATTTAATTCATTAGATTAAATTAAACTAAATTATACTTATTTTAATTTTAAATAAAATTCAAATCATAATGGGAACTTTAAATTATTAATTTTGTTGAAAAGAAATGACAGTTTTACAAAAGATGTATTTTTAATATGTCACTAAAAAATATCTCTTTTTATAAAAATACCAAAACGTCACCCTAATATATTTTTGATATTATGATTTAAAATATGATATTTGTTTATAAAATAAAATATCCCAATTTTTTTTGAATTATTTTTAATAAAAAAATTATATGTAATGTAAACCTTTCTATGAAAGTTTATTTTTGAAGCGTAAAATGATTTTATTGAGAGTTAAGTACTTATTTATGAATACATTATATAAAAACATTACACATATTTTCATAATTTTATAAAAAAAAGTTCATTCCAGCTAATATAGTATCTGGGTTATAATGGTTACATTGAATAATAATATTTTAATAATATAATCACAGTTTTCTTAAAACTTGATGTTGTGTGTCATGTACAATGTCAAACACAATGTTCTTTTTTTAAAATATCAAGGTGTTATAAGAATTTATTATTTTATCAATTGTACAATGTGAATTTAGTAAATATAAATGGTATTTTTAAATTATATTGGAAAATGTTTCATTTATGGATAGAAAAAATGTTTACATACCTTATTTTTATCAGTTGTGTTGTTACAGAGCTACAACTTATGGATTTCACCCATGTGATAAAGGTAACTCCATAAAAATTCTATAAAATATAAATATAGAAAATAATTATAATTCTATAAAATTTATTTTATCTTCTATGTTAGAGAGTGAATTTATGGAAGTAAAAGGAATCAAAACAATTAAGGGAATTTGGAAGAAACTGGATAATATATATTAAGTAAATACTAAAGTGATGTTGGAAATGTTTCATGTTTTGAGACATAAATATGAATATAATTAGATGCTTGATTATGAGACAATTTAAAGAATATTTACCCAATTAAATGAATTAGTGATCATGATGAGAGGTTTTGGTGATAAGTTAGAACATTCTTCAATAATAGAAAACATCTTGTGCATCCATCTTGTAATATTTGATGATAAAACCTCTATTATTAATGATAAAGACCTAGTTGATATCCCAAATGATGAATTAATTAGTATTATAGAATCTTATAATATGATAAAAGGTATTTTTTAAGAATAATGGAATGTGACTAATGGAAATATCTTTTAAAGAAACAAAACCTAGGAATATATAAAAGATTATTGTGGAAGGTGAAGATACAAAAGGTTAAGATTTTGATGAAGATTTTAATTATAGGTTTAAAAAATTCAGGTCACTTATATCAAGAAAATTATATTATTTAAAAAATGTATAAAATGAAAATACTCCTTTAATGTGTTCTAATATGGATTTATTAGGTTTTTTTATAGAAAACATCCCAAATGAAAAGGTTTAAAAATACAGTGATGAAAATTAAGATGAAAATACATGAATATTATTAAAGAATAATGAACAAAATCATAAAAAGATAAGGTTAATAAGTTACCAATATTGAAAAGATGAAACATATTTTATAAATAAAGTAAAGGTAGTGGTGATAGTGGTTAAGTTGGGTTATCTGGTTATGAAGACAGTGAGAAATTATTTATTTCAAAAATTAATGATAACAATGTTTCTAGTGAAGATTTTTTTTAAATTGATGAAATGTAAACTGAAATTTAGTTAATGATGAAGATATATTTAAAATAATATCTCTGATGTATCTCTAAACTTGATAAATAAATTCTAATGTTTAAGAGGAATGATCTAGCATTAATTAGTAAAGAATCATTTTTTACTAAAGAAAAGTAGAAATCACAATATAATATTGATGATTTAAAGAATTGTATCTCTTATAAAAAGACTATTGAAATCAATATGTAATAATTTTTAATGTATAATATAATATGGTTTACAATTTTTGATAAAAATTGTTCAGAATAGATGATTAAATGAATAAGAGTATATCCAACATTCAAAATACTATTTCAGAAGTAAAATAATGTTCTATAAATAATGAGGATCAAGAATACCAATGAAAATAATCCTCAATATAATTAAGTAATTCTATAATATTGGTGAAGATTCAAAGAAGAAGAAACAAGTCATGATTTTTTAGTAAAATATCGTGATGGTCAAATCTCTCGAAAATCTTGGGACACCAAGTCAAAACAAAAAACTACTAATAATAATACCTGTAAAAATATGAGGATACATAAAATAGGAATAATAATTTTTTCAGGAGGTCATTATCATTTTATCTCTCATAAGGATCCAATATTTGTGAAAAATGTTGAAAAAATGACATGTGGCATATTTTAGAATGTATATTATATATAAAGAATCATATTGTTTATATGGATTCTTCAGTTACAATAGATGATTTTAGAGTATGAATATGATTTTCTCATTTAATTAAAAATAAAAAAACATGAATGGAAGGCTAAATAGACATGTTTTTAGTGGGATTCATTCCCTTCAAAATATTAAATAATAGAAATAGATTAAATATTATAGATAGATTGCTGTGAATAGGTTTGATGCCCTTCAAGAAATAAATGGAATATGTGATCTTCCTAGTAAAAAAATTAAATAATTTTCATTATAACATTCCCCAAAAAAATTTATTTTAAATACAAAACATCCTCAAGAGAAGAATATAAAAGGGAAAGAAAAATATTTGGTTAGTGAATTTTAACTCAAAGAATCCAAATGGGAATTTCTATTGATAATGTGTTATGGATGTTCCACTCACATGACATGAGACAATATTATTTTGAAATATGTTGAAAAGGTTAATGAAGGATTTGATACATTTGGAAATTATTGGTAAATAAATATTTATATGGTTGGTTTAATTATTATTGAGTAGGAAAAGAAAAAAAATCCCAGAACACAATTTATGTTGAGGGATTGAAACACAATCATTTAATTATTTTCTTGATTTGTGATGAAATAAAAGAAGTGGTTTTTAAAAATGTTTTATAATTGGTTATGAACCATGATGATGGATGTTTAGTGACATGAGGAAATTGAATTATAGGAAATTTCATTCAATTTTATGATGCTAGAATCCATTATATATATGTATAAAAGTATTTCATCAATAGTGGAATAAATGTTTTATCCATCATGGAAAAAGGAATAAGAATAAAATCACTCAAGGAGAAAATGATCTTGATATTCAATTACTAAAATAAATGATATTTTATGTTAGGAAAAGTCCAAAACAGGAAAATTGTTAACTCCTAAAATAAGAAGTAGTAGATTCACTATACTTAGCATTTAGATATCGTTTATTCATATGTGTGTGGGTTTATTAGTAAGAAATAAAAAATTGGAGATAATTATTTTATTAAATTAATTTATTACTTCATAAAAAAATGTTTGAGGCATTTAGAATGGTTAACAGATTTCAAACATGTGTAGAAAAGGAGCAGTTTTTCGGTAAATAGTTTCTCATGTGATAATGAAATTGAGTTGATTAAAATAGAAGTTTTTATAGAGAGTCATAGAATCTTATAAGAACTTATTTCACAAAAAACAATAATTGTTTTTTTCTAAATTGAAAAATAGAATTTCAGTAGATATGACTCGAAAAATAGAGGTTATTCATGATACTTCTTGTTATTTTTGGAGACATCCTACTGAAGCAAGGGTACATTTTAAAAATATGTGTTTTTATAGGATAATTTTATACATGTACATATATGAGATGAAATATAAAATATCTCCAAGTATGAAGTATTTTCATGTTATTAATAACCCATGTGTTATCAATGTAAAAGTGGAAAATCTAGACATTTTTAAAATTAAGGTGTTGATGGGATATTCTTTGGATAAAATCCAAATGGTTGATGTATCCACTATTATAAAAATGGAATAGGAAATATAATTTATGATTATCATATACCATTAAATGATATATGTTCTTCATCATGATGTAAGTTCCAAAAGTGCTGTTGATGTTGTTTTTGTTAAGAAATCAGAATAATATTAAAAAAAGATGAATTTGTTCATACAAGGCTTAGATAGAAATTTCTATCCATAACAGCATTATATATCAATGATAACAAGTATAAACTTGGATTAATTTGAGTAAAACAACTCAAAATTTATTTTCTTCATAGGATAAAACTAAATATATTGAAAAATGAGTGAATACTCATGATTTCACTGATTCTTGGAATGGGGAAATATCAAATATAGAGGTGAATGAAATATGGAATATATTACCCAAGCCAAATGTGAAGAAATTAATAAATATATATTATATATTTCAAAACAGATTAAATAAAATAGGTGATGTGGTAATAAGTAATTAACGATTAGTGTGAAATGAGAATTCACATATTAAAGGAGTAAAATTTGATGAAAACCTTTATGCAATTTCAAATCACGAGTCAATAAGAATATTTCTTCTACTGTAGCTCAAAGATAATACATGGTTTTTAGGTGGATTTTATGTCTTCCTTCCTTAGTATTGAATTGTAATAGGAGGTATATATTGGAAAAATGTGTATTTTATATCATATAGAAGATTTGTAATATGTTTTTTGGTTAAATATGGATTTATATGGGACAAAACAAGTTATATGATCATTGTATTCCAAAATAGAAACCTACTTGAATATGTTGAATTTATGGAAGGGAAGTCTGGACAACAATATTTAAATTAAATATTAAAAATAGGTATCTATCATTATTTTTTGTAGATGGCATAAATTGTTATATAAATGATAGAGATTTTTTTTGAGAATATTTCAATGGATATGAAGAAATTATTTCAATTTTTCATTATAGGAGACATGTAGAACTTTTTTGGCCTATAAATTTCTCTATAGAAAGATGAAATTTTTAATTACCAAGGGATGTATGCTTGGGAACTCTTGAAAATTTTCATCATAGTGGTTTTAAATCATATTTTAAACCAATTTCTATAAAAAAATTCCAAATATTTCTAGGTAAATGAAGTTAATCCAAGGTAGTTTATGAAACTTATTAGATGTCTTTTATACTTAATATCTTTATTCCCATATTTGGTAAATTTTATTACCCTTTTCTATTGGAATAAATGTTATTATAAAGAACCCCATTTTATTATTGGGATGCATATTCTTAGGTATATAAATCCTTAATCGATTTTGGAGTGATATATGATACTAATGGGAAGAAAGATCTTTTCAGTTACACATATGAAAATTGGGTTAGTTGTGTTTATGGTTAGAGGCCCTCATATAGCAGATCATTCTTCCATATAGAGAGTTGTGTTGGTTTTCATGCAAAGCAGATAATTGTAGTCACCTTATACACTTATGAGAAAAACTATGTGGCTGATACCCATGCCAAAAATCAACTTATATAGATTTGGACGTAGTTGTATAATCTAAAGGATGAAGTAAAATATCCAACAAAATTTAGTTGTGATAAGTAAATATCTATCAATATATCAAATAATCACGTTCAACATTAAAGATGTAAAATTTTTTATTTCAAATATCTATTCATTAAGGATCTTACAGAAAGAAATAAATTGAAGTTAGATTTGTTTCTTATGATGGAGAAAACATTATCAAAGGTTTTATTTTAGAATGTGTGGTTAATTTGTGGAGTTCAACCTCACCGTACTCAATGAGAAATTAAGGTTTTCATGTCCCCTCTACAATATATTCTTTGGTTATTATTGTCAATGGGGGGGATTTAAAACATAAATATTCATCTATATTTATCTTCCATTTTTTAAAGGTGGACAATATTTATAGGCGAGGTATCCATTAATATATGTTTTTGTTAATGGGGGTATATATTTAAATACAATTATGAAAATGACCAATCTATGATTTCATCACAGTTAATGTGTGGATTTTTTTCAGAAGTGACGAAATAAATATATATTCAACAGGATCCTTAAATAGATATGTTAATATTATGGATATATTTTCTATATGGATTATGTATTTATTTAGAATAGTTGATAATATGATATGGTGATGAAGTGTTTATTAAAAAAGTGATGGCCTCTAATCATAAACAAATACATTTGATTGGTGCTCGGATACAAAGGTCCATGACCATATTATATAAATTTATATTTATATGTTTTTATGATATACAAATACATATGATTATTATAAGTGGATAGAGAAGGGTATAATAGTTTTATTATCCTAGAGAAGAAAGATCAGAGTCTTTGGGGAATTCAAATTCAAATTATTTGGGATAATTATTAATATTGAATCTTAAAATGTAATGAAGAATTTTTTTCCATATTAGTCATGCTTATCCAAGGTTAAATATTCATTGATGTAGAATAAGATTTTTTGACATATGGACTATTAAAACAAGATAATGATAGTTGGTCATGAAATTCATTGAGATAGATAGGTGAAGGTGTTGATTCCATAATAGTTAAAAAACCATTCTCACAATGAATTTTCAGAGAGAGGTGGTTTTAAATAAATTTTTGCATCCAAATTGATGAGAGATCATTCGACTATATATGAATAGATTAAGAAGAAGAATATTAATTGAACACACATATTAACTTGATAATAGTCTTTCAGAGGAAAAAATATCAGTTGTCACCGAAACAATTGATAATTATAATGCAAGGGATTCAATTGTGTGTTTTATTCACAAAAAAAACATTTCATAGACATTTAATGGAATTTATCAAGGCTTTATTATGCTTGTTGTTGTCACAAGTGTATTTTAGTGGGAAGGGTGGTCTTAGTGAGTTCTAAATCACACCAATGATTAGCCTTCTCAAATTTAGAGGTGAAATATGTAAATTGATATGATCCTTATGTTATTTAGTGTTAGATGTGTATGAGTATAAAAATATCACAAATCCAGAAGGTCATGACGGTTATTTGAAAACAAACATATAAAAAATTTAATATCATTGATTAACCCATCCCCTTAGGGATCTCATAAGGATCTTGTAGGTGGTTCCCAAATATACCTTAATTATTAACATTTTAAGGAATAATAATGTGAACATATTTATAATCCATGTATCGTAATACTTTTTAATGAATAATTATTATTTATAAAAGATGGTTTTATAAAATCCATTGTAATTAATTCATGATAATTTATATACTGATATTTTTATTTGATAACTACAATACCACTATATATAGTTTTATTTTCATAAGGTAATTTTAACATTTATTGTTTCACTAGAATATAATTGTTAACATAGTATTTGTAACATCCTAACCTAAACCAATGAGTCTGAGCTAGAATGCGACATAACATCACTCACACCTCTCCATATGAAAGAGTTTTCTGACTAGAAATGAGGGTCTAAGTCCATCACTGGGGAGACTATACCCTCAGTATCATTTTATTGGATCAATAATAAATAAATACCATATAATAAATAATGAGAGTAATCCTGAGAAAAGTAAATGAGATACATGTAATTCAAATAAAAAAACACCAAATGCGGAAAGCCTACCTAGAATTAATAAAACAGAATATAAATAAAAGGACCGTAGAGTCCTCTAGTGTATGCCCTAGTCCGCCTCATCTCTATGCTCCACCTGCTTAGCCATCCACCACAGGGCCCCTGCTATTCACTTGGTCTCTCATGAAATATATAAGCACATCGAGATTCCAGAGTTGGGTGTGAGTAAAATACCCCACATGACACCAGTAATTCATCCTTAATCCGAT
This sequence comes from Viscum album, assembly GCA_963277665.1. Taxonomy (NCBI): domain Eukaryota; kingdom Viridiplantae; phylum Streptophyta; class Magnoliopsida; order Santalales; family Viscaceae; genus Viscum; species Viscum album. Next base: position 1,007,172,817 of record OY728152.1, on the reverse strand, counting down.
GATCTCAGGTATACATGTTTATTATAAACTAATAACTTATAGAAGAATAACATAAACATACGATCCAAAACCAAGCAATAGAGAACTAATGAAGCTTCCATAACCCTTAGTTTCTCTTACATCAGATCCATCCCAGAAGATAAATAAATGATTCAAAATAAGAAAACTAACCCTTATAAAACATCCTCACGGTGTTCTGGAGGTCAAAAATGGTGTCATATATCCCTCAAGAGGACCATGCCACTCGGATTTTCTAGAAGAGAATAACTAGTACTCACATCGGTCGGGCTATCTCATGGTGAATAGTTCTTGGCATCAAGGCTACCTTGAGCACACCCTTGGAACTCCACCATGACTACCTCATACCTCCAAACTATTCTTTGGCCCCTTATCACAATCATTGAAATCAAGCATTCTCCCCAACTTGGGGATAAATATGCCATGATGGTCCACCTATCTCAAATACACTAACAACCAACAAGGCATGTTCATACATATACAAGACAAGAACACAAGTCGAAATAGTATATAAACATAAGTATGTAGAAGCATACAAAAAAAAATTGATCATAATAAAACATGGAAAAAATATACAATAATATCACTCATGTAATCAAAATAGTTTTTTATGGGATACACACACACACATAAACACAATCAAAGGAAACCCAAAGTAATCACAGTCAGTCAAAATTACAAAGAATATAATCATTAGGGAAACAAGTATAAATGTGATCCAAAAAAGTATGGAACTTCCTACATGAAAAGTCTTCATTAAAAATGAAATTATAAACTAACCTATGCGGTTTCGCAGAAGGAGTGAAAATATCAATAGTTGATAACACCTCTTTACTATTTTATTATCATCAAAAGAAAAATGTAAAGGCCTCAATTTTTTTCAGGGGATCCAAGAAATGAAAATAGATATTTTATTTCAAAATGAAATAAAATATCTTATACAATGATACTCTTTCTCTCCTAGATAATTTTATAATTATCATTAAAATATCACAAGTGATTTTATATTCTTTCTCCTTGATAAATTGTAAAATTATTATCTAAATTATCACATAAATGGTAATTTATCTTTCCTAGATAATTTTAAAATTATTATCTAAATTATCACAGGTGATGATATTTTATATTTACTTGATAATTTTAAAATTATTATCCAAATTATTACATGCAATGATAATTTATCTTTCTTGGATAATTTTAAAATAATTATTTAAATAACGCATGTGTTCGAAATTATCCTTCAATAATTATACAATTGTAATTTCACAAAAAACATCATTTAGTAATTTCTCATAATTCAAGGAAATTATCATTTTAAAACACTATTAATAATATTCGATAATAATCTTTTTAATTAATATCCTTTGATAATTTATTTTAAATTATCCCTTAAAAAATGAAAAATCGGATTAGAAATACCTCATTGCCTTAAAAATCGAATATATTATTTAGCTTCTGCTCATCAAGATGAACCCAACAAAACTGAAGACTCATTAATCCAATCAGTATTGGAGGAGTTAACGAAGATAGTGGGTTTGGAAATAAAATAAAAAATAATAGAATAAATAATTTAAAATTAAAAAACCCCACCTACTTCAACCACATTCCATACGCACCAAAATGTGGAGGAGACAGGTGACCCCCGACCTAGAACATAAAAATGGGATCACTGAAGGCTTGAATGATTATATAAAGGAGGTTTGGGGTTTACCCAAACACATCATGATCAACCAATGGATAAATCCGAATATTTCTTCTATTTGGAACCCTAAATCGCAAAACTTATGGATCTAAATTAAAATCCCCTTTTTATCCACCCTTTCAATATAGAAATTAATGCAGAGTTATTGATTTATCATTATTAATTTTTTTCCTATTTTATTCTAATCAAAACTATTGTAAATAAAGTTTTAATAAAGATTACTTCTTACGAAATGATGTCCACACGTTATTGGAATAATATTAAGAGTGGAAAAATATTTATAATAATTAAATTAATAATTAAATTACTTACCACAAATTAGATATAATTATTTAATCGGTGATCAGATGAAACACCCATTGCATATGAAAGTTATCTCCCACCATGGGTAAACCCCATGTTCCAGGCCTAATGGTGGTCTCCAATTTCTCATACGATACACCGTTTGAGAAATATTAATTTTTTAATATTCAAAAAGTTAATTTAATTATTAATTAAATATAAGAAGGATTTTATCATGTGTAATGTTTCCCAAAAAATGACACACATAAAAGCCATACCCCACCTTGGGTAAACCAAATGTTCCAAACATTACAATGCTCATAGATTTGTCATAGGTTGCACCATTTTAGAGATATTAAATTATTTTAGGAAACTAATATTATAAAAATTATTAAATAAGTTATTTTCATGTGTAATACATTCAAACATCCGAAGATTATAAATTTTATACCCCACCAAGAGTGAACACTATGTCACAAACCGAACTGTGGTCTTATATTTATCATACGATGCACCATTTTGGAGTTATTTTATTATTTTTGTTAAATTATGTATTCTTAGTAGATATTTTTTATTTTTATTTCTCTTTTGTTGAGGCTTTACAGGCCTCAAAATGTCACACCAACTTAATGTCAGACCCAGAAAAATTATTTTATTGAATATTCTATAGTGTTAATTGGGATTCACCCTAACTAAAATATTTTAACACATATTTTAAGTTATATTCATTGATAATTATTTCTTTACCCATTATACACTTATAATTTATCAACAAGAGGTTTTTTGTCTTTTTAAAACATAAGATATTATAATTCTCCCCCTATATAGAATTATCATCCTTAAGAAGTATCTCTAGTGGCCATTCTTGAACAAATCAATCCACTGATCCCAAAAATTGGACTCACATTCCTATGTTTCTTCCAGGATTCATCCATGCTTCCATCAAATCTGGACTAGTGGTAACATCTTTCCTTGAAACACATTCCAACTTCGATCTATGATCTACACTAAACTGTCCTCGTAAGATGTGTCTATCACTAGGTAAATTTCTTTACAATCAATAACATGTGTAGGGTTATGTATGTACATTTTAATCTATAAAAAATGAAACACATCATACAAACATCAATAATGTGAAGAGAGGTCCAGGAGATACGCCACTGCCCCTATCCGTTCAGTGATTTGAAAAGGTCCAACAAAATGTGGTGCTAACTTACCTTGATTTCCTAGATGTCTATGACCTAATTGAGGAGTCACTCTAAAAAAACCTAATCTCATATAGAAACATCCAAGGGGATCCTCATATGGTTGGAATATGATCTTTTTCAACTTTTATCAGTGATCTATCTCTTCTATAGCAGCTGCACACTCTTAGATGTCTCCTAAACCATACTAGGGCCAACAATTGTTGCCTCACCCAACTCATGATAGTAGAGAGGTAAGTTAAATGTAACCCCATAAAGATCCTCATAAGGATACATATAATTTAATGTCTGATAACTATATTTTTATTCAAACCCAATCAGTGTTTGGTGTCTATCTAATGCTCCACCAAAATCTAGCACAAAATCTTGAAGCATATCCTCAAATATACAAATAGTCCACTCAGACTATCTATTGATCTGTGTCTGGTATACTGCGCTCATTCTCTGCTGAGTCCCTATGGTGTGTTGAAATCATTTCAAAAAGAGTGACATAAAACATGCATCTCTATCAAAAATAATTCTCAAAGGGAGTCTGTGAAGGTGCATGATCTTTTAGATATAAATCCATACCAGCTCCTTCATTGAGTGAGACTCTCGAATCGGAAAGAAGTGAAAATATTTCATTAACCAATTGAAAATCATCAAGATAGCATTCCTACTCCTTTGGGTCCTGGTTACCCTATCACGAAGTCTATTGTGATGTCTTCCTACATCCACATAGGTATCCGGAGTAGCTGTAACAACCCACAAGGATGACAACGATCGACCACCACCCTCTGACAGGTAAGGCATTTAGAGACAAAACAACTAGAGTTCTAGAGGGATATTGTGCTTTAATGTTGGTGTTAACTGACCCATGGGTTCAACTTGAGTACTTCCCAGGATGTCACCCATCTAAGTACTACTCTCTTCCATACACGTTTATCAATAGAGTGAAACAAAAATACATTCACAAGAAGTCACCCATCTTAATACAACTCTAACTCAAGAATGATTAACTATAGATTACTAATGAAATTTCAAAAATGAACACTTGTATTATCTCACCCAACATATCTACCTATGATTTTGGCCCCTCTATGGGAAGATGTAGAGAAGGATCTTGTGGTCCATGTAAACAAAACAATATCTCATCGAAGAGATAGTGTATCCAACATTTTAGAGCATGGATTATATATTCTAGCTCTAAATAATGTGTAGGGAAGTTCTTATCATGAGGTTATATTTGAAGAGATCCATATACTACTAACTTCTCTCTTTGCATTAGTATCACTCCCAAACTAACACATGATGCATGATAATAGACTAATAACCAAACCCCATGCTCAGGGAGTGTTAGTACAAGAGTTTTTGTCAACCATCTCTTTACCTCAAGGATAGAATCTTCACAATGGTCTGACAAATGAAATTTTTTACTCCCTTATTTGGTTTTCCTTTCATGGGTGTTGGTATTTGGGAGAAGTCTAGATAAACTGTCAGTAATATCCTTCTAAACCCATAGTTCAATTTATCTAAAATATGTTTTGGGGAAATGCACAAGATAATACTCGTTTGAATTTATATTGGTTTAATGATATGTCGATCTCAGACACCACATATCATAGTAAATTCACCTATTTAAACCAAAAGTATCATTTTGACAACATGGTGTAAATCATGTGCCCTTAATGTATACTCAAGATTATCCATAGTCACCTAGCATATTTCTCTGGTGTTAGGGAGTTTATGGGGCATCATCGATTAATAATATGATGAAGGATTACCAATAGGGATAAATGATCATGTTCAAGAAGTACCTAAACATTTTTGGTTCATTATTCAGCCTTAATGACATCACCCAGTACTTATAATTTCCATATTTTCTACGAAACTTCATCTTATGAATTTCCACCTCCCTAAATTGCAACTTGGGGTAGCCCATTCCATGATCAATCTTTTAGAAAAATTGGGCTCCCAATAAAGAATCAAAGAGATCATTGATCCTTGGAAATGGATATTAGTTATTTACCACCACTTGGTTAAACTTTTGGTAATCAACACATAGATAAATACTACCATCTCCCTTCTTGGAAAATATCATAGGCGAACCCCATGGTGAAGTACTTGGCATTTTGAGTCCATTTCTCTCTAAGTCATATAGCCGAACCTTGAGCTCCTTCAGCTCATTTTGAACCATAGAATATAGGTATTGAAAAGGTTAGGCTCCCAAAATGATCTCAATATCTACTTAATGCATCAGTACATTAGAATCTCTACTAGGATGAAGATTCTGAAAAATATCACAACCCATTCTTCAGCATCTTGAGATCCTCAGATTCTTTAGAGGGTTGAAAAATTTTGGAATTTAAAATCATGGAATATTTGACCATAGTTTTAAATTCTTATGTCTAGAATATACACTATGTGAAAGACTATTGGTTGAGTTGTCCCAGCTTTCTATACCTTAGAGTAACTGTAAGAGAAGGCTCAACTGGATTCTTCTACACATCTAGTAGTATTGCTAAATCGTATTCCTTATCTAATGTATTTTTCCCCGCTTCTTTAGTAGTTACATAAAATATATTAATGCAGCATCTTTTGTCACATGATGAAAAAAATTTACAATGAAACAATGTCATTAGGATAAACCCTAACTAGTCTATAGGATTGTACAAGGTTTTCTTAAGAGTCTACCATCAACCCATGGTATAACCCACCCCTCACTAACCCTTGTATCCATCGGAGCACATTAGTCATTGTATTAATATATATAACAAATCATAAAAATTTATATTAAACTAATTAATCCCATTAATGTCATATCACACAACATGGAAACCTAGAAATATCACACAAGTGAAAATATCTAGAACAAATATTATAAATCAAGGCATTTAATTAATCAAGTACTATGCAGCAAAACCACTGGTATATATTTGGAAGGTGAACATACATACGTATTCATGATGTATAAAAATATGAGAAATATCATAAATCACATATCAACATCATGTAAATCACATAAGTTTAGTTTAATAGTAAAAAAAAAGTTCCCCACTTTATGGAAACATGAAGGTCCACTATAAAGTGTTGGACAAACATTAACATAGTTCCCCTGCAAGTCCCAACCTTCCTAACTCCAAACTACCCTATCCAAAACTAGGATATGTGAATAAAAATGTTAGCGGGTCCAACTCCTCTAATATTATTTTGATACATGTCGACCTGAACCCCAGAGTCTAATATTTGATTCTACATAACCTCATGCACACCTCCCCGTATGCAAGAGGTTACTAGCTAGTAGTGAGGGTCTATGTTAGTCACTAAGGAGACTATACCCTTAGTATCATGTCATAATATTGATAATAAATAAATACAATATAATAAATAATCCATGTAATCATGTAGAATGTAAATGTCATACATGTCAAGAAAATAAATGAAGCTCCCAATGTGGAAATACTATCTAGAATTAATAAAACAGATGATAAATAAAAGAATTGAAGGGTCCTCCAGTGTCTATCCTAGTATTCCTCAGCTCCGTTCTCCACTAACATAGCCATTTACCATAGGGACCGTTATATTCACAAGGTATTTCTTGAAATAAACAAACACATTGTAATGAATGAGTATGGTGTTAGTACATGACTCAATGAGATATCACTAATGTGTCCTTAGCCTAATGTGATCATGTATACAATTGTATTCTATAATAAAAATCAATACATAAACCACAAAAACATATGATCCAAAACCAAGTGGTAGTGTTCTATCCACATGCCACAACCCTCGGTCATACCTGCTTCTACTCCATGATGTAATATAATTGAATGAGTCCGAAGAAGAAATATTACCCTTTTATGACATCCTCATTGTGTCACAGAGGTGATACATATTGTCATCTATCCCTCTAGTGGAAAATTTCACCTGAATCCTCTAGACTAGAATAACTTGTACTCACATCAATGAGGTTATCTTATAGTGAATGTAACTTGGGATCAAGGCTACTTTAGGCACACCCCCGACACAACACCATGGATACCTCATTCCTCCACCGTATCCTCATATCCCCAATTTCTATCATTTAAACGAAGCATTCTCCCCTTCTTGGGGATAAATATCTCATAAAATTACACCTATCGCAAATACACTAACAACCAAATTGGCATGATAATACATATATAGGGTGAGCACGCAAGTTGGAATAGTACATTAATATGATTATATAGAAGAATACAGAATAAAATGTGGTCATAATCAAACACGGATAAAACCTACACTAACATCACTCATGGAATCACATTTGTTTTTATGTGATACAGACACACACACACTGAAATGGGATCAAAATAAGGCACAATCATTAAAATTATAATAAAAATAATAATCAAGAAAAAAGTGTAAAGGTGATCCCAATAAGGTAAGGAAATTCCAACCTCAAAAGTTTTTTATGATATGTAAAGGATAAACCACCCTATGTGGTTCGATAGCTGACATGGAAATATCAATAGTCGAGATCTCCTCTTCACAATTTTATTATCATCAATATTGATATGTCAATGACTAACATTTCATAAAGGGTTACTAGAACTGAAAAAATAAATTTTATTTCAAAAAGAAATAAAATATCATTTGTGATAACACACTCTCTCTCCTGGATAATTTTATTATTATCTTTGAGATATCACATGTGATGATATGTTCTCTCTCCTTGAGATATTATAAAATTAGTATCTAAATTATCACATAAAATGAAAATTTATCTTTCTCAAATAATTTAAAAATTATTATCTAAATTATCATATGTAATGATAATTTATCATTCTTGGACAATATTAAAATTATTATCTAAATCATCACATGCGATGATAATTTATCTTTCAATAAATATTTTAAAATTTTTATCAAAATTACAAATGTGTTTGAAATTATCGATCAATAATTGTACAGTTGGAATTTCATAAAAATTATCATGTGTTAATTTCTCATAATTCCATGAAATTATCTTTTTATAACACTTATAATAATTTTTTATAATAATATTTTTCACGAATATCCTTTCCAAAATTATTTTAAATTATCCATTAAAAAATGAAAAATCCGATTGAAATTACCTCACTCTCTTCAAAAATATATATATTATTTAGCCGATTAGTATGGAACACAGGAAATGATGGAGTGGGGTGAATGTGTGGAGAATTATATTGTATCCTGAATTTCCTTTAATACCAAAAATTCTCTCTCTTATAAATTGTTCTGGAAATTTCTATCTGGTGCATAATTTTCTAAACCATGGAATTCTGGGGTACTTTGAGCTGTTTGCAACATGTGGTGCCAAATATCATACTAATAAATAGGGTTATCTCCATGATTATAAAAAGGAGTTTTCTTCTATTAAGGATGATATAGTTATAGATATAGATCTGGATATCAGATGCTATACGTTGTTCTTAGGGATTTTTAAAGCACGGGAAAGTCGTTAAGATGATGGAATCATGAATCAACATTTTTTTCATGATGTATTCAATTTTTTGGGTTAATAGAAACGTTTTTAAGGTGAAGGGATTATGTATGCTAATAGATATGTGGGGACAATGACTTTATGGTAGAGAAAGGAATGAAGGGGCATGTCTTTGGTGACTTGACATGGGGATGGTGTGGGGTAAAGATGGTGTCTGAAGAGATTCAAGGTGTATTTACTGCAATGAAAAGACCCTGACCAGAAGTCATTGGGACGTGAAGATGATCCCCCAGGATCACATAGGTTTTTTTGGATCTAGAAGGTGGAGCTCATGGAAATATTTAATGATGGAAGTTAGATGTCAATGGAGTTTTGGGGGAGTCATGGAATCCTGGTGGTGGAGTGGTCTGGCATGCCACATTGAAAATGGGACTATAGGCCATAGGTGGGGGAGTTCAAATAAAAAGGGTTGAGGATTATACTGTTTCAGCTGATGTTGACCTCTATGTGGCGTTATGGGTATGGGACTTGGGCGGTGATGATCTCATGATGTGGTTGGACTCAAGATAGAGTCACTAGTTTTTCATGAGCCTGATTATAACAGTATTTATGGTGGGTGCCGATGGAGTTTCAATGAGGTGATGGTGATGAACACATGAAGGATGCTGTTGCGGTGTTGACCTCGGAATGTGGGGAGGAGGATGACCTAGGGAGTTCCATTGGTATAGGCTGGAGACAACCTTTTGATTTTTTGGGATGCAGTGTATTTCTGAATATCAGTGTGGTTCTGGATTTGGGCCTTTGTTAATTTTCTTGTGGGTCTTTTGACCATTTTGATCTATTTTGGGTGGCAATGTTTTTACATTTTATGATTTTGTGGTACTTTTTGTGCCACACATATTGTGTATCTATTTTTAGGTAATTTTATTTTCAGTAATAAATTTTAGGTCCGAGGCTTCCCAAATCCAAAACCTTCAATGTAAATATATTATTTAGCTTCTTATCATCAATACAAACCCAATAGAACAAACGATGCATCAATCCAATCAGTATTAAAGGTGTTATCAAAGATATATGTTTTGGAATTAAAATTAAATAAAATAAAATAAATAATTTAAAAGAAAATACCATCACCTTCATAGTCCATTTAGCAGCAGAAAGATGCAAGGGGATGAGTCGTCAGGAAAAAGAGCTGCTGCCAATTCATTGGAAATTGTGCCACATGTATTTAAAAATAATTAGTACAAAATACCTGAAATTAATAATAATTACTGGTAATTAGTATAAATTTCTATAAATGTGTATTGATTAGTATAAATGCTTAAAAATAGTATAAATAACTATAAAATAAAATAAATTACTATAAATTTCTGGAAAAGATAATTTAATTGTCTTCTCTTTTTTGGATAGTGTTTATATTATATCTAGTTCTACAAAATTACTAATTATTTCATATTTTTTAGAAAAATATAGAATGAAGAAGTCAACAACAGTCATTATTAGATTATCATGATTGGATAACTCAGCATAGGAATCTAAATAGTTCTATTTTAAATCCTGTATATATTGAGGGTATTTAAACATTATTATCATTTGCATTATCGAAACAAAAATTTATTTCTGAAGGGAAAATTAAATGTCCTTGTAAAAACTGTGCTCTAAAGACGTATGACTCATTTGACAATGCTGGAGGACATTTATTGTGTTTTTTTCAACCATATTATGTTTTTTGGTATCAAAATTGTGAACATAGTTCTAGAGAAGATATTAATAATTTAGTTCTAGATTCAGCATAGTTTTAAAATTTAGTACATGATGTGGTAGGTCCATCTGTTCAACCAAATGAAACTCTGGATGATATTGATTTAACTACTAAGTTGGAACCATCTCATTTATATGATTTTGGGAGGTCTACTGAGGATTCGTTATATCATGTTTATAAGACAAGAAATTTGGAATTAGTTACTAAATTTTTGACCATTAAATCAGATAATGCAATGTAAAATAGTTTTTTTGATCTAATATTCACTATGTTAAAAACACTTCTACCTAAATGAAATGTGTTTCTAGAAAACTTTTATGAGAGAAAGATGCTAGTTTGTAATCCAAATCTTGGTTATCAGAAGATTCATGCATGCTCAAATGACTTCTTCTTATATTTTGGTGAAAATGAGTTGTTCGATAGTTGTCCTACATGTGGAAAATCAAGGTATAAAGAAGCTCAACCAGGGATGTCTGGATTTTCTCCTATAAAATAATTTATATATTTTCCACTCAGACCCAGATTGAAATTTTTATTTTTGTCTTCAAACACAACATAATTAATGTCATGGAACAAAAACCAACATTTCAACCAATAAATGCTTAAATCATCCCTCTGATGGGGATTCATGGAAGAATTTTGATCCAGTGCTTCTGTTGTTTGCTTTAGAAGCTCGAAACGTTCTATTGGGTATTTCTACTGATAGTTTCTGTCCATTTTGTTCATACAGTCATCAGTATTCATGTTGGACTATTTGTATAACTTTGTATAATTTTCCCCCAGGGATGTTGTTTAATTATAAATATATATTTTTTACCTTATTAATTCCATGTCATCCAAAAAAGAATTTCAATGTTTTTTAAGCCATTTATTGATGATTGGAATTCACAATGGAGTAATGGTGTTAGTACATATGAAGTTGCTATGAATCAAAACATACTACTGAATGTTGCATTGATGTGGACAATTTGTGACTACCCAACATATGGCATGTTATCTTGCTAGAGTACATGTCGTCCAAAATCATGTATGTACTATATGAGATATAGAAAAGCTTTTATGCTCATCAATGGAAAAAACCTTGTTTTTTTGACTATCATCACAGATTTATTCCAATCAATAATCTTTTTCCAAGAAACAAATATCATTTTGGAAATGGAATAGTTGAAAAATATGAGCCTTCAAAAATGATCTTAGGTTTAAAGTTGAAATCAAATGTCTCTTCATTACCTCCCATAAAATTTGGATCAACAATAAACCAATAGAAACTTCATGGGATTGGAAAAGATCACAATCAGATAAAATGAAGCATTTTTTTTGGGATTTTACATATTGGTCTGATTTGTTGGTCCATCACATATTATATGTGATGCGTATTCAGAAGAACTATTTTGATAATTTATTTCATAAAGTTTTGGATACTCCAGGAAAGACCAAATATAATGTAAAGGCACGATTAGATCTTCCCAAATTTGCAAGTGACAAGAACTTGAACTGATTAAAAATGTCAGATCAAAGTAGATGATGAAGCCAAAAACATCTTATACAACATACAAAGAGAGTCACTTATTATTTTGTCATTGTATTGTATATTTGATACTTCTGGATGGTTATGATTCTAATTTGGGTAGATGTGTCACAAATGGTCATATTACAAGATTGAAAAGTCATGACTTTCATGTTTCAGTGGAAAGGCTTATACTAATTGGATTATGAGGTTTGTTAAATCTTATGATTTGGGATATGCCTATAGGAATATAATATTTTTTAGAGAAATTTTACATCAACAACAGACTACGATACCGTATAAAAAATGCAAGAATATGTCATTTTAATTTTTTGTAAGTTGGAAGAAATCTTCCTACTAGGTTTGTTTGACTCAAGGGAACATTTGATATTACATTTTCATCATGAAACAAAATGAGTAGGGCTAGTACAATTATGACGGATGTACCCATTTGAGAGATGCATGATTAAATTGAAAAAAAGTACCTAGCAAAACATTAGTTGAATGCTCAATTGCATAAGCTTATTTGCAAGAGGAAATTTAGTTTTTCTTCTCTCATTACATTAAATCTGAATATCCTTAAAAACTCAACCGTATGAGCCATAACGAGGGAAATGTTGATGATGACAGGAGAAATAAATTATTAGTTTTCAATCAGCCCGAACTTGGCTTCAGTGGACTATATGAATGATGGATTGTAAATTATGAACACCATATAGCTCATACATATATTCTACTCAACTGTGATGAAATTAAACCATTTTTATTGTATATTCTACTATCACTTATTCTATTATTTTTATAATAATACATTAATCATATTTTACTTATATGTTTTATGATAATCATATCATGAAACAGCTTCCACAAAATATAGCAGCTACTCTTGAAGAACGAAGTCAAAAAAATTTCCTTCTGGTTTTATAAATTGGTAACATAAATATTTTTTAATTTTATAAAAATAATTAATTAAATAAATATTATAGTCATAATTGTTTAATAACTTGTTAGGTATCCCAACATGTTGATAAAATTGATAATCGATTTTTTGTATTAAGTAACCCACCATAAAAAAATGGTTAAATCTTATAATGCATACACTACTAGAAATGAATCCTTTACCAACGGTTCCAAAATTTTGGTAAAGGATGGATAACCATTGGTAAAATATATACCAACAATTATCCAAACCATAAGGAAGTAAGCCGTAAGGAAACACATACGCCAACGGTTTTTAGAAAACTATTGGTATATGTTAGGAAATCTACATTATACCAATGGTTAGACATAACTATTGGTATAAATTTTCACCAACAGCTTAAAACCATTGGTAAACATACTATTCCAATGGTTTAACATCGTTGGAATATGGTTTTGTATAGCCTTTTACCAACGGTTTGTGTAAACTATTGGTAAAGGATGGACATTTCACTATATCCCAACGGTTTTTAAACCGTTGGGAAAGTGTTTTTACCAATGGTTCTCTATAACCGTTGGTATAAACACATTCACATCCCTATTCCAATGGTTTACAACTGTTGTCATAGGCTTTGCTGTGAAATTCAAGCAACAGCTTGCTATAGGCTGCCCTTTCTGCATTTCCAACTTCCCCTCCAATTCCATGCAATAACCAACTATAACACATACATGTATATAATTAATTCATATAGATTTAACAAATAATGCACCCAAAAACTATACACACACAGAATTAAAACATAATTCATAAGGTAATTAGAAACATAAATAATTGATATGGAATTCAAATTAGAATTGAGTGTACAATTACATGTGCAATCCAGAATTCAATTCATAATTGAATACTGAATTGAATACAAACATAATTTAATTATCAATTATGAATACAATACATAAAAAACTGAATATATAATTATATGTTTCATACATAATTATGAATAAATACAAAATTACATTTTGTATAACACATACACAATTGAATTCAAAAATTAGAAGCTAATAACCCCAAAATAAGGAAATAGATAAATTACTTCAACCAAACACAAATATAATGTCAGGTGGTTTGGGTCTGATGTCTCTGAACTTAGTGATCATGGTAATTGGTGTGTATCAATGAGCTTATATGACTTAGGGAATGTAGTTTTCTTTAGCGTATTAAATGTGATTTGTTTTAGAATAGGGGTAAGAGTTCCCCACATGAGAAGTGGATTGTGTGAGGCTTTACCATAGATCCTTGTGTTAAAGTATCACCACAATCCAAATATGTTTGGTCAGTTTTCTGTATGCCAGTTGTTTTCACTTAAAATGTTGTCCATTTTAAATAGAAGATAGACACTTCGATTGATACCGGCCACACCATGCCTCGGATTGAGGCGAGGTTGACTGGTATGCATCACATATCACCCATGGATCATTGTACTAAATTATCAGGACAATCTAAATGCATTTGGTTAGTCTTCTTTATGCCAGTAGTTTTATTCACATAAAATTTTGTCCATTTCAAATAAAAGTGTGACACCTCGAGTGGTACCAGCCACACCATGCATTGGATTGAGGCGGGGATGACTCGTACACGTCACAAATGACCCATGTATCATTGTGCTAAAGTATCAACACAATCCAAATACGTTTGGTTTGTTTCCCATATGCCAGTTGTTTTTTACATAAAAGAGTATCTATTTAAAAAAAAGACACTTTGAGTGATACCTGCCACACTGTGCCTTAGATTGAGGTGGTTTTGACTCGTACACATCATAAATGATCCATGGATAATTTTCCTAATGTATCAAAAGAATCCTAATGTGTTTGTTTGGTTTTCCATAAGTCTGTTGATGTTTTCACATTAAATGTTGTCCATTTCAAATAAAAGTTAGACACTTTGAGTGGTAATGGCCACACTATGCCTCAGATTGAGGTGGGGTTGAGTCGTACACATCAAAAATGACCCATGGATCATTTTGATAATGTATCAACACAATTCTAATATGTTTGGTCAGATTTCATTAATCCGGTTGTTTATACTTAAAAGGGTGTCCATTTTAAATAAAAGAAAGACACTACTAGTGATACTGGACACACCATTCCTCGGATTGGGGTGGGGTTGACTCCTACACATCCCATATGACCCTTGGATCGTTTTCCTAATGTATTAATAGAATCTGAATATGTTTTGTCAGTTTTCCATATGCCAGTTCTTGTTTTCACTTAAAATGTTGTCCATTTCAAACAAAAGAAAGACACTTAGAGTGATACCGACCACACTATGACATGAATTTAAGAAGGGTTGACTCATACACATCACATATGACCCAAGGATTGTTGTCATAAAGTATCAACAGGATCCAAATGCAGTTGGTCGGTTTTCTGTATGCCAGTTTCTGTTTTCACATAAAATATTGTCCATTTCAAATTAAAGTGAGACACTTTGAGTGGTACCGACAGCACCATACCTCATATTGAGGTAGGGTTTACTCATACACATCAAAAATGACCCATGGATCCTTAGGATAATGTATCAACACAATCCAAATATGTTTGGTCATTTTTTCGTATTCCAGTTGTTTTTACTTAAAAGGGTGTCCATTTAAACAAAAGAAAGTCACTACGAGTGATACCGGCCACATCGTACATCAGATTGAGGAGGGGTTGACTCATATACATCACAAATGACCCATGGATCCTTTTTCTAAAGTATAAACACAATCCAAATGCATTATGTTGGTTTTCCATAAGTGAGTTTTTGTTTATACTTAAAATGTTGTCCATTTCAATCAAAAGAAAGACACTTCGAGTGATATCGACCACACCACGCCTCATATTGAGGCTGGTTTGACTCCTACACGTCACATATGACCCATGGATCATTTTCCTAAAGTATCAATAAAATCAAAAAGCATTTGGTCAGCTTTCTGTATGCCAGTTGTTGTTTTCACTTAAAATGTTGTCCATTTCATATAAAAGTGAGACACTTTGAGTGGTACCAGCCACCCCATGCCTCAGATTGGGGCGGGGTTGACTCAAACAAATAAAAAATGACCCATGGATCCTTTTTATAATGTATCAACACAATACGGATATGTTTTTTTGGTTTTCCATATGCCAGTTGTTTTTACTTAAAGGGTGTCCATTTTAAACAAAAGAAAGTCACTGAGAGTGATACCAGCTACATTGTGCATCAGATTGAGGTGGTGTTGACTCATATAAGTCAAAAATGACCCTTGGATCCTTTTTCTAAAGTAAAAATACAATCCGAATGCGTTAGGTTAGTTTTCCATATGTCGGTTGTTGTTTTTACTTAAAATGTTGTCCATTTCAAACAAAAGAAAGACACTTCGAGTGATACCGGCCACACTGCGCCTCAGATTGAGTAGGGGTTGACTCGTACAAGTCACATATGACCCATGGATATTTTTCTTAAAGTATAAATAGAATCCGAATGTGTTTGGTCCATTTTCTGTATGCCAGTAGTTGTTTTGACTTAAAATGTTGTCCATTTCAAAAAAGCGAGACACTTTGAGTGGTACCGTTCACACCATGCCTTGGATTGAGGCAGAGTTGATTTGTAAACATCAAAAATGAACCATGGATCCTTTTTATAAGGTATCAACACAATCCAAATACGTTTGGTCAATTTTTTGTATATTTGTTGTTTTTACATAAAAGGGTATCAATTTTTGACTCATACACATCAAAAATGACCCATGGATTCTTGTGGTAAAGTATCAACACAATCAGAATATTTTTGTTTGGTTTTCTCTATGTCTGTTGTTTTTACTTAAAACAATGTCCATTTTAAACAAAAGAGAGACACATTGAGTGTTACCGGCCCCACTGTGCCTCAGATTAAGTCCGGTTGACTCATACACATCCTAAATGACCCGTGAATCATTTTCCTGAAGTATCAATACAATTAGAAAGCGTTTAGTTGGTTTTCCGTATTCCAGTTGTTGTTTTCACTTAAAATGTTGTCCATTTCAAATAAAAGTGAGACACTTTGAGTTGTACCGGCCACACCATGCCTGGGATTGAGGCGATTTTGACTCGTAAAGGTCAAAAATGACCCATGGATCCTTTTGAAAAAGTATAAACACAATCATAATACATTTGGTTAGTTTTCCATATGGCAGTTTTTTTTACGTAAAAGGGTGTCCATTTTAAACAAAAGAAAGACACTTCGAGTGATACCAACCACACCATGCCTCGGATTGAGGCGGGGTTGACTTGTACATGTCACATATGACCCATGGATCGTTTTAATAATGTATCAACACAATCTTAATGCATTAGTTCAATTTTACGTAAGATAGTTGTTTTTTTCACATAAAATGTTGTCCATTTCAGATAAAGGTGAGACACTTTTAGTGGTACCGGCCACACAGTGCCTTGGATTGAGGAGGGGTTGACTCGTACACATCAAAAATGACCCATGGATCCTTGTTAAAATGTATCAACACAATCCAAATCTCCCAAGAGATATTAAGGTCAGATCTCTTTCGATCCATGGTCGCTTTGAGTGCCACCAAGTGCAGATTGAAGATCCCGATGAGTCTAATCCTCTCCATGCTTCCTCTTTCCTATTAGGATTTTCACTCTTCTCTCATCTTCTTCTGAACCTCTAAAAACCTCTTTTACATTGGGATTTAGGGTGAATTTTTAAGAGATCTTAGATTGGGATCTAAGACGCCAAATTAAGATTCTGATTGTCTTTGGAATCAAGGTAGGTGGTCATTAGCCTTTGGTGAATTGTTGTGATGTTTTATATATGCCAAATCCCGGCTCTCCCAATGTTGGGGGTGTCGGGTTGGGGTAAATTCCAGGGTCTAGGGAGGAGGGTGGGGGCGGGGGCTATCATGGGGGCTATATGGGGTCCAGGAAGGAGGGTGGGGAGCCTGTCTGGGGGTCTGTCTGAGGTCTAGGGAAGAAGGTGGGGGGTTGTTCACGGTTCAGGAAGGAGGGTGGGGAGGCTCTATGGGGGGGTTGTACGGGGTCTCGGGGGGGGGGGGGGGGGGGGCTGTCCGGTGTCCAGGAAAGAGGGTGGGGGCTTTCCAGGGTCCAGGGAGGAGGGTGGGGGACTGTCCGGGGTCTAGGGAGGAGGGGGGGGGGATGTCCAGGGACCAACAAGGACGGGGGTGTCCGGTGTCCAGGGAAGAGGGTGGGGGGGGGGGGTTTCCGGTGTCCAGGGAGGAGGGTGGGTTGGATGGGGCTATCTGGGGGCTGTCAGGGGTCAAGGGATGAGGGTGGGGGGGGGATATCTGGGGTCCAGGAAGGAGGGTGGGGGGATGTCTGGGGTCCAGGAAGGAGGTTGTGGGGGGGAGGGGGGGGGGCTGTCCAGGGTCTAGGGAGGGAGGGGGGGGGGGGCTATCCGAGGTCTTAGGAGGAGGGTGGGGGGGGGGGTTGTCCATGGTCCAGGAAGGAGGGGGTTGACTGGGGTCCAACAAGGAGGGTGGGAGCTGTCTGGGGGGTTGTCCAAGGTCCAGGGAGGAGGGTGGGGGGGGGCTGTCTGAGGGGCTGTCTAGGGGGTTATCTGGGAGATAGCCGGGGTCCAGGGAGGATGGTGGGGGGCTATCCAAGGGGATGTACAAGGTCCATGGATGAGGGCGGGGGGATTTTTGGGGTCTAGGGAGGAGGGTGTGTGTGTGGGGGGGGGGGGGTTGTATGTGGGGTTGTCCGAGATCTAGGAAATAGGGGGGGCTCTCAAGGGTCTGGGGAATAGGGTGGGGGGGGGGGCTGTCCAGGGTCCTAGGGGGAGGGTGGGGAGGGGTGTTGTCCAGGGTCTAGGAAAAAGGGGGCTATCCAGGGTCCAAGGAGGAGGGTGGGGGCTGTCCTGGGGGCTATCCAGGGTCTAGGGAGGAGGGTGGGGGGGGGGGTTGGGCTGTCAGGGGGGTGTCCAGGGTCCAGGGAGTTGGGGGGGGGGGCTCTCTGTGGGGCTGTCCCAGGATCATGGGATGATATTTACATATTTTATAAGAAAATTATTTCATGGTTAAAAAATAATTTCATTATATCAACTTCTAATCAGACCACCAATTTTCTAACTTCCACTAAAAAATTAAAATTTCATTAAAATAGGGGGATTTCACAGAAAATCATCAAATAAAGTTTTATTATTTATAGATAAAAAATAAAGATAATGTGACCAACCTAATTACACATATATTCAGACACAACAAATCAATAAACATCAAAGGTTAGTAATATCAGTAAAAAATGTAACCAATCAATCTGTCCCTCATCATCATCAACATCATCACCATTATTTTCACCCTCACTCTCATCCTCATCATCTTCCACATCATCATCCCCAACCACCTCCTTTACCTCGTACTCAGCCTCGGCCTCCTCATCGCCCTCCTCCTCTGCCTCAGCCTCCTCCTCACACTCATCCTCCACCCTGGCCTCCTCCTCGCCCTCCTCCTCTGCCTCGGCCTCCTCACCATCATCTCAACCACCACTAGAACTGCCACATGGTGTACCATATATAGAACACATGGATGACATATATTCATTACATGCAGTTCTGGCCTCCGGTTTAAGTGTTGGACGTAAAGCTTCCATCAGTTTCATAAATGCAGTGTTTTCCATATTAGGTTATTCTACCATCTCTGTGGCCCTTTTTCAGCCTGTTCATCCAGTTCCTTAACCTACTGAAACTTGGTGGAACTATAACTCATACTTGAGGAGGGCCAATACCTTGTCGTAACTATACTCTTCCCAAGTCAGCAGCATACTCTACCAAGGTGCTCATCTTCCAACACCTAATGTATGTGATCGTTTGGCCTAAAATTGTCGGGTTCTTGGGAATCAAGGGCCTCTAAACTAGCCTATTACAAATATAAATAGATTATTAATTTACAAAATATAGATTAAAATTTTAAATCTACAATGTCAAACTTACATTCTGCTGCTGAGTTGGTTCATTAACCGCACTTCCATCTTTCTTCTTTCTACTTGAGCAAAACAATTTTGCTCGAGGCACAAATACTACTATATTTAATTTATGCCTCTACAATGACATTGAATATTGGAAACTAGAATTAAAAATAGGATACAAAAAATAGTAATTTCATAACTAAAATTATTTAACAACTTTAGTAATCGAATAAATTAGGGAGGAAGCAATAGAAAGTGAAATTCGTAAAGAAATATTATAAACTGTTATACCATTTATCTCTCATGATCTAGCATCATAGTACGTCCCAATGTGTGGAAGTAATTCTGAGCATAAATGTTTTATTTATTTATTATAGATTCATCCTAAACAAAATTCAATAATTATTATTAACAAAAAATATGAAAATTTTCATTTAAATACCTCTAATTTTATTAATAACATAAATTGGCTAGTTTTCCAATGAGTAATCATCTGTTGGTACTGTTCTCACGGAAAATCATCCACGGTAGGGACCACCTATAACTCTGTGTCCACTCTAGCATGATAGCCAATGTACAACTCATGCTTATAAGCTCACCAAAGCTCACCTAAATCCTTTAGACGTGCTTGCCGTGCACCCTTACCATCAGGGAAATTAAACCGCAGTTAACACCAAAATATTAATTCTTATAATTAAAAAAATTAATATATTTCATTAAATACAATAGATAATTTTACCCATATCTCTTTCCAGGATTTATCCTTCACTTCATTTAGAAGCTGTCTCCGTGAGAGCGGGTTGACAGGAATGATGATGGAGTATTTTGCAAGCGTCACCAAAAAACTCTGACATTGCAGCCCAAAATTTTCAATCATCTGACTATCTTTATTATAGACCACCATCAACTGTGTGCGGTGGTTCCCCAACATACGCATGTGGGTGCGCCCCTTCCCTTGCCTATTATCTCTATATGTATCTGTTATGAAAGAAAAACAAATATTTTATCAATACATATTATAATGAAAATAAATAATGGTGTAACAATTTTTTAGGGTTGTATAAGTATACCTGCAGTAGTCTGATCAATGGGCACCAATGGATCTGCAAAAACTGAAGGAACACCCTATACAGATGGAGTGAGTCCCAATGTATGATCTGTAGGGACAGACTCAGGAGGAGTAGGAGTCGAAGAAGATGGAATATAAATACCCAGAGAGATCAAAGCAGTAGTAAAATAAGATGATAGGGATGGATGGAAATATTCTGGATGGGGAGTGGGAATCATCATTGGATATGGTATAGACAGGTGAGGAGGGTCAGATGTAAATGGTGGAGAAAACATGGGAGGCCTAAATATCCCATGTGTCCCTAACGACACACCGAGATCAGAATGTGGTTTGGATGGTATGTCAGTGGGAGGGGAAGAGTCTATTCAGGTATGCCGACCGGATCGTCTAGCACTCATACCACCCCCTCATATGAACACCCTGAGTACTGGGGCCACTACTAGGCTTATAATCAAATAACTATCGCCTAATAGAAGGATCCTGAAAAAATGTTTAAAAAAAATTAATCACATAAAATTATATATAATTTAAATAAATATATTTGAAATAAAATACTCACTGCATACAGTAGTGGTGGAATTCCATGCTTAGTCATGTGATGATTGTTTTCCATAATATGTTTTCGTCACCTCTCTTCAATTCATTTCATTTCATACATTTGAAAACAAATATGGAAGTAAATAGAAAAGGATAACTAATGTGTGACCCAAAAACAAAATAAATGAGAGGGAATATTGGGATTCATGGATAATTTAACTAACCACTATTTTAGGTGAGCTTGAACAAATATAAAATGAAGTAAATAAATCATACAAGATGTAATAATGAAATTTAATTTTTAAAAGGATGATTATTAACTAAGTGTCATCCGTCTAATAAAATCCAGGAACATTGATTCTACCAGATTCATAAGTGGAAAAGCATTGGTCAAAATTAAGGAAAATTTAGTTTCTTTAGATTAGGTAGATGATGTAGGTTTCAATACATGTTTTATAGAATAATACAAACCATCATTTTTATTACCTGGTAAAATGTAAAAATAGTGGTCTTAGATTCATTCAAATTTTATACAAATCACAGTTGAAGCATTGAAATGTTCACCAAGTTATAAATATTGGTTTTGTAGGTTTAAATATAGTTCAATTACAAATTATAAAATGAAATTCAAATAAAATATTCAACTAATAAACATTGAAAATTCACATAATGGTCAAGTTGGATACAACATATTTGTAATCAATATTAAATCAATTTGAATAGAACCAACCTTAACAACCCAACTCGAGGTAAACCAAAATAATTGAGAACATGAATGGATGATTTTATATATTTCCCACCACAACTTCAGGTTCACATTCAACTCTGACAATTGAGATATTAGAGTCATCAATAGAAATTAATGGATTGGTTCCAATGGCCGTAGGGATGGTGTCAATTCCCTCATCACCATCACAAAAAATATGTATTGGAATTACTTCAACTATGACACCAAATTCAGGTCGAAGTAGGTCTTTGACATAAAAACATGTTTAGCCATTGATGTCAATACCTAGGGTTATTCGGTAGCTAGAGTGCAGGTCATATTATTTACTCGAAATCCACAATCATCAATAAATGTGACATGTCTTACCATCGAATCAAACCAATGGAATTTCATCATAGTGACTCGTCCTTGAGAGTAATAATCCAACATTTTTATTTTTTTCAACTACTCTATAATAGCCCACATTTTTAAATCATGGTCTACTATCTGATGCACTAGTATAACAATCTATTGTGGAAGTAACCATAACACCATCATGTTGTGTTCTCATGTTCATTGCTTGCTTAGTGACAATAAATTTGTACCCATTGATAACAATTGATTTATAGTCATGAACCATAGTATTAAGACCAAAAGCCAAAGCTTGTATTTCAATTAAGATAGGGTTAGTAGGAAAACTCAATACCTGTAATATAAATGAATATTAAACTTAATTAAACATTTATTTAAATAATTTAAATAGTAATATTTTTTACCTTTAATTTTAACCAAGTAGAAAACTCTTTGCTATGCAAAGTATCCCTCCTTCTCAAAGATAAAGAATGATGATTTCTATTTATCATTGTTTTATGTTCACTATAGATAAAAAAATATGAACAGTTTAACAGATATATATGTATGATATAAATATGCAATTTAGTTACCTAATGTAGTTTTCAAACAAATCACAGTTGAACAAAAATGTGTGATGTGCCATCTCCAGCTCTTCAAGGCTTAATGTATTCAATGTATATGATCCAGGAATTCATCCCATTTGAGGAAGTGATGGAAAAATAGGTTCAATTTTCTCATAATATTCTTCTTCACTTCTCATTGGTCTGTTCATTCTTGTAGTAAGATCAAACAAATACATTGAGCAGAAATCCATACATTCTTGAGCCAAGTAACCATTCACGATAGAACCCTCGAGATGATTCATATTTCAGAGATAAGAATTTAATGTGTAATTATTTATTTCAGTAAGATACATCAAAAAAAAAAAGAAACACATCCTCCAAGAATCATTTTAGTGGGAATATGGATAGTTAGATGCATCATGCATGTGAAAAATGATGGAGGAAATATTTTCTCCAAATCACACAAAATTAATGGGGCATCTATCAACATTTTTTGCAAGAAAGACTTGGACAACATCTTAGCACAAATATCTAAAAAATGGCACAATTTAATAACATTCACCCTTAAATTATTGGAAAAAATATGACGGATTGTTACTGGAATCAACTCTTGTAGAAGAACGTGATAGTCATGAGTCTTCAACGATTTTAGCTTCAACTCTCTTCTGTTAAACCGTTTAGATATGTTTCTTGAATAGCCATTAGGAAATATAATAGTCTCTAATAATTCAAGAAATTGTTATTTTGTAGGTTTCATCACATAAGATGCACATGGAACTTGCCATTTATTTTCACTGTTACACACAGGATGCAATTCTGGTCTAATTCCCCAATCCACCAAGTCATGCTGAGACTGTAAATAAATTGTTTTCTTTCCCTTAATATTTAGATGTATCAAAAGAAACATTTTACATGTATCCTTTTCAATGTGAATTATGTCTAAGAAATGAAATAAAAAATTGGTTGACCAATAAGGAAAATAAGAAAATATACTCCTCCTCCACTAATTGTAACAGTTTTCAGTGGAAACATTCTTTCTCTTTCAAAATTTCATTTGACCCTTCCCGAATGAAAAACTAAAATCTTTCAATTCATTAAGCACATTAGTTCCATACATACGTTGATTTGGATCATCGGTCTCTATAGTTTTATCAAATCGTCGATGATTATTTCTATATGGATGGTCCATTGGTAAGAATCATCTATGTCCCATAAAACTGAAACTACAGCGATGTTTTGATCTTCTAGATTGTGTATTCTTCATACAAAAATGGCATGACAGTTTTCCCTTCGTCCTCCATCTAGACATTATTTCATAAGCCAGAAAATCATTAATCATCCACATAAGCATTGCACACATCTGAAATATGTCTTTCGAATATGCATCATATGTGTTCACACCCACATCCCAAATAAGTTTTAACTATTTTATTAAAGGTTACATGTATACGTCAATATCAATGTTGGGATCAGAAAGGACATATATGAGTATACTCATGAAAGTGAAAGGTTTTTTCATACACAATCATGGGGGGATATTATAAATGTGTATGAAAATCGGCCATGTGTTGTGCGATGTAAGCATCTGCCCAAACGGATTAAAACTATCGCATGAAATACTCAGCCTCACATTACACACGTCAGCTGAAAAATCAAGATATCCTGCATCAAATCTCTTCCATGCAAATCCAACTGCCAGTTGAACCAACTCATCATAAGTCTTCCTTCTCTCAGTATCATGCCATCTCATTTTTATTGATATTTCATCAGAAATAAAAATATTCTGGAGTCTGGGGATCAATGGAAAGTGCCACATTACATTCTGTGGCACGCGGGATGGTGTTCCATCAGATTTTGACTTCCAGCAGGATGTGCTCCATTTTATACAATCCTTTGGTACAACAGTTTCCTCCCAGAATAAACTGTAATATTTTGGGCAAGCGTGAATTTTTTTTCTTGAAAATATAAGTTCCTCAACCAACTTGCATTCCATATAGTGGTTTTTGGGATTATCTGTATCATCTAGAATTAAATATTTCAAGAAGGTAATAATGTAATCGATTGTTGTATTAGAAAACCCATATATAGTATTCCCATGAAATAATAAGATTAAAAATTCCAGCTTTTTCATTTTATTGTACTGTCGATATACTAGAGTCGTGGCAACATCATATAATTTTTTCACCCTGACAATATCGTCATTGTCATTAAATGCATCATCTATCCTCATATTGATGTCTTCTTGAGTAGAAATCCTTTCTTTTTCATGATGATGAATAAATGGAAACCAATCATCTAGAAAATTCTTCAGTCTAGTCCTTTCATTTCTATTATAAAAAATTTGAGATTTCATTTTCTCCCCATTGTGATATCATACATAGTATATTTCTTGAAAACCATATTTGGTTATGTGATAGATGACTTCTTCACAGCTCAACCAAGGTCTACCAACACAATTGGAACATGGGAAGTGTATGTGACCACTATCTGAAGCATTGTGAATTGCAAAATCTAGAAATATCTCCAAATTGTTTTGAAAATCGCTTGATATTCGATTGGTTTCATATATCCAACTTATATCCATTCTGTAAAAAAAAATTATAATTCATTTGGTCATAAGAAATTAAATAATATTGATGTTTACTCAATAATATATTTATGTAAATTATAAAGGAAGGAGTTTCTAGTTGATGTGGAGAACTATTAAAACAATGTAAAGATATACTAATTCAGTTATTTGTGCCTAAATTTGAGGAGAGATGTGTCTTTTAATTTTTTTCATTTATCACATATCGGAAGACACCATAGAACTCATAGAACATTGTTCAGGATATTATAAAGAGAAGGATTTTCATGAAAGATGCATAATGTGTAAATAGAGTATTTTAAATAATTTATTGATGCTAAAAAATGGAAATATTTTGAACAGTTAGTACATTTTAGAACTCCCAAACTAAAGTCCACAGAAAGTACCATATCACCCCACTAAAATAGGAAAACCACTTACCCACTACCCCAACCGTCCCCAATCCCTTCACATGGATCATCCTTATTTCCATTACCCACCTCGAGAAAATATGACTAAATATACCATTTACCATCTTTGAGTGGGGATACATCCCACCAGCACCTCCTTTAGTCGATATGATTCACTAACTAGATAAAAGGAGTGGCTATGAAGACTTCAAATCATGTTGATTCATATAATCTTGAAACATGAAATGTAAAATGAAAATAGGAAACAAATCAAACTACACTTATTGGGTATGTCATGACACACAATTCACCACCTGGTTTAATTCAAATCAATATAAGAACAAATAATAATAGATGAAAAACATTAAAACTAACATAAGCCTTACAGATTAGGAGTGTAGAACTAAAAAATTGATTGAATTTAGATGGATTTATAGGGAGGAAGGATTTCCCAGCCTATGTAAAGAGAGAGGCCTCTAGTTTAATACAAGGGGGACTTCCCCAAGGCTTCCTAAATCATAATCACTATGAATCCAAGGTAGATTTCCCCAAGGTATTCTAAATGAAATCACCATGAATCCAAGGGGGTTTCCAAATGGAATCAAAATCTATGTTTTTAACATTAATCCTTGGTTGGTTTCTTCATGGAATTCCAAATCATTAATCAAAAAACAAGTACTCAAAAATTAAATTAAAATTTATTTATATTCATTTTCAATAGGTCTCATATAAGAGGCACATGCCTCAGGTCCCATTATGTGTTATAGGCATCCCAAATCATTCACTCATGTTCAATAACTCATTCTTGGAACCCCTATGGTCATACCTTTCATTACCCAATTAGTTCCCCATGTCAAGTGCATCCCATGGGAGGATAAAGTTTAGGCTTCTACACTAATAGGTTGTTCATGGATCATAAAGAGCTTTAATTTAACAAAGTATATACAAAAAAAATTTATTTTTAAATTTGAGATTAATAATAAAGTATGTTAATGATACTACTCATCATAAAGAATACAAAATAGTGATACTTTTAAGAGGTAGTTTATAAACCAAATTTTATATACTCGCTTACATCTACCAATCAAGTATTAGTCATTGTTTCAATATCAAATAGTGTGACTCATAAAATTACAAAAAAAATCCCTAGAAATAGGGAATAATTACATGATCTTTCTAAATAGAGAAATAAATGGAGAAAGGATGAGAATAGAAGGATATTAGCTCATAGTTGGGATGAACAACACTAGAAACAGATAAGATACCTTAACTCACCACGATAGGACACAGAGTTTGGTAGACCA
This sequence comes from Viscum album, assembly GCA_963277665.1. Classification (NCBI taxonomy): domain Eukaryota; kingdom Viridiplantae; phylum Streptophyta; class Magnoliopsida; order Santalales; family Viscaceae; genus Viscum; species Viscum album. The sequence continues at coordinate 1,007,145,544 of OY728152.1, read as the reverse complement.
AACACCAACCATGTTAA